>CM065598.1:95682179-96897179 GCA_033119425.1 Bufotes viridis | reverse complement strand
TGCGGAGGAAGTCCCTGGCTGACTAGTCGTAGACGCGATTGATAGTCAGATTTGAGCCAACCAGAGGGGAAGGTGAATCCTTTGTCTGTGGAGGAAAAGGTTAAAGGTGCCTCTTTACTCCTCTGTTTTCTGTGCGTCAGTCTGAAATACTGCTGTTGAAATGGGCCAGTCCCAGTATTATAAAGAAGGAGAATATACAGCCCACTAGCTAGTAGCGAGGGAAGAGGGAGATTATAGGATGTGATATTAATGGAGAACTGAAAGTTGAGTGAGGAAAGTTAACTTTGCTAGGTAAAGAGAAAGTGTGGCCCCATACAGCAGGTAGCCTGGCTGATAACAGGGAGGAAAGTCTGTAAGACTCTGTGAAGTTAGAGCTCGCAGACTTGAGGGGGCTCTAATGAGTGAGGAAACAGAGCAGTGTCAGGATGTTAATTGATGGCACTAGCAAGAAAGAAAGCGGCCGAGTGTCTACAATCAGAAAGGTGTTAAATGTTCAGAAATGAACTGGTTAAGTTTTGTATTGTTACCATAATATTATGTGTGTCCAAATAGGAAAGATCCGTAGCTCTAGCATTAGAGATCATAGCAGTAAAGGATGGTCAGTTAATGGATAGGTATTGTACCTAGTGTGTGCCAATAGATGTGTGGTTAGCACTAAGAAGATGAAGGCGTTAGAAGGATATCTCTGTTGAAGTAGTTCTGCTTTCCAGAGTGTGAGAATCTGTAGAAAGCTTAAAGAAAGTCTCGTATAGTCCCGTCCCCCTGCGTTTATCTCGAAGTCTCAGGAAAGCTGAGTGAATCCTTGGGGCTGTGGTGGGATTCACTTTCCCCCGCCTTACCAGAGAAACATTCCTAAGATAAGAGAAGCAGGCAAAGAGAAGGGGGAGGGAATCCTGCAGAATAAGTGATGTTATATGTGTAATAACATTATACAAGACGAAGAATTGTTTAATCATTTTCTTTCTTCTTTCCCAAGCAGCGTAATGTGGGAATCCAGCTTTTAATAAAAATTATTATATATGTGCAACACTAAGACCACGTGGCATATAGGAAGATTTGGGTTTAACAAAATTACTGTATGATTATAACTTAATGCTATCTTTTTATAAGATTTGATTAATAACAGAGTGAAGACCAGAAGACATTGGAAAACACCGCAGCGACATAGACCATGAGCAGTTCTGGGTGTGGTGTGTCTATCTGATTCCAGGAAAGCTGTGTTTGTTTGTGCTGCAAGTTTGTGGCTGGGTTGGAAGACATAAATGATTCAGTGGAATGTGAATGGGTATGGCTCTGAGTTGTAGTTAAGTCGAATATGTGTGAAAACTGATGGATAATTTAGCAGAGCTGTGTATGCAAGTCATATTTTATTTTATGTAAGGGCGTGGTTATGAGCTGTTTGTGAAAATGTGAATACGTATGGAGCACGATATTTGTTTTCATATAATATGCGCATTGACAATTTTATTTTATTTTTCTTGGAAGATTTTTGATTTTTATTGGTACCAAAAGTGTTGATTGAGCTCTACATTTTTTTTTAAATTGAAGTCAATGAAACGTTTCTTATGGGCCCTTCATGTGTCTATGCCTGTATTGTCAGATCTGTTCATTTAATGTTTGTAGTTACGTGTTATATGTTAAATGTTTGTGCTAACATCAGAGATCTGTCCACACAGACGGTTTAGACAAATTGACCAAGCAAGAGAAGATCAGAGAGTCCGACTGGAAGGGGTGGACTTAGATGACTCAGAGGGGAGGGAGGAGGATAGGGGTGGATGGAGACGACAGCCCTTATGCCCATCCCCTGGTTATAAGACACTCCCATAAAAAATGAGAAGTCACGTGTTCCAGTCTATTAGTTTCTGTGTTAAGGAAAGCTGGGTACTTCTGTAAACTAAAATGCAGAATAACATCACACAGCATTGGTGATTCATTGATGACAACCACACGTAGTGTTCCTCGGGCATTGCTTCAGCCCTGATGCCAAATGCCTCACTGAAGTGGGGAAAAGTAAGTTTACCACTTTATAATGATTCTGGGAGATGGACCGGCAGAGTCTGTGGGACCCAGAACTCAGGAGAGAGAGAATTGTGCTGTGTGTGGTACTCCTCGTCCACACCACATGAGAGGATTGTATTCTGTGCTGACCATGCCCGGATCACTGTCCGTCCCTACAGATACCCATAAGGACAACACAAAGACAGGTGAGGGGGAAAAGTTAGATCAAGATTATAAAACAGGAAATCCAGTATTGGCTGTGCTTTTAAACATTTTTAGCAGATTCAGTCTGGCCCAGAGGATATCCCTAACTCTGGGTGATAAAGAAGTAATCCCGTTATTGATTGATACTGGAGTAGCCCAGACTGTTGTGCACAGCAAAGATGGCCTCCCCTGATTTAATCTCCAAGGACACAAGTCTTTGGGTAGAAGTGGATGGGAAAGTAGCAGAACCCATCCATATTAGATTTGCCCCTAACCAAGAAGTGCTTGCCCGGTTGCTGGTCAGTGGTAACGCCCCCTGTTGCCTCCTGGGTACAGACTTGCTTGCAAAAGTACATGCGCACTGTGAAGCTTATAGGTGCCCTCTGTTTCCAGGAACCTTGTTTGTTGGTCGTTAGTGATAATATTCCCTGGTCCATGTTTGTGTAAGGACTCCCAGAAGATGAGAAAAGAACGCACCCAGCATCGGATGGTACATGACCTATGTGCCATTACTGAAGCCACAGTTTTTAACACCCACATGGTGCCCAATCCACACACTTTGTTGGCTCAGGTTCCCGTTACCTCTACTCACTCCACTGTGATTGATTTCACCAAAAGTTTTCTTTTCAGCACCGCTACATCCAGATAGTTAGTACTTGTTCTCCTCCACACATGAGGGTAAACAGGATACCTGGGTGGTGGTGCTGCCGCAGAGGGCCCAGAACTCGCCCAGTATGTATACCGTAGCCATGACACTCCTGTCCTTTTAAGCTAATCAAGGCTGCAAGGTGAAGAGAAAAGAACCATCTGACCCCTGAATGTTAGAAGGCTGTGGAGGACATCCCTTTGCCCAGAAACATGAATGCACTGAGGATATTTTTGGGCCTGTTTCTCATTACAGACCTTGGATATGCAAGTTTGATGCAGCCTTCTTATGATTGTTTGTCCTTTAGTCTCTACCACCTTATAGGTGGTAGAGGCCTTTGATGCCAAAACCTGGCAATTTTGTGTTCCCCACACCGGGTCTATCAGATTATTACATTTAGATTGTGTTGTACAGAAGTGTATGGCCATACTCCAGCTGCCGACAACAACACCCCGTGGCCAGAGGTGACCCTTTCTGCATCAGAGTTGTAGTAGTCGTGCAAGCTATGCTTGATAAAAGCTCTGAGATAGTTCTGAACCACAAAGTGACGGTGATATTACTTCTATCCTCGTGAAAGTGCAACCCAAAAGATTGTTTTGTTGCCCGTTATTTGAGATTGCAGTGTTCCATTTTGTTGCCTGTTGCTGTCCAGAGGTGTAATACTTTGCCTCCAGCCGTCCTGTTGCCTCTGGAACAAGGGGGGAGGGAAGAGTTTGGGCACCTAAACTTTTCTTCCAGATCCAAAGGAAGAGGCTCATGACTGTTGCAGATGATGTCACAAGAGACAGTGGGTTATGGTAAATCAGCCATTAGGTAATCCAGATAATGTGCTCTTTGTGGATGGATCGAGGTATGGCCAGGATGGCAGGTACTACACAGGTTGAGCAGTGGTGGTTAATTGGGACACTCAAAACACAGCATAGTCCTTACCACCACTACCACACATGTCTGTTCAAGTGGAGCTAAAAGACTCTGAAGATGGCTTGCAGATATAAGGAAGAAGAAAAAAAAAAAAAGCCAACATTTACACTGATTCGAGGTATGACTTTGGGATGGCCCATGACTATGGGCCCATTTGGAAACACAGAGACTTCCTGAACGCTTTAGGTAAAGCCATCGAAAATGGGAAAGCAGGGAGGTCTCTTATAGAAGCCCTCATGTTGCTAACTTGAGTGGCGGTGATAACAACGAAAGGCCACTGTAAAACAGATTCAGCGGAGGCAAGGGAAAAAGCCACGGCAGATCAGGCGGCCAAAATGGCTGCCAAATTGCCTAGACAGACCCCTGCCTTAAGTGGCCAAAGGTCAGGTCCCTGAAAAAACTCCTCCTGTCTCACTGGAAGTTCTTAAGACCTTACAGAGCCAGGTGGGGAAGGAGGAAAGGGACTGGTGGATGGAAAAGGGGGCGACAAAGGGAAGGCCTAAAACAGTTCCAAGGAAACTCTGCCTTCCCAGTTCCCTCTACACCACGATGGCACAGGCAACCCGTGGAGTGACGCACCAGTCAGAAACTGCTGTGTGTGATTTAGTACATAGCGCATGGTGCGCCCCAGGGTTCAGCACTGTAGCAGTCAGATATGCTCAAGGATGTATGATTTGTGCCCAGAAACACACGTCTTGTCTTCTGTATCTGTTTAACGTTTGCAAACTACCTTCAACTACTCAAGGTGGGCCTTTATGAGTAGGTATTGATATGTGATGACTTGTTTTCAGGATGGCCAAAACAGTACCCAAAGAAGTAAAGAAGATTGTGGCCGAGGCTGTATATAGGCATAGGGTACCTGAGTCCATTGAAAGTAACAGAGGTGTCCACTTCAAAGGTGAAGTGATGCAGGAGATGATGAAGTTTTGAATGTAGGACAGGCCTTACATGCTTCGTACCATCCACAAAGCAGCGGTAGGGTAGGAGACCAGGAACTGAACGGGACACTAAAGTTAAAGATTAAAAAAAAAAAAAAAAAAAAAGCTATGAACAAAGTGCCTGCTGGTAGCCCTCTTTTCAGTAAGGTATACACCTAACCATAAGACAGGCCTTAGTCCCTATGAGGTCCATTTTGGGTCAGGCCCTAGTATAGGATTGTATTTCCCACAGTAGTTCCAGATGCAACACGGTTGTCTGACAGATTATGTGATCAGTTTTGTACGAGCATTTGACTAAAGTACGTGCTCGAGTTTTTCTTCACTTTCAGATTTTGATAAAGTACCAGGAACCCACCCACTTGTGTCTGGAGATTGGGTGGTAGTAAAAGACACGTTAGAAAAGTCCTAAAACCCTGGTTTGATGGTCCATTCCGAGTGTTGTTGACCACAAGCACATCAGTGAAGCTCAAAGGAAAGCCAAATTGGAGTCATTTCAAGAAAGTGTTGACTCTAGAGACTTGAAAGGATGATGCTTTTTGGTTCCCCTTGTGTGACTGTTGATCTTGACCCAAAAGAATGTGGAAGAATTGTATGAAGACTTCGATCCCCAAAATCAGAGGCACTGATGATCTCCAGTCTCCCCTCCATATGAGGTCAACGCCAGTTAGGGAAAGAACATCTGACCTTCCAATGCTTAGTCCGGTGTTATGGGAGGCTATTCATTAGGGATAGCTTGTCAAGTAGCCGGTGAAGAAACATGTGAAGCATTGGGACAGATGTTTAGGTTTAGGGAGAGAATTAAAATTCAAGGGGGGACTGTTAGAGATGTGTACATTTTATTCTATGTTTGTATCTTTTGGACTCTAAAGGGTTACACTTTTCTTTAAAGCTGTAACAAACTTCTTCTTAGTCTTCTCTTATCTCAGGGGGCCTCCCCTCTCTCTTCTCTGCTGTTTCAACTTTCTGTCTATGCAAGGCCATGAGGAGAGGGGGGGGGGCAGTGTTTGTCTTCTATATCCCCACAGTTGCTTTGAAGGATGCCTAAGCCAATCATGTAGCTTGATGATATATATATATATATATATATTATTCACTGCCTATAGAGAAGCACCTCCTCGAAGTGTCACATATGATGTATGCAGTATTGTTGTTAGGATAGCCGCCATTATAAGATGGCGGACACTTAGATGTTTACATTAAGTTCACATTCCAAAGTAGTGCATACTGCGCAGATGCTAGTGTGTTATCTCTTCTTCTCTTATCTTTTCTTTCCTTTTGACCAATGAAATAATGCTTGAGCCTCAGGAAAGGACCGCCCTCTTCTGAAGATGTATAATTGCTTTTACTTTTTGTAATAAAGGTAGAGATTACATTGACCAGCTATGTGTCAGAGTCTAGTCTCTCATCCACGCGTGGATATTAACCCCTTGGGGGTACCTTGATTTGGAGCACCAGAGTGCATCTCAAATGCTCTGATTAGAGTGTCTTTAACAATAGTGACGTCATCAAACTCCATTTTACTAGCTTACACAGAAATCTGTGCAAAAGAAAAACTCTCTGTATCGGCTGGGTACATGAAAAAAAAAAAAATACAAAAATGTGCTGCAATCTCCCTAATTCTGTGTTTCGCTACTAAGAGGCAGAAATTGCTCTTGGCTATGTAAAGGTGTCACGTCTCCGCCGCACGCAGGAGATTCTGGAAATACCGCGTTATAGATCTTAAGTACCTGGAGTCGTTAAGCCAGATTATGCTTCAATTTTGCACACAGCCACGATGGGTTAAGTGGACGCTTGCTCCGTCCTCACCACTCTATACACAATGTAGGGTTAGTTGTGGCATTTGTATCATCTCTTAAAAAGTTTTCAAAGGAGAACAAAAAAAATATAGTTGATTCCTGTTAGAAACCACCTGTCCTCAGGTTCTGTCTGGTATTGCAGTAAACGGGGCTGAGCTGCAAGATGGACGGATGTGCAGCCGCCATGTTTTTTTTCGATCTGTCCAGAACAAACCCATTTTGTTAGAATTGTGCACTGCCAATAAGCGGATCACGTCGATGGACCCTGTGTGAAATTCATCAGCAAGTGTTCAATACCACTGCAGCGCCACCACAGGAAAAATGAGGTATTGCACAATTGAAGTCGATGAGGGCCCTGAATGGGGCCACCCATATTCACTCAAATTTTCGGATAAGGCATTTGAAAATGATGTTTTTGAACCAGACACCTTCTGTAGGGTATGCCCAAATGGAGCAGATTTTCTGCTGCATCAATTCCACTATGGATTTCTCTGCAAATTTAACATTATGCATTGCGAAGGGTGAAATCCGCAGCCTAAATTGGCATGCTGGGGTTCTTATCAGCCATTTCAGCCCGGACTAGCTGTACTGTTTTTCAATGGGATGATGGGCAGAGCAAAAATATCCCTGCTAGCTTGTTAGCTTCTTTATGTCCCCTATTTCTGGAGCAAAGGACTTCCACCGACAATGAAGACCTTGGAGGTTTATCCTTAGGGTGCCATTACAGGCGCAGGTAGCAATTGCTATTTACTGTGGCTGCACATGGACTTGCTGTTGTTTTAGGTTAGGAGTCCATGTGCAGCCCTGTAAATGGTGGTAAACTGCCCCCATGTAACATCACCTTTATAAGAGGCCTGAGATGGGGCGTCAGTTTATAAAACAACCCAAATCACTGATGGCCTCTTTTGGGTACAACTGGCCTGTGACCCATTACCGGACTGGAACGTCTCCTTTTAGTCGAGCTGATATTTTTATGGTTGTTTTTGTTGGAGTGTCAAAGAGACAAAATTCGGAGCAGCGGAGGTTTAGTGGTCTCTGGCGGCTCTCGCTAATCTTGGAGCATAAATGTTGCAGAGGTTTTGTACGCGGTGATTTAATGATTGGGCGCTGCTGAAAGAAGGCCGGTGAATTTTCCCTTCCATTATTCCATCAGTGGTGGTGAGAGAACAAACTGTGATTCAGGGCTTCTCTCTGCCGGGCAGATCACTCATCAGGATGGTATGCTCTTATGTGTTTTTATATCTGGTGATGGAGAGGACGTGAAGAGCAATGCATTTTTCTGCAGATTGCTGGGAGAAGCTGAATCTGCAGCAACGGAGCAAGGAGCCCCCCATTCAGAAAATTCGGAAGGAAACAAAAAGAATTCCTGATGCAGCAAGATTCATTTCTTGTATTAAGGGGGATGCATGATATTAGGAAAAAATGGGCGATTTTTTACCAGAAACTGCACCCACTTTTGGGTCAGGTACTGCTGTCCAGCCACACTTACGTCTGTAATACCAGACAGGGCCCCTGGGTGGCACTTCAGCTCTTAAATCTCATATAACCCATTTAAAATGTCTACATGAAATACAGGATGACAAATCTCGCCATCAAAAATCTAACATTTGACATCACGATGCCTTTTTCTTTTTGGAGTTGAGTATTCGGTTGCCTGGAACCAACATGAGCAAACACTGACTTGACCAGCCATGGTCGATATGCAGGCATCGGCATAGAACCAGGCGTCTTACAGGGAATCTGTCAGCAGATCCTTTTAAGCCACTAAAAGATGGACCACTTGTTTATTCCAGTGTTGTGAGCTCCCCCTTAAAGACTCCTCTTAAGGAGGATTTTGATGTCCATGGACTCATTATAATCAGGAAGTTCTAAGGGGTCCAAAGGGAGAGGGAATAATGATATATCAGGACAAAGCAGGAACCTGTGTCCCCCTATATTAAGATTATAGCATCGCATGCCCAATACTGGGAAAAACACCCATAAGACAGTGGGCTTGTGTCTGAGACTTTTTGGGCTCTGCCTCCTTCTGTCAGCTCGAGGTTGAGAAGTCAAACACTTCTGCACAGTCAAAGCAAAGAACAGTCTAATTTGTAGGGATTCATTTCGATTCTCATCTTGCTCCTGTCACGGAGAATACATGAACAGCAGCAGTTGGTATTATCTTGAGACCTCAGCAGACGCGTTTCGATGGTTGACTTGACAGCTGTTCTGTAAAACAAGATTCATACAATAAAAAAAATATCAGATGGGGGGGTTGAGGATCACAGGTCTTGTAGGCATACGTGCTCGTATGGTCAGTGGTCTGTTTCAGTCCGAAATGACAAGACGCTTCGCTATGGTGGTTTGAAGGGGTTGTCCAACATTTTGATATTGAATGCCTATCGTCTGTAAAGGGAATCATTATCTGATCCATGGGGGACTAACTCTTGGGACCACCAGTTGATCAGCTGTTTGAAGAAGCCGTGACACTCCAGTGAGCGCTTTGCAGGATAGCCCTGTACATTGTACAGGAGTCGGACACCCTCTTATCAGATACTGATGACCTGAGGATAAGCCATGAATATTCAACTCCCAGAAACCACCTTTAGTCGTCCTAACTAGTAATGAAAGAAATGGTTCATAAGAATTGATTAGGTCATGAAATAGAGTTCTTTGTTTGCAATCAGCTGTCGCCGCTGCTGAAGCTGCTCCTGCTTGACGGACAGGACCGGAAAACCTTACCAGCCCTGAAATTCTCACTCAGAGGTTTTTCTCCGATATCTGAGCAGGGACTGTTCATGTCCTGCTACCCGGAAGTGTGGCGGTGCATGAACCGTTACTGCTCTGATATCGGCAGCAGAGCCTCTGCACTCAGGTGCGATACTGTCAGGTCTGGGTGAGATGTCCGGCCCAATCAATCACGCGGCAGAGGTGAACTTCTTCAGCAGCGGGGACTCTATCTGATGAGCAATACTATTTGTACAAAACAATTCACCCATCCCTAGTCCTTACTTTTAGTTCCTTGGCTACTGAAATACATTTTTTTTACACATTGGGCTGTTTTTATACCTTATTATATGTCCCTATAAGGTCGTAGAAGAGCTTTGAGAGACATTCACTCTTTATATATTCTAACCAACCTGCTCCAGATAGATTTTAGGGAATGGAGCTTTATAGGGTTATAGCCCAAGGTTAGGCAATGTACCTGTACGGTACTTGGATATCGTTGGGTTACAGCACATAGCGGTCATGTAGGCCAGAAATAGAGGGGTTCCAACCAGAAACTATGAGCTAATGTGGGGAGCTGCTCTAGACTCGAGCAAGCTACACATTTCATGGATGGGCATTGATATGAACTGTGCTATGTTCACAGGGGCAATATCTGGCTGGCCATAGCGTTCACCGGGTACAAGCAGTTGTGCACAAGGGGCTCCAACCAAAAAGGGTGGTCTCTGATGCAGCAAAGAATAATTTTCTTGTATTATTTATACAGTTACTATATTATGCAGAAAGTTTTATTCAACAAGACTTGGTAAAAACTTTCTCTGGCCACTGCCTGGTGCATTCACTTTTCTAATCTTCATGCCATCAAGAAAAATAAAAGTAAAGAAGTCGGATATCTGTAGAAAAATAAAAGGAATAAAAGAAGCAAGCGGCGATGAACGATTGAATCCTTCCTGAGGTTTATTTCTTCTCCCTTTGACCCTTCATAATGTTTTACTGCACAGTAAACAGCAGACATCACGGGCGCTGCCAAAAGTGTAGTAAACCAGCTGCTCCGTGTATCGATATTTCTTAAAAAAGAAAAAAGGAACCAATCTGCTGGGACCATAACATTGTAATAATACAGTAAGTGCAATCTGCAGCAAGTCATAGACCTGTGCGTTTCACTGATAAAGCTCCATCGCGTAGTCCAATAATCCAGCATCGGTATAAACTGCTCGGTTCATGTCTCTACCCTCACTCGGTATGCAATGGACGACTCAGGTAATTTGCTGGCCTGGCCGGCTTCCAGAGGCAGCCAGGGTACAATGCATCACAGGCTATCCCAGGCCGCAGGGTTCCGCCGCCGGTTCTTTTCGTGCAATTATTTAACATTATCGGGATCATAAACGTTAACATTTATGTGAAATACTAAATGGATCATTATTAGTTAAAATCTTTAGGTTTTTACTAAACACTTATTTTAGTTGCTTAGATGTCAGGGAGGTATAAAGCCGGAGTTTACGTTGTAGGGAAGATGAACCCACCGGATTTTCAGCAAGGGTTAATATTAGCACACAGCACTATGTCCTTCCAAATATGCTTTTCTTCCTTCTGTTCATTAGAGAAATAAACACGTTAATATGCACTAATTTAAACTTAAAGGGGTTAAACACTGGGACTACAATGATGACCTATCCTCAAAATCTGAGGTCTGACTCCCAGCACCCCCACCACTCACGTTTGAAAAGGTGCAGTGCTCCGGTGAGTGCTGCGGCTTCTTCCTAGGCCAGGGACGTCACGTTTATCAGTCTAATGACCTATGTGCAGTTCAGTCCCATTCAAGTGAATGGGTCTGGGCTGCAGTACCAAGCAAAGCCGATATCCAATGTTCAGCGTGAGCGCCACGGCCTCTTCAAACAGTTTATCTGTCGTCAATGGCGTAGGGAAAGCTGTACGGGTGCCTTCTCTAACAGCTGAACAGCGGGGCTGCCAGGTGTTAGACCCCCACTCATCACATATTGATGACCTATCCCGAAGACACGTCATCTGGTCCTGACCTCAGCTGAGAAGTACAAGATACAATTGTATTCAGAACAGATAATGCTCTATGAGCTGCACTGGCCTGGACTCCAGACTGATACAATGTAACCAAGCGGACATGCAGCTCACAGAGCACAGTCTAGGCTGGATAGTGTATGCACTTCAGAAGACTAGTTATGTACAGGCTTACTGCCTCTGAATGTAAACCAGAGTGCTCTCATTCACTGACAGCAAACAGTAAACACCAAATATAGTGGCCAGGCTTGCAGTGGAGCTGGCCAACGCTCCGACGCTTATTTAACTCCTGGAGTTGACGCAATGCGGTAGTTCTGAATAAAGTAAGCAAAAATAAAAAATCCAGAGGACTTCCTCCGCTGAGGGGACGTGACTTCATGAAGCGCCAGATTGTGCCACAATTTTGTCGCAAAGTAAGGCAACCAACAGGTGGCATAAAGTTAGATTAGATTCACAGATAACAATGGCGCTGCCCACAACCGATCCACATCCAGCTATCAGTTTCTACCGCACTTTATCATTATGGGCACAGAAACCCAACAATTGCCGCAGAGCTTATTTTCGCACAGTTGCATTCTCTGGTTTTACGTATATAACTGCATTATAGATGCTCATATGTATAATGCAGCCTAAAAGAGATCCATGACAAATTCAGCACTGCTAATCCGACAGATTATGGATGCCAATTTTTGCAGGGCTTTGCTTTAAAAAGCATTTGAAACGATGAGACAATGACACCTCGGCTGCACCCCGTATTACGCGTGGTTCCTGGCTTCCAAACGCCGCAGGCAAAGTAATCACATACACATCTGCTTATTGAAGAACTGTTAATGAAGCAGACGCAGAGGGAAGGCTTCTCAGTCGCACGGCTGCTTAAGAGTCTGATGGTGCTCCTAAAATCCCAAACAAAAAACAAATAAGCCATGCTTATCGTGTAATCGCTGCGAATTCTAGGTGTCGGGAAAGAAACCCTTATTATACCCGTTAATCACGCGTCAGGATGGTGCAGTGGAGGGCAGCAGGTAGGCAGAGGATCCCCTGGCAGATGATTACAGCTCTTACCGTACAATTTCCGATATTACTTTAATAACACACGAGGTCATTGCCTGCTGAGCGGCCAGACAAGGATACGCATTTGTGAGAAGCCAAACATGCCCAGGCATCAATCTGCAGGTTTAATGCTGCGCTAAAAGGACAAGTTACCAGTGACTGCAGGAAACGAGCCGGGATTACATGAAGAAATGATATAACGGGGACACAGCCATATGTGCAAAGCATCACACACAAGAAGAAGAGCAGAGAAAAACATCTTTCTAAAAGGGTCCTGCCCAGTGCTTAGGCCACTAGGGGGCAGTCAGCTTCCCTGTTAACGTAGAGGTCGTTGTAGACATACGGCTGGAACCTATGTGACGTCTGATAGGCCGCCATCATCTGTACAGCCTGATAAAAAGGCTCCAGCGATCAGCTGATTGCCGCCGCTCCAGCATCTATTGCTGAGGGAAGTGTAGTGCGGCCTCTGCAGGGGAAATATGGAATTACACAGAGTCCGTTCAAAAAGGCGCGGGACCAAAAACTAAAAACCTGTGCGATTTGTCTGCAACTATTTTAGAGCTGCAATTTGGCTGAAAAAAAAAAATTGCAATTGCAGTCTTTGATGGCAAAATCACAGATGTGGCGAGGTCACGTGTCACATCACGAACACAGTGACAATCATTAGACATGATGTTGCAACATTACAATCGTCGTGTCACATGACTGCAATCACCCTGTAGCTCTGATCTCAATGGATGACCATGTGATGCAAGACCACACTGAGACCACCAGGGCTAAGGGCATTCTTTGCAGCAGCTCTTTGTTCCTTCCCGTAGAAGGGGGTCCTGAGCAGAGGATACAACCCACTGTCCATCCGCCGTGAATTTAAAGGGGTATTCCTGTCTACAGGATAGGGAATAACTACCAGATTTGTGGGGGTCCTACCGCAGGGCCCCGCACCGATAACGAGAATGGCGACCACGTACCTTGTTAAGCTCCCCTTGAAATGGGCAGAGCTGCTAGTGGGAAATGCGTGCTGCCGCTTCATTTCTGCGGATAGGGCATAACTTGTCATAAACGGAATGCCCCTTTAATAGCCTACAGTGTTAACTGTTCCTATTCACTGACAGCAAGCAGAGATCTTATATCTCCGAGCTTTTCATTATAAAAAGCGTGGTCCATGGCCGCTTTTTTCCCAAAAACACCTGTTCCCCCATTCATTTCAACTGAGCTGTAATACCAGGCACAACCAGTGGACAGGTGTGGCGCTGTTTAAAGAGAGAGCAGCCCTGTTTTAATAGGCCGAGGCCTCGACAGCAGAATATTGCACAGGGTGCACAGAGCAATACAAACAGTAAATTGTCTGACAACTGTTCCTGTGTTAACATTCATTAGACGGCTCGGTCAAGCAGCCTGTGTTAGATTAATTGATTATTCCGTGGTGCCAGCTTCATTGTTCAAAGCAGCTGCCAGGATGAAGAGATGTCGGAGCGGTCAGAGCAATGACACCAGCCAACCCACGCCCGACTTACACAGGAAACGCGTGAGTGACAGCTCTGCCTCAGAGCGGTGACAGGGACCCAACACCTAGCGATTTGTGCCCCACACAGTTTATAAATTGCTAATCCAGTCAGTGGGCGCCCCCACCATGTCATCTCCCCTGCTCCATCTTGCATGTGACACTAAGGACAGAGGAACCTTGTACAGAACGTGGAACGAAGAGGTACAGATTAGACAAGATACTGTAACTTCACATGACCCGACTGCAATTTGTAATGCTGCCTATGGGGCTCATTTTCCACTCTTTAGTTGGGTCAAGACATTGACTGGAGATTCGTTATCTGTATGCATGCATTATTCGGAGAAAAAAAATGCATCCTATAAATTATGGTGTAGTGAGATTCCCCAGTGGTTGACACCTTTTAATGGCTAACTGAAAAGATGAGGACAATTGCAAGCTTTTGGGGCTACTTGGGCCTCTTCATCATGCGTCTTAAGACAGTGTCTGAAGATTCAAATATTTATACAAAGTACATAGAAATAACGAGGCAGATGAGACAAGTCATGTAAAGCAGATCATTAGGAGTGGAGGAGGAAACAAACAGTTGTAACAATAAATTGTTGGAGCAATTATAGATAAGGATCAAGGATAAGAAGTGTGAAAGTTTTATTGTCCTCTAATTGAGGTTTTGTCCATGAATGCGATGAACCCAAGAGGATCATCTTATATTTACTGGTACAAATATATATATCTTGAGAAAGGCTCTATTGTTAAGCCGAAACGTTGCTGCACTACATGGGTGAATGAAGTTTTTTATTCTTTTTTTGGTTTTTTGGAGTGCTGTCCATTTTCTTTTTTCTCTATTGTGGGTAATTTGCCTATTCTCGTGAGACGTGCACCCGCAATCTTCATTGTCTGTGCTGTCATTTTTCTATTTTGTGTATATATATATATATATATATATATATATATATATATATATATCTAAAATGTTCATCACCTGCAGTTCCACATCTCACCACTGGCGGTATCAAGTACATAACAGATACTGGTGCAACAGCACCCCCTAGGTGAGGTCATTTAAAGCTTTAAAAAATCTGTCTTTTTACTTCACTTTTTGCTAAATCTCTGTTGAAATCTGGGCAAATGCACACAGAATTTTTTTATACAGATTCGTGCATGGAAAATCAGCAGCAGAATATAATACAAGGCAAGTAGTACTTACTGCAAGCTGTGGGTGCTTTCTACGTGGACAGTGGCCGGCAGTGCAGATACATCATGAAATGGAGAATTTAGAATATGCAGTGAATCCACAGGTATCATGGACTGTTGTTAATTCTGCATCTTTGTATATGAAGATCTGCAGCAAAATTCACAACTACGCATTTCAAACCACCATTGACCTTTATTCTTTTTTAATCAACCATAAAATCTCCATCATATAATCAGCAACTCTGAATCAAATCCGCATCATTTAGTTTGGATTTGCATATTTTTGCATATTTGTGTATTCTTGTATTTCTCAGACCCATTTGTATTTACCCTAATACAGCTCTTAGCCCCCCTTTTTTTTTAAATTGGGTTAATCACACTAAAGACACGTCTTGTTCAGAAGTTTCTTGCATCCCCCTCGTAATAATAATTCTGTAGCATATGTTGTTATGGTTCTGTGACGTGCCGTTCCTTTGTTATTCCTGCTAGAAGTTATGAATGAATTGCTAGCAGTTTACAATGAAGGTCGAGATGGATGTTACCAGTTGGTTGTGTGTCCCTGCATAGTCTGACACCTTCATCACTGACTGGATAGAGTCAGACTGTGCAGGGACACACTCCCAACTGGTACGATTCAGCTGAATCTTTATTGCAAAGTGACAGCAATTAATTCATAAATTCTAGCAGGAATAATAGAGGAAAGGCAGAATACAGGGTCATAACAATAGATGCTCCAGAATTGTTATTACGTGGGGAATGCAAGTGGTTACTAAAGCAGACGAGTCATTTTACAGCTAAATCTATACATTTTAGTGCATCCTGCACTTTTTAACAATGGATTTTTCTGATCTTATCATTTTCCTGGAGATAAGTGGTTCCCTGGATAAATCTGTCTCCCTATTAAACAGCAGACCAGCCAAACATACAGGTTTATGAGAAGTAAAGCTCATTTCTAACATGACTGCAGCCAAATGAGCACAAGACGTCTCAGAAGAGATAAAGAGAATATGGAGGGAAGGACTCCTGAAGATTTACGCAGCAGCGCACCCTTCTAGAGGCAGCGCACACCCTTTACGGATATACGAAAACCCATAAAATGACTCCTCGAATAAAGTACAGGGCAGTGTAAATTCCAGAGTGAAATATTTAATCTATAAGACCCCCGCAGGATTCTTGGCAGCATCACCTTGTTGGATTTTAACATTTCGCTCTCTGAGATATGAGTGACAGCACGCATCTGGACAACAGTCTGGGGGATTTGTGGCCATTTTCACAAGTGCTTTGGAATTAGCCTCCCGGAGACATAACATTTACAGACGTCTTTATCCCGGCTGAACACTATGCAGAATAGAAAATGTCATGACGAATCTTAAAGATGATAAATATAATAAAGGCTGGAAAAAAGGCTTCCAGATTCGTCAATGAAGTCACTTTTCAGGGAGAAATCATTAAAGACATGTTTCATAAAGGTATAAAAACCTTCACTTACAATCAAGAAATGAAGACAAATGTGATCGGCTTGACCTCATGTAATACCTCTTTTCAGCCTTTGGGTGGCACTGTGGGTGCCCATGAGGACCTGTCCCCTCTGATGACATGTCAGTCTTCGTAACTACTGATATTTACCATCTAATAACAATTCTGGAGCATCTATTCTTATGACTATATTGGGTCATCACTTTATTATTTCCACTAGAAGTTTATGAATAAATTGCCAAAAGTCTGCAATAAAGTTCCATCTGAGTATTACCCAGTTTGATGCTGCCAGTAGCAGTGCTCAGTCAGCGCAGTGTATAGAGATAGAGAAGTGGCATTGTTGCTTCCTGCTCCAGTCATGTCATCGTCGGGGCCCTGGAGTGTGTGTGAGCTGCTGGGTCTTAGCACACCCAGATCAGCTCTGCAGTGAGGTTGTACTCGTCCTAAAAATGGGGCTACTATGATATAAATAATAATAAACGCCAACACACACAGGAAGGGCCTGATATTAAACACGTTAACGAGAACTTGTAACCACAAAATGCAATGCAATCTGAAAGCGCTTTGCTATAGAGCAGGAGGAGCTGAGCAGATTGACAGATTTTTGGGAAAAGATTCAGAAAAACCTGTAATTTATACATTTATATCTCTGTGTTTTCTACCTCCCGTGAACAGCTATCTGTACAGGAGGGAGGGGTTTTCAGTGACTGATAGTGCAGCTGGCGAGCCAAGACCTGTCCTAGGTTGCTAATAAGGCTTATATGTGTATACAGCTAGACCTGCTAATAACCTTAATACAGTTCATATGTTTATATGTTAAAGACAGAAAGAGTTATTTACAGTGACTTCATGTTTTTGGATGTCATGTAACAGTTATATATTGTGTTCACAGAAGCAGAAAAGATAATAAGCCTTTAAGATTCACTATATGACTGAAAGGTAACCTCAATGACACAGCAGAATTAAAACCAGAAAGTATAGAGTTAAGCTGTTGTCACTGCCCAGGAGTCTTAACCAATCACAGCCAGTCTCACACGGAGCAGGAGTCTTGGCCAATCACAGCCAGTCTCACACGGAGCAGGAGTCTTGGCCAATCACAGCCAGCCTCACACTGAGCAGGAGTCTTGGCCAATCACAGCCAGCCTCAGACTGAGCAGGAGTCTTGGCCAATCACAGCCAGCCTCACACTAAGCAGGAGTCTTGGCCAATCACAGCCAGCCTCACACTCAGCCTGTCTGGGAAATTCTCCTAGCAGGAGCTGCTAGAATTCATTACATCAGAGGAGAGAAGCTGAACAGAAATTCACTCCACTGAGAGTTCAGTTTTATGGAAGCAAAGAGGCCAAAATAGGTATTTAGAACAGTTATGATATGTTCCTTTTGTTAATGTAGTGATTAGAACTATATACTGAACTGGTTATATGTGTTTACTTGCAGTTCCACCAAATTGCTTAAAAGCATTCAAACTACGTACAGTCTACGAACTACTCATACTAGATCATATAGTGCAAGTAAAACTATTGGTTAAGCCTCAGATATACCTCTCAAAGAGATCATAAGGGGCTTAAATAACTTAAAGTAAATGTACAGATAGTCTTGGA
Organism: Bufotes viridis; assembly: GCA_033119425.1. NCBI lineage: Eukaryota > Metazoa > Chordata > Amphibia > Anura > Bufonidae > Bufotes > Bufotes viridis. Next base: position 96,879,115 of record CM065598.1, on the reverse strand, counting down.
TAACCCCTTTAAGGGAACTGGGTGTGTATAATGTTGTGGGTGAAGTTACAGGCTCAGCTTATTATGAAAAAATGTGTCATGGCACGCTGCACTAAATATCCCTCTTTCTGCTTTTGAAAAGTTATTTGCAGTGAAGGAAAATGCAATCTACTGTTCATTGTCAGCAGCACACCTTGCATAGCGGCAGGACATTTACAGTACCTAGTTATAGGACTATCTGCAGCCACCGCTAGAAGGAGCTCAGATTTATGCTGCTCACAATGCTAGCTGTATAAATACATGTACAGTGAGCTCCCCCTAGTGGCAGCTGCAGGCAGCCAGAATTATTATTTCTCATGTAAGAAAAAATAGACTGCCTTTCAAAATGCTCCAAAAATGCACTTTTTATAAAATGACACCAATGTAGAAAAAATGAGATCCATTTATTGCCAACACCTCTTCTATGGAAGCTTTTACAATGTATATCAGGCATTGCTGGGATTTGTAGTTCAGCCACAGTTCAGTATCTGCCTCCGTTACTATTCCATTGCTGGCGACCTGGTGTTGGTGAACATCAACTGAATGTTCTCTGATGCCAAGGTTAATCATCACCTTAAAATAAACTCATTGATTTCACCGCTATATCCCAAAACAGGTCAATAAAGCCAGTGACTGAGCGAGGTGACCACGCACAGTTCTTCCATATTAAATATTAAACTAGAGAGCCATTAGGGGGGAAAATACCAACCTATTACACTGCGCTGACAGCTTAAAGGTTCCTGTGGGCACAAACACCGAGAATCTAAAGGTAATAGAGGAGACGTCTTAACGCAAGAAGCTTGATGTGTCCCAGAAGACCCACAATGGTGATGACCTCAGATGCTCTGTATAGACAGCAGTAACACATGGAGTCATCAAATGATAGAAATAATGGGAGCTGCCGCTTATTGTCACATCCTTACAAATCTATCACCAGAGAAAAGGGAAGATCTGACATTGCATTTATAATGCTGAAGGATGCATCTGTACTTATGTATTAATGCATCCACCTTTATTGCTCCAAAGCTTTTACACATGCTCTCAATTTACCATCTCCTACCGTTTGTTGCATACAGCTCCTATGCAGACCTCTATGTATGTGTAGACTCATCCTGCAGTTGTGTTATGCTCTGACTTTTTGATAAATTACGCACAGTGGAAGAGGAAGCAGAAGGAAAGAAAACACATGACTCAAGATCAGACTACAGCCACATACGATTTATATGTAGTCAAAAACCATGGAGATTAGGAGTAGGCGATAAACGATATGCGATATAAACGATATAAATTTGGGGAACGATATTGTAGCTGGCCAGCCAAGACCTGTCCTAGGTTGCTAATAAGGCTTATATGTGTATACAGCTAGACAAAAGCAGAGTTCTTTACAGTGACTTCATGTTTTTGGATGTCATGTAACAGTTATATATTGTGTTCACAGAAGCAGAAAAGATAATAAGCCTTTAAGATTCATTATATGACTGTAAGGTAAGCTCAATGACACAGCAGAATTAAAACCAGAAAGTATAGCGTTAAGCTGTTGTCATTGCACAGGAGTCTTAACCAATCACAGCCAGTCTCACACTGAGCAGGAGTCTTGGCCAATTACAGCTAGTCTAACACTCAGCCTGCCTTGGAAATTCCCCTAGCAGGAGCTGCTAGAATTCATTACACCAGAAGAGAGAAGCTGAACAGACATTCACTCCACTGAGAGTTCAGTTTTATAGAAGCAAAGAGGCCAAAATAGGTATTTAATACAGTTATGGATATTCCTATTGTTAATGTAGTGATTGGAGCTGTATACTTAACTAGTTATATGTGTATACTTGTAGTTCCACCAAATAAACAGTATGCAAATAACAGCAAATAGCAATCTCCAAATTGCAAATTGCGACAAAATTGCCTAAGAGCATTCAGTCTACGAACAGCTCATACCAGATCATACTGAGCCATAAAAAGCAAACAATCTGTGAATAGTTCAAACAAACTGCTCAAAGCAATTGTATAGAGCAAACTGCAAACCAAGTAAGCAAATAGAACTATTGGTTAAACCTCAGATATACCTCTCAGAGAGTGCTTAAATAAACTTAAAGTGAGAGTACAGATACTAAAGAGAGAAATATATCCACCATTCTATGTTGAATAACAAGATTGAACAGTTGAACCGCCATTTTGTGATACTTTATTCAACATGTGTTTGTACATGGACTATCTGCTGCGGGGGTGGCAGTGTTATATATGAAGAAAAGTTGAAGTAAATAAAGAAGTTATCTTAAGAATTTGGTGTGCTCTTTAAGCCTAATGTTTCCATAGAACGGCGCTAGAAGAATTAAAGCAGAGTAACAGACAGTCTGGTTGGACTAAAAAGTTAGAGATATCAAAATTCTTCTAATGCCACAGCGCAAAAGGCACTTCATAATACTGCGCCTGTCACAGATATAAATTTTGTCTATATCGCCCTCTCACGATAGATGACCACGGAGCGGTAGTGAATTGAAGCAGCTTTTCACTCACAGCTCCGTGGCCTCCCAACTCGGCACCGCGCTGCACTGGCCAGTGCCTTGCATGCACACATCAGCGCACTGGCTGACGCTGTGTGTCACGTCAGGTCCCTCCCAATGCATGCTGGGGACTCCATCAGCCAGCCGCGCAGGAAGGTTAACTATATTAGCAGGGTCCTGTATCTACCGGGGGTGTTGAGGGGGGGGGGCCGTTGGGTGGAAGGATGGGAGGATGGCTATGGCATGGGGCTGATGGCGCTGGCTGGGGAAATGGATGATGATGGCAATGGCATGGAGCTAGAAGTGGGCGATATAAACGATATGCGATATAAACTATATGAATTTGGGTAACGATATAGATTTTGTCTATATCGCCCTACTGCAATAGATGACCACATAATAATATATCGCAATATATATCGTTATCGTACATGCTTCAAATTATATTGCGATATAGATTTTAGGCCATACCGCCCAGCCCTAATGGAGATACATAGGTCTGCAAAAGACACAGCCAATTTTCACCTTAAGGACCGAGCCAAACTTTGCATATTGGACATTTGTCACTTCATACATAGTAACATAGTATATAAGACCGAAAAAAGACATTGGTCCATCCAGTTTGGCCTGTTTCCTTCATGTGGCAATAACTTTGGAATGCTTTTACTTATCCAATCGATTCAGAGACTGTTTTCTCGTGACACATCATATTTCATGTTAGAGGTCAATTTGAGTTGACATGTTTCACCTTCATTTATAAAAAAAAAAATATATATATAGGAATTTTGGAAAAATTAAAGTTAGATAATGTGAATTTCTTTGCTTTTAAGACAGATAATGATACTTTATAAAACACTTATTAATTAAGATTCCCCATATGTCTGCTTTATGTATGCTGGCATCATTTTGTAAATGTCATTTTTTGGGACGTTAGAAGGCTAATAAATTTAGAAGACATTTGTAAAAATTTTAAGAAAATTTCCAAAACCCACTTTAAGGACTAATTCAGTTATGAAGTCACTATGTGGGCTTATATAGTAGAAACCACCCATAAATGACCTCATTTTAGAAACTAAACCCCTTAAATCATTCAAAACTAGTTTTACAAACTTTGTTAACCCTTAACATGTTGCAGAAGAATTAAAGGAATATGGAGGTGAAAATTTGAAATTTCACTTTTTTTGCAGATTTTCCAATTCAATCTATTTTGTTTCCTGTAAGGCAGCAAGGATTAACTTCAAAACAAACCTCAATACTTATTAGCCTGATTAGCGGTTTAACGTAACGCCCCATATGTGGTCAGAAGCTGCTGTATGGGCACACGGCAGGGCGCAGAAGGGAATTAAGGCCATATGGTTTTTGGAGAGCAGATTTTGTCAGAATGGTTTTTGAACGCCATGTCACATTTGAAGAGACCCTAAGATGCCTCTACAGTGGAAACCCCCAAAAAGTGACCCAAATGTCGGAAACTACACTTTGCAAGGCTTGGAGCTGCCATGGCAACCATCAGGACCCTGCTATCACAGCGTGGGGACCCGATGGGGTGAGAGAGGAAGCCCCCTCCGTGAACCTCTCATATGCCACGGTTAGTGCTGATCTCAGTGAATAGGGGATTAATCTGCCACATCTGTGTTTTCACCAATGCTGTGAAATGCAGCCAGCATGAGTGATGGAGTGTCGGGAAAGGTTTAACCCTAGGACGGAGAACGCTTGTCCTAATGTGGCAAGGACCTGCTGCTTGGGACGAGTATTCTCGCCCCGCATCGTTAAGAGGTTAAATGGTTCTGGTATTGAATTAGACTCCGCTGCAATGCCAGACGCAGCCTAAGCACAAGAGCGGCGCCATTTCTGGAATGAATCAGCCAAGTATTGCTAAGCTCATGCAACCCTTTTAGTGATTGTTTGCTGCTGAATCCTTACTGTTTTCCAGTCCTGTTACTGATATGAAAATTAATGTGCAAAGAGACAGACTTAAATTCTCCATGATGGAAACGATATCTTAAGCTCAGATAAGCTGCTGAAACCTTTGCATATATAAGCACCGATATGATCACGTTAATATAAAGCAAGTGCAATGTTCTTTTATTGTTCTTCTCAAGAACCTTTGAGAGAAACATTAATTCCTGGGCACAAACTATCAAAATCTTTGCTTATAGAAATAACCGTGTGATAAAGACGGGAGATTGGGAGGAAGTTCACCTCCTGGAGGGTTTGTGAAGGACACGCATGCTGTAAAACACATCACTGTGCGTGTCCTAGAAGAGACACTACAAGGAGAATTAAAAATATATCAGCAGCAGCCAAGACCAATCAAAGTTAAAGCTACTTTATGGCCATGGCTACAAGCAATGTGTTTGGCCTGCAGCGCCCTCTACAGCATTGTTTTGGTTTGCCCTTCGTAGTGTATCTGCTCCTGGAAAATAACAGTATAGCCAATCTCTGCCTGCAATGGCTGATAATAGGGGACGCAGGGTGGCTCAGTGGTTAGCACTGCTGCCTGCCTTGCAGCGCTGGGGTCCTCGGTTCTGACCGGGTACAACATCTGCACGGATTTTGTACCGGTATATCTTTCCTGTGTGCTTCCTTCCACACTACAAAAACATACTGATAGTTTAGGCTACTTTCACACTAGCGGCAGGCTGTTCCGGCGTCCGCTCCGGCCCCATTGACTATAATGGGGGCGGGCCGGCAGGACAGCAAACATGCCGAGAGGCGGCTGGAATAAAACGGTGACAGGTCGCCGTTTTAGATTCAATTGGTTTTTATTGAAAATTTTTCATATAAAGAAAACAGCATGGATACAACCACAGCGACAGGTCGCCGTTTTATTCCGGCCACCTCTCGGCACATTTGCCGCGCTGCCGCCGGAAGTCCGGCCCACCCCATTATAGTCAATGGGGCCAGAGCGGACTTCCAGCGGCACATGTGCACTAGCAGCAGCACGGATCCGGCAGGTGAACAGCCGGAGAAAGCTGCTGCTAGTGTGAAAGTAGCCTTAATTTGGAACATAGATGAGCCCCAACGGGGATAGGTACCAATGTGAGTGCCGACAACCTCTGTACAGCGCTGCGGAATATGTAAGCGCTATATAAATGAAAAGAATGAAAATTAGATAGGGGGTTATGTAGGAGCAGATTATATCCAAAAGTGAACACTGCACAGTGTCAGTAGGATTGTAGATCTGGGGCAAGACTCAAAGACGCCTTTATTATATCCTACTGATGGCAGAGGAAAAATCCAAGAGTTTAGTGGATTAACAGAATTGGATATGACACATAGACTAGATAGATATAAAATAGACAGATAAACTGGATGGACAAAAGCATTAGGACACCTACATTCACCTACAGGAGCTTTTATGACCTCCGAATCTAAATCCATAGGTATGGAGTCGTTACCCCGAAGTTCTGAGCCTTTGTTAGGTCGAGCATGCTTAGCGTGTTGCTATCAATTCTCTAGCTTCATGTCTTGTGAAACAAAGGGCGTGTTAGGCCTTATTCACACGTCCGTAGTGTGTTTTGCGGAAACACGGATCCGCAAAACACGGACGGCTGCAATGTGCATTCCGCATTTTGCGGACCACACATTGCTGGCACTATATAGAGAATGCCTTTTCTTGTCCGCAATTGCGGACAAGAATAGGACATGTTCTATTTTTTTGCGGAAACGGAAACACGGATGCGGAAACACGGATGCGGAAACACGGATGCGGACATCACATAGTGTGCTGTCCACATCCATTCCTGCCCCTATGAAATGAATGGGTTTGCAGCCCTTCCGCAAAATTGCGGATGGGATGCGGATCCATTTTGCGGACGTGTGAATTAGGCCTTAGTGTGCTGGTGATTACTGAGAAGAGGGGGCGTGACTGGACTGTGATATCAGGCAGCCAAATCAGTAATTATAAACACCCACAGCAGGGAAGCTAGGGATTGTGGGGATTGTAGTCTTTAAAGTTTTGTGATGGAGGATCAGGCGCCATGATGCTCTGTGTATTGCAGGCTCGCACAGGAGCTAGACAAATGGATTGCAAGTTAGGCTACTTTCACACTGGCGTTTTGGATTCCGTTTGTAAGATCTGTTTCAGGGCTCTCACAAACGGTCCAAAACGGATCAGTTCAGCCCCAATGCATTCTGAATGGATAAGGATCCGCTCAGAATGCATCAGTTCGGCTCCGTTCCGCCTCTATTCCGTTCTGGAGGCGGACACCAAAACGCAGCTTGCAGAATTTTAGTGTCCGTCTGACGATGCGGAGCCGAACGAATCCATTTTGACTTACAATGTAAGTCAATGGGGACGGATCCATTGTCAGTGACACAATATGGTGCATTTGAAAACTGATCCGTCCCCCACTGACTTTCAATGTAATTGAAAACGGATCCGTTTTGACTTTGACATTTTTCTTTAAAGCTAATGCAAACGGATCCGTTCTGAACGGATACAAACGTTTGCATTATAGGTGCGGATCCGTCTGTGCAAATAAACAGACGGATCCGCACCTAACGCAAGTGTGAAAGTAGCCTTATATGGATAGGTATGGGTTCTGGTTGGGTCACAGCTTGCAGCCGTAATGCAGTTTTTCAAGGATGAAGTTACTTTACTGAAATAACCCTTTAAGATTTCTCTTCATTGGAACTAAAAGGCTGAGGCCGACCCCTGAAGAACAACCCGCACAGCATTCTCCCTCCTCCACTAAACGTTACAGCTGGCACAACGCAGTCAGGCAGGTAATGTTCTGATGGCATTCCCTAAAGCAAGACTGGTCGATCCGACTGGCAGATAGAGAAGTGAGAATAGTCACTCCAATGAATACTTCTCCACTGCTCCAGAGGCAGCGTGCTTTACACCACTCCATCTGACCCTTGGCATGGTGCTCGGTGACACAAGCCTTGATTGCAACTGCTTGGTCATGGAAACCCATGCCACGGGACAACTGTATGCTTCCAACTTTTTCGGAACAGTTTGGGGAAGGCTCTTTGCTGTCCCAGCATGACTGTGCAAAAAACAAGGTTGGTGAAGTGTGGTGTGGAAGACAGGCCGCACTGAGCCCTGACCTCGACCCTATCCAAAACCGGCTGGATGAACTAGAAAGGAGATTGCAAGCCAGGACCCTCTCCTCCATTTGGGTGAATGGGCAAAAGCTGCTTTAGATGCAACGTGGGGACCAACTCCATAAAGTACCAGCATATTAACATGAAAATACAGAGCCTATTCAGTAAGTAGTGATGCGGCCTGCACTGTGCATCTGCTGGCATCCAGTAAAATACACAGAAATACAATTAATTACATATAATGAAGTCTCCGGTAACAGAAGGTAAATAAGTGCAGACAAAATGGAAAGAGGAAGGGAAACCAGAGACTGAACTCCAGATGAGGTTAAATATAATGAACATACAACATTATTAAATCTGCGTATGTGGGTGGAAGACTCGGTTTTTCATTGTCCTCGCACCATCAGCAGCGGCAGTCAATGCACATAATGACATGTCAATTAAAGCTTAAATACAAAAAAAAAAATTATCAGACAAAACCCCTGCAGATAACAATGAAAACAAACACGGTGACTTTTAATTGAATTTTCCCAAGTCCTGCGGGGTGTTGGCTGCCATTCTGTGCGCTCCCACGGAATAGAGGAAGCCTCGGGCTCCTCCACTCAGATCCCAATGTCTATAATCGTTCTTATGGAGCATCATCTACAAGAGGCTTTGTTTTCCTGAGATCAATAGAAAACCACAATGTAACCAAAACTTCTTTGGTCCAGGAACCCCACTCCTCAGCCAGAAGAGCACCCGTCCATTGTAATTTCAGGGTTGAAGCAGGGACTAGGTGAGGTGGTCATTGATAGCTCTGTCCTCATAGGGATTATCCACTTTGGAGAGTCCCATTTTTATTAAAGGGGTTGTCCCAATGTTAAGTAGTTTCTGGACAGGTCATCAGTATGAGATCGGTGGGGTCCAACTCCGAGAACCCCCAACATCAGCTATTTGAGGAGGCCATGCCACTCCATTGAGCCCTACGACCTCTTTCTAAGCCAGTGACATCACAGGTGCAGCTCAGTCCCATTCAAGTGATTGGAGTTGAGCTGCAATACTAAGCACAGCCACTAACCAATGGACGGCGCTGTGATTGGTAAGTTTGGAAGCCTCTTAAAAAGGCTGAACGGAAGGGATGTCAGGAGTTGGACCCCCACCAATGAAAAATTGCTGACCTATCCTGAGGATAGCTCATCAGTATTAAACAGACAACCCCTTGACGGGGGTATTGGTTATATGTCGCTCGCCCCTTTCCCTGCATGCTCACAGAACACCCCCCCCCCAAACCCAAATAAGACTCCGACAACTGACTGGAATGTAATACATAAAGCATAACAATAGTAACAATAACCAGACCCAATGGGAGGAGGTCCTTGAAGCCCCCAAAGAATCCTGAGCTGCCGAACCAGGGTGAGCCATATTTTTTGCCTCTAGCCGTTACCTCCCCAGCTCGGAGGCACCACCAAATGGCCCCCCCCCTTAATCCAACCAGTCCAGCCCCCACCGTGGGGCCCTCTCAATGGCCTCAAGTTCCACCATAACCAACTCCAAGGACCCCCGCCCATCTACCCCAGCCATCGTGACAAGATCCAAACCTCCCAACCTACCCCAACCCCCCTGTACCCCAATACCAGTGAGGGCCATACCTTAGCTTCCAGCTTTCACCTAAAATGGCTACCCTTTCTTTCCCTACCCTTTGTACTTAACCCCTTAACTCCTCCCCCCACCCCCCCAAACTAGCCTATCCTGACTTCCTTGCCTCCCCTTAACCCTCTTTCCCTAACCCCCCGGGGCTCCCTAACCAAACCCCCCATCATGAGGGGCCTCCCTTTATGGGCTATGCCCCTCCCAGTCCGGCCATTGCTTTAATAAAAGTGGGACACTCCAAGTGGATAATCCCTACAAGGACAGAGCCATCAATGACCACCTCACCGTCTGTCTTTACTACCTATACTAATTCTTGCAGTTCTTTAACCCTGAAATTACAATGGACGGGTATTATTTGGTTACACTGTGTTTTTCTATTGAATTTAGGAAAAAAAAGCAGCTGAGGACAGATCATTAGTATTACGGTACTTTCACACTTGCGGCTGAGTGATCCGGCAAACAGTTCCGTCGCCAGAACTGCCTCCCAGATCCGTTAATCTGCGGTATTTTGAATGCTGGATCCAGCACTAATACATTCCAATGGGAAAAAATTACGCATCCGGCATTCCGGCAAGTGTTCCGGAATTTTGACCGGAGATAAAATCGCAGCATTCTGCGGTATTACCTCCGTCCTGAAATGTCAAAAAGACTGAACTGAAGACATCCTGATGCATCCTGAACGTATTTCTCTCCATTCAAAATGCATGGGGATAAAACGTATCAGTTCTTTTCTGGTATAGAGCCCCGAGGACGGAACTCTATGCCGGAAAAGAATAACGCAAGTGTGAAAGTGCCCTTAAACACTTGGGAAACTCCTTTAAGCTGGTCCCCTGATGATGAGACTCCCAAACCTATTGGTTGTCAATGAGGAGCTCCCTGGTAGGTGCTCACTTTCCCTTAATAAACTTGCCAACATTTGAACCCTTGAAATCACAAAACATTTTAAGTCCAACTCTAAAACACCCTCAAATGTGTAGCTGTGAGCCAAAAGTCATCTTAATGCGGCCCAACATGGTGGGAAGTCCTGTGCAGTGGAGACCCCCAACCCCAGTAAGGTCAGCCCTGAAATATATGCCTGAGAAGCTGTTAATGTGCTGACTGCACGACACCGGCATCATCATCGTTCATCCTTTATACTGCGCTGAGGCCCAAATGTGGTTTCTCTTGGTCACTGAGCAATGTCTGAATAGAAAGCTCCAGGCTCAGGTTTGTTTATGGCCTTTAATAAGAGTATTAGCCCCCATTGTCTTACTTGGTATATGGCTCAGGAAAATGTGGCAGAGAACTGACCCACGGTTTCTCTGAATGCAGCCATACCACCTCCGGCTGCTGTGCTGCAGGTTCCCATGGGAAATGAAAACTGAAAATAATCTTCTCCATTGAATGATATTTCCGGCCAAAAAAGAAAACTTGCCTGTGCTATGGAGATCTTATGTGCAGCGCCTTTATCCTGTAAGATCCGCTCCAGACGTCTCCTCTCCGAATGCCACTATCGGCCGTATAAAGTTACGACATGGCTAATTTCTCTGTCCCCCGGTCACCCAGATGGTTCTCCTTCCTTCCTCCGGCAGCTCTCCCTGGCGGTCAGTCAGATACTTCAACCTAATTTATATCCCACAATGTTGATTTTATTGAAAAATGTTAACAGTAATGTAGAAAAATGGTGAAATCACTGAAGGGGGAAGTAGCTAACTTCTTCTCTCATTAAGCCTACATACATGCACACGGCAGTGGTTTTTTGTGGCCTCCGTTCCGTTTTTTTTGCAGATCTGATGGTTTCCCATTCATTTCTATGGATCCGTTAAAAAAGCGGATGCCTCTTCTGTTGCCTGTCCACATTTCACGTCCGCAAAAAAAATATGGCATGTCCTATACTTGTCCGCAAAAAACGGTTTGCGGACCCATAGAAGTCAATGGGTCCACAGTAAATGCGGATGACCAATGGAAGACATCCGTTCGTCATCCGCATCCTTTTTTTTTTGCGGATGGTTGCTTGGAAACCAGGGCACTTGTACAGGTACATATAGAAACTAGTTCAAGCCTTCCGGTTTTTTTTGCGGATCCGAAAAAAAAACGGAAGACACACGGAAACACAACCTACAAAATTTGCAGACACTTGAAACGGATGTGGATGTGAATAAAAAAAAGAAGACGGATCCGCGATTTGCGGACAGCAAGAAAACAACGTTTTGCATGTAAACTAAGGGACCTTTCACACTTGCGTATGGAAGATCCGGCATAGAGTTCCGTCCTCGGGGCTCTACGCAGGAAGAATACTGATCAGGATTATCCCCATGCATTCTCAATGGAGAGAAATCCGTTCAGGATGCATCAGGATGTCTTCAGTTCAGTCACTGAACGTTTTTTGGACGGAGAAAATACCGCAGCATGCTGCGGTATTCTTTCCGTCCTGGGATGCGGAGCAAAACGGATCCGTTTTCTCTGGCACAATCTGCCACAACAGAAAACGGATCCGTCCTCCACTGACTTTCAATGGAGTTCAAAACGGATGCGTTTTGGCAATGTTAAAAAATAGTTAGTTAATACAAACGGATGCATGCGGCTGTAACTGAAGCGTTTCTTTCCGGCATAGAGCCCCGACGACGGAACTCTATGCCGGATCTTCCAAACGCAAGTGGGAAAGGGCCCTAAGGCTATTCCTGGAGTTTGCATAGTGTGGCCTCAATGTTCTTCTGGCTCTTGTAAGACATGGCTTTGCCTTGTTATTTCTCACACTTCTTGTCCCCACCGCAGTCGAGCTGCCCATCTGGACGCTGCCGCCAGGGATACGTCTCAGCATTTCCCATTCCAATCCTGTCCTTTCTCCTCTACGCGGGTCAAAGGGGCTTTATTAACTTCTGAAAGGACAGGACACTAAACTCCTAATCATTTATCAGAAATCTCACCATTTTTTTGGGGGGTAGAGGCATGATTTGATTATTTTATGTATATTCACATCTGTCCGGTTTGACTTTATCCATCATCGTTGTGCAGACAAATGACTTTATTCTGCCCTCTCGCCATTTCCCAGCAGCCTCTGCAGAGGTGCGAGAAGGGCGTTTCAATAACACGGATGCATATTGATAGGGTCATAAAGATAAACGGCGCTAATCCATTTCCTGTGAACTACATTGGTTTTCTGGGCGCATGTTCTATTAATCCTGACAGAACTGAGGCCTCATTCAATATTTAACACCCGTCCGTCCTGCAAAGCACTTACTATGGCAAAAGGGTGGAGGAAAAAAATAGGTCTCGAACTCAAGCAGCCGGATGTGACCCAGGGATTTCAGATACTTAGTGATTCATTCCGTGTCACAGGTTGGAAGGTGACTTCACAAGAAGACATGCGATTACTAGGGGCAGACGTAGGAGGGAGGAGAAGCAATGCATCTTCCGAGCCTTGGATTTTCATATTCATAGGCCTCTTTCACACGGGCGTCACGTTTGACGCCCGGATAAGAGGCGGGTGCGTTGCGGGAAAATGCGCGATTTTTCCGCGCGAGTGCAAAGCGTTTTAATGCGTTTTGCACGCGCGTGCAAAAAATCGGAATGTTTGGTACCCAGACCCGAACTTCATCACTGAAGTCCGGTTTCGGGTTGAGTATTCTGTATATTTTATTATTTTCCCTTATAACATAGTTATAAAGGAAAATAATAGCATTCTCACTAGAGAATGCAAAGTAAAAAGGGCAATAGAGGGTTAAAAATAATAAAAAAATAAACTCACCTCTTCCATTTGATCGCGTAGCTGCCGGTGTTCTGTTCTGTCTTCAGCTGGGCGGGGGGTGAAGGACCTTCAGTGACGTCACTGGGTCACATGGTCCAATCACCTGCTGGACCATGTGCTTCCCTTCAAACAGATGACCGGCAGGGGTCCCTGTCACCGATCTGATATTGATGACCTATCCTGAGGATAGGTGATCAATATCAGAATTTAAGAAAGCCCCTTTAAATTATTCACCATTTTCAAGATCTATGTTTTCTGTCAGTGAATGGGAACACTTCATTCTAGGACATTCAGAGGCAGTAATCCTGTACATAACTAGTCCTGCTCTCACCTAGATACAATTGCATCCTGCCTCAGCAATGCTCTGTGGGCTCAATTGTCTCTAGTCATTTGCCACAATGTATCAATCTGGACTCACAGCTGTTAAACTCACAAAGGGCTGATACATTGTATCCCCTTCAGACTAGCTGCAGTATGTACTGGTTAAGCTGAGTTCACATCACCGATCAGCCTTTCCGTTCTCCTATTCCATTATAGGAGTAGGAGAATGGAAAGGACGGATTTCGCACATAACTGAGCAGAACGGAGCCTAAAGACCCCGTAGACTATAATGGGGTCTGTAATGTTTCCGCTCAGTCCTGCATGCACTACTTTTGTCTCCGCTTCAAAAATCTTTCTCTTAGCGGAAACCCAAGGACCCCATTATAGTCTATGGGGTCCTTGGGCTCAGCTCAGTTATGTGCCGAATCCGTCCTTTCCGTTCTTCTGTTCCTATAATGGAGCAGAAGAACGGAAAGGCTCAACGCTGATGTGAACTCAGCCTTAGGACTCATGCACACGACCGTATTACTTTTTCAGCATTTTGGGGTCCGCAGAAAACGGATCCGCAAAAAATACGGATAACGTCCTTGTGCATTCTGCTTTTTGCTATACGGAACAGCTGGCCCCTCATAGAACAGTACTATCCTTGTCCGATTTGAAGACAATAATAGGACCTGTTCTATCTTTGAACGCAACGGAAAAATGGAAACAGAAGGCATACGGAATACCTTCCGTTTTTTTTTTTTGCGGAGCCATTGAAATGAATGGTTCCGTATACGGAACGCAAAAAAACAGAACGTAAACGGAGCTTTGTCCTATTCCCTGTAAATCCAGAAAAGTAAAAGGGTGGCATCAGTACGGGAGGAGGCTGATCGCTTCTGCACTTACTGCTCTCTTTTTGTAATATTTTTGTGAGACGCTGGGTTAACAGGATTTCCAGACATTCACAGTTGCAGATTTGATAAATGTTAACGATTAAAATTTGATGGAAATGATTCCTCCAATCCAGTATTTCATAATCCAGAAAGCCTCATAATACAACTCCAAAAGCATGATAGGACTATAGGCAGGCATCTTTAGCCTTACACTTTGCAATAACTGACTGATAATCCAGAATATCTGATATCAGGACTCACTGATTACTAAAAGGGGTTCTACAGGACCAGGGCTGTGGAGTCGGAGTCGGAGTCGAGGAGTCGGAGTCGGAGGCAATTTTGGGTACCTGGAGTCGGAGTCGGCATAAAATGGACCGACTCCGACTCCGACTCCTACTAGATTTAAATTGGAATAAAAAAAAATTGGAATAAAAAAAAAGCAAGTTTAAATGTCCCAATTCAGATAAAGTTATAATTAATTACTTCTCTACTGTAAGAATAAAGGCCAATGCATGCGGTGCGTCACGTTACCGCTAAACAAAGACGTTAAGTGACCGTGAAGAGGCTTTTCATATGCTTTACTATGCAGTTAAAGGGACACTGACAGGCTGATATATCTGCTGGTATTCATCAGAGGATCAGGAATACAACTAGACGACTGTTACCCCCAGTTGAGGTTTACTTGTGTTTAAAAATGTTTTAATCAATATGCAAATTCTCTACCTTTGTGCCCAAGGGGCAGGCGCACATGTAGAGTACTGGCAGCACTAGACAGGACTAGGTAGCGAGGAGGAAGAGAGAAAGCTGGCACAGCCTCAGCATAGCCAGACGAGGCTGCTGCCAGCACTCTACACGTGCGCCTGCGCAGGAATTCAGCGTTCGGCTAGCCTGAAAAAAAGGCCAGTGCAGTGAATAATAACGAGGGAAACAGCGCTGGGAAAATGTACTTCGGGCGCAGCTGGGCACAAAACCGCAGGAGACGCTGCCCCATTGGGCACAAAGATAGTAAATTTGCATACAGATTAAAATGTTTTTTAAACACAAGTACAGCTTAACTGGGGGTAACATTAGTATAGTTTTATTCCTAATTCTCTGATGAATACCGGTATATATATCTGTCAGCCTGTCAGTGTCCCTTTAAGGAGCGGCAATACTTACACTTTCCATCGTCTTGTGGTCTGCTGTTACAGGGAATCCATGGTTATCCTCGCCTCTCACTGATAACTGATTAAGGACTGGAGACACTTGTATAAGTGAAGGGAATGGATAGTCAATAGTTCAAGACTGAAGCTGTAAACCATTTGAAAAACTGCTATCATTCAGCTAAGGCTATAAAACATGTAAACTCAGATTGTTAGCTTAAATTTTAAACATGACTATGGGATTCTACTAGGAAAATCATGTTTTAAAATAAATGCCCCTTCCCCTGCCCCTTCCTGGATCCTCCCACTGCTCTATCTTCAGCAGAAGATCAGCACACAAAGGAGAAGGCAGCAGCTTCTGCTCAACTACCTCTCTATGCTAGAGGAGATTAGAAAAACTTGGTGGAACAGCTTCGTATTTGCATATTATATACAGAGGAGTCGGAGTCGAGGAGTCGGAGTCGGAAGTTTCAAAATCTGAGGAGTCGGAGTCGGAGTCGGACAATTTATCTACCGACTCCACAGCCCTGTACAGGACTACAACAAGATGACCGCTTTCTCGCAAAAACTGTCCGGTACTGGCTCGTGCGTACGGTACTGGCTCGTGCGTACGGTACTGGCTCGTGCGTACGGTTCTGGCTCGTGCGTACGGTTCTGGCTCGTGCGTACGGTTCTGGCTCGTGCGTACGGTTCTGGCTCGTGCGTACGGTTCTGGCTCGTGCGTCTGGTATTGCAGCTCAGCTCCATCTGTGGGCAGGCGTGGAACAGTTTTTGGAAGAAAGCAGCCATCTTTATGTAGTCCTGGAAAAACCCTTTAAAGGAAATTGACTATTCTTAAAGGGGTTCTCTGGGAACTTAAATATTACTTTATTATAAATATATTCTCAAATACTTTTCATTATTTATAATGGCTCGTTTTGTCTGGGGAGCAATCATTAGGGGAAACAAAATGGCCGCTGTGGCATTAGTTCACACAAAACCTGTCCTGATCACACATGAAGACCACTGAGGTAAAGAGCTGCCTCATCCTCTTTTCTACTTGTCAGGGATTATGATCCTGAATACAGATGATATCTTAATCTCTGGGGAATGTAGTTCATGAGGAGACATGAAGTACATAGAGGACGGACAGTCTGTGGTAATGGAGTGCTGCTGCTCATTAGCCACACCTCACCCTTCTCTCATGTCTCCTCATTCTCCATTCCCACAGAGATTTACCTGTATTCAGGATCACGATTCCTGACAAGCAGAGAGAAGGATGAGGCAGCACTATGGCCCATTGTGGTAAAGTAACTTGTCCTCCTGTGTGATTAGGACAGGTTTTGTGTATACCGATAGGACAGCAGCCATTTTATTTCTCCTAATGATTGCTCCCTAGACAAAACAAGCCATTCTAAGTAATGAAAGGTATTTGTAAATATATTTATTATAAAATAATATTTAGGTATTTTCATTTTTGTAATTTCTGGAGAACCCCTTTAAGTGATAATACTGACCAGCGAAACGCCTTTGCTCAGTGATCGGGCAGAGGTAGTTTGGCTTGCATTACTACAGCCCCATAGGCCGGTTGGGCCAAATCACTACAGAGGACGAGGCAGCTTTACAGCACAGAGGGATGAGGACATGAAGGCACAACGTGATTATCTGCAGGATGTCCGCTCACACTATCAGGGTGCTTATTACTGACATCTATTACTCCATCCTACAGCAGTGTGGTATCAGACATCGGCTATGAATGCCACCACTCTGCATTATTAAAACCAAGCATGTACTATAAAAGCCACAGCCGGACTGGACAACCACAGACACAAACAGTACAAGGAGGTTAGGAAAGTATATTAAAATACAGCGTGTTGCCATCGGCAACGGCCCCGAACACTGAGGCGTACGGAGAGATGTGGAGAAAAACTCATTTACTCTGGGCTAAAGCAAACATCCAGGCAAATAATGCTCCTCCATCCTCAGAGGTGAGGGAACATTACTTATACCAGTGGTCTACACCTTGGGTCTCTCCAGCTGCTGTGGAACTACAACTCCCAGCATGTTCCCAGCGCCTGTAGGGGGTTGTAGTTGCACAAAGAGAGATGGGAAGGGAGGAGGAGGCTTTTACCACTGGGTTTATACTGATAACAGGTTTCTATAAAGCCTGATCCTGAGGACTGAAGATTAATTCTGGTGACAGGATGGGGGCGGCGGGTTAACAGGGACCGGCGGTTCAGTGGGGTGCCCCGAATACGTAAAAAGCAATTACAGAGCATAGTTAAGTTATGATTTACCTACAGGGATTATGCAATTAAAGGTTAATTACCCAGTAAAAAGTTCTGCAACTCCTTACTTTCCACCAGTCCTGTCACTATGTATCGGCCAGGGCTTCTCGGTTTTGATTCTCATGGACTCCTTTGCTTAAATCATATATGTCAACCTCTGGAGACACAGATAGTACACAACCCCCCCCCCCCCCCTCACGATTTTAATGACAAGTGTGAAAGTACCCTTAAATTACCCCCCCCCCCCTTAAAGGGGTTTCCTGGGAGTACAATAGTGATGCCCTATGTAGGTATGTTCCGACTCCCAGCACCCCTGTCACTCAGCTGTTTAAAGAGGTGTCGGGCTTCTTCCTAGGAAAGTGACGTCATGTGCAGCTCATTCATGTGAATGGGTCTGGGCTGCAATACCAAGTACAAGAGGCCGCGGTGACGGGAGTCGGAAACCCACCGATCAAAAACTGATGACCTATCCTCAAGATCAGTAATTCAATATTCTGCTCCCAAAAAAGCCCTTTAACTAATGCAAGTTCACATTTTCTGTCTTAGTTAATGTCCCTGTACTAAACCAAAGCGGATTGAAAACCTGTAAGGATCTAGAACATTGGTGTTCTGATTCATTACCGCCATTAGTGGCTGCAGCAGCACACGTCCCGCTATACAGCACCAGCCTGCAGATCAGTCGCAGGGCTCCCCTTAATATCCCTACTGCAGGTATCTTCCCTGTAATAGGCAGACGGCGCGCTTTCATCTGCTTCATTGACAATGTCTTTGGGTTTTTTTTCACGTCACCTTTCCAGGAATGTGAGAAGAAACCTTAAGAGAATTATTTAATACATCTCCTTTCATCCTTTCTCCCAGCCTACAATGGCGGCAGATAATGAGGGCAAAAGTAACAACACGAGGGGGTGTGGGCGAGGAGGGGGCGCTCTTTGGAGTGCGCCGGGAGCATTCACTTTAGGGAACGAAGCTAATCAGAGCTTTTAAATACAGATACAGCCGTCTCCTATTCATTCCACAAGTGCAAGAGGCAGAGCACAACAGAAGCGCCTAAGCCCGTCGTCTCCCGCTTCAATCTAGGCTTTATGTTTTAGAAGACTCTTAACATCCTCATTTCTGCAGCCGAGCATCGAACACAATGCAAACAAAGGCCGCCCCCGAACACTCGCACTAAAGTTACGACTGAATCAGATACGGCTAAAATAAAAAGTTAGGAAGATAAAGAACATGATGGATGCAAGGAACAGAAGACACAAACTCGACTGAAGACTCTTTTGAAAAGATGTAAAACATTTAGTAACGGAGGAAAGTAGGTTACGGCAAAGCTGGAAGAATACTAATCGGACATACTAGAACATGTAGTTCCACAGCAAAGCGCCGACATAAAGAACTTACAGAAAGTAATACCAGTGCCCCTGCGCTGCCATAGCGCCACTTAGGATGGACCACCAGGGAGCTGCTCCATTAGGGCCCAGCCA
Organism: Bufotes viridis; assembly: GCA_033119425.1. Taxonomy (NCBI): domain Eukaryota; kingdom Metazoa; phylum Chordata; class Amphibia; order Anura; family Bufonidae; genus Bufotes; species Bufotes viridis. The sequence continues at coordinate 96,860,111 of CM065598.1, read as the reverse complement.
CGACTCTGTTCACCCTCATCGTCCATATCGGGACTTCTTCTCCATCAGAGGCGTAGAGCAATGAAAGATTACAGGCAGCAGCTCTAGGTCCATCACATTACAGGCAGCAGCTCTAGGTCCATCACATTACAGGCAGCAGCTCTAGGTCCATCACATTACAGGCAGCAGCTCTAGGTCCATCACATTACAGGCAGCAGCTCTAGGTCCATCACATTACAGGCAGCAGCTCTAGGTCCATCACATTACAGGCAGCAGCTCTAGGTCCATCACATTACAGGCAGCAGCTCTAGGTCCATCACATTACAGGCAGCAGCTCTAGGTCCATCACATTACAGGCAGCAGCTCTAGGTCCATCACATTACAGGCAGCAGCTCTAGGTCCATCACATTACAGGCAGCAGCTCTAGGTCCATCACATTACAGGCAGCAGCTCTAGGTCCATCACATTACAGGCAGCAGCTCTAGGTCCATCACATTACAGGCAGCAGCTCTAGGTCCATCACATTACAGGCAGCAGCTCTAGGTCCATCACATTACAGGCAGCAGCTCTAGGTCCATCACATTACAGGCAGCAGCTCTGGGTCCATCACATTACAGGCAGTAGCTCTAGGTCCATCACATTACAGGCAGCAGCTCTAGGTCCATCACATTACAGGCAGCAGCTCTAGGTCCATCACATTACAGGCAGCAGCTCTAGGTCCATCACATTACAGGCAGCAGCTCTAGGTCCATCACATTACAGGCAGCAGCTCTAGGTCCATCACATTACAGGCAGCAGCTCTAGGTCCATCACATTACAGGCAGCAGCTCTAGGTCCATCACATTACAGGCAGCAGCTCTAGGTCCATCACATTACAGGCAGCAGCTCTAGGTCCATCACATTACAGGCAGCAGCTCTAGGTTCATCACATTACAGGCAACAGCTCTAGGTCCATCACATTACAGGCAGCAGCTCTAGGTCCATCACATTACAGGCAGTAGCTCTAGGTCCATCACATTACAGGCAGCAGCTCTAGGTCCATCACATTACAGGCAGCAGCTCTAGGTCCATCACATTACAGGCAGCAGCTCTAGGTCCATCACATTACAGGCAGCAGCTCTAGGTCCATCACATTACAGGCAGCAGCTACCCCCGACAGACCCCACTGACTACAATGGAGCCAGTTGGGTCTGCGTGTCACAGCGTCATTCATTTGTATCACCCGGGATACAGTAACCCACTGAGCACCCACTAGACCCCAGGAATGCTATGAACCCACTAGACACCAGGGATGTTATGAAGCCACTAGACACCAGGGATGTTATGAAGCCACTAGACACCAGGAATGTTATGAACCTACTGGACACCAGGAATGTTATGAACCTACTAGACACCAGGGATGTTATGAACCTACTAGACTCCAGGGTTGTTATGAAGCCACTAGACCCCAGGGATGCTATGAAGCCACTAGACACCAGGGATGTTATGAAGCCACTAGACACCAGAGATATTATGAACCCTCTAGACACCAGGAATGCTATGAACCCTCTAGACACCAAGGATGTTGTTATAAACCGACCATACCCCAGGAATGTTATTAACCGATTAGACACCAATGATGTTGTTATTAACCCACTAAAAGACGGGGATATTATAACCAACTCACTAGACAAGAGGGATGCAATCATTAACACCACAGATACCAGAAGATGTTTCATTTATTAACCCATCACACTCCAAGAAGGCATTTATTGTGATTAATAGACCTCAGGATAGTGCCAGCAATCCCTCCGTTCACTCAGCACGCACAAGTTGTTTGCGCAATGCAAAAACTTTGAAAAATCTAGTTAAAGAAAACTGGTAAAAATAAATAAATATATATATATATATATATATATATTTATAACAATAGGATTTGGGGGCATCGTTGTCTTTTGCTACTTTGTACTGGAGACTTATCATAAAGCTTCTTAATACTAGAGGTTCACAGCAAATCCATCCCTAGTGGGGATTTATCTACACACGAAGCTGGATGGGAAGATTTACTAAGCCCCACTTGTCAGGGTATAAAAACCGAGGCAATAGCCCGCCCGCCCATGTGTCACAAAGACCGAGAACCCATCTCACTCAACTTAAATATAAAGTTTGACTTCTCGACTTTTACAAAAATGAAAAAGTAAAACTGCTCCGCAATGCAGGTCTACAGTGATAGATGTGTAATTGTAAAATGCAGAAAAAAAATATATACAACGCAGCGCCGCTAAATGAGATTCTCACTTTCTTTTCATAAACTCCCCACAAATAACTCCCAGGCAGAAAAAAGCAGAGAGAGGCTATACATCATCTTCTGGTGAGGAAGAGGAGATAATATGACTGACATCAATAGCTGCACGGCTCTGGAGGAGGCTACACGCGTGGCTACATATATACGGGACGTGGGATGACACCGAGAAGCAGAGGGATGGATAATTACACTTCAGCCCAAAATGATTAGTTATTGGAAACAGTCAGCAAATGTTGTCAGACACAAAAACGCTATAATTCCGAAGATACAGTAGCTTTCCTATATTAAAGGACTATACACAGCCGGATGTAACATTTCCAAAAAAATCAGCAGACACTTTGTATCACCAGAGTAATTCCTCTGAAGACACGGAAACAAACTGCGGTTTTATTGTGCTTTTTGGCCATGAAACACGGCTTATGGTACTTTCACACTTGCAGCATGGCTATTCGGGTGAACAGCCCGCCAGATCCGCCATGCCGCAAGTACCCGTGTGCTGCCGCTCCGTCCCCATTGACTATAATGGGGGTGGGGGCAGAGTTACGGCACAGCACGGCAGTGATCGCCGGACTAAAAAGTCGGACATGCAGTACTTTTAGTCCAGCGATCTCTGGCCGTGCACTGCCGTGCTGCGCCCTCACCCCCATTATAGTCAATGAGGACGGAGCGGCCGCACACGGGTACTTGTGGCATGGCGGGACATCCTGCCGGATAGCCATGCCGCAAGTGTGAAAGTACCCTTAGCCTACATGCACACGGCAGTGGTTTTTTGCGGCCTCCGTTCCGTTTTTTTTGCGGATCGGATGGTTTCCCATTCATTTCTATGGATCCGTTAAAAATGCAGGTGCCTCTTCCGTTGACTGTCCGCGTTTCACGTCCGCAAAAAAAATATGGCATGTCCTATTCTTGTCCGCAAAAAACAGTTTGCGGACCCATAGAAGTCAATGGGTCCGCAAAAAATTCGGATGACCAACGGAAGCCATCCGTTTGTCATCCGCATCAGTTTTTTTTTTGCGGATGGTTGCTTGGAAACCAGGGAACTTGTACAGGTACTTTAAGAAACGGAAGACATACGGAAACACAACCTACAAAATTTGCGGACACACGGAAAGGATGTGGATGTGAAAAAAAAAAGGATCTGTGATTTGCGGACAGCAAAAAACAACTGTCGTGTGCATGTAGCCTTATGCGGCTGCAAAACTGCCTTGAGCACCTTTCTGCAGGAACTGCTGAAGGACCTTTAGATGGGCACATGAGCTGCTTGGTTATAATATAAGAGGAGTATTATCTGCTCCCCGGACCTCTTTTTTGGCCCTAAACAAAGTTGCAAACCCCGTGTTTGTGACTTTTTAAGCGTCACTTGCAACAAATGTTGGCTTGAGTAGCATTACTGCACCGCCCTCGCCACTTTCTAAAAAGAGAGCATGGTAAGGGCAGAGCCAGCAGGTCCAGCGCATTTATCTTCATTTGCACCTGTTTTCAGGTGCAAATCAAGACAGAAATCTGCAGCCTGCACCTCATCATAAATGAGTCGCATTCTACGGCAGCGCAAGGAGATAAATCTCCTCCATGGTGTCCAGTATCTGAATCTATGTAAGGAGTCTGCCCTGGGTATGAATTCACTTAGGGGGTCTGGTCCAGGATCTGTTCTTTGGTCTTTATTTGTTAAAAAGGGGGTCTGGGGACTGTAAAGGTACATCCTTGTGTAGCATACATATCGCGGATCTTCTGCTGCAAAATTGCATGAAGAGAAGGCAGTTTAAACACATCTTATTCACACAGAATTTGAACTGCGGTGCAGATTTTAATCCACGGCACGTTAATTTATGCTGCAGATTTCCACTGCAAATGTTACCCATTGCAATGCAGGGGCTGAAATCCACATGTAACTCATGCAGATTTTGCCACACATTTGTGTCATAATCCACAGTGGAAAAGCACAGAAAGGTGGTATTAACTATAGTCACAGTGTAGCAGGGCAGCATAGGATCAATACACAGTTAGTAATTAGTGTTGAGCAAACTTGTTTTTTAAGTTTTGCGTCCAAAGTTCGGGTTCAGGTTATCGAATAAAATCCCGTTATGGATTCCAAATTCCATTATGCCTCGTGGTAGCGGAATCCGGGAATAACGGAATTCTTCGATAACCCGAACCCGAACTTTGGAGGCAGAACTTAAAACACAAGTTTGCTCAACACAATTAGTAATGCAATGTACTAACACTAAGTTACTGGACTATGTGAGACTTTGGAAAGTCAGGATACAACACAGTTTCCATACACAAAAACGTAGGATCAAATTTTGTGATCGCTCACCGTGCAGATAGCCAAATAAAACCACAACCGGCCTTTGTGGAGTCAGTAGGCGCGCTGAGAAAATCAGCATTTCAAGACTATTTCTAAAAAGAAAGCAGTAACGTTGTAGGCGGTAGAATCCACGCAGGGATGAAAGATAATAAAAGCTGAATGCCATTGATAGCGTTTAGTGGCTGCATTATTCCATGGAAGGAGCAAGATTTAAGGAGCCACAGATACATCCGGCATATTACAGGAAAGAGAGAAGCAGGGAGGGTGCCCTAAAAGCTTGCAAATCCAATTCATTGCATAGCCTAGCTTTCCAAAGCGTGACATTAGGGAAGAGAAGGGAGGTCTATCGGGAAAGCAGTGCGGCCTAAACCACGTTTTATCCTCCTCCGATTGTCCCTAATATAGATATGAAGGAGGGGGCTTAGAAGAGGAGGGGGGCCACAACACCAAGCCAGGACTGCCTCCAATAATTCCCCCTACAGTTCCCCTGTAGTATGCACCCGGTCAGCGGCAGGCAGGATGGTCTGTAGGGTCTATGGCCAGTCTGTCCCCGCCAAGGAAAAGACCTGTGCCATACAGTACATTAGTTTCTCCCAAAGCATCCCTGCAACCTGACGGATAGCCCCAATGCAGGATTCTGTATCCATATTAAAATACAGGAAAAATCCTACAGAAATTACAATGATTTTTTAAAAGGAAATGTTAATTTTCTTGAAAAGTTGGCTGACAACCAATATGGCGGCCAATGCAGTTCTGCTGAGCATGGGTTTGTCCTACATCTCTCGAGTAATGTCAGGACCCCCATTGCTCTCATACTCTGCATAATCAGTTAGGCTCCATTCACACGACCGTATGTTGTCCGCAAAAAAACTGATACGCTTTTTTGCGGACAACATACGGTCGAGTGAATGGAGCCTTAGACTTAAGTTTCAGCAGTTCAGGAAAGCTGAGTGTCAAAGGGCTATCCCCATCTGGGACATTTATGGCATTTTGAGAGGATATGTTATAAATGTCTGACAGGTGCAGCACCCACTCCTGTCTGAAGAGCGGAACACACCTGTAAAAGGAAGAGCACGTCTATGCGACTTTCTCCTATCACTGCTATGGGAACTTTCAAAAACAGCTGCAGCAGTGTATTGCTATTTTCGGAAGCCCATACCAGTGAATGGAGAAAGCTGCGCAAGCGCTACATGTTCTCCATTCACAGAAAGGTCCTGTTCTCTAGATAGGAGCAGGTCCCGCACCTAGCGGACATCTATGGCATATCCTATCAATATGCCACAAATGTCCCAGATGGGAATACCGCTTTAAGGGGTGCAATGGACATTCTGGGTATCAACCAACCTTCCCAGGTACAGATATAACATTTAATTTTCTTAAATGGTCTTCAATCCCTGCAAAAAACTACAAATCAATCCCAGTAATCAATTACTACTGAGGACCATTCATCACCACAAATCCCTTTCCAATACCGCATCCTCCGTCCATGCAGCTTCTTGATATTTTTTTTATCATCCCCTATCAAAGCCAATTTCTCATAATATGTCGCTATTAGTAATGGTAAAATGGAGAGGGACGGATAAAGTATTGAGCCAGGAGTAGATACTGGCCTCAGGCCATTATTTGATAGCATCATCCTTAGGAAGAGAAAAAACAACAAAAACACCACAGTATATAATGTGACGCGGGCGACGCTGGAGAAGCCGCTTGTACAGGAAAACTACAAGGTTATCAGCCCTATAGAAAAAAAAAACAGGCATGAAGTGATAATTATCTCACATGTAATTCCATCCGTGCAAATGAAAACGTCGCCAGGTCTGCGGTTCGCCATGCGAGACAAGTGGACACTGAGCCGCCCGTACTCGCAATCTGCATTAGCTTCATCTTACAGGAAATGGAATCCTGGGCGAGATCTTAAATCCATAATAATGAGTAATGATCTTCTCGTGCAGGAGAACCCGGCTCTCTCCAACTCAATTAACATTACTGGAAAGTGCATAAAAAAGCGCTTCCTGTTTTCCATCTCCAAGCCAATATTAACCCGTTATTTACCACTGAGTGGACATACCACACTGCAAATAGGAAAAGTATATTGTCCATTAGGGATCCTCCAGACGCTGTGCCATTGGGCCTGTCTAATATGGAGATGCACTTTATAAACTACCCCCCCCCCCCCCTCAAGAGGCTGCAGACAGGCGAGCGTCTCAACTTCAAAGGACAGTTTTATCGTTCAGAGGCAATGAGGTGACATAAGAGGCCAGTCTCCAGTGAAATCAATGACAACATATTAATGAGGTTATCTCTCAGCGGCACCACTGGCGTATAAGGTGAGCCATGTTGACCACCCAAAATGACCCCCATGACAAGACATGAACATTAGAAATATGGTAGAATTCGTGGCATAGGACACACTTTATTGAATCTCAGGCAGAAGAGATAACTGAGATCAAAGATTGGGGCCTGCCGCACATTGTGACCACCTTCCTGGTCCACCTGCCCTGGATGCCTATAGACAGAGCCAGAGATGCCCACCACACCTCCATTGGCTTTCCCGAGCAGACACTGGTCATCAATGACCAATCATTATGGCTGTCCAGATCCATCTGACCAGGAACTGACCACAGCCTGTGTCCCTCCCCATTGATGAAAACCCCACCGATAAGCCTCTGGTTGATTAGCTATGGCCTCTGTGTCCCAAATCCTCGTTTTGAGAGACTGACAGCACAGGATGCATCTACTTGTGAGCAGGGGGGAAAAAAAAAATCACAGTTCTTCATTTCCATTGATGTCCCATCTCTAACAGACACGTAACTTAATGATCTCTCATCTATCTCGCTGTCATTCTGTTCCCAATGCCCCCAAGACCCCCTGGCACTGTGAGACACCTGAAAAGAGACACGGCATACCCCTTACCACATACCGCCTAACCTCACCTTTATTGGTGGCCGTCCATATGGGTCCTAGCAGCTGGTTTGTGCCTCTTTCTCTGGGTCACTGAGGGGTCTTGTCTGCTGGACTACTACTCATAACACTGCCATATGCGATGATGGTAATTCCAACTAGGTTCCACAGATGATTAATGGATACGCAGAGCAAAACTAGAGCCATGCATTAGGTACTGCAAATGGCAGAAAAGACCGCTGCTTGCTCCACCGCAGGCAGTTTCTCCCCGACACCCCTGCAAATAGCAGTTATTACAGCGCCACAATCCCAAGTCTTACATTGCAATAAAAAGCATTTTTTATTCTCGCCTGAAAAGTTATTTTGTTTCCTCAATACAATCTTCCCCTGGAATCCATCAGTAGGCAGGTAAGGAGGGAGAAGGGGAGATGTCTCCAAGAATGCACGGTGCATATGTTTAGCAAGAATTGCTTTCCTATGGGTAAATGCAATCAAAGTTTATATGCGCTGAGAAGCCAACGGGAGAGGATTGTTTCACCGGAAAGATCAGAAGAAAATTGTAACTAAATGTTGTGGAAAATGACTTGGATATTGCTTGCTCGGGACGGCATGACAATTAGGCTGGAATCGGATGCACTGGGAGGTGGTGGTGGGGGGGGGGGGGGGACACAAACAAATCAACACAAACAGCCACTGTCAAGAGCACTTTACTGACGGAGAGTAATGTAGGCATTACTTAAAGTTCTCGACAAGCCTACACAATCCGCTCGGGCTCAACCTACCGGCTGGAGATGTTTCTCTTTTCTCTACTTGAGCAATAACCAAATTAACAGCGCCGCAAATTAATTTTGCTTCATAATAAAAGGAGCTGTGGCGTTTAAGAGGAGGTTGTCAGGTACTTGTCAAGCAGCCACAGAGGAGCAACTGTGCTTTCCTCAGTCTCCGCAAATGTCTCTGGGATTTAACACGTGGACTGCATCTGCTGGGCACGCCGTACCAGCCAGTACATTATAAGTATATTACAAGTCACGTCAACCCGCAAAACATAACCGCAACATCTATTTGTATCAGTTTAGCAACTTTTGTTGTTTAGTGTTACAACTTTTACAACCATTTTTACTCCTTTGATTCAATACAAAAAAAAAGGAATCATCGATGCAAATAGATTACATTGGAGGGGATTACGATAGGTCATCACTTATCAGTATAAGACCGGTGCTGGTTCCAACCCTGGTACCTTCACCCTGCCCCCACTGACCTGATAAAAAGCTAAGGTGGGATTTTAAAGGGATGAAATAACGAGGGAGAGTCACTTGCAGACATCATGTGCATTAGTTTTATACCAGGAGAATGGTTGCATGACACACAAGTAATGTGCTAATTTATTCAATACAAAATCTTTACAGATGCAGTCGTCTTCATTTATAAATTCAGAGTATTACATTTTGATATAGCCACCACTAGAGGGAGCTCACCGGGAGATGAATAAATCAAGTAAGGCTACTTTCACACTTGCATTGGTGCGGATCCGTCTATTTATTTGCACAGACGGATCCGCTCCTATAATGCAAACGTTTGTATCCGCTCAGAACGGATCCGTTTGCATTAGTTAAAAGAAAAATAAAGTCCAAAACGGATCCGTTTTGAATTACATTGAAAGTCAATGGGGAACAAATCAGTTTTCAAATGCACCATATTGTGTCATTGTAAACTGATCCGTCCCCATTGATTTACATTGTAATTAAAAACGGATCCGTTAGGCTCCGCCTCTTCAGACGGACACCAAAATGCTGCATGCTGCGTTTTGGTGTACGCCTCCAAAACAGAATAGAAGCGGAACGGAGCCGAACTGATCCTTATCTATTCAGAATGCATTGGGGCTTAACTGATCCGTTTTGGACCGTTTGTGAGAGCACTGAAACGGATCTCACAAACGGAATCCAAAACGCCAGTTTGAAAGTATCCTAAGAGCTCCACTTAAAAACCATCTGCCCTCACTAGCGTTGAGCGAATCGAGCTTCGGATCCTAGATCCGAAGTCGATTTGTTCAAAACTTCGTTTGAATGTTGTACGGAGTTTCGTCTCTGTTACAGCTTTCAAATGTATGGGTTCCGGTGCAGCGTGAGATGATCCTACCTTGTGAGTTTTCCCTACCGCACCAACTGAGCATGCTCAGTACAAGTAAAGTCCCCGCCCACAGCCTAATTCTCCCTTTAGTAAAAACCCCAAATCTACATTAAGTTGTACGCTCGCCGCGCATTGGGCTCGGCCTCGCTGCGCTCGGCTCTTATAAAAACTAACTCCATGCCGCCATTGATAGTAAAGAATGAACTGGATAGTAAAGAAAAGGGAGAATAGGCTGTGGGCGGGGCTTCACTTGTACTGAACATGCTCAGTTCGGCGGTAGGAAAAATTTACAAGGTAGGGACTATTCACGCTGCATCGGCAATGCAAAGTGACTCATCACCAAAGTCTCGCGGGTCTTCGATGAATAATTTCAGGATTTGATTTTTCAACTTTAAAACCATTTTAAAACATGGATCCGAAGTTGACTTCGGCACTGAGTTACCAGCCGCATTATTCAAGATCCAGCAAAAGAAATTTGTCTCTATTAAGTATGCTTTAAACATACATGAAATATTCATCATGCCCCGAGATCCTGAAAATCCCTGGGAATTCGTGCCTAAATTGCTAGCGACAAATTGTTCAGCTGGTGGGTTATTAGGAGAACCTTAGCAGTAAGAATTTGTTTAGGCAGACCACTTGCATCAGAATAGTTATTTGTATTCCATATCAAATGGCATTGGTTTGGGTTTTATTTCATTTAGCTATAATTTGCATATATATTACATTATAAAAACTGTAAGCGAAGCTTTGAACAACATTTGCAGCACTGACCTCAACAATGAGATGACATCTGCCGGTGGGCAACCGATGCATGCATAAGTATGCACGCCTTGGGTACGGAAAACCACTGTGCGCTCTCCTGCAAGCAGCATTCTTGTACTGACTGTGCAGGTAGAAAGCAAATTCAATAAAATGCATTCATTTCCATTTTCTGTTGCACTGGACAGTACTGGAATAAACAGCCACCTCCGGTGGCCCCAACACGACGAGCATCTCTAGAGGGATGGCAGTGTGTAATTGAGCAGGGGAGTGCACTGAGGGTGGGCCCAAGCCACACTGTGCACCTCTGCTCCTCCTGCATCCGCTGAAAGTCCATCTATCACTTCCTGACTGACAGACGACTATGCAGGAACCTGACAATAGAACACTCCAGGACATTTGTTTTAATAATGGGACACAAAAAAAACTAAAATCTGACCTGCTGCCAGTCCTTGCTGGTTAACCATTTCAACAGGATCTTGCAAATGGATGAAAACGACGAGACCGGCGACTCCAAACAGTAAGATAAAGGAAAACATGCACGTCAGCCTCATAATTATTCCTCTCAAATCAATCCTGCATTGATCCAGGAAAATAAACCATGCCAGCTTCTTCCAGGGCGTTAGAAGATTTCATCTTCTCATTTTTTCACCTTTGGGCTCCACAGGGCCAAACCTGCAAGAAAAAAAAATGATAACGTGTAAGTAATGTGTTCAACACAGTTTCAATGCGTAGATTTCTGCATTACCTATTAACTAATACTGCTCCTATGTACAAGAATATAACTGCTATAATACTGCTCCTATGTACAATAATATAACTGCTATAATACTGCCCCTATGTACAAGAATATAACTACTATAATACTGCTCCTATGTACAAGAATATAACTACTATAATACTGCCTCCTATGTACAATAATATAACTACTATAATACTGCCGCCTATGTACAAGAATATAACTGCTACAATACTGCTCCTATGTACAAGAATATAACTACTATAATACTGCTCCTATGTACAAGAATATAACTACTATAATACTGCTCCTATGTACAAGAATATAACTACTATAATACTGCCTCCTATGTATAAGAATATAACTACTATAATACTGCCTCCTATGTACAAGAATATAACTACTATAATACTGCTCCTATGTACAAGAATATAACTGCTATAATACTGCTCCTATGTACAAGAATATAACTACTATAATACCGCTCCTATGTACAGGAATATAACTACTATAATACTGCCTCCTATGTACAAGAATATAACTACTATAATACTGCCTCCTATGTACAAGAATATAACTACTATAATACTGCCTCCTATGTACAAGAATATAACTACTATAATACTGCTCCTATGTACAAGAATATAACTACTATAATACTGCTCCTATGTACAAGAATATAACTACTATAATACTGCTCCTATGTACAGGAATATAACTACTATAATACTGCTCCTATGTACAAGAATATAACTACTATAATACTGCTCTTATGTACAAGAATATAACTACTATAATACTGCTCCTATGTACAAGAATATAACTACTATAATACTGCTCCTATGTACAAGAATATAACTACTATAATACTGCTCCTATGTAGAAGAATATAACTACTATAATACTGCTTCTATGTACAAGAATATAACTACTATAATACTGCTCCTATGTACAAGAATATAACTACTATAATACTGCCTCCTATGTACAGGAATAGAACAACTATAATACTGCTCCTATGTACAGGAATAGAACAACTATAATACTGCCTCCTATGTACAAAAATATAACTCTGCAAACCAAATAAAGTTCAAAAAGTATTCTAATGCTACACTTAAGCAAATTTTATATTTTTGGCAAATACCGTATTTTTCGCCCCATAAGACGCTTTTTTCCCCCCTCAGAAGAGTTTCCATATTGGAAGTGCTTTATTAGTACGCGAGGACCGGAAAGCAGTGTGTACCCACCGCTTGTACAAAAATATATTTGCCAAGAATCTCAAATTTACTTAATAAGCATAGAATTAGCATTAGAATACTTTTTTTTACTTTATTTGATTTGGAGTGCTGTTGCATTGTATTTTTTCTTACTATAATACTGCCCCCTAAGTGCATAAAGAATACTGCTCATTTCTATAATTATTAAAAAATACTGCAGAGTTCAATAATTGCTAGGAATAGCTTGGTGAAAACTGTAAAATTCAATGCCAGTCACTGTTGTGTAGTTTTACACTGTGTGTTGGCTCAGGCTATTTAGGCCCACAAGTGTCTATTTGTACAGTATCAGACTATAGGTCCATATCATTAAGCAGGTTAGAAAATATATGGCAAAATTAACTGATAGGAATGTTGATTTTTTTTTTTTTTACTTAGTTACTTTGAAGAAAAGATGGGTTTAAGTGTCTCAATTTTTAAGAAATGTGTTGAAAGACTTTGACCACTTCGGTTTCACCCATTTTTCTATTACATTGTAGACCAAGCTGTTTGCAAATGTCACAAGGAAAACTGGGTCAGAGCAAATGTCACTCCTGACACAATCACTGAAGCTGAACGACGTGATCAAACAACCAAGAAGAGAAGGGGACGATAATGAAAACCACTTGTAAGAGAGCCCCAATTCTCAGACCATAGTGCGCTTATTAGGAGCAGCTGCAATTCCAGGTACAGCTCACCTGTCACTTTGTATTATCACCTGCCCGATCACGACCACATCAGATGCCACAAAAATATCACTCTGAATATAAGTAGTACACGGTTTGAAGTAAGGATGTAAACATGGTCGCACAGACGTGATGTCAGCCCCTGAGGATCATATACTCGGGAGATCTTTATTCGTAAAGGGAACCTGCCACCGGGATAGGGCTCTAGGGCACAGTCACAACTGCTATAGGTTTCTGACATCGGAAACCACAAAAAACTCAGATGGAAACCATTGTAAGTCAAGAGCATGCAAGAGAAGAAAAGAAGGCAGCGCCTCATGTGAAGAACCATCGCTGCAATAAGAAGGCAAAGTAATAAAAAAGAAAATGAAAGGCATATTAAGGCTACTTTCACACTTGCGGCATAGGAATCCTGCAAGGAGATCCGTCGCCAGAACTGGCTGCCAGATTCGGCAATTTGTATTGAAACGGACAGCATTTGTAGACGGATCCAGATGCGGAACAGTCCCACAAATGCATTGCAATAACGGATCCGTCTCTCCGGTTGTCATCTGGAAAAACAGATCCGTTTTTTTTTTTTTTTTTAGATTTTTAAAGGTTTGCGCATGTGCAGACAGTCAATGCTGTATTTTTAATGCCGGATCCGGCATTAATACATTCCTATGGAAATTAATGCCGGATCCGGCATTACGGCAAGTGTTCCAGCATTTTGGACGGAGATAAAACCGCGGCATGCTGCAGTATTATCCCCGTCCAAAACGCCGTACAGTGACTGAACTGATGCATCCTGAACGGATTTCTCTCCATTCAGAATGCATTAGCATAAAACGGAAGCGTTTTTTTCCGGTATTGAGCCCCTAGGACGGAACTCAATGCCAGAAAAGAAAAACGCTAGTGTGAAAGTACCCATAAAATAATTATTTAAATAAAACCTAAATAGTATAATTCTGAAAAAAATTTATTCCATGAGTATAACATTATTTGACAGTTAAGTTATTTTTAGAAGGTTCATCAATTATTTCATTTTAATGAAAAAGAAAACACAAATTAAAAGTAAAATTATTCAGATGGTAGATGTAGAGCAGGAAAGAAAAGCGTCTCCATATGGCGCCCATTTTCTGTGGTTTTAAGTTTTGTAAGTGTAAACAAACTGCGAAAAAAAACACCCTGAAATGATTACAGTGCACATACTAAAAATCCTGCATCAGCCGGAGGAAACAGGCAAAACTTTGTCACTAAACTTAATTTTGTTGCCTTTTTTCATCTTTTGTAAGCAATAACCTTGGTCCGTCCTTTGTCTTATTCTAATAGAACCTGTCTGTAGGCATCTTCTTCTCCAATCTGTCTTCCAAAAAAAGTACATTATTTCTCCATCCGCAAAATAAAGCTTTCATGTGTTCTTCTCCCTGCTCAGTATTGCAGTATGCTCCAAAGCTTCTCTTTTCACTACAGATTGGAAGCTGCAGCCACGGCCAGCCATGTTAGAAGCTACGGGTGACACTCTTTGGTCACCCGATCACTGAGCATGTATACAAATGTATATATAACAAAAAACAAATAAAAAATGGCCTTCCCTGTTTGTAGCCCCGTTTCTTTAACGCTTACCCGAGTTTTCAAAAAAGAAGTTTGCATAATGGCTGTGCTTCTTTGTACAATCATAACTGTGAAGGAGCAATTATGTTTGGGCTTCCTTAATGTTTTTTCAGCCATATCATTCCCTGGTTCAGCTGCACAGCTAGATGCATTTCATTCAGAAACAGGGGGTTTCTCCTTTCAGCCGGCACTGTATGCAGTGACCTTACTTCCCACTATGTTTGTTTTCAGAGCCGATGTTTTCAGAGGGATAGATCAGACTTAGGGCTCATGCCCACTGTCGAGTGCCGGCCGGGCCCGTGCTGCGAACCGCAAATTGCGGTCCGCAATGCCCGGGCACGACCATGGGCCAGCCGCATGCGGATAGCGAACCCATTCACTTGAATGGGGTCCGTGATACACATCGATGGTCCGCACCGCAAAAAAGTAGTGCATGCTCTATTTTTTGCGGAACGGAAGCCCTCTGTTCTTCTGTTCCATGGTTCCGTTCCGCACCTCCGGATTTGCAGACCCATTCAAGTTAACGGGTCCGCATCCGTGATGCAGAATGCACACGGCTGGTGCCCCGTGTATTGCGGACCCGCTGTATGCGGGCCACAATACGGCCACGGCAGGGTCATCGGCCGTGCGCATGAGCCCTTACAGGCAGGATGCTCCTGTGACGTTCAGATGCAGGGTAGATGCAGGTTTTTTTTACCAGGCTCAGGATCTCAGCTAGCTCTGGCACGCCCCCACCATCTTTCAGCTGTCTTCTGAGTCTCTGTTACCAGGGTCGGGTCTTGTCTGAGAACAGGCAGTGGACTGCACCTTAGGTGGAAGTGAGAGCCCTTGTGGCTTTTTTTTCAGGTGGACGCAGGCATATTTTTATATTTTTAATTATAAATTTGCTATTTATGCCATTCTCTATTAAATAAAATGGTGTGAATGGCTGAATGTGAACACGCCGCGTTTCATTGGTCAAAACTACCCTCCTCTACGGGTGGGTAGCAGATTCAGTAGCAAGCAAGATCATTTCAGTTATAACATTCTAAGGCTGGCCGATGAATGTTGGCAGGACCGCTCCACCATCTATGGGTGTTCCCCCAATGGCAGATATTGGAGGAGAGAAGTATTGGGCAGTTGAATTTAAACATGCCTGATCCTTCTGTTCTAAGGGGAGATTGGCCACCATCAGAGGAGTATGGAAGCAACTTACTCCCCTCTGATCTTGAAAATATATGTATGTTCAGTTTGGAAGTGTATGGCCAGCTTAAAGGGTTTTTCCAGGATACTAATCTGATCGTTGGGGGTCCGACCCTGCTGATCAGCTGTTACACCACCCAACTCTGTACACTGTGTAGTGGACGGCACTGGTAACTGCACTGGAGTGTATGGGAGCAGCTCTGCAAGTACCAGGTCCGTCCACTACACACTGGATGAATATGCAGTTCTGGTCCCGACTTCCCATACAAGCGTTATAAGGTAACAGCTGATTGGTGCGGGTCCAGTGATCCGATATTGAAAAACGTTCAGTGACTGAACTGAAGACTTCCTGATGCATCCTCAACAGATTTCCCTCCATTCAGAATGCATTGGGATAATCCTGATCAGTATTCTTCCGGGGTAGAGCCCCGAACAACGGAAAACTATGCCGGATCTTTCAAACGCAAGTGTGAAAGCGCCCTCAGGCTGGGTTCAGACTTGCGCGTATTTGATACGCGCGTATTACCGCGCGTTTTTGCAAATAGGAAACGCGCATCGTTCGCGCGTTCGTGTGATTGACTACTGTGGCGTCAATCACAATACGCGCGACAAAACGCCTCAAAGAAGCTAAAGACCTTTTTTGAGCGTAGGGCGTTTTTCAGCGCCTTCAAACGCGCTGTAAAACGCTCAAATGAGAACCAGGACCATAGGGAAGCATTGGTTTTCATGTGTTGAGTGTTTTACAGCGCGTTTGAACGCGCAAGTCTGAACCCAGCCTAAGTCTTCATCCATCATCAATTCCCAAATATGTTGCGCAAAAGCCTCCATCTTGCCTCATTATTTTCCATCCTTCCTCCTTAAAACCCAGCAGACAAGCCCTCTCCCTTCTGATTTGCGGAATGGCGGTTATGTTGTCTCCTCTCCGTGCACATCATTAGAAGTGACACCTCCATTTCCCTTTCAAAGTCCCCACTTTCTGGATTAGATGCCAACGAATGATATGGAAATCACTTGTCAAGCTGACTTCTGAATTAATGGACGCACTCCATTTTCACGTGTTTGGCCCTTTCAGGATCTGCTCATGCAGATAAGTCTTCTCCTTCAGGGTTTTGACATCCTAGCTCATAAGCATGAATGGGAGTGGGCAAAAAAAAAACATGGATGCTTTGACAGCCGCGCTCTTTTGTCACAGTCACTTGGCATGTCGGATACAGGGGAACCTATATGTGATTTCCTGTATTCAATCCGAGTTGTTAGATCTGTGGGGTATGGGCGTTTGGCTTTCACTCCATCTACCGCCCTCGCTCAATTAAGCACATTGTGCATTGTGCAGACGCAGGAAGAGTACAGAGGGCTCCCGTCTTAGATTGACGTCTTTACAGTACGCCCAAAGAATTCACCGTTTGTAGTCTCCCGAGACAGAAAATGAATCATTAAACCTAAAACGTATTGTACCTCCTATTGCTATGCAAGGGAACGCAATTTATCGTCCTCCGTCATCAGTCAGGGCAGGGACTGTGACTGATGCCTTCTTCAAAGGGATGAACTGCAAGTGCAGAAATGTCCTGCCCCCATGAGTCCCTCCTGTACTTTCCATATCTCCAGAAGGATATAAGCAGGATAGATTGGATGGCTCTTTAAAGGAACAATCCAGGCCAAAAAGATATTGTGTTATGCCTACTACAGGGCCTGATGGGGAGGAGCATGACAAGTTAATTTTGTGCTAAGGGCCTATGCATAAAGTGCCGATTACCTGCAGATTTTCAAAATCTCATGTGCATGGTGCGGAGCGGGGAAACTGACCAGCAAAATGAAATGCGTGTTTTGGCGTGAAAATCCACAACTACACTGTGGTGCGAATGCACCTAGAAAATAGCGTTTATTATATAGAGGAAGTCAATACAAGCCCTTACTAATGTATTGTGATCCTCCATATTGCTTCCTTTGCTGGCTGGGTTCATTTTTTCCATCACATTATACATTGCTAGTTACGTCCACCCTGAAATCCATCAGTGGTGGTCGTGCTTGCACACTATAGGAAAAAGCATAGGCCTCTCTGGTGGCTGGGACCGTGGGAGCTCACCTAGGCTGGTGCTTTTTTCCCCCTATAGTGTGCAAGCACGACCACCGCTGCTGAATTACAGGGTGGTCATAACCATGGAAACGAGCCGTGTATAATGTGATGGAAAAATGAACCCAGCCAGCGAAGGAAGCAATATGGACAATCACAATACATTAGGAAGTGCTTTGTATTAAGTTTCTCTACACAAGGCTACATTCACATGACCGTATAAATGGCTCCACATCCGTTCCGCAATTTTGCAGAACGGGTGCGGACCCATTCATTTCAATGGTGCCGCAAAAGATGCGGACAGCACACAGTGTGCTGTTCGCATCCGTAGATCCGATCCGCGGCCCCGCAAAAAAGATAGAGCATGTCCTATACTTGTCCGTGATCGCGGACAAGTATAGGCATTTCTATCATAGGGCCGGCTACATTCACACGGCCGGTATCCGTGTTTTGCGGGTCCGCAATTTGCGGACCGCAAAACCCATACGGTCGTGTTAATGTAGCCTAATAAATGCCATTTGCCAAAGTGAGAGTACCCCTTTAAGGGTATACATTGCAGTTGATAAGGGCGCATTCACATCATCGTTTAGCTTTCCGTTCATCTGATCAGTCAGAAGTCGAGAGAGAGAAAAAAAAAAAAAAAACAGGATCCTGTAACTAGAGGAATCCTGTTGCATCAGTTATGCATAGATTGCATAGGATCCTTTTTTTTTTTTTTTTACAGGTTCTAGTAAAAAAAAAAACAGATCCTGTTGCATCAGGTGTCATCCGTTTGAGCGATTTCCGTCTGAGATCTGTTTCTTACACGGAAAAAACAGCATGCAGAACTTTTGTTTCCATCTGAAAAAAAAAAAAAATTATCTCAGACGGAAATTGCTAAAACGAATGACAACTGATGCAACAGGATCCGTTTTTTTACTGGATCCTGTAAAAAAAAAAAAAAATGAATCCTATGCAATCCTATGCATAACTGATGCAACAGGATCCGTTTTTTTTTTTTCCTATCTCTCTTCTTCTGACAGATCAGAAGAACTGAAAGCTAAACGGTGATGTGAATGCGCCCTAACCTCAATAAAAAAATACACTTGAAAATGGCCTGCAATTTCACAACCATTTGCATCAATCTGAATAAATTTCATTAAGACGCCTTATGATGCAAGGGAGAGTCGCAGGAATCTCCTACATGTGAACATACCCTAACTCTAGGCTTCCAACGTGCAGAACATATAACAGTCACATAAAATGCCGAATATAATCATGGTAACAGAACCTCATTCATTTTGACAAATATTTACAAGGAAAACAACACAGACTTTATTAACTGCAAGAATCAAATATTTGGTCAAAAGTCGGGGATTATAAAATGCCAGTAATTATTATTATTATGTATTGTAATTATAGCTTTATAATATAACATGATGGTTATTTGTGGTATGCAGCAATGCTTATTAGGCCTTCTAATGATAGAAATTAGTCATTATTGCAAAAAGTCTTCATTACAAAAAACCTACCACTTTGTGTATACCCCCCCATGCAGACCTGTGCGTCTCCCTATGTACTCACTACAAACACTGTGGTCGGATTCAAGTAAATGATCAGTGGGCTGTATACAAAGAATGGGGCACATGTTCTATTAAAAATGCACCAGAAATTTGGTGCAATTTGAGCTGAAAGCTGCAGTACATGCCTTACATCTAGAGATGAGCGAACTCTAAAAAAAAAAGTCCGGTGTTCGTGTTGTGGTAAGTCGCGCATCCCGTTATGGATTCCACTATAGCAGCCTATGGAACCCATAAGGGGCGGCTGCCACCAACCCGAACTGTGGAACAGCCGAAGGACCTGGGGTGACGTCACTGTCATGTGATCAGTGCAGGGGGCGTGGCTCAGCACGGGATCAAATCCAGTGCTGAGCCACGCCCCCTGCACTGATCACATGACGGTGACGTCACCCCAGGTCCTTCGGCTGTCAAACAGTTCGGGTTGGTGGCAGCCGCCCCTTATGGATTCCATAGGCTGCTATAGTGGAATCCATAACGGGATGCGTGACTTACCACAACCCGAACGCCGAACACCAGACTTTTCGCTCATCTCTACTTACATCACATTCACTAACAGTTTTACTAACTTTTTTTCCTGACTTATCTGGTACAAAAAAATTGGTTTTAAAGGGGTGATCCCCTTTATTCATATTAAAGGGAACCTGTCACCTCAAAATCGGCTTTTAAACTGTTGAAAGTACCTTATAGTGCCCCATAGTCGTGTCCTAAAGCACCTTTGCGTCCTTTTCCACAATTTAAATTCATTCATTCATCGCTACTTTATTCCTCTGCTGCCCCGTGCTTCAAGTCATGCCGGCTTTACTCTCGCCACCACGCATGCGCCTGCCGCCCCTGTCAGACTCGCGCCCGCGACCGGCATCTGGAGGTGACTGGGCAGAGCATGACCACTGTGCCTAGCCTCTGTGGCGTCCCTGTGATCACGCTCTCTATGACGTAGCTTAGAAGATGCCGGGCGCGAGTCTGACAGGGCGGCGGGCGCATGAGCGGTGGCAAGAGCGAAGCTGGCTGAGTGTACGAGCCGGAGCCAGGATCGCGCTACAGCAGTCCATTACTGCGCATGCGGGGTGAGAGCGCGGTCCGGGCATGGAAATGTGGCGTGTCAATCAAGGCGCGGGGAGAGCTAGATTGCAGACGCCCAGGCCGCTGCCCCCTTGACTTCAAGCATGACTTGAAGCACGGGGCAGCAGAGGAATAAAATAGCGATTTCTCAATGAATTTAAATGTGGAATAGGCCGCTAAAGTGCTTTAGGACACGACTATGGGGCACTATAAGGTACTTTCAACAGTTTAAAAGGCGATTTTGAGGTGACAGGTTCTCTTTAATGGCAGATCCTCAGGATAGATCATCAATATTAGATTGCCGGGGGTCCGACTCCCGGCACCCCCGCCAATCTGCTTTTTGAAGAGAAGGGTGCGCTCGCCTATACACTTCCTGTAGTTACACCTGCCCACCCCTGAGGTTGCGATGGCAAGCAGGTAAACAATTTAGAGATGGGTGCTCTCCATTCTATTCAAGTGTATAGGCGAGCGTGTCAGCAGTCGGGCCTCCTCCAATCTGATATTGATTACGTATCCCAAGGATAGGTCATCAATATAAATAAAGAGGACAACCCCTTTAAGGGACATGTCCAATAATTGTTCTCCTACATGTTAATCACCTATATGTGAATATCCTGTGTTTTTTCTATTTTTTATAAATTGATGTTTTCTAGATATAATTTTTGGAGGTATCTCCATGCATCCTTCTTCTTGTCCTGGCTCTTTGCCTTCTTTTTGTTTGGACTTTTAGCACAGCAGGCCGTCTCGCTTTACCCCGTCAGTGTCAAACCATTCATTCACTGAGCAGAAAGCGCCCCCTCCTAGTGACTCAATTAGAGCATAAAACTTTACACTAATCAATGGAAAGCTCTTCTGTGGACAATTTTACCTTGGCCTATATGAAGAGAAGAGAAGAGCTGTCAAACAGTCATCTCAGTTCTACACCTACTATAATCACGAGGTTTACCTTGAAGATAACATCTTCCCCTCACAGCAGCAGTAAACTGACAATGGATAACCTATCTGTATAGGAGGTCGTATCACTTGTGCTGATTGCTACAGAAGGACAAGACTTTGATACCGTGCGGCTACATGGAAAGCCATCAACAAATTAACTCCTGACTAATTCCTGATTACACTGACACCGGGAACTTGTCATACGGAGCATGCTTTCATTTACTTCCAACCTGACAAAGCTTCCATTATCTCAGCAGGTCAGGAAGCGCAGCTCTGCAGCACAGACAACCCCTCTCAGCCTCCTCTCCTCTATCTGGGTTTCCTGCGCAGGTGATGCTGAGCTGAAGCTGCAGCTGCTGGATGAAACCCTGGCTTCTTGCCACCAGTCTCACACACAATAATGGTAGATTCCAAGGACTTTGCAGCGTGCATGCAAATAACCCCAAATGAACGAGGCCGAGGGTAAATCTGTGCAGCTGGGATATAAAGGTAAAGCATATGCTGAACCATGTACAGTATGTGTTTTCTTTCATTTGTGTTGTTACGCCTGCATGCAACTTTTGCGAGAGGGAAATTGTATCAACATCCCTAGGCCAGTTTTTGGAGCAAGATCTTTTTGCGACAGTATTTGCATTGACAGGGCCAGACAGAGGCAAAGCAGCAAGAGAGGGGCTTGCCACAGAAAGAGTGGAGCTTGGGTGCAAGCAGAAAAATGGTAATCCTCCTATTGCACCAAACACCTAATTTGCATATTAAGATACAGGGGCTCTTTTACATGAGCATGTCCCTTGTGAGAGAAGGATTGTGCGGTCTTGACTATCGAGGCACATGGGATTATCATGATTGACAATGCTGTGTGCCTCTACCTGACCTTTCTGTAACGGAATCATACTGACATAAAGCAGTTAGTATGATTCCGTCAGGCAGAGGCACACAGCATTGTCAATCATGATAATCCCGTGTGCCTCTATAGGGCAGACCGCACAATCCCTCTCTCACACACAAAGCGTGATTGCCGCAAGGAATAAACCCTAACTTGGAAATCGAGCCTCCGATCAATGAAAGAAAAACATTGCCTTGATCATGTGGACCACGGCTATGTGTCTATGGAAACAGTTTGATAGTGTGGTCGCTGGTGCCAATACCTAGGACGTAAATTTTACTTCTTCATGGAAAAACGACACTGTAGAATACCAGGGGTAGACCGTATCCTACTTTTTGGCACGCCCTCAGTTTCATGTAAACTTTCATTAAAGTTTAAATCTCTCGGGCGCCCGACAATAATTGATTTCATTTGAAAAAAAATCCTCCCACAAATGTCAGGGTTTGTCTTATCAGCATCTGCTAATTGTGATTAGGACGCGCACATAATGAAACAGATGCTGTATTGCTTTTTTTAATTTATTTTTTCTAAGAAATATGTATAGATTTTCTTCCCACCTACATGGGATTGCCTTTTAGCAGCTGCCTAGTAATGCAAATTGATTGCATCTGGCTGAGATTATTAGGCTGAGGAGAATATGGAATATCGAACTTGGCCCCCAGACGTCTGATGCCAACGGTGGCTGCAGGAAAAGACTGATAGCTCGCACTGTTAGAGCTGCATTAAGTGGCCTCCAAGTGACAAGAGCTTAATCGCAAAATAATACTCGGTCCATGTGGAAGCCAGACACATGCAGAACACGCGGCGTGACGGCCCGAGGGGTGCAGGAGCTGAGTGCAAGTCTACAGCGCATGACATTCACCCTGTACGCCAACTTGTTACTGATGTTAACAGCGACCACCTTTCTTAAAAGGGGTCCTTTGGTTTCTTGAAGACTTAAAGGGGTTATCCGAGACTAAAAAAATGCCCTCCCATATGCCCGGGCTCCCCACACCACCGCTGCAGCTTCTCCCCGTGCACGGATGAAAACATCCGGTGTGGGGGGGGGCGGCGTAGGGCAGTAGCCAATGATCAGCAGTGACGGGTCCCTCCCAGATAACCTGCCCGACAATGGGGCAGTATAAACCCGCCTTGATTTTATACCAGCTATTAGTGGCTTAGCTTATGACAAAAAAAAATTGTGGCGCAAGTTTGGTGCAAAGTGCTATCCCTTAGGCCACAGCCCTCTTTCCGTTAAGTCTTGCTCCATGTTAAGCTAGATGCAATGGAATTTTCTAAAACTAGATGACCAACGTCTGCCCATGTCTATGCACTCACATTAAATGTTAATGACTGCACCAGTTTTATTCAGTGTTCCGTAATAGCGGTTGTCTCGTTATAAATAGTTATCGGAGAGGTTCCGAGCATGGTGGCCCTGTGTCCCGCCATTTGAATGGAGCGGCAGTCACATACGTGCACCACAAACTACATTCAATTCTCTGGGACTCCTGGACATAGCCGGGCACAAGCGCTCTGCGAGTTCCCACAGTATGACCGCTCCAATCCAACACAGGGCTCTCATGTTCTCACGTGGGGGGCCCCAAACAGTTGACCCCTGCACTTATCCCCTGTCCTGTGCATAGGAGAAAGAAGTTTGCAATGGAACAACTCATTTAAAAAGAGGTCCTCTCTGTTTTAGTAAATACTTGCATTTACATGAAATAACAATATTGGGGGGCCTCTTCTCAGAATTCTATATGGTGCTGTTTTTCTGTTATTCCTCAGAGAAAGGCAAAAATAAATTGAGAACTGGTCATGAGTATGTACAGGTCCCCTTGACCAGAGGAATGGTAACACCCAGTTGACCACTTTCATAGATTGCCAGGAGGAACAACAGAGGGACAGTAAAAACACTCCAAAAATGTTGGCTTTGGAATGCAGACAGGTCATGTTTCATCAATATAACTTATGAAACTATGTAACATACGTCATGTATGAAACTTTATATTATAATTTACGTTTAATTTTTGCACCATTTTCAAAATCTCTGTCTGCTGTCAATGAGTGGGAACAGATTTGTTGCTGTCCAGAATTTCAGTCCTGACCCAAAATTTCTCACAGATAAAAGTTTGGTGCAATTGTATCCAGTCTATAGCGAAAGCCGGAAAATCATACCGACACTGGTGAGGGTCTTGTTGCAGTGCATCAGACCTCTCTCTCTCTAAGGCCGGCTGCACACGAACGTGTGCGCCTTGTGGTCGTGCTGCGGCCCGCAATGCACGAACACCGACCATGGGGCAGCCGCAGCGGATCGTGGACCTATTCACTTGAATGGGTCCGCGTTCCGCCTGTTTCGCTAAAAGATAGGACATGTTCTATCTTTTTGCGGAACAGAAGTATGGGACGAAACCCCACGTTCCGTGAGCCCGTTCCGCTTCTCCGGATTTGTGGACCCATTGAAGTGAATGGGTCTGCATCCGTGATGCGGAATGCACACGGAATGGTGCCCATGTATTGCGGATCCGCATATGCGATCTGCAATACGGCAACGGGGCACACACGTTCGTGTGCAGGAGGCCTAAGGGCTCATTCAGACAGCCGTATGCTGTCCGCAAAAACGCGGATCCTTTTTTTTTTTGTGGATTAGATGCAGAACCATTCGCTTCTATGGGGCCCTTTTCTTCCATTCCAGCAAAACAAATGAAACATGTCCTGAACCTTGTCAGTGAAAATCAGGACATGACCCCACTAAAGTCTATGGGTCCGCAAAAAAAAACGGAATGCAATCCATTTTTTGCAGACATGCTAAACTGCCCTCAAAAAACAGATTTTTGTGGAAAGCATACGGCCATCTGAATGAGCGCTTATAAAGAGCCCTGCACCTGACATCATTGGAACAACTTTTCATCACCTGGATGTAAAACAAAAATGTTTTTATTCACTGACATCAAACAGAGGTCTTGGAAAGAACGAAGAACTGAGACACAAATGTCCCAGAGCTCTTCATTATGCACTGAATAAACCTTACTTACATTAAATTGGAAAATCCCTTTAACAC
The DNA here is from genome assembly GCA_033119425.1 of Bufotes viridis. NCBI lineage: Eukaryota > Metazoa > Chordata > Amphibia > Anura > Bufonidae > Bufotes > Bufotes viridis. Next base: position 96,834,758 of record CM065598.1, on the reverse strand, counting down.
TAGGTACTCTTACGTTACGGCAAGTGTATAAAACGATCTCAGCCCCTGGCGTCCTCCGCTTGCTGTGCTCTGACAAGACTCTCACTTTCCATCCCCATATTGTTTGCTTGCAGGAAGCGACTTTATTTCTGTGACAAAAATCATTTCGAGCGGCATAAAGAAAACAATGTAGCAATAATGTATCCCTGCTTGTCGCCCTGTGAACGGAGGAAGTTGGCGGAGAGTGGCGCGCGCGGTTTATAAATCATGCGCCCGAGCCTACCTGCTCTGCATTATAACACATTCATATACTACTCATGTTTTGTATTAGAGGAAATTGCTGATGCATGCTCAATATATTCAGGCCAGCGCAAGGAGACCTCGAGGTCACGCGCGGCCCGGGACGCCGCAGGTTTATTAAATAGGACAGTGACCTGCAAACTGATTGTTCTAGACAAATAGCACTTTGTTACTTCATTTATTACCGAATATCATAGGATGCCGTTCAGCCTCGCCGCCTAGAAAATATTTACTCATGTTTTTATGTGTTTCAGATATTGGATAACAGATGCGCGTCTTATTTTTTTTTCATAGTCGGCTCCTATTGTATCCAGTCTAGAAAGGAGCTAAACTGCCTGTACTGATACATTTTACCTGCACGTACACATTGTCGCAAACTATGAGGACTGGATACATTTGCACCACAGATGCATTAAAAGGGGTTTTCCCAAATTTTATAACTGATGACCTATCCTCGGGATCGGTCATCAGTATCTTATCGGTAGGGGTCCGACACCTGGTACACCCACTGATCAGCTGTTTGAGAAGGCACCGCCGTTCCTGTAAGAGCCGAGGCCTTCGCTCAGTGTGCCAAGCACAACACAGTACATAGTATAGTGGCTGAGCTTGGAATCGCACTCAGCCCCATTGACTTATATGGAGCTGATCTGCTTCTAGGCCACATGACTAGAGTTGAGCGAACTTGTGTTTAAAGTTCTGCGTCCAAAGTTTGGGTTATCGAAGTATCCCGTTACGGATTCCAAATTCCGTTATGGTCCGTGGTAGCGGAATCCATAACGGGATTATTCGATAACCCCGAACCTTGGACGCAGAACTTAAAACACAAGTTCGCTCAACCCTACACATGACCAATGAACATCTAGTCGCCGGCCAAGGAAAAGCTGAGAGAAGGCCTCATGCACACGGCCGTTGTGCGGCAATTTGCGATCCCCAATGCACGGGCAATGTCCATGCGGCGGCCGGGATGGATCAAGACCCATTCAACTTGAATGGGTCTGTGATCCATCCGCACCGCAAAAAAATAGTATTGCGGACCCATTCCGTGTGCATGAGGCCTTACTGCGAGTGTTGCTGATCGGCGGGGTCCCGGGTGTCACACCCCATCAATCAGATACTGATTAGCTATCCTGAGAATAGGTCATCAGTATTAAAGTTTCAGAAAACCCCTTTAAAGCTGGCCATACTTATTAGTCTTTTGGTGGCTGAACCCCCTGACCCTTTAATGTGTCTAAAGTCAGTTTCCCCCCAGGTCTCTCCAGACATATCGGGGGAAACAAGTAACATAGTAACATAGTATATAAGACCGAAAAAAGACATTTGTCCATCCAGTTCGGCCTGTTTCCTACAAGTTGATCCATAGGAAGGCAAAAAACCCCTGTGAGGCAGAAGCCAATTTTCCCCACTTAGGCTGCATTCACACATCCGTGGAACACGGACCGTGTGATACCGGACTGGCACCCTGCTTAGTGCAGGAGCGCACGGCGTCGTTCATTGCTATGATGCCGTGCGCTTCCTGCTGCCGCCGCTGCACTGTAGTACACTCCTATGATCTATACGAGTGTATTACTGTACTGTGGCGGCAGCAGGAATCACACGGCGTCATAGGGACCAATGACGCCGTGCGCTCCTGTTCTAAGCAAGGTGCCAGTCCGGAATCACACGGTCCGTGTTCCACGGACGTGTGAATGCAGCCTAAGGGGAAAAAATTCCTTAATTTTTAATTAATATTTTTCTCCCATCCTTTTGTTTTCCAGGGATATAAGCCACTTCCGGAAGTGTATGGCAGCTTCTTTCTCTGCAACCCCCACTAAATAGACATGAGCCAAGAAGGTGTATATGGAAGCTGGGAGGGAGTCAGGAGAAATCGTTATCGTCCCAACACCGTCTGGATTCTCACGCAGCAAACTCTCAGCTGCACTAAACATCAGATCTGGTGAATGTTCCTATTCACTGACAGAAATTAGCGAGGAACTGAAATGCAAAGTATATTAGAAACACTTCTGGTAAGAGAAAATTCCCAAAACAGAACTGGGAAACAAAATTAGGGACCGCGACTAGCCTGGATTAACCATTGCAGGCTCTGTGTATGAAGAATTGCAGTAGCCTAAAGCCCCAAACTGTGGCTCTGGTGCAAATACGCCAAAAAATATCATTAACTTTGTGAAGCTCGGCCGCCAGCCACAGAGGATCGTTATAAACTGCAAATTCAAAGGTTTCTTATGTAAAGAAATGCTTAAAGCAAATGGGCTCTTATTCTCTGCTTGGAAATCAAAGCTTGTTACACGGCGCGTTAGTTATGCTGTTACCAATGTAACAAGATAAGATCCCAATTAGTTGACAAACAAAGAAAATTCCCAGCGGTGATTTCGATTCATGAAAACTGATTTATCTCATCATTAGATAAGATCACAAAAGAAAATCCTATATAGTCTCAACAAAAAGCAGAACCCTAAGAAATGAATATCACTTCTATACATAATTTCTCACAAATAACCTTATCCACAGTGAGGGTCCTGTTTACCTCATTCAAAAGTTAAATTTAGACATGATGATTCTGCAGCCGATTGTTGGAAAGGAAGCGTTTCTTCCTGACAGTCTCGTTCAGTGGAGTAGAGACGTTTACGTGCAGCGATCTCCTTTACTGTATGAGGATCTGGTGTAGCGACCCCTCAACCTCATACAGAATCATGGCTTCTGAGCAGCAGACCCCTATTTAGACCACACGATCTGCTGCCTGCATGAATGACAGGATCACCCGATGCGTTTCGCTTATTTATCGTTTAATCGGCGGCACATTTACACGGGCAGATTGTTGGTAACGACTGTTTGCAGAAATGGTCGATCCTGATAATCTGAACACATAATGGCTTGTGTGAATACACCTTAAGGCCTCATTCACATTTCCGTGTTTGTGAGGACATCCCTGAAGAGATGGTCAGTGGTTCATCTGTGAAAGTTGCCCTCCATGTGTCATCTCTATTTCACGGATACGCCATAAAATTCCACAGCATCTGCTGCCAATGACCTGTAAAATCCACAGACCAAACACAGATGGCAGCCCTGTTGTGTCCGTGGTTTTCAAAACAGGACATGCTTCTGTCGTGTCCACTGAAAACCACTGATGTGTGAATGCACACATTAAAGTCAGTGGGTATGTGCACGGTCCATGGTGAACAGGGACAGGAGGCTTAATGGAGAGGCAGTCAAGACATGCTCGCTGCCACTCAAGTCAACTCTATGTGACCCCCAGAAATAGCAGAATACAGCACTCGGCTGTCCCCAGCTGCCCCTATCCATAAGGTTAAAGCTACCTTCACACTGCCGTTTCTGGGTCCGTTTGTGAGATCCGTTTCAGGGCTCTCACAAGCCGCCCAAAACGGATCAGTTTAGCCTTAATGCATTCTGAATGGATAAGGATCCGTGCAGACCTAGGCACAAGTGGAACGTATGAATTCTGTTCATCCTCCACTTTTATTTTACGGAGCTTGGGTCAGGCTTTCAGCTGCAAACAATATACTGCACTTTGATGCAAAATTGCACGAGGGCGCCAATAAACTGCTGTGTGGCATTTTCACAAAGAGAAATAATTCAGGTTTCAATTGTACATGTCAAAAGTCTGAAAAAGGTCCTGAAATTCAGCAGCAAAAGGGTTTTACTACCAAAATATTCAGGTCTGGCCGTTACAGAAAGCATGAAGTAAGGAAGCCGATGCCCTAAAGAAAAGGAGAGCCCAAGCTGTATTACTAATTGTGCTGTGTGTGTCCATCAGCAGGTATAAATACTCCGTCCGCCTGCGCCCCCCAACAGAAGTCATTGTGCTTGTTCTCTACAGACTGCTCTGTGATCCGTCTTTTAGCCCCTTTATAAAAGAAAAAGAATAAAAGAAAAAACGCTAAATAAACAACGTTCCGCAAAACCGAAAAACCTGCATTGTTCCCTTTGTCAGTTCATGGCGTGCATTTAGCAATTTGGAGAAAGCAGCAAGCTTCATTTTTAAGCCTTTCTGCGCAGTTTCCCTCTCATTCACTGTACAAACAAGCAGAGGACAATGTGTCGAATATCATTAAAAATACTTTTTCTTTGTGACGCTCATGTAATGGGAAAAAAAAAGTGTGAATGAGCACAAACACAAGACGACCGTGTCTTCGCAGCAATTTATCTCTAAGCAGAACATCTAAAAAACAAAAAACAGCGGTGCGAGCCTCATTTCGTCCTATCAGTGTGATGTATCCGCATCATAATGTCACAAACACTTGTAACGTGGCGGGATCTCACAGTGAATAATATTTCATTATCGCTCCTTTCACATTGTGTCTCACCCAAAAGACTAGGATATAAAATATTATGTGTAACAGGATTAATCTATGAAACAAAAGTTACTGAGAATCATCCGCCACTTCTCTACTTGTCTGATCATCTCACGGACTATTACAAATTGAAACATGGCTTCTGTTGGCTTCAGTGCACATAGGGCATTTTCCTCATAGCATGGTGCTCTTGCAGTCCAGTTTTGCCTCCCTCAAGGTATATGCATAGAGGTATCTTCCAAAAAAGAGAGCCATCTCACTAGCGCCACCTATTGGAAGCGAGTCAAGATCCATCTTTTTAACAAGCCTTGGGATATGACAAGGGAACATAGCCGGACAAGATATCCGTCCATTCACAGCTGGACGGCTGGGTGCAATGCTTTGGATGCAGCTAACGGTACTTTCACACTTGCGTTATTCTTTTCCGGCATAGAGTTCCGTCAAAAGGGCTCTATGCCGGAAAAGAACTGATCAGGCATATCCCCATGCAATCTGAATGGATAGAAATCCGTTCAGTTTGCATCAGTACGTCTTCCGTTCAGTCACTGTCAGGCGTTTTGGCCGGACATAATACCGCTGCATGCTGCGGTATTATGTCTGTCCAAAATGCCTGATCAGTCGCCGGAATGCCGGATCCAGCATTAATTTACATTGACTTGTATTAGTGCCGGATCCGGCATTGCGAAACAACTGAAGACCGGGAAAACTGTGAAAAAGAGTGCAGGACGGATCCTTCCATCCGCATGACAAGCGGAGAGACGGATCCGTTCTTGCAATGTATTTGTAGACGGATCCGCATCCGTCTACAAATGCTGTCAGTTGTCACACTGATCGGCGGATCCGGCAGGCAGCTCCGATGACGGAACTGCCTGCTGGATCACACTAACGCTAGTGGGAAAGTACCCTTAGGTAATGTGCTAAATCTCCTTAGAGACCAATCCTGTATGGAGTCTTAGGGCTCATGCACACAACCGTATGTATTTTGCGGTCTGCAAAAAATACGGATGACGTCAATGTGCATTCTGTGTTTTGAGGAATGGAACAGCAGGCCCCTAATAGAACAGTACTACCCTTGTCCGTAATGTGGACAATATTAGCACACGTTTTATTTTTTGCAGAACGGAAATACAGATATACGGAGTAACTTATGTATTTTTTTGCGGATCCATTAAAATAAATGCTTCCCCATACGGTCCGCAAAAAAAACGGACAGGGAAAGAAAATACATTCGTGTGTATGAGCCCTTACTGGAGGTACACCATGGCATGGAGACCTCCATGGGAAATGAATATGCAAAGAGAGATCTCCCAAGAAAGAGCATTGCTAATAAGTCTCCAGGCATTTTTTTTTTTTTAGATATTTTTGCATCACAATATTTCCATCATGTGTTCTACAAAATACATTTTGCGTTTATTCTGTGTCTATTTTATAATGGAAAAAAAAAAAGAAATAAATAAAACTTGCTTTACTGAAAAAAAAAAAAAGCCCACAGTGACCTCACCGGACGTAGCATGAAACCTTAGACGTAACGTGTGGCGTAATTTAAAGCGCTCTGTTAAAAATAGGACAAAAAGAAAAATCAATGTTATGTGACCACATGCACTCAGCACCCAGATCTCATTTCCTCGGTACGCTGTAATATAATAATTATAAGCCGGTTTTAGCAGGAGTCTGAGGAGCAGCTCAAGGAGAACCTGTGAGGTGAAATATTGATGAGCGACCTGAAGAAACGCTGCTGATCCTCATTTTCTGAGCCTCAAAATTCACGAACAGTTAAAATCACTTCATAGGATAATCATCCCGTTCTGATGGAGCAGAACTCCATTATACTTCAGTGGGGTCCATCAGTCTCTACCGGTGTACCCCCTACAAGGGATCCGGCACTGCGGTGTGGATTAAATAATCACAATGCAGATTTGCACATAACTAGGGATGAGCGAATCAACTACGGATGAAACATCCAAAGTTGATTCGCATAAAACTTTGTTTCAATACTGTACGGAGTGAGGTAGTGGTTCCTTGGAACCGAACCCGAGTTCGGGAAATGGCTTTTTACTGTATAAATCAATTTCTGAAGCTATTATACGAAGTCTTGCAAGACTTCACAAAGTAATAACTTTGGCTCATCGGAGCCAATACATTCTAATACTGTACGGAGCGCTTGCTTCGTACAGTATTGAAACTAAGTTTTACGTGAATCGACTTTGAATGTTTCATCCAGAGTCTATTCCCTCATCCCTACACATGACCTTAGGCACAGTCGCCAGCAGTCCAAGGAAATCGGCAGGGGAGGAAGGTTAAATCGGGAGGAGGCGGGTTTAGTGTAGATTTCCTGCTGTTTCTGGGTTGGAGCTTATGCCTCTTTCACACTACCGTTGTGAGGATCCGGTGTGCACTTCCGTCGCCGGAAATGCCCGCCGGATCCGTCACAACGCAACACACCTGAAAGCATTTGCAGACTGATCAGTCTTCAAAATGCTTTCAGTGTTACCATGGCAGCCAGGACGCTACTAAAGTCCCGGCTGCCATGGAAAAGTAGTGGGGAGCCGAGGGAGAATCTACTTACCGTCCGTGCGGCTCTCTGGGCGCTCCACAATGACGTCACATGGATCACATGATCCATGCGACGTAGGGGCACTGTGAAGTCATTGTGGAGCGCCCCAGGAGCCGCACGGACGGAAAGTAGCTACTTTTCCATGGCACCCGGGACTTTAGTAGAGTCCTGGCTGCCATGGTTACCATTCAGAAAGCTAAGCTAAGATTTATTTCAGGCTGGCAGCCCAGGAAGCATGTCCTTTCTGCTGCAGTGTCTTTTCTGCTGCAGCTCTCTGTCTATCACAGCTCAGGAGGCAGTTGAAGGATGGAACTGAGCATGCACGTCCACCTCAGTGAGGTGGACAGAGGAATAAGAAGCATAAAGCAGGTGGCGCTATACAATTACAAAAGCATTCGCATCCAGGTGCTGGTTTGTGAACTGCACAATACTTTTCATGGGACAAAGTCCCAAATTATGATGCACATGTGCAAAGGTGAACTGTAACGGGGGCCATATTGACTGTTATGCAGTTTTCCAGAAACAGCTGAAGGTTGCATTTAAGCTTGGGGCCACCATGCTAGATAGGGAACCGCTCAGTGGGGATGCGGGCAGCCCGGCATTTCCCTTTCTGATAAGCAGCCATCTGTGTTATACATGAATAGCTTGGGTTGAGGAAAATGGGAGCTGCCATCGATTCCCAAGCTATAAAGGGGGTCCAACTATGAAGTCCATACACCCCATGGGGTAATGAGGACAGACATTGTCTTCATGAGACAACTCCTTTATGCTTGTAGGTCAGTTTTAGGTTCTGGGGCCATTGAGCACAAAAAAAGAGAGGAATGATAATATTAGGGCTCTTTTCAGGAGCTGCCTGACACCAGCACCACCAGGAATCCTAGTACCCTCACAGCATATCCATGACTACATGTTCCACTTCCGTCTTTGCTAACAATGGAAAGGCCCCCATTGCAGTCGTACAGGCCGCTTCGACAGTACGTAGGCCCTTCTTCAGGTTTCAAGCCCTTCCGGTGGTAGCAAAACAATCAGCTCATCCTGAGGTCCAGATTACAGCGGCGTATCGCACAGAGCAGATATGTTGTAGACGGCGAACCTGTGTCATACCTGGAATAAGATAAAGAGAACCCGAAGCCTGGTCTAAATAGGAAAATATGATGTGCTAGCAACTATTAGTTGATCTTTGTTCATTTTTCAATGGTAAATTACACTTTAAAAATGCAAACAATTATTATAATTGATTTGGACTAAAACAATATTGAATTTCAATAGATTTCTGGCCCTTTTTTATGAATGGCTCTGCACAGTCACCGTGATTATGATGAAAGAGTATTAGCACGCTCAATTTCTTTCCAGCGAGAAACCTTGAAGTGCGGTAATTGTGTTCGTGCTGATAATGATGAAGCCTGCATGTTCCAGGAAAATAAGGCACTACATAGCAATTTTTGGGCTGCAGTGTTATAAATTAGCTTTCCGTCTTAAACATGTAGTTTTTATACTCCCGTTTACTTACAGTGGAGCGAAGCGAAATGTAATAAGAGTGCAGCAAGCGAGTGGCCATAAATCTTAGAATTTGGGTTGCACTGGTGGCCATAAATATGTGTCTGGGAGACGGCCGCCGTCGGCTAAGGTATTAGGATGCAGGGCGAGTCTGGACTCCAGGTTATGGGAGTTCACTTTCTAAATTTAGTTTTACAGATATTAGATTAGCATGGCAATACGAGGCACAGAAAAGATTCCGGATCACATTTGTGCCCTCAGTTCCTTAAAGGGGTCCTCTCACTTCAGCACATGGCATTTATTATGTAGAGCAAGTTAATACAAGGCTCTTACTGATGTATTGTGATTGTCCATGTTGCTTCCTTTGCTGGCTGGATTTATTTTCCCATCACATTATGCACTGCTCCAATCCATGGTTACAACTACCCTGCAATCCATCAGCGGTGGCCGTGCTTGCACACTATAGGAAAAAGCGCCGGCCTATGCACAGTCCCACAGTCCCAACCACCAGAGAGGCTGACACTTTTTACTACAGTGTGCACGCACGACCACAGCTGATGGATTGCAGGGTAGCTGTAACCATGGAAAGGAGAAGTGTATATTGTGATTGAAAAATGAATCCAGCCAGCAAAGGAAGCAATATGGATAATAACGATACATTAGAAAGTGCCTTGTATTAACTTTCTCTACATGATAAATGCCATTTGCTTGAGTGAGAGGACCTTTGAAGGGGTTGTCCGACAAAAAATAAATATTCTATAGTTTTTAAACCAGCACCTGAATATTTTTAGAATTGCATGTAATTAAAAATGAGCTATTCAATAAAATCTATCTGTATAGCGCCACCTGCTGTTTGCTCTTTTTCTGATTTCTCTGTCCAGCTCACTGAGATGGCTGCACATGCTCAGTCCCATCCTTCAAACAACACCAGCTGAAGCAGAAAAGACATGTCACTTGGTTCAAATAACATGTCAAAGCATGGTGTGGTCCGGAAATTAGAGGCGATTTGCATGCAGATCCTAGTGCCGGGGTCACATGGTGTAAGGGAAGCCTCAGTAGTGTACCTGTATAAAAGGAGACTTTCCTCTCTATTGGGTCTAGGCCTACAACATGAACTTGAGATGGCTACAAACCCGCTTTATAACAGTAATGCAATTTATAATAATCGTACATCTCGGTGCCGCTGCTACATATCTGTGTTTATAATAGAAATGAGATGAAATGTAATAATAATATGCACTATCATTTAATTTTAGGTAAAAAATTTATCTACAGCAGAGTCCTGACTTCATCTGTAGCAGCGCCGTCCAAGAGGTCCATTTTTTCTGAAACACCGATTATCCACTATCATTTAATTTGCCAAATAATTTTTTTTAAAAAAAAGCTGTTCCTTTAAGATACCCGGGCACCGCGTGGGAGACCTGGCTGACTCGCTACCACAGAAGTGCCGGCAATAATCTCCACTTCTCTAAGAAAAATTGCAAAACAGCAGGAGCAGCCTAGAGAAAGCAGAGTGGTCTCCAGGGTTTAGCTGCAGCTTGCTGTCATCACCGCTGCCTCCCATCAGCACCATTAAAAAAAAAATACATAAAAAGCAGTAAAATCCAGCAGTGGTACCCTCAGTTCGAATGCTTCATTGCTGCTTTGACAACCCATAACTGCGGAGTTAGAAGGAGCCATGAAGTGACAGGCAAGTGAATCTTGATGGCTGCGCTGAATGTTGACAGTAACCTTGGCAGTGTGACAAGGACTCCGTGTTTCAAGGATAAATTATCATACAGTCGCCGGAGACGGATGCATCCTATCCATGCACGTATCCCATACAACAGACAGATGTGCACATAAAATGTCTAACTCCAGGGATGGATTTTACTTCAATTTACAAAATAATCCAAAGCTGCAGTATGTGAGAAAATAAGTATTAATAGGTCTTCTTGCCGGCGCCTACGTAATAGCATCCTGAATGAGTATGCATAGGGTTACATTGCGAATTCCACAGTGGCACCATTCCAACTAAAAAAACACTCGTACCAACTGTTCTATCGGCATACATGAAGTGATAGGTTCTTATATTGCATGGAATTAAATGTAAACCTAAACCAGGGGTAAAAATAATTTTCAAATGCATGCCAAGTAAAGAGGCTGTTCCAGTAATGATTAAATACTATTTAAAGACCTTCTACCAGTACGATCAACCCTACTAAACAGGCATACTGCCAAGTAGTGCTGATCATGCTGATTAAAACGATACCTTTCCTTTGAGAGTTAAACAGCTACAGAGATATTAGTGTTTTTATTCACATGAGAATGTGCAAGTTGGAGCACCAAGGGGCAGGGTTGAATGCTTGGAGCACTACTTTTGTAATACCCCTGTGCTCCGCACACTCTCCATCCCCTTGATCGACAGAACTAGACATCAGCATGCTGAGGGAAGAGCTGTGTTCTGGCATGTACTTATCATATACAGTACCATGTTAATATTACAGGTTTTTCTTTCTGCTTAGAAAGCTAATACATAACACTGGTTTATTCACAGGCACAATATATATTACTATAAAGACACCAGTAATATATATTAACTTTATAGGTACAGAAAAACACTTCTTAATATGATAAGGCTACGGCCTGGAGTTAAGTGGCCAGCATTGCAAGTAGATGTCCTAGTTCAAATATGAGAATTCGCCGATTTTTACTTTTGTTATTTTTTTTCTTCCTCATTTAACCCATAATAAAAGGCTATAACCATACCATGTTGAGAAAAGATGTTTTCTGTGCTAAGAAAGCTAATACATATCACTGATTTACTCACAGGCACAATATACGATTATAAAAACCCCAGTATGATGTATTAGCTTTCTAAGTAAAGAAAATATTACAGTTCATAAGAAACTGCTTTATGCTCTCCATGCTTTACACCGATCTATAAAGAACAGTGATTTTTTGGCAATTCGCAGCAAAATCCAGGAAACATCCACAACTAGCACAGGCAGAACTTACTGCAGATTCCTTACAAAATTTGAAAAAGAAATGTGTGTGTGTCTGGCCGAAGCCCTACTGCTAGGGACTTGAAATAAAAACAGCAGACGAGGGGGACCAAAAGGCCTCTCGTCCGATCTATAATTTCATTAAAGGGGTTGTCTCACTTCAGCAAATTGTATTTATCATGTGGATAAATACAAGACCCTTACTAATGTATTGTGATTCTCCATATTGCTTCCTTTGCTGGCTGGATTCATTTTTTCCATCACATTATACACTGCTTGTTTTCATGGTTACAACCACCCTGTAATCTAGCAGTGGTGGTCGTGCTTGCACACTATAAGAAAAAGCACCAGCCTTTGTGAGCTACCACATCCTGGGCCACCAAATAGGCCAGTGATTTTTCCTAGTGTGCGCAAGCACGACCACCACTGCTAGATTGCAGGGCGGTCATAACTAGGGATGAGCGAATCGACTCGCATCCAAAGTTGATTTGCATAAAACTTTGTTCTAATACTGTACGGAGTAGGAGCTCCGTACAGTATTAGAATGTATTGGCTCCGATAACGCGAAGTTATTGATTAGGGTGCCACCACATGGAGCAGCCGTGCAGCAGCTCTGTATGGTCGTATCCTTAGGCTAGCTCTCCACCTCTTGACTTGAATCAACTCTGTACATTAAAAAAAATTTAGTTTTTTTTTTTATAATGAGAGTGCAATAAGAAGGGAATCCCTGGAGACAGCATTAAGGGCACCATCTGGTATTGGGAGCCAAGGAGAAGTCTGTTCCCCAGGTTATGGATATACTAGCCGCCATCACCATTGCTTGTGCATCTTGTGAATCTTTCCATGCTCACTAATTCGGGCCCCTTCCAGCGACTATGACAACTCCGAGAGTAATCAGAGAGAAAAATAAATGTAAAACCAGCTCTATAGCGCACAGAAATTAACTGAAGGAACAGCTGTACTAAGTATTGGGGACAGCGTTACTTGCCAAGTGAAACAATGAGACGCTCCGGTCTGAGGAATGCAATTACACCGCCGTAATGTAATCGTTTGGTGCAAATGTTAATTCATTCAGCCACCGGGTGTACGAGTTTATACCTGTCTGCGGCTGTCACATTAACTTACGTAAATCAAATTTAAAGTATGAAAAAAGACTAAATGTGGGAGTTCATAAAGGATCCGGGGTCTCCATGTTATGTTAATCTTGGGTGCATACATTTTAGAGCTCATAAGGAAATGTTTTATAGCCCCATGTTTTACACTGCAGGTTTCCTTCTTCGCTTTGGTTACTGTGGGGCTTACACAACTTATACTAAGCAATTGACCCCCCCCCCCCCATAATGGCAGCTCTTGGAGAGCCCCTTTAAAGTGGCTCACTGGTTCAGCAATAAAGGAGTAAGGGTACTTTCACACTGGCGTTTGGTTTCCGTTTGTGAGATCCGTTCAGGGATCTCACAAGCGGTCCAAAACGGATAAGTTTTGCCCTTAATGCATTCTGAATGGAAAGAGATCCGCCCAGAACGCATCAATTCGGCTCCGTTCTGCCTCCATTCCGCTTTGGAGGCGGACAACTAAAAGGCTGCTTGCAGCGTTCTGGTGTCCGTCTGATGAAACTGAGCCAAACAAATCCGTCTTGACACACAATGTAAGTCAATGGCTACAGATCCGTCTTCACTGGCACAATAGAAAACGGATCCGTCCCCCATTGACTTTCGATGGTGTTCAAGACGGATCAGTTTTGGCTATGTTACAGATAACGCAAACAGATCCGTTCTGCACGGATGCACGCGGTTGCATTATCTGAACGGATGCGTTTGTGCAGATCCATCACGGATCCGCACCAAACGTGAGGGTGAAAGCAGCCTAAAGGGCAATCTATTAGCCACAGGACAGCCATCTCCTCAGGAGGACCCAACACCTCCATTAATTAAACAAAAAACAAAAAAAAACTTGTAATGTTTCATTTCACCTGCAGGCAACATTTACACTTGATAAATGATGATCGATGAGGATCCTAAAAGAGAGACACCGGTGGTGTATTTATCATTAGGGAACCCCCTCCAAAATAAAAGGGACTGTTCCAAGAAGAAAACCCCTTTAAGTCCAGAATCTGAAACAGATTTGCAGCAAAAACATTCTCAAAATAAGTCGGACAATCAATACGGGCTCTATTAAAGCAATTCTAGATACCGCTAGCCACAGGGGCGTAGCTATAGGGGGTGCAGAGGTAGCAGTCGCTACCGGGCCCAGGAGCCTGAGGGGGCCCAAAGACCCTTGTGCTGCATAGGAAGACACACAAAGCACTGAGGGAAGGGGGCCCAAGCTGAACTCTTGACCGGGCCCATGAGTCTTTAGCTACGCCCCTGGCTAGCCACCATATCTAAATCATCCATTCAGGACTCTAGAAAAGCTCGATGACAACCTAGGAGGAGCCATAATGGGGTAGCGGTTATTATCCAACCCCCTCTGGAAGGAGACAGAACTCAACAATGCCCGAATACTAGACCTAAGAGGACGACTCAAGGACTTACAATTTTCTTTATTTTAGAGGGAATGTTCTTTGAAAAAAAAGAAAAAGAATTTCTATGGGGTATTCTTAGAATTTATGTGCTATTGAACTGGTCAGAAAAGACGTATTATAGACTGCTGACCCTATTCCAATTACTTCTTCCTGTCCAAAGAGAAAAATGTAATAAAATATAGATCAGCTGGAATTACAATGAAGCTCATAACTGAACCATAACCAGCCGCTACGTAGTCACGTATTTCCAGTACAGCAGCAGCTCATTGGTGGGGAAATGTCCGAGGAACCAAATAAACAAGTGACAGGAATATTACTCAGCTCCTGAAAAACTGGAAAAGGAAACAATGGCACCTGGCGTCACCCAGAAGACATCGTCAAGTCCTAGAACACCATCTTTTCCCCCTATGTTTTTAATTTTTCGGTACACAAAAATTAGCCTCTTAATTCTTACTGTAAAATTTAAAAAAAAATAATAATTTTTTGTTCTCTTAACACAGGACATTATGTTTTAAATAATTATAAATTTTACATATTGTAAAATGTTGATACTTTTAAGTATTACGACCTTTAGGGTGCCTGGTTTACAAACAGAAAACTCTGCACAGATTTCAGTCTGGACTTCTGTGCATTTCGGACAAAAAACTGCAAGTGTTAGGCCTTATTCACACGTCCGTAGTGTTTTGCGGATCCGCAAAAAACCTTGCCACCAGCCCTATAGAGATGCCTATACTTGTCCGCAATTGCGGGCAAGAATAGGACATGCTCTATATTTTTGCGGAGCCGCCATCCGGAAGATCGGCGGCGCGCTCCACAAATGCGGAGAGCACAGGGTGTGCTCTCTGCATCCATCACGTCCCCATTCAAAATGAATGGGTCCACATCTGTTCCGCAAATTTACGGAACGGGTGTGGACGTAGATTGCGGAGGTGTAAATTAGGCCTTACTTGAGGTTTTTGGCTTTGATGCTGTTTTGGTGGTAATGTATTCTTCTGTGTTTTTTCCGCACGGTAATCTGCAACGTAAGCAGGTAACCTAAGGCTACAGGACGACTTGTGGCCATAAGATATTAAGATTGCATCTGTCGCGCTAAAGATTTTTATGCCAGCCTTTGTTTCTGATTGCGACTTTGACAATATTCTTGCACGACCGTTCAAAAAGGGGTCTTGGGACGAAAATAGTTTAAAGTCCCTTGATAAATGACCCCCAGTGAAAGCAGCGGCACAGAACGGGTATGGATTTCCGGCAAATGCCATGTCACAGCACAACATATTCACCACCGTTAGGTGCAATTTAGTAGTAGTAGGACACGGCGAACTTCTGTTACATTCCGCATAGCCCTGGTCTAAACTAATAATCTCCGGTTTATTAAAATCCGTCACGTGTATTCTTCTTATCTTCATTTTAATGGTTTTCGGTCCCACGAGGGGAATTGTGCTAATAAAGAGGACCTTTCACCAGTTCTGACGGTACATTACAATATCAATGCCTCGCCCTGTAGGGAATGTTTAGGAGATGTCATCGCTCTAATTTTTTTGTGATCCGCTACTCCATTGCAGAGCTGTGCCCCCCATTCTGTTTTGGCGCCTTGCATGCTAATCCATAGACACAATACACGGAGGAGGAGATAGCCGGCTTTCTCAGGGGGCGCTTCCTTCTCCTTGGCTGTGCCGCGGTCCAATCACAGCGGAAAGCATCATAGCCAGGGAGAAGGTGAGCTGTGTTTTCTCAATGGCTGGGATGCTCTCTGCTGTGATTGGACAGCTCACAGCCAGGCAGAAGGAGACGCCCCCAGAAAAAAGGTCCTCCCTGTACTGACGCTATCGATTAGCATACAAGGCACCAAAAAAGAACAGGGGGCACAGCCCCGCAACGGAGCAGCGGATCAGAAAAAAAAATGCGCAATGACATCTTCTAAACATGGCCTACAGTGCGAGGTATTGATATTGCAAGAGATGACAGAAGCCACTTCGCTAGGGGCCCTTTCACACTTGCGTTTTTGTTTTCCGTCATAGAGTTCCGTCGTCGGGGCTCTATACCGGAAGAATACTGATCAGGATTATCCCCATGCATTCTGAATGGAGAGAAATCCGTTCAGGATGTCTTCAGTTCAGTCACTGAACGTTTTTTGGACGGAGAAAATACCGCATCGTGCTGCGGTATTCTTTCCGTCCTGGGATGCGGGTTGCTGCCACAATAGAAAACGAATCCGTCCTCCATTGACTCTCAATGGAGTTTAAAACAGATCCGTTTTGGCAATGTTAAAAAATATGCAAAATAAATGTCAAGCCCCAGTATTGGGTCTACAACACAATGAAAGCCAGATATCCCTCAAAGGAAGGAAAACCGAGCAAAGGGGTGTCTCCATTACAGAGATCACCAAATCCACCATCCTAATGTTCAAAAATAAAGTTAATACAAGCGGATCCGTTCAAAAGGATGCATGCGGTTGTATTATCTGTAACTGAAGCGTTTTTTTCCGGCATAGCACCCAGACAACGAAACTCTATGCCGGAAAACAAAAATGCAAGTGCTAAAGTACCCTAACAAATTCATTATAATACTGTACAGAGATTCATCTCCGTACAGTATTAGAATGTATGGGCTTCGATGAGCAGAAATAAGTTATTTGCAAAGTTGCGTGAGACTTCGGTAATTGATTATTACAGTGAAAAACCACTTCGAACCTTGGAACCGAACTCGGCTTGGGGTTCCGAGTGGTACCTTGGAACCGAAACAGAGTTCAGTTCCAAGGTTTTTTCACTTTAATATCAAATTTTTTTAGCAAAGAGACTACTGATGTAGCATCCGAAGTCGCTTCGCTCATCCCTAGTCAGAACTTGGAATACCTATGCGGAAGTAAAACAAGGAGACAAGTAAGTAAGACAAGCAGATGCTACAGCAAACATATGCTCTTACATGAATGAACGTGGAGCAGCCCTGGGGGTCCTTTGATAGGCTCCGGGCTGCCCTTTAACACCATACGTCCCGAACCTGGGGACCAGTCGCTATAAACCACTGCCCGAATAGTGAAAGAGGTCACAATAATAATGTGTCATTTCCCAACAGTTCACTAGATTCAATATCTACTTCATACATTTTCCAAGAAAATAAGGTAATGCTGCAGCTCCTTTAATAAGCAAGGGCCCTGCCGAGCTTGACAATGCTGATCCAAGCACATTTAATACACCGCCCTGACAACTCCTAACAAATTGTGTCTATATAAAGAAGTGCTAGGTGCTGCAGCTGTTCAGTAAATCTCGTGCATCGTTCCGCGCACCTGCTCGTGGCCCCTGCGTCCAGCTGTAGTACATCAGGGATCTTTGAAGTGAGTGCAATCAATCCTTACATGTCAGGTCATATTTTGCAGAGATACCTGCACAACTCCCTCCCCCATGTATGCACGAGTCCACAAAAAATTGACACAGTCTGTTCCTCCAAGACATATTAGGGGTCATTTACAAAGTGCTCTAGGAGTAAAAAAAATAAGTCACAAGACTCAGTTTTGCATTTTTTTTAATGCATGTGTGACAATATTTTGATGCATGGGAGTTTTTGCACGATTACATGGGGATGGTGTGGGATTTGCAGGGATGTGGCAAGGCTGGGGATTTGGAAAATTTACAAACATTGATGCCTGGAAAGTTTTTGCCCCAGACGCACTGACGGTAGCGCAAGGGGAAACAAAGGCCGGCATAAAAAGCTTGTCTTTGTAAATGACCTCTACTGATTTCTTTTTAAAGAAATTATGAAGATGAGACATACACTGCCTGGCCAAAAAAAAAAAAAGTCACACCCTCTAATATTTTGTTGGACCACCTTCAGCATTGATTACGGCAATGTAATCAATGGCATATGCCTGTGCCATCAGGGAAGAAAAAATCCATTAATGGAATAACCTGGTCATTCAGTACATTCAGCGGAACCTCATTCTTTGGGCACATAACCTGGTTGAACAAAAAACTATTCCTTTCCCTTTCTTAAAAAAAAAAATGGATCTACAAGGGGTCCTCTCTACCACCCGTGGCGGTGCTCCTGCCTCTAAGTCTTTTTAAAATGTGCAACAAAGAAGAAACAACTAGGCGGCACTCACCAAAAAGTGGACGTTCTTTATTCCAGATTCCATAAACATTCACTGATACAGGCATGGGGCGGACAAACTAACAGCACAGGCAAGTAGCTCGTGGCGACGGCCCTTTCACGCCTTAGCGCTTCCTCAGGCCACTAACGTTCTGATGTGATTACGTCACCTTCACGCGCCGCTTCATCGGTGCGGAGCACATTGATTCCATCACAAAGGAATCAGCCAAATACATATAAACACCAAAAATGTGCAAATAAAACAAACAATAAAGATACATATATTTTTCCAAAAATACTCCAAGATGGTTTCTATCATTCAGTCTGAGGGCCCATAGCTCCGGAGCGCATCATCCATCTTGCTTCCTTCCTTAGAAGGGTACAACGTCTATCTCAGAGTTCACATGTTCTATTAATCGTGGACAACCTTTTCCTGTAACAATCTAATTAACATGTTCCCTAAATCTCTCACCAAGGCTCCTAATGGTTTTTCCTACATAAAACCTACCACATAATTTGAGGTAAACTACGTATTTATATTTGCAAGTTATCAAGGTATTTACTTTATGATGTAATGCACCAAAAACCAGTAAATCCCATTGGTGATTGTATTTACAGTAGGAACAATTACCGAACCTGTGGTTTTCCGCAGGTACCCAATCTTTCAGACATATATAAAATTTTGGTTCCACGAAAAGACTCCTAACCAGTCTATCTTTTAAAGCATGGCTCCTCCTAATGGTTTAGACCAGGCATGCTCAACCTGCGGCCCTCCAGCTGTTGCAAAACTACAACTTCCTGATTCCCGGACAGCATACAGCTATCAGCCTGCAGCAGGGCATGGTGGGAGTTGTAGTTTTACAACAGCTGGAGGGCCGCAGGTTGAGCATCCCTGGTTTAGACCATCTGATGTCTTTTAAACTATTGTCCCTTTCCACTATGTCCCATTTTTCTTTTATCACTTTCCTAATCCGATCCGCCATTGGACTATATTTAAAGGAGAAAATGAAATGTTTTCAATTGTCCTTTCTCTTCCTAACATTTGTATTCCCCGATGTGACCACACTTCGGTCCAAAGATGAAGCCTTCTGCATAGCTTCATTCAATAACTCCATTGGGTATCCTCTAGCGAACAATCGTTTCTTCAGATCTAAGAATTGTTTCCTGAAACTCTCCTCCGTCCCGTTAATCCTTCTTAATCTGATAAACTGTCCAAATGGGATTGCTCTCTTTACAGTATCCGGGTGATAACTGGAGAAATGTGGAAGTGAATTGAATTGGAAGTGATTCTAATTTGGAGCCTCCAAAATATGGACGAACCTCAGTCATTTTATTCCCTGTATTGAGATACTTCACAAACTCCCTGAACAGAAGCTCCGTGCCCGACCAAACAACAAATACATAGTCTATCAATCTTAAATAGAGCTGTATATAGGACACAAAGGGTTCTCCACCGAATACACATATTTATCTTCGAACCTTGCATGATAAATGCTTGCAAACATACATGCGGCTGGCGCGCCCATGGCCGTTCCAAATTTCTGTTTGTACCACTTATCCCCAAACCTGACGGCATTGTTCTTCAAAAATCAAGCTTAAAGAGGACCTATCATCAGGCTAAAAAATGTGTACCAAGTGTGCTGACATGTAGAGCGGCGCCCAGGGATCTCCCTGCACTTATTATTATCCCTGGGCGCCTCTCCGTTCGCCCCGTATGGGCTCCGGTATCTTCTGGGACTTGGTTATAGTAGGTGTATCCCAGGCTGTAGCGCTGGTCAATCGCAGCGCTCAGCTCACAGCCTGGGAGAAAAAAAAAAACTCCCAGGATATAAGCTGAGCGCTGCGATTGGCCAGCGCTACAGCCTGATGATAGGTCCTCTTTAAAGCTCTATAAAATCTACAAAAATCTCACTTTTGTCTGTGCCACTCAATGCTTCAATGCCTTCATCTTGTGGGATACGGGTATGCAAACTTTCAACATCTAAAGAGACCCGCTGGAACCTGCCCCTGCCACTGAAAAGACTTTAGTGCCAGTAACAGGTACCACGTGTCTCTAAGATAAGGTGGTACCTGACAAATCAGAGGTCTGAGCAGCCAGTCCACGTATTTAGACAAAGGTTCCGTCACTGATCCAAACCCCAAGACAATAGGTCTCCCGGGGAGGATCAGTGACTTGTGTATCTTCGGTAAGAAGTACCAAGATGGTTTAGACAGAGACAATGGTAACAGTTTTTCGGTTTTTCTTTTGGACAATACATTACGTTCCACATATTTATGTAAAAGACCCCTCAATTGGTTCTGCATCCTCGCAGAGGGATTTACCTTCAATGTCTCAAAAACATTACAGTCCCCAAATTGCGTCCCTGCCTCTGCCACATAATATTCTCTCGTCACCAGCACCACGTTCCCCACCTTGTCCGCCGGTTGTATGACTATATCACTATGTGATTGTATCCATTTGAGGGCTTTTTCTTCCCCTATATCAATATTCCTATGTACCCTTGGTAAATCAGTGCTTTCACACCCTCTAATACCTTGTGATAGAATATATCAATACAGCTCCAGGTGGGCGTGGGGGGTTTAGGGGGCAAAACGTAGAGCTGACTCCCCCACAAAATCCTCTGTAGTAGGAGGGTCTTTCGATGACTAATTCAGATTTAGACCGGTCATCCGTTCTAAACATGTTACCTCTGTTTAGTTAGAATTTGCCAACATACTGAAACACAAGGGTCCTATACTCGCTGGTACTTCTCCTCTTATCTCTTTTTTTGTTTCAGGCACATTGTTAAACAATCTATTCACATTTAATTTCCTCACAGCCTTAAATAGGTCTCTCTCAAAAGTAACAGGATCAAACTGCTCCCCCAGACTGTAGTTCAGACTCCGATTGAGGACTTTTACACAGTCCGGTGACAATTTGTATCCAGTCAGGTACATCACTATATTCTGTTCTACATCACTCTCATCATCTTCTATTATCGTCTCCAGGAAACCTGTTTTCTCTTGTAACCCTGCTTTGTGTTTATCTTTCATTTTTCCTCGGCCCCTCCTAATGCTCCTCCTCAAGGGGCTTTTGCATTCCCTATTCCAGGGGCATCCGTAGGGCGATAAGTGGAGGAGTCATCTGACATGCTGGAGTCAGAGTCAGTACTCCAGTAATCACTCGGTGCGTCGTGGATGGCGTCTCCTCCTCTATTTCCTACTATTCCAATCAAATATTCTACCCAAATCATAGTCCTGCTTATCTCTTAAAAACTTATTTCTCTTCCTCTCTTTTGTTTCTGCTTGAATCACTGTTAACTTCTTATCCATTCTTTTATTAAAGGATTTGCAATTGGTTTTCTGTAAATCGTGTTTGTAACTCCGTTCTCGCTTTGAATAATTCCTCTTTCATTTCCTCATACTCCTTTTTATTCCGCTTTAATACTAACTCTAGGATTCGGGTCGAGAACTCAGAGTGCAATTGTTGCACCTTGACTACAAACTTGGCATCCTCCTGGTATTGTAGTATATCCTTGTAAATCTGTAGTCCTGTAGGGACCCGATTACTTTCCTTATAGGATCCCAGGGAGCTCACTGTCCAAAACAGATGGACCTCTTTCTCTGCCAGCTGTGATACGCTCATTTCCAGGGCTTTCATACTCAAAGTCTGTAGTATATCTTTCTGATTGCACTGCTTAAAGTATGCATCCGCCCCCTTCTCTGCCCTCTATCAGACCCGGTCTGATGTCTTCTGATGCCATATCCATATTTGAATCCATTTCAGGATCATTTACAGCATGCTCTACCCCAATATCCAAGACATTAGCATAGTCCACCAAATCATAAAAAGGTTCCACAACACAGAGGAGGTGGCACTGCTTCCTTTCCCTTTCTTCAAAACAACCGGATCTCCAAGACTGGGTCCTCTCTACCATCCGTGGCGGTGCTCCTGCCTCTAAGTCTTTCAAATGTGCAACAAGGAAGAAACAACTAGGCGGCACTCACCAAAAAGTGAACATTCTTTATTCCAGATGCCATAAACATTCACCGATACAGGCATGGGGCAGACAAACAAATGTGCCTAATTGTTACATGGAAAGGTTATCCACGATCAATAGAAATCTGGGATAGACATCGTACCCTCGTAAGGAAGGAAGCAAGATGGATCATGCGCTCCGGAGCTATAGGCCCTCGGACTGAATGATAGAAAAAGATCTTGGAGTATTTCTATAAAAATATGTTTCTTTATTGTTTGTTTTTGCAGCGGCGCATAAAGGTGACATAATGACATTAGTGGCCTGTGGAAGCGCTAAGGCACGAGCTACTTGCCTGAGCTGTTTGTTTTTCCACCCCATGCCTGTATCGGTGAATGTTTATGGCATAAGGAATAAAGAACATCCACTTTTTGGTGAGTGGCGACTAGTTGTGTCTTCTTTGTTGCACATAATACTGACCAAATGTAAGAGGCCAAGAAAAATGATCATAACAAAATAATTGGGACTAGCGGTCAGTCTTATTGCACTTGCCACTTCTGTTACTATACTTCTATACTCTAATTGAAACAATGCAGAGGCTGCTGTAATCACAGGATTTTATTACACAGCACATAAACAGCTTGGAATTACCTGTTTGGGTAAGACGTTTAAATAATTTTATCTCTATTTGCCTCTCTATCTTTTGCAGGGATCTGCAACCTTTGGTACTCCAGCTGCTGTAAAACTACAACTCCCAGCATGTAACATGTTTAGCTGTTCTTCTAACTCCCATAGAAGTGAACTGGGCATTATGGGAGTTGCAGTTTCAGAACAGTAGTTTCAGAGTCCCGAAAGTTGCTGATCCCTAATTTATTGTCTCGTGCAATTGACGGCGAGGGAGGACACAGAGGGCTGCAGTTCTTTCTCCTCCATACTGAAATGAATACATGCAGCCTGTATTGGTTTAGATTAGGAACTTTAATTGAACTGAGGTGACATACCAAGACCTGAGAGGTTTAAAGAAACACTCCGAGCACAACCGATACAAGGTGTTACACTCAGTACAAGCCTCGGAGGCTCGTGCATGACTAATTGATTCTCTCTTCTGTATCCTTTAGAGCCCTGTAAAAATTCACATTCTGCCACTGACTTGTATTAGGCATTAGTTCTTTCTGGAGTGTTCCTTTAAAAAGTATTTCCATCTCAAGTAAATCAATCACCAATAAATGACTACTATGGGGGTGATATCTTGGCGCTGTATCTACTTTAGGGAAAACTAGGTGACAGACCTAGTGGTTCTGACTCAGCTTTCCAAGATTTCAGAGCAGCGATTCTGCCTGTGACACGCGAAACATCACGGCACAACTCGGGAATCTTAAAAAGTTGTTCATCTGACGTCCGTGGAAATCCGTCCGCGTTTCATCCATTAATGTTGGCTCAGCTAAATATTTATTTCCAGGGCCTCTCCTACCAATAGTGTGAAAAATACAGATTCATGGTGGTTTTTTCCAGACCAACAGACTTCAATGGGCACATGTGGTCCACATCACAGACCAAAGTGATTCTTCTACTGATCCACAGTCACAGTGCTCCAGATGGCGACCAAAATGGTTGCCAATGCAACTTAGAGTTTACAAATGGCGACAAGACTTTGCCATTTGCGACTAGACTCACCGCTGCAGCTCTCCAGTTCAATACTGCCGCGGGGCACAGGAGATGATAGTACTCTGCCCTGCCGCCGATCACCATCATAGGCTTCAGGATTAGAAGGCCTGAAGCCTATGAGGTAGTAAATACCCGCGCAGGTATGCGTGATGACATAATCAAGCCTGCCTGCGCCGGGACACAGTGAAGCAATGTGGCCATAGACCAGAAGAGGTTGTGGCCTGCATTGTGAAAACCGGCGAACGTGGGATACAGGTGAGTATTAGTTTTTTTTTTTTTCACTGCCAACTTGGAGTCCTTTACTAACAGGAAGGATAGCACTGCAGCGGGCACTGGGGACATAATACTGAAGGGGCACTTTGGGGCATTACTCAATGGGAGCACTGTAGGAGACATTGCTACACGAGGGGCATTGTGGGGGACATTCCTAAAGGAGGGGCATTGTGGGGGACATTCCTACACGAGGGGCATTGTGGGGGACATTACTACACGAGCGGCACTGTGGGGGACATTACTACACGAGCGGCATTGTGGGTGACGCTACTACTGGAGGAGCACTGTGAGGGACGTTACTACTGGAGGAGCACTGTGAGGGACGTTACTACTGGAGGAGCACTGTGAGGGACGTTACTACTGGAGGAGCACTGTGAGGGACGTTACTACTGGAGGAGCACTGTGAGGGACGTTACTACTGGAGGAGCACTGTGAGGGACGTTACTACTGGAGGAGCACTGTGAGGGACGTTACTACTGGAGGAGCACCGTGAGGGACGTTACTACTGGAGGAGCACCGAGAGGGACGTTACTACTGGAGGAGCACCAAGAGGGACGTTACTACTGGAGGAGCACCGTGAGGGACCTTACTACTGGAGGAGCACCGTGAGGGACGTTACTACTGGAGGAGCACTGTGAGGGACGTTACTACTGGAGGAGCACTGTGAGGGACGTTACTACTGGAGGAGCACTGTGAGGGACGTTACTACTGGAGGAGCACTGTGAGGGACGTTACTACTGGGAGGAGCGCTGTGAGAGACGTTACTACTGGAGGAGCGCTGTGAGAGACGTTACTACTGGAGGAGCGCTGTGAGGGACGTTACTACTGGAGGGGCGCTGTGAGGGACGTTAATACTGGAGGGGAGCTGTGAGGGACGTTACTACTGGAGGGGAGCTGTGAGGGACGTTACTACTGGAGGGGAGCTGTGAGGGACATTACTATTTAAGGGGCTTTGTGGGGGACATTACTAATGGAGGGGCACTGTGAGGGACATAACTGGCAGTATAATTGGGGCACTCTAGAGGAATTTTTAATACAGGGGACAGTATAAGGGCCATTACTGGTGGCACTGGGGACTTTTAACACTGAGGCCCTATAGGGGATATTACCAGGGCATTTTTTTAATAAGGGCATTACTGGATACACTGGGGATTTTTTTAGCGGGATTTTTTTGTTCATGAGTATTACTACTAGGGGCACTATAGTGGCATTGTTACCTGGGGTAAAATAGGAGATACTAATGCTGGAGGCACTGTAGGAGCATTTCTATTACAGGGACATAATAGGGGACATTATTTTTGGGGAGACTATACGGGCATTACTACTGGGAGCACAATATAGGGTTTTATTATTATTACTGGGAGCATTTTAGCAGACATTATTATTACTGGGGGAGGGCACTGTAGGGGGCATTTTAAATTGCTGGAGGCACCATAGGGACACTATGTCTGATGTAGAGCGGGCTCACTACTGTCTCATCTTCTCCTCCAAGTCTTTTTTAATTATATGTATTTAAATTTGGCGACTAAATTTTTCAGTTCAGGAGCCAATTGCTCATAGGTATTTTTTTTAGTCTGGAGAACCGAGGCAGTCGACAACCAAACACATTAAAATTGATGGTTACATGTGCCGTCCGTGGAGAATGTGGACAGTACAGTTCCAGGATTCCATGAGGTGTGAACAAGGCCTGAATGTAGTGACAGCGGCCATAGTGTTGGTTACTCTGCTAGGAAGAGTCTGGATTCCAGGCTTCCTTTCTTGGTGACTATCAGGAGCACAACATTTGTGAAGGACTTGTTCACACATACATCAGTCACAAAAGACCTTTAATCAAGTCTGAATGAGATGACCTTGAAAGCCTTTATATTGCGCTCCACTGTCTGAATCGCATGAAATTTCTCTTACAAGTCTCATAACAACCTGTTCTGTGCGGAAATATGTGGCCTTGGTTAGGCTACCTTCACACTCGCGTTTTGTGTGGATCCGTTCAGATAATGCATCCGTCTGCCTTCTTTCAGAATGGATCCATTTGTATTATCTTTAACATAGCCAAAACGGATCCGTCTTGAACACCATTGAAAGTCAATGGGGGACGTTTTCTATTGTGCCATATAGTGTAAGAGAAAACGGATCCGTCCCCATTGACTTGCATTGTGTCAGGACGGATTCGTTTGGCTCAGTTTCATCAGACGGACACCAAAATCCTGCAAAAAAAAAAAAAAAACACACATACAAAAGGACTTCAGCAACAAATTTTCAGTAGGACCAGCGCCTTGGAATTTAAAATAAAACGTAACTTTTATTTACATAAAAAAAAAAGAACTCCATGGTGTCCTCGGGCGGATGCATTTAAGTTTTTTTTATTTATGTAAATAAGAGTTACATTTTATTTTAAATTCCAAGGCACTGGACCTATTGAAAATTTGTTACTGAAGTATTTTATGACCCCAGATCCGGGGGATTCATCCGTGCTGCCTTTTTCTTCATTTTACGGGAGTGTCTGGATTACGCAAATTGAGAGTGATCTGTGCAAACATTTTTTTGTTTGTTTTTACATACAAAAGGAGTCTGTCTCTGTATGTGATGGCTGGAACTAGGGTTAAGCGAATTGAGGTTCGGATCAGAGATCCAAAGTCAATTCGTTCAAAAAAGTAATTTTTAATGCTTTTTCCGTACAGCATTAAAATGTATTGGCTCCGTGTAGGCCATCTTCGTATTGTCCGAAGCTGCGCGAGACTTTGGTGGATGACTACTGTATTCCTGTGTATTTCCAAACATTTTAAAATAGGAATCTGAAGTGGGCTTTGGTACTGGCTCGTACCTATCTTTTTAAATATGTAGATAGAAATACCGTAGTAATTCACTAAAGTCTCATGCAACTTCAGACGATACGGAGTTGGCCTACATGGAGCCAATACATTTTAAGGCTGTACGGAAAAAATATTAAAAACAAAGTTTTTGAACAAATCAACTGCGGATCGATGATCTGAAGCTTGATTCGCTTAAGCCAGCTGGAATCCTCCATACCATATGGCAAAGATACAAACATGGGGCAGATTTATTAATAATGTCGTACTTTGTACTGTCTAAGAATGCAATTTAGCCTTAAAGGGGTTATCCGAGCCTGGAAATGCCCTCCCATATGCCCGGGTCCCACACACTGATTCCACTTACCCGGCTCTCCACAACGCTCCTGGCCTGCACGGCCACCACTGCTTCTCCCCATGCGCGGATGACAACATCGGGTGTCGGGGGGCTGTCAGTGGCAAGCAGTGACCGGGACGAGCCTGTCCATGTGCTAAAATCACTTTCTAGTCTAAGTTTATACCACCTTTACGTTGGTGTAGTTTCGCTTAAAAAAGGAGTCAATTTTGGCGCATTTTTAGCTCATGTGGGTGAGTTTAGGCCATGCCCTTTCCCCCTTGAGGCCACGCCCCCTTGTCAGACGATAAGTAAAATCCTAAGAAAAGAGTGTAAGACAGTTAAATGTGATGCAAAGCATACACGCCAGTTTTTTTTTTTTTTTTTGGGAGTAAAACGCTATTCCAGTGCTTCTTCATTAAGGAGAAGAGTTAAAGGAACACTCCACCTCTGAACAATGTTTCACTGTTGAAATCTACATAAAAATTTCATAGACTTTGTAAATACTTTACTTATTCTTCACCGATTCTGAGTTACATGAGGTCTTATTTATCATTCACCTCCAAAAGTAAAAGCTCAAGTCTGGCTGGTCCCATTATTCAAAAAGTAGCAGTCATGTGACCTAACAGCTGGGATCTCAGCTCCCACAATGCACTGCTCTTTGATGTCACCAGACAGCACCCGATCTTAATGGGGCTCTGCAGAAGTGTCTCTTGAGGTTGCACTCTTTTTTTGGCAACGCAACCGTCCAGTCTCCCACCGTGGCTTGCAGATTCCGGCTACTAGTTTGCATCGCTCTTTACCTTCTTATATCGCTGAGGATCTGAGATCAAGTTCACGTCCAATCAATACATCCGGCCACTGAACTGATAACAGAGAACAATAGATCACATTCAACTGCACAGCAAGCGGAGTGATATACTGCAGGGTTTGGTGCCCCTTTAAATCACTCTCTGCTAAAACATTTTGCGGTTGCAGTGAATATTTACTGGTGCAAACGCGGAGATTTCCTAATGTCTCCGGAAAGGCGAGTGATGAGTTTGGGGAGACGCTGCGGCTGCTTGTTTGCATTAGGTTTTGACATGATGCAATTGTATTTCTTCTGAAATGTTACAGTGACAGTATAATGTATGAGCATGTCAGCGCTCAATGACTGCGGATATAATTCCAGGCTATGATTATACCACGCGTCTGCGACACACAGACTTATACATGACAGAGCCTCCGCATTAGATGATAACCTACAGCTACAAGCTACTCTGCATATATCAAGGCTGAATGTTAAACTGCAGGTAAATGTCACAAGTCAGTCATTCATTTTTAAGATGGTGTCACTTGGAAAGCAAGATAAGACAAGTTCTTGTGAGCCGGGGAGTTGTATATCGGTGTAAACAGCGCCCTCTCTGGACAAGTCTTGGTATTGCAAGACAAATGACAGTACCCGAATTTTAACAACGATATACACATTTACTAGTTTCTCATTAGTTCATCAGGCCCTTGTGATCCAATTTTTAAAATGTATCCACAATTACAGTCCAGCTATGGACACTTTTACATGGTCAGTAGTTTTCATCAGTATTTGTAAGGGCTCATGCACACGACCGTATGGCTTTTTCAGTATTTTGCGGACCGCAAAAAAACGGACCAGCAAAAAATACAGATGACGTCTGAGTGCATGCTGTTTTTTGCGGAACGGAACAGCTGCCCCCGGATAGAACAGTACTATCCTTGTCCGTTATGCAAACAATAGTAGGACATGTTCTATCTTTAAACGGAAATACGGAAACAGAAGGCATACATTGAAATTAATGGTTCTGTATACCGAACGCAAAAAACGGAACGTAAAGAAAATAAGTTTGTGTGCATGAGCCCCAAGCCAAAGCCAAACATACAGAGAGAAAGTTTAATGCAAAAATGTCTGCCTCTGGTGTGGTTTGGACCCAATTCCTGGTCAGTGCTTATAAAGGCTACATGCACACAAACGTATTTTGTTTCCATGTCTGTTCCGTTCTTTTGCAGATAGGATGCAGACCCATTTATTTCAATGTGTCCGCAAAAAATGCTGACAGCACACGGTGCATTGTCCGCATCAGTATGTCCGTTCCATAGCCCCACAAAAAAAGAAAAAAGAGCATCTCCTATTCTTGTGGACAAGGATAGGCATCATTACAATGGATCCGCAAAGAATTTGCGGACCGCAAAACACATACGGTCATGTGCATGTAGCCAAATACTGATGAAAATTGCTGACCATATACTTAGGGCTCATTCACATGTCCGCATGAATGGGTCTAGATCCGTTCTGAAATTTTGCAGATCAGGTGCGAATCCATTCATTTCTATGGGGCTGCAAAAGATGTGGACAGCACACCGCGTGCTGTCCGCATCTGTGGTTCCGTTCCGCGGCTCCATCGAAAAGTTAGAAAATGCCTAGTCTAGGACATGCTCTAACATGGTTGCAGCCATGCGCGGTCTGCAAATTGCGTAACGCACGCGGCGGGTATGCATGTTTTGTGGCTCTGCAAAACACTATGGCCGTCTGAAAGCGCCCTTACCATGTGAAAGTGCCTGAGTTCGTGTCATTATGCCACCGTCATGGCGTACTATTACAGCATAGAGCATTAACTACCTTGTTTTCGGTGCACCCATTACCTATATAAAGAGCTATCACTTTTTTCACGAGTTCGTTTTTCTCTCTTCAGAAATGCTGCGGCTTTTTTGACAAAAAGTCGGATCTTAATGCCAAAAATGCAACTTTTTACACAAAAACACCACAGCAAATCTGGCTAACTTGTCCGCAACGATTTGAGACATTTCTGCCGATAAGAGGATGATAAATGAGCCGTAATATGTGCCAATTTCAAAGATCCGTCCACTTTGAAATTCTAACTCATTTCTGGCGTGATGCATTCTAGAGAAACAGAGAAAACCGTTGATATATTTATAAATCAAAATCCCATTCTTTTTGGCACATTTTACCCCATAATTGTGTCGCAACATGCTTAGTAAATGTCCCCCAAGGGGTCTTGGTTTCCCCCTGGCACCGTCCCCACCCCAAAACAGTGGTGCACCTAAAAATTGTCGCATTGCGGGTTAAAAAAGGGGACTTGCAACTATTTTACTCCAAAAATAGTCACAAATCCCTTAGTAAATGTACCCCACGGGATACTTTCCCTTTGAAGACAATGGAGTGGTTGACAGTTGCAACTTGTATCAAAAAGACGACAAAACTGATTACAATTACTGAACTTTTGTGCTTACAGCTGTACGTGGAAATCACCGCTTTGTGTTTTCCATTTCAGTTCTGGTGTCGGGAGTCACTTTGTTGCTTATGAATACAACGGAGTTTCGGCGGAGGCACGGCGAGAGGCTGCCAGAATAAATGTCGGACATGTCGTAGTTTTATTCCGGCAGCCTCTCGCCCTGTGCGCTGCGGTGCCTCTGCCGGAACAACGCCCCGCCCCCATTATAGTCAATGGGGCCGGGGCGGTAGTCTGGGGGCACCCGTTCACTAGCGGCAGGACGGATCCGACAGGCTGTTCCGTCGGGTCAACAGCCTGTCGGATCCGTCCTGCCGCTAGTGGAAAAGTAGCCTAAGGCCTCGTGCACACAACCAGATGTATTTTGCAGTCCGCAAAAAATACGGATGACGTCCGTGTGCATTCTGTATTTTGCGGAACTGAACAGCCGGCCCCTAATAGAATAGTATTATCCTTGCCCGTAATGCGGACAATAATAGGTCATGTAAAAAAATTTTGCGGAACGCACATACAGAAACGGAATGCACACAGAGTAACTTAAGTTTTTTTTTTTTTTTTGCGGACCCCTTGAAATGAATGGTTCCACATACAGGGTGCAAAAAAAAACAACAGAACGGACATGGAAAGAAAATACGTTCATGTGCATGAGCCCTAATAGTAAGAGCTTTACATAAATATAAGGCAGGCGCAGCCCCATATACAACGCCGATCACTTCTAATGAGCGCCCTAATCTGCGCGTCACCGCAAGACTAATATTTACAATCACCAGAGCAGAAATAAATGACTTGTATTAGTCTTCTCTTTAATCAGGAGGGAAAAAAAGACGGCAAAATGGGTTTTATAAATATTAGATAAAGCGAGGCTAAGTGTTTTCTATTAAAGCATGATTCTATCACAGGGTTATTTATCTGGGGGAGAGGAATGAGGCATCACAGGCTCCAGATCAAAGGACAGCTGTTCTACGGAACTAGTGCAACCTCTGGGAGAGACTGGAGCGCAACAACTGCAGAGGTAGGAGCAGGCGCCATCGGAAGGATTATAACAGTTATTAGAGCTTTGTTATGTAACCCACAAGCCGCTGTGCAAGAATCATAACCTAGCAAGGACTTTTCATCTGCTGGATGTAAAGAATAAAAGCTACCATTCAAAGACTGCAAGCAGAAATGTTAAAAAACCAAACTAAAAGTCAATATAAAAAGTATATCAGAAGGAACACCCCTTTAAGAGTCGCGCTGCAGAGCCTCCAGTTGGAGAACATTGCACTAGTCCAGGGATCTGCAACCTCTGAAACTCCATCTGTAGTGAAACTACAACTCCCAGCATGCTCCATTTACTCCAATAAGAGTTCAGAGAGCCGCCAAGCAAGTGTTCATGCTGGGAGTTATTTCAAAAACAGATGGCGCTGACACCTGCACTTGACAATGGCATTCAACAGGAATGAATTACCCTGGGTTCACACCTGAGCGTTTCTGAGACGCGTGTTTTAGTCGCGCGTATTACAGCGCGTTTTTGCAAATAGGAAACACGCATCATACGCGCGTTCGTGACTCTGGAGACCAATTGAAAAAGGCGTATCTACACTTTAACGCGTGTTAAACGCACGTTTTACGCGCGTTCCCATTAAAGTCTATGGGTGCGAACGCGCGACAAAAACGCCACAAAGAAGCTCAAGAACTTCTTTGAGGGTAGGGCGTTTTACAGCGTGTTCAAACGCTCTAAAACGCTCAGGTGAGAACCATGCCCATAGGGAAACATGAGTTTTCTCCTGTTGAGCGTTTTACAGCGCGTTCGAACGCGCTGTAAAACGCGCAAGTGTGAACTGAGGGTTAAGGCTACTTTCACACTAGTGTTTTCAATTCCGCTATTAAGATTCGTCACAGGATCTCAATAGCGGCGGAAAACGCTTCCGTTTTGTCCCTATACATTGTCAAAGGGGGCAAAACCGAACTGAACAGAACGGAGCACTCCAAAATGCATTCCATTCGGTTGCGTTTCCATACCGGAGAGCAAAACGTAATATGTTGTAGTTTGCTTTCCGTCCTGGGATGCGGAGCAAGACGGATCCGGCATGACCCCCATTGCAAGTCAATAGGGACGGATCCGTTTTCTCTGGCACAATAGAAAACGGATCCCTCCCCCATTGACTTTCAGTAGAGTTCATGACGGATCCGTCTTGGCTATGTTACAGATAATACAACCGGATCCCTTCATAACGGATGCAGATGTTGTATTATCAGCAACGGAAGCGTTTTTGCTGAACCGTGCCGGATCCAGTAAAAACGCTAGCGTGAAAGTAGCCTTATACTGTAGTAGCCGTCACTTATACAAGCTGTAGGTGCCAACAGGAAGGAAGATTCCTTGAACGGGTATAGAGAAGAAGGACCTCTTCTCTTCGTTCTTTAAATAAGAGAACAACTTACAAAGAGACGTCAACCTTGATATATTTGACTTAAAAAGTCCCAAAGGGCCATTCTTACTAATGGAAGCAACTGCCTCTGCTCCAGTCTCATCACTGAGCTGTGTGTGGAGTAAAGTGGATGGGACGTATCAGGTGTCGCCCGTTTTCCTTCCTGTTGCTGATCATGTACTAAATATACATGAGGTTCAGGCGAACACCACCTGCCTGATCAATGCAGTTTATACAATCTGCTGAAAAATCATTGTACAGCACATAACATGTCAAAATCACTCATGGGACATGTCTTCGTGAATACATGAAATAACAATCCTTTTCTTAGAACTCTGCATTGTGCTGTTCTTCTGTTATTCCTCCTCAAAATAAAGTCACCACTAGGGATTCGCTATACTTTTAACAGGGTGTATCCCTACACAGTTTGAGACGATCAGCACTTACTGGATTGTGTCAGGAGGTACAGTGAAACCCAGTGCCGGACTGGGATGGCCGTACGGATACATTCACATATTCCCTGCTCACACAGCAGCAGATGATTGAATATGGGGGTCCCTGCAGCGAGGTAGGTCCTGGGGAGAAGAGGACTGTGGGGGCTTTCCTCTATACCTAGAAGTCGTCTCAGCTCTGATCGGGTCTATGATAATAAACTGAGGAGTTTCTTTATAATCTATTACGTTTTTTTATTTGAACATCGGCTGGTGGAGGTGCTGTACATTGCATATATCTATGTAGTGCAGTAAGTCTACTGTGTTATGTGCCACTTGTGCAGGGGGTAGGAGACTACAGTAGGGGCCCACATTGCTCAAAAGCCCACCGGGGGGATTCACCTGTACCCCTGTGGACCAGTCCAAGCCTGGCGACACCCCTCGGGCAAGTCTGACTGAGCTATTGATAAAGACATGAGGGTCGAAACGTCGCTATATATGCTGCCTACTAAATAAGGGTCCTTTCACACTTGCGTTCTGGGGATCCGGCAGGCACTTCCGTCCCGCCGGATCCATCAGAACGCAAGTCGCCTGAAGCATTAGAAGACTGATCAGGATCCTGATCAGTCTTCGAAATGCTTTCAGGTTACCATGGCAGCCAGGACGCTATTAAAGTCTTGGATGCCATAGTAGGAGCGGGGAGCGCTATACTTACAGTCCGTGCGGCTCCCGGGCGCTCCAGAATGACGTCAGAGCTCTCCATGCGTGTAGGGCGCCTGACGTCACTCTGGAGCGCCCCGGGAGCCGCACGGATGGTAAGTATACTGCTCCCCACTACATTTTACCATGGCAACCAGGACTTTAGCGTCCTGGCTGCCATGGTAACAATTGAGAAAAAGCTAAACGTCGGATCCGGCGATGCGCCGAAACAACGTTTAGCTTAAGGCCGGATCCGGATTAATGCCTTTCAATGGGCATTCATTCCGGATCCGGCCTTGCGGCAAGTGTTCCGGATTTTTGTACGGAACAAAAAGCGCAGCATGCTGCGGTATTTGCTGCGTCCAAAAAACGTTCCGTTCCTGAACTGAAGACATCCTGATGCATCCTGAACGGATTTCTCTCCATTCAGAATGCAGGGGGATGATCCTGATCAGGATTTTTCCGGCATAGAGACCCGACGACGGAACTCTACGCCGGAAAACAAAAAAGCCAGTGTGAAAGAGCCCTAAAACACCACTGACTGAATTGGACGAGTGCTGCAGATTTTTCTACGTTGCCAAAACAAGTAAATAACACAAAAATCTAGATGCAGACAAATTTTTGAAAATGATTAAAATTGCATGTGCTCTCACTAGGCAGAGATGAGTAGGCAATAGGCAACACCTTTAGCCGAGCATGTATGTATGTATGTATGTATGTGGGGGGTGGAAGAAACAGCTGTCACCAGGACAAGCATTCTGTCAGCAGCTGTCTAATGTTTATGGACAGCTTTGTGCATTTACATCTGCCGCCTGTTGCAAGACTAAACCCATAAATAGTTAAACGCAAAACAATGCATCAAAAAGTTAGAAAATACGAGGATTTTTTGCTAAAGAAAGCAGCTATAGCTATGTTATTGTGCTCCCCCGCCACATCTTTAGAACTGCACTTTGATTCCTGACTACAGTAACTACCACTGCCTCCCGTGACTGATGATTTTGCTAGGCAGACAAAGCACTAATTATATATGTCTGTGAGACTCGTCACCGGTTCAGTCCCAGGAGAACCATGTTATATTGTGTCAAAAGACTAAAAGGAGCCGAGAGTTCACATTTCTGTTACTTTACCATTTTTTAAATCCATTGGAAGAACAGAAAAATAAAGAAAAAAAGACAGATCTGGAAAAAAAAAAAAAAACGGATCCTGTGCATCAGATATGCACATTAAGCATCTGTTTGAGCCATTCCTGTCTGAGACCGCACAACTTTTTGTTTTCATCGGGAAAAAAAAACGGAAACGGCTCAAACGGATGCACAGGATTGTTTTTTTTTTCTTTGTTCTTCTGCAATTTAGTCACATTACCTAAACATAGCTGGTAAAGAGAAACCTCACAGATGAGGGGGAAATCCTCTTTAAAGGGGTTCTCCGGGCTCGGAGAGCCAATCAGATACTGATGACCTATCCTGAGGATTTATTGGAGGCTATTATGGCACAAAAAGTGGTAAAAGTCAGAGTGGACCCAGCATGCATGTGGAACTGCACATAACAGACAGTATTTAGGCCCCTTGCAGACGAGCGAGTATTCCGCGCGGGTGCAATGCGTGATGCAAACGCATTACGCCCGCATGAAATCCGGACCCATTCATTTCAATGGGGCTGTGTACATGAGCATTGGTTTTCACGCATCACTTGTGCGTTGCGTGAAAATCACAGCATGTTCTATATTCTGCGGTTTTCACACAACACAGGCCCCATAGAAGTGAATGGGGCTGTGTGATAATCGCATCCGCAAGCAAGTGCAGATGCGATGCGTTTTTCACGGATGGTTGCTAAGAGATGTTGTTTGTAAACATTTAGTTTTTTATCACGCGCGTGCAAAACCCATTAAATCACATTGCACCCCCTCGATAAAAACTGAACAACTGAACGCGGTCGCAAACAAAACTGAACGTACTTGCTTTCACTGAACGCATCCGGACCTAATCCGCTCACACTCGTCTGCAAGGGGCCTTAGTGTTAGGTTCGCCTTGACACTGGCAGATGGCCGAAATAATTGTGTACAAAATATATTTGCCAAGAGTCTCAAATTTACAAAATAAGCATTGCATTAGCACCAGGATATTAACTATGGCAGGGCTCGACAAATCCCAGGCGCCAGGTCGCCATGGCGACCAGGAATTTGGTCCTGGCGCCTGGGTAGTTGTCAGCCCGTTCTGTCAGGTGCCCGGGCGCAGGGTCCGGCGCGGACTAGGAGCGCCGGCCCCCTTCATGCTGCAGCCGCCCGAGCGCTCTGTATAGAGCCTCAGGCGGCTGCAGCACTGCCCGGGCTGGCGCGTCCATGAGGGCGCACCGCCCGGGCACAGCATGAAGAGAGAGACTGACAGGAGGGAAGCGCTAGCGCTCCCTCCTGTCAGTTCCTCAGCAGCGTGGCCGAGCCTACCGTGGTCCGCGGTACAGGAGCATCTGTCTCCTGTACCCGGCCGGACTGACATGAAGTGCGCACACAGTGTGCACTTCCTGTCAGTCCTCCCGGTACAGGAAACTAAAGCTCCTGTACCCGTGGGACCATACAAAGCTCGGCCACGCTACACTAGAGGCAGGGGAGGAAGAGGGAGAAAGTGAATGACAAGGAGGGGGTGGGTGGGGAGAAAGTGAATGACAAAGGGGGAGAAAGTGAATGACAAAGGGGGAGAAAGTGAATGACAAAGGGGGAGAAAGTGAATGACAAAGGGGGGAGAAAGTGAATGACAAAGGGGGAGAAAGTGAATGACAAAGGGGGAAGAAAGTGAATGACAAAGGGGGAGAAAGTGAATGACAAAGGGGGGAGAAAGTGAATGACAAGGGGGGAGAAAGTGAATATCAAGGGGGGGGGGAGAAAGTGAATATCAAGGGGGGGGGGAGAAAGTGAATGACAAGGGGGAGGGGGAGAAAGTGAATGACAGGGGGAGGGGGAGAAAGTGAATGACAAGGGGGGGGGGGAGAAAGTGAATGACAAGGGGGGGGGAGAAAGTGAATGACAAGGGGGGAAAGAGATTGACAAGACGGACCCCTCTGCCCTCTCCTCCGGACCCCTCTGCCCTCTCCTCCGGACCCCTCTCCTCCGGACCCCTCTGCCCTCTCCTCCGGACCCCTCTGCCCTCTCCTCCGGACCCCTCTGCCCTCTCCTCCGGACCCCTCTGCCCTCTCCTCCGGAACCCCTCTGCCCTCTCCTCCGGACCCCTCTGCCCTGCCCTCCGGACCCCTCTGCCCTGCCCTCCGGACCCCTCTGCCCTGCCCTCCGGACCCCTCTGCCCTGCCCTCCGGACCCCTCTGCCCTGCCCTCCGGACCCCTCTGCCCTGCCCTCCGGACCCCTCTGCCCTCCCCTCCGGACCCCTCTGCCCTCCCCTCCGGACCCCTCTGCCCTCCCTCCGGACCCCTCTGCCCTCCCCTCCGGACCCCTCTGCCCTGCCCTCCGGACCCCTCTGCCCTGCCCTCCGGACCCCTCTGCCCTGCCCTCCGGACCCCTCTGCCCTCCCTCCGGACCCCTCTGCCCTCCCCTCCGGACCCCTCTGCCCTCCCCTCCGGACCCCTCTGCCCTCCCCTCCGGACCCCTCTGCCCTGCCCTCCGGACCCCTCTGCCCTGCCCTCCGGACCCCTCTGCCCTGCCCTCCGGACCCCTCTGCCCTGCCCTCCGGACCCCTCTGCCCTGCCCTCCGGACCCCTCTGCCCTGCCCTCCGGACCCCTCTGCCCTCTCCTCCGGACCCCTCTGCCCTCTCCTCCGGACCCTCTGCCCTCTCCTCCGGACCCCTCTGCCCTCTCCTCCGGACCCCTCTGCCCTCTCCTCCGGACCCCTCTGCCCTCTCCTCCGGACCCCTCTGCCCTCTCCTCCGGACCCCTCTGCCCTCTCCTCCGGACCCCTCTGCCCTCTCCTCCGGACCCCTCTGCCCTCTCCTCCGGACCCCTCTGCCCTCCCCTCCGGACCCCTCTGCCCTCCCCTCCGGACCCTGTAATCCTTGTAAGGGTTTCCACATGTCATGGCGGCCGCAAGTGGCGATCACTTAGACGCTGGCAGCATCTGACGTGTCATATAACCTATTGAAAAGGGGAAGCATTATGGGGGGCCCTATATACTCGCACATTATGGGGGGCACTATGGAAAACAGGGGTAGGAACACTATGGGGGCATCTACTGGGGGCCCTATGTACTGGCATGCATTATTGGGGGGCTCTATAGAGAAGTGTGGGGGGGGGGAGCACTATGGGGGCATCTATTGGTAGCTTTATGACGCGGCTCCCCCTGGCTCCTAACTTTTTTAGCTGGCTCCTAGATTCCAAAGAAATTTGTCAAGCCCTGAACTATGGCATTGCTGTACTTTATTTGTATTTGCACAGTAGCGGCATCTAAGTGTCACTATGGTAACAGACTACAAACAAACCTAGTATAGTCTGATACTGCAATCATATTGTCATCCATCTGTCCCCTAATTCTACTTTACATATCACATACATAATAAGCATGCACATGGAAGGAAATATGACCGCCTAATCAGAATACACAGGTTTTGTTTGTTGCCGGTTACCATGAAGATGCATCGTTTGCAGATCAGCTGTCAACATAAAATGAGAGCAGATTTTGAAAGACTATTTGCCAAGTCGCTTCATTTTGGATGCATTGGAGCAATGAGGCAGGCTGAAAATGTAAGCCATGGTTTAACTTTTTAATCTTATTCTGCTTCAGTAAGGACAAGTTCACACCTCAGTTATTTGGTCAGTTATATTGATCAGTTAGTGGGAGCCAAAACCAGTAGTGAAGCCTACACATAGACCGGGTGTAATGTAAAGATCTGCACCCGTTATGTATTTTAGATCCACACCTGGTTTTGACTCAGTCTACTTTCACATACTTTCACACTAGCGTTGGTGCGGATCCGTCTGTTTATTTGCACAGACGTTTGTATCCGTTCAGAACGGATCCGTTTGCATTAGCTTTAAAGAAAAATGACAAAGTCCAAAAAGGATCCGTTTTGAATTACATTGAAAGTCAATGGGGAACGGATCAGTTTTCAAATGCACCATATTGTGTCACTGACAACGGATCCGTCCCCATTGACTTCCATTGTAAAAAAAAAACGGATCCGTTAGGCTCCGCCTCTTCAGACAGACACCAAAATGCTGCATGCTGCGTTTTGGTGTCCGCCTCCAAAACGGAATAGAGGCGGAACGGAGCCGAACTGATGCATTCTGAACGGATCCTTATCCATTCAGAATGCATTGGGGTAAACTGATCCGTTTTGGACCGTTTGTGAGAGCCCTGAAACGGATGTCACAAACTGAATCCAAAACACCAGTGTGAAAGTAGCCTCAGAATAACTAACCGAAAAAGCTGACCAAATAACTGAAGTGTGAACTCAGCCTAACTCGATCTGATTTTAAGTTAGGTCCCCTCCTGGATGCAATGGCTTGCAGTAGAAGCATCAGGGGGCCCCTGTTCATCTGGCCAAGTGGGTCTGTATGAGATAAGAACCAAAGGGGTGTGATTTATTTTTATTTTCTCCAGAACAGCGCCCCCTCATCCATTTGTTGGGTCTGGTATTTAAGGAAACACTCATTTAAGTAAACTGAAGAGAGATGTAGGACCAAACAGTCTATGCACACGGGTGGCACCGTTTCAGGAGGAAGGTGTGAAGAACCCTTTTTTTTTCTTAAAAAATATTTACTAGGACATTTCTGCACTGGGCATCCACACACATGGCAAGATTTACAAGAAGCTCAGAAATTTACAGTCTATACAAAAAGTCTTCAGACCCATTCACATTTTACCTATTTTATTATGTGGCATCCTCGTGCTACAATAAAAAAAAAAAAAAAGTTAAAGTTTTTCCCCATCAATCTGTAAATACCCCATAATGAGAAAGTGAAAACAGAATGCGTAAAACCTTTGCTAATTGTTTTTAAAAACTAAAATTCTGCATTGACATAAGTATTCAGACCTTTTATGCCTTAGGCCTCATTTGCCTGACCGCTCTTTGGGACACGACTCAGTGTGCGTGTGCTGCCCACATCCGCTGCTCCGTTCCATGGACCCGCCAAAAAAAAAAAAAAAAAAAAGAACATGTCTGATTTTGCGGAACCACAATTTGAAGAACTGCAAAACATGGCGCATTCGGGTGCATGTAGCCTTATTCAAACGTCAGTATTTTGGTCAGTGTTTTCCATCAGTGATTTTGAGGAGCCCAAACTAGGTGCAGCTCTAAACACAAAACTGGGGCAGACCTTTCCCGTATACCTGATCTGTGTGTAGGCTTCACTCCTGGTTTTGTCTCACAATCACTGATACAAATCACTGACCAAAACACGGACATGTGAATAAGGCATTACTCAGGAGAGAAGCATTCAGGGTTTCCACCACTGGACTTGCGGATTTTTGGCCATTCTTCTTTGCAGATGCTTTCAAGCTCTGTCAGGTTGGAGGGCGGACAGCGCTGGACAGCCATTTTTGAGCCTCCACGTTCCATTGGGTTCAGGGCTCTGGATCGGCCACTCAAGAACATTCACAGAGTTGCCCCTATAAGCCACTTCTCTGTTGTTTTGCCTGTGCGCTTAGGGTCAATGTAATGTTGAAAGGTGAATGTTCGGCCCAGTCTGAGGTCCAGAGCTCTGAATCAGGTTCTCATTAAGAATATCTCTTTGAGAATGCATCATATATTTGGACTTTGACTGGAGATAAAAACTTTTTTTAGAGCAGATGAAATAACTGTATTTCTGTCTCTGTAGTGCAGGGGATACAATATGGCGCCGCGCACACTTTCTGCTTCTTTTTTGTTGTGCAAGCAAATCACTGAACTCATTAATCTTTTGAGATGATCTGAAATTACAAGGGAAATGCCTGTCAAAGGGTTTTTTGCTTCTCTTCATTTTTGCCACTGAGTATTAATTGCCCGTCACATCCAATCTTTAGTAAAACTCATAAAACCCCAATGAATCAGAAAAAAAAAATATACAAATGATTGAGATGCAGATTATCATGGATCTATAGAAAAGACAACAGGAGGCGAGGTTAGCCTTCAATTTTAGTTTCGTAAACTTTTAAAACTTTTTGAGCTCCACAATCCAGGGATACAGACGGCTTATGTGTGAATAAAGAACTAATACTAGAGGCAGTCGTTCATGAAAACAAAGCAAGACTCCTTTAATCTAGAATCTAGTAATGTAGGAAGTCTGATCATTCAGAGCAAACATGTAGAATTTTGCAAGGGGTTGTTCATGAGCCGTGTCTAGTATTGCAGATCTGCACACTGTAGTGAATGGGTCTGAGCTGCAATACTAGACACAGCCAGGGGACACGGGTGGCGCTATTTCAGGTAGAAATGGTAGTTTTTTTTTTTTTTTTGTTTTTTTTTCCATACACCTTTAAAATGGCAGATTAAATTCTGATCATGGTACTTCATCATATTCTGTGTAAGCAGGCTGCTCATATACCTCAAGCATGTTGGGGGTTAATTCCCAGTCCTTTACAATGGCACTCAGTAGTCCAGAACCTGTCCTATTACATGGCTGAATGCAAAAGTAAATGTGCCACGCTTTTGTTTGCTTTTTTAACCAGTTCTCCTCCAGACTACCAGGAGTTCGGTTGGAGATCCCTAATATCCAGCACCGGGGCACCCTCAGGGCTCATGCACACGACTGTAGTTTCTCTCCACATTTGATCTTTATTTTTTGCAGATGGTAGGTGGACCCATTCATGCTTTCTGCAGCCGTATGTCAGTTCCACAGCCCCGCAATAAAAAAAAATAGAACATGTCGTATTCTTGTTTTGCGGACAC
The DNA here is from genome assembly GCA_033119425.1 of Bufotes viridis. Classification (NCBI taxonomy): domain Eukaryota; kingdom Metazoa; phylum Chordata; class Amphibia; order Anura; family Bufonidae; genus Bufotes; species Bufotes viridis. The sequence continues at coordinate 96,792,899 of CM065598.1, read as the reverse complement.
GGATACACTTGTAGGAAACAGGCCAAACTGGATGGACAAATGTCTTTTTTCGGTCTTATATACTATGTTACTAAATAAATGGTCATAAGATAAGGAAAAGACCACGGCACTCTTATTTTCTGTTGCAAGTTCCTTATTTGTTTTGTTATATTGTTAATCCATCCAAATAAGGTTATATTTTAGCCACTGGCCAACGTTTCGGTCTATACTCAGACCTTGTTTACGGCCTTAGGCCTCATGCACACGACCGTATGTATTTTGCGGTCTGCAAAAAATACGGATGACGTCGGTGTGCATTCTGTATTTTGCGGAACGGAAAAGGCCCTTCATAGAACAGTACTATCCTTGTCCATAATGTGGTCAATAATAGGAAATGTTCTATTTTTTTTTTTGCGGAACGGAAATGCATACATACAGAAATGGAATGCACACGGAGTAACTTCCGTTTTTTTTTGCAGACCCATTAAAGTGAATGGTTCCACACACGGTCCGCAAACACCTGGAACGGACACGGAAAAAAAATACATTCGTGAGCATGAGCCCTTAGTCATCACTATCGAACAAGCACACCGCTACTATGACTAAGGCTCCATTCACACGACCGTATGTTGTCCGCAAAAAAACGGATCCGTTTTTTTGCGGATTAGATGCTGTCCCATTCACTTTTCTTCCATTGTACAGCTCAGCAAAAAAAATGAAACATGTCCTATACTTGTCAGTGAAAATCAGGACATGGCCCTATTGAAGTCTATGGATCAGCAAAAAAACGGAATGCAATCCGTTTTTTTGCGGACACGGATCAGTTTTTTTGCGGACAACATACGGTCGTGTGAATGGAGCCTAAGGCCGTGAACAAGCCCTGTGTGTAGACTGAAACGTTGGCCAGTGGCTAAAATGTAACCTTATTTGGATGGATTAATGATATAACAAAACAAATAAGAAACTTGCAACAGAAAATAAGAGTGCCGTGGTCTTTTCCATATCTTATGAGCATTAAATTTACCACGGAGCGTTCAAACTACCTTCCTGAAGACATAAATCGCGGCCTGCACTTGGCCCGGATCTGTGCTTTGTATATCCGTGATTTGCAACCCGCCAAACACCAATGGCCATGTGCTCGAGCTCTTAGAGGATTACTACAATTCTTCTTTCTTCCTCTGAAAATGAGTCTATCAAATGTCCTGCTGGTGAAACCGACCCGTGCGATCACCTGTGATCTGTGGGGGAACAAGGCAGCAAGCTTCCACTCCCCAGCAGTGCCGCCACAGGAAAATTATTACACAGCTCATATGGAAATGTATGAGGTCGCTGTGTAATGCAGGACAGGTCCTCCCACAGCGAGGGTCCTGAACCAGGCCCACTGCTTCTGCTTCCCCTATTAACTTGGAATTGAAGGGAAAGTCCAGGCTACAGATATTGACTACCTACCCATCAGATCGGTGGGGGCCTGACACCTGGCACCCCCACGATCAGCCCTGGTACCATAAACTATACAGCGGATGGAGGCCTCTGCTTCCGCTCTGTACACTGTATAGTTTCCAGCAGATTTGGGACAAGGGATGGGGCGTCTCAGGGGTTGAAGCCCCAACAGTTGATATTGATAACTATCTCAAGGATAGGTCATCAATATCTGTAGCAAACCAAAATTTGGTTCCATTCATGGGACATAATTACCAATATATTATTGCAATACCAAATGTCAGATGCTACCTTTTGATCTTACAACACGGAGGAGGAGGTGCCACATTGTTTCTTTTTTGAACTTTTAAGCAGAAATCCCCGTTGCGTCGAGCCTCTGTTTAGAAGGCGACATTAATACGCTAAGTACCTCATTATATATGTTCCATGCAGCTTTGCCTTCAACAGTTGTCCCTGCTTGTCATGTCTGTCACAGAGGGGAAAGGAAAGTATTTATTCAGATTTGAAAGGAAATCTATTCCAAAGTATTGTTAAAGTATTTAACAAGGGGCTTATGAGTGCGTGGAAAACGCTCATTATTTGTCATCGCTAAGTGCTATAAGAGGCTGGTAAAGAATCAGAACAATTAAATATGATTGCTAACTCATTAAGCCCCCCACCTCCCCCCATGCACACAAATCTACTCGCCTTCAGTAACACCTAGGACGGCAGTTCTTCCCGGATATTCCTTGTCATCTGCTTTTTAGTTCTGCTCCATTAAAGGCGGCGCTACAAATGGTGATTCTAGCTTAGCTCCATTGTCTATTGGAGGTCTGAAGGTGGGTTTAAATGGGCCAGGCTTAAAGCCGATGGTCGGGAAGGAAACGTTCCTTCCCAACAGTCGGCTGCTTGGTCATTTACATGGAGCGGTAGTCTCCACGATATGAGAATGAGGGATATATACAGTGTGCAAGTACGACCACCACTGATGGATTGCAGGGTGGTCGTAAGCATGGAAACGGGCAGTGTATAATGTGATGGAAAAATGAATCCAGCCAACAAAGGAAGCAACATGGAGAATCACAATACATTAGTAATTAACTTATATTAAAGGGGTTCTGCAGTTTGTTACCACTGATGATCTATCCTCAGGATAGATCATCAGCATGTGATCGGCCGGGGTCCGACACCCGGGACCCCCGCCGATCAGCTGTTTGAGAAGGCCGCGGCGCTGCAGGAGCGCCGCGGCCTTCTCACTGTTTACTGCTGCTAGCGCCCCGCCCAGTGACGTCACTACTTGTATCAAGTGGCGTGGGCGGCTCTAAGCTCCGTTCACTGAACAGAGTTTAGCCCCGCCCACGCCACTTGATACAAGTCGTGACGTCACTGGGCGGGGCACTAGCAGCAGTAAACAGTGCCGCGGCCTGCAGCGCCGCGGCCTTCTCAAACAGCTGATCGGCGGGGGTCCCGGGTGTCGGACCCCGGCCGATCACATGCTGATGATCTATCCTGAGGATAGATCATCAGTGGTAACAAACTGCAGAACCCCTTTAACTTCTTCTACATAGTAAACGCTATTTGCTGAAATGAGACAACCTTTTTATTGTGAATTTCATCTCCCTGCTGCTCTTTCCTCCGTCTCTTTCACTGTGTATTAAAGCGCACGTTAGGAGTTGCAGCTGGAGAACCACAGGGCGAAAAGTCAGTGGTCTAGGTCACGGATTAGCATCCTCCAGCACACCAGCTGTGGAGAAGCTACAACTCTCAGAATGAACACTTGCCTGGCTATTCTCAAAACTCTAATAAAAGGGGACAGAGCATGCTGGGAGTTGTAGTTTCATAACAGCAGGAGTGCTGGAGGTTGCTGGTACCTTGTCTAGCCAAAACTTATTGGGGGGTCATTTACTTACAGTGCTATGCCAGTGTTTTGTTGTAAAAAGTGGTGTCACAAGACTCTGGTTTGCAGGCATTTTTATGCCATCCTCATGACTGGGGTGTGGCAGGAGCCGGGCCTGAGCCAGCCAAAATTGCAGAACGGATATGGACCCATTTTGCGGACGTGTGAAAGGAGCCTAAGGCCTATTGCACACGAACGTGTGCGCCCTGTGGCCGTGCTGCGGCCTGCAATGCACAAATACCGACCGCGGAGCCGCGATCCCACCAGTTAGCCTAAAATATAGGACATGTTCTATCTTTTTGCGGAATGGAAGTACGGGACTAAACCCCACTGAAGCACTCTGTATTTCTTCCGCTCCATTAGCCTGTTCCGCAACTCTGGATTTGGGGACCCATTGAAGTGAATTGGTCCGCATCCGTGATGCAGAATGCACGCGGAATGGCGGCCGTGTATTGCGAATCCGCTATACGGCAACGGGACACCTACGTTCATGTGCAATAGACCTAACTCAGGGAGTGGAGTAGAATTTCACCGCAGGTGTACCCTGCCAGAGGATGGGCCAAATTTATGATAAGGTGCAACCTCTGGCTGCGAATGACCCCCAGTGAGTTAAACATTATCTATATACATTTTACCTACACTGATACACTGTACCAAACATTTGTGCAGCTGACTGGATACAATTGTAGCAAACTCTCAGCTGTAAGAAGCATTAGGTCAGTAACAGGAAGCAAGAGTGACTACATTCACTGACAGCAAGAAGAAATATTTAAACACAATTATATTACACACCAGTATACAATAAGGATGCAGAACACTTCACTATATGAACACTACACATACATCTAGAGGCACTGGCTGTGGGGGAATATAGTTTTAAGGCACTGTATTAGTAATGCAGCAGCCTACAGCACAGTTTCTTTACAGTAAATGGACACAGATGTCCAGATAATGAGAACTGGGCACCAATAAGGCATCCTGCGAAAATACCACTTGTGTAATTAATGTCCAGAATCAGGAAACTCTGTGTATTATACTATTATTGATCGGCAGCCTCTTATGCTGTACAGAGAGGATCCAATCAATATCAATTATTCCATGCTGAAAACGTAAGATGGCTGTAGTGAGCTCCTTTACTAGGCAGTGCCAACCATGAGTAAAGCCAAAGCATTGACAATCCATGTTTTGTAGGGGTAAGCAATGGGTGGTCAGACCGTGAACTAGTCGCCATGGGTCCTGCCAATCTGTATTATGGCCACATGGTCCTTCTGGTGTTTACAGCGAAAGTAGTAAAGCAAGCCGGGTGACGTAACTTTTTGCCTGTGCCGTGCTAATACGTCATCGTGAGTCTTCATGGGGGGGGGGGGGGGGGGTTTAAAGGGGTTCTGCAGTTCTTTTAAACTGATAACCTACCGGCAGCATCTGATCGGCGAGGGTCCGAAACCCGGGACCCCTGCCAATTAGCTGTCTGAGAAGGCAGCGGCGCTGGCAGTAGCGTAGTGGCCTTCTCGCCGTTTACCGCAGGCCCAGTGACGTCACGACTAGTAACACTGGTCTGGGGGCGGCTGAGCTTAGCCCCACGCAGGAAGTGATACTAGTCGTGACTGTATCCAGTCTAGACAATGCTCTGCGAGGTAAAGCCGGCAGTGGTTCCAATCTCTCTGGTTAGCTTGTTGCATTGTATCAGTCTGTTTAGCTCACAGAGCACTGATACAATTGTATCCATTTCTCAGCCGGAGTAGTAACAGGTTGTATTGACGTGAATGCAGACACATGTATACGTATACACTCATGTACATTTAAAATGGTGAGGAAGCACTGGCGTACTGACCCTGGAGGCAGAGGATGCTGCTGCTATGAGGCCCGAGACTGGACTCCTACTCTGCAACCCAAATCCACTGTATTTTGCTATAACTGCAGCTAAGGGAACTTTTAGCGTTATTCTTTTCCGGTATTAAAATCCGGTAAAAGGTCTCAATACCAGAAAAAAAAACGCTTTTGTCCCAATGAATTCTGAATGGAAAGCAATCCATTCAGTGTGCATCAGGATGTCTTCTGTTCCGCCCCTTGTACGGTATTTGACCGGACAAAATACCGCAGCTGGACAAAATCCCAGAACACTACCGCACTTGCCGGATTCGGCCATTTATTTCCATAGAGATGTATTAATGCTGGATCCGGTACCAAGTGTTCCAGAAATTGCCAGATCCGGTTTTTCTGGTCTGCGCATGGTCCGGGATATAGGGGGAGCAATTTTTGCGTTTGAACTTTGAAAAAAAAAAATTATTCCAGTTCTGATACCCACGGATAATACCAGATGAGACGGATCTGGAAAAAACTGATTTCCGTTTGCATACGGTTTGACGGATCCGGTAGGCAGTTGCAGCTCATTGCATAGAGACTATAAAGAGGACCTGTCACGGCTCCGGACATGTCTGTGTTAATAGCTTCATGTATTCCCCATGAAATAACGATTCTGGAGCATCGATTTTTATGGCTCTGTGTTGTGCCGTTCCTTTATTATTTCTACTAGAAGTTATGAATGAATTGCTAGCAGTCTGCAGTAAGGGTACCGAGGGGAGGTAACCAGTTGGGGGGGTGTACCTGCACAGGCTCGCTCTATCCAATCAGTGCTGCTATTTTCATATGCACACCCCCGACTGGTTACCTCCCCACTGTACCCTTACTGCAGACTGCTGGCAATTCATTAATAACTTCTAGTAGAGATAATAAATGAATGACACAACATAGAGCCATAAGAATAGATGCTCCAGAATTGTTATTACCTGGGGAATGCATGAAGCTATTAAACAGGCCGGTCAGGAGCGGTGAGAGGTCCTCTTTAATAGTTTCCTTTGAGTTCAATGGTAACTGAATCATTTCTTATGCACTGAGCGCCCCCTAATGGAGGTGGCTGCAGGCAGCATGTTTTATCAAGTACCATTTGATGGAAAGCAAAGGATCTGGATCTGTACGGAGGGACATTCATCAATGTATTATTGGTAGTCGTCTGGTGTAAATGCCCTGTTTCTAAAGCATCTGCTCCACTTTTTCAGCATACATTGAGTAAAAGAGTGACTTTAATACAAGATTCCTCCGCAAATAAAGAAATATAGTACGCTGTCAGAGAATCTCGCTGGGAGGCCCCTATTCATTTTTGTTTAGGGGTCCTATGATATTTGTGTATGCCCCAATATAACACAAACAGAAGACAGATGTACTCCACCTCCTATCTCAGAGGTTGCATCTGCTGTTGTGTCCCCCATGCTTTACACTGCACCTCTTTCACCATGTATAATCGCAAGCTTGGCAGGAAGTTATAGGATGGAGATCTGATTTTCCCTAAACCAAGGTCTGTTTAAGTACTTAGTAGGGAGCTTCAAAATGGAGTCTGTACACTTTAGACAAAGAAGAAAAAAACATGCACAACAAACTTTAGATACTTTAAATCATTACAAACGCGAGGGATTGTCCGCAGGAGGGAAACGACGGATTACATGTGTATTTATCTGACAAAAAGCACAATAAACACATGTAAAGCATCCATTCGTTGTAAGCCGAGATGGCTCTCCGGGGAAAGACAAGGCTCCATTAACATCCATTAAGAATGGTGAGGATATTTATTACAATGGAGTAAAAATATTCTGGAATCCTTAATGGCTGCTCCGTGCTGCATACTTATTGGGCCCCGACTGCATCATATATTAAAGTGACGGGGAGCAGGGCGATTACCTCCAGCACACGCGGCGCTGCACCCTGCCTTTCATCAGTCAATAACCCATGGAATCCATCAATAGCATTTCGTGCAGCAGCAATTAAACATTTCAGATTGCAAATCAAATGCATTTTAATTTGCTTGTCATTTCCAATGCCGATTATCTCAAAAATTATTTCGGCAGTAGAACCATTAATAAGCAGGAAAACAATATAGGCAGTGAAATTATCACCTCTTTAGCACATTCAGAATGATACCACAATTATTACATCGGTCATATAACCTGAAATGATGAAGAAAATAGCTCAATTTGTGTGCACAAAGAAATTTTATTTTTGCATGTTTATGGCACAGAAAAAAGATTGCTAAAATTTTCCTCTAAGAGCTAAAATGGGGGTGGAGGGCGGCGCACAACAGTGGGGCTATGCACTACGCTAGATTTGGGGAAAGTTAATGCTTGCTGTCAAGTATCTTGTTTTACGGTTTTGCAGTCGGGGTGAGCACTAGAGCAGCGCTAGGAGCTGTGCACCGACGGCAATGGGTGAAGCAAAGGCGTGCGCCAGCTGCAAGAGGTTCACCACAGGCGCGGGCCAGTCGCAAGGGATGCTAAAGGAGCATGCGCCAGGCATGTGTGCACCAGAGGTGTCCACCAGTCGCGAGGGGCGCTGCAGAGGTAAGCAGAGGCATGCGCCAAGTGCAAGAGGTGCTGCACAGGCCTGCACTAGTTGCTGGCGGCAGAGCAGAGGCCTTCGTCAGTTGTGAGGGGTGCGGCAGAAACATAAACCATTTGTGAGGAGCTCAACAGTGGTGTTTGCCAGCTGCAAGGGGCACTGCAATTTATGAGGCAGTGGCAAGGGCAACAGCAGAGGCATGGACCAGTTGGGAGGGGTGCAGCAGACCCGTGTGCCATTTATAATACTGGTAACTAAGTATCTAGCAAAAGGGCCTTGTGGCCCCCTCAGACACTAGGGCCTGGATGTAACCTCTATCCCTTTGAACCAGGCCCAGGAGGTGAAGTGAAATATGTCTAAAGACAACGCTCTTATGTGATAAGAGGGACATTATAGTATAATCTGCGGCTGATGTGGTAATAACCAATATGTCATCTCATGACATATCAAGCCTGAAATCGGGGAGCTCACAACCCCTCCAAAGTGGAGCCCCCTAGCTTTTATCCTGCCTCCAGTTACTATGCAGGTAAGAATCTATTTCTGTAGACATTGCACCTGCTTAATCAAAGGAAAAATGGAAAAATAATGACCTAGTTATTCTCCACGACTTATTAAAAAGAATGTTTCATGTTATGTTAAAATTTATAATGTATGTCACCGATTTAATGGGTTCAGGTCATCGCGTTGCCATTGTCAATCAAGGAAAGCTGCGGTTTTATTAGCACAATGGGGAAAGGAAGGGAGGGGGGGGAAAGAAATCTATAATAACTTTGGAAGGAGAATATTGCATTATCTGCCCATAAATGAGATCAGCAATACTTCCAGAGTGTCTGTCAAATTACAGAGAAATATTCAGCCTGACCTTTATACCTCCTGCTGCGGGATGACTCGGAAGACGTTGCAGCTTTTATTACGGAGACCTGGGCTCTTAGCTGCCAATTAGCAATGTGCAGCCATAGCGCGGATACAAATTCCTGCAACAAGTAAAGACTCCGTTCTGCACAAAGAGAAAGCTAGGATGGACTGGCAATAGATCGACAGGGCAAATTCCCAGTAGGACAATGCTTAGCCTCCATCAGCTGGTCCATGTGGTGCGGTGGACTGGAAGGAAGTCAGGTGAGTGAATCAAATCCACAGACAAGTCCACGCTGTACAAGACCTGAACTATAACAATTCTCATTGTCCCAATCACAGCCTGTGTGACACGTTGTCACTGCCCATTTGAAAGCATGTGGAAAACCTCTGTGGAAGAGGAAGGTAGAAACACACTTGGCAGGCCTACTGTGGATTTGCTGCAGCAGAAAATTTGCAGTGTGTGGCCAATTTTGCTGCAGATTTTGGCATGAAAATGCTGCAGACTTGTACTGCAATGGGCGAAATCCATGACAGATCAGCACCATCTCCACACTCCTCTACCTTACTGCTGCTGTGAACGCCGTGCATTTGATCTGTGGTGCAGATTTTAAAACCGCAGCATGTCAACTTATCATGCAGAGTTCTACAAGTGCAATGCCTCGCTTACTTCTGCATCAGACCTTCCTATCATTGTATGGTTGCAATGGTCCCACCTACCAGCAACGTGGACATGCCTAACATTTTGTGGACACCTCCCCTGACCCTTAATACGATTCACATAGGATCAGCATGACTGAACAGTTAGCAAACAGATCCTGGTTTCATATTATGGGCTCAAATAGTTTTTGTTACTTGTAAAACAATGTAATATGATAAAATCCACAGTCCTTACCGAAGGACCAAGCACCCTGCAGAGTGACAGCAAAGGAAAGTAACAGTAGAGAAGGGAAGGGTGTGACAAAGGTCACGCAAAAGTTAGGAATGACAAAACGCAGGTGTGCTAAGGCCGAGAAGGGCGAGTCAGAAGTGCACAACAAAGGTGTAAGACCCCTTTCACACAAGCGAGTTTTCCGCGCAGGTGCAATACGTGATGTGAACCCATAGCACCCGCACTGAATCCTGACCCATTCATTTCAATGGGTCTGTGTACGTTTTTTTTCACGCATCAGTTCTGCATTGTGTGAAAAACTCAGCATGTTTTATAATGTGCGTTTTTCATGCAGCCCTAGCCCCATAGAAGTGAATGAGGCTTCAGTGAAAAACACATTGCATCCGAAAGCAATGCGTTTTTCACTGATGGTTGTTTGTAAACCTTCAGTTTTTTATCACGTGCGTGAAAAACTCATCAAAACGCATTGCACTCACGTGGAAAAAACTGAACAACTGAACGCAATCGCAGACAAAACTGACTGAACTTGCTTGCAAATTGTGCGAGTTTCATTGAACGCATCCGGACCTAATCCGTCACACTCCTGTGAAAGAGGCCTAACACAGTTGAAACAGGCACATCAATGGAGTTAGGCTACTTTCACACTAGCGTTTTTTGCAGATCTGTCATAGATCTGCAAAAACGCTTCTGTTACAATAATACAACCGCATGCATCCGTCATTTACTGATCGGGTTGTATTATGTCTTCTATAGCCATGACGGATCCTTCTTGAACACCATTGAAAGTCATTGACTTACATTGTGATCGTTTGGCGCCGAGGCGTGTGGTGGCGGCGGGACAGCCGAGGCGTGTGGTGGCGGCGGGACAGCCGAGGCGGCTGGCAGGGGGGTAGTCAGAAGGTGCAGAAGGGAAAAATGTGACTGAGGAATTTTTTTTTGTCAAGCCTGTTAACAATAAAGGGTAAAAATAGACCAAGTAGCTAATATATGGCACAATAGACATATTAATTGGGATTTTTGTAGGAATTTCGATTTCACATTTATTGTCTAGCACGGAATAAATTTGCAGATTTGCAACACTGTAACAATAATGTATATATAACTATACATACACATATGCATAAGAGTACACTGTTTCAGAAGACAAAGAAAGTAAAAGTACAACTCCAGGGGAACGACACCCAATATTTCCTGCCAGTGTCTGCGGTCAGCAGGGTCAAACGTATTTAGCTGCAGGAGAAAGCGTCTCCTGCTCCGGATACAAATGACCGAGGAGAACAGCCATTGACAGATAAACAGTTTGGCCTCTCTGAGCAGATGTAAACATAGATCATCCTGTAATGGCCCCGGCTGTCAATAATCAATGTCTTTCAGACCATTTATTTCTCTGCAGCAAGGTTCCTCTATCTTCAATCAGCAGGACCTGCGCTGACGTCACCGCGCTCACCAAGTGGGGAGCATGATGACGTCACGGAAGGTCCTTTTCCAGCCAGGTCCTGCAAGAACAAGAAGAAAGAAGACGAGCCAAGCTGTGCGATCAAGTGGATGAGGAAAGTTAGAAATTTTTTTTTTTAACCCCACAATGGATCTTTTACTTAGCATTCCGAATTAAAGAATGCTATTATTTTCTATTATAACTATGTTATAATGGAAAATAATAAAATATGCAGAACACCGATCCCAAACCCGAACTTCATTGAAGAAGGCCGGGTTTGGGTTTGGGTCTGGGTACCACATTCGGGCGGAAAAAACTGAACAACGCAATCGCAGTCAAAACTGACTGAAATTGGGTGCGCACTCGCACGATTTCCCTGCCACGCACCCGCATCCTATCCGGTACTCACAAGCGACGCCCATGTGAAAGAGGCCTAACAGTGTAAATTTGGTGTGCCCTCAAAATAACACCACACAGCCATTAACCCCTTCTGCCCAGGCCATTTTTTGTCACTTTATGTTGTAATAACTTTAGGACACTTTTACTTATCCAAGCCATTCTGAGACAGTTTTCTCGTGACATATTGTACTTCATTGACAGTCATAAATTTGAGTCAATATATTTCACCTTTATTTATGAAAATAAAGCTAAATTTACCAAAGATTTCAAAAAATTCACAATTTTTAAAATTTCAATTTCTCTGCTTTCCTCATAAAATAATTATACCTCATAAAATAGTTATTACTTAACGTTCCCCATATGTCTACTTTATGTTGGCATCATTTTGCAAATGATTTTTTTTTTAGGATGCTTAGAATTTTAGAAACAATTTAGAAGAAAATTTTCAAAACCCACTTTTTAAGGACCAGGTCAGTTATGAAGTCACTTTGCGGGGCTTACATAGTAACCACCCATAAATGACCCCATTTTAGAAACTGCACGTCTCAAGTTATTCAAAACTGATTTTACAAACTTTGTTAACCCTTTGGGTGTTCCACAGGAATCAAAGGAAAATGGAGATGAAGTGCCAGATTTATCATTAGCTAAAGTCACTTTAATGGAGTGAAAAAGTTGCAAAAAAATCCGCACTCAGTAAAATTACGCACACTTTAAGCTCTGCACTAAGCTTTCCAGTTTTGTGAAAGTGGGCGTGTTTTCTTATGTAAATGAAATCGCTAGACAGATTTACTATTGCGACCATTTAAAAAGTCGCAAATAAATGCGCAATTTCACTCCAGGGGGGACCATGCTTATCCTGTACGACTTTTTAATAGAACATGCGACTTTTTTGTAAAGACGTGCAACTTTTGTAAAGCCGCTTACTGAAGGATAAACTGCTACCGTCAATCCACATTTATCACAGTATTAAAGGACCATTAATAAATCTGACTGAGCCAAAAGTGACTTTAGGCATATAGAAAAGAGGAGTAAGATTTAAGTGTAATGATAAATCTGGCCCGAAAATTTCTAAATTTTACTTTGTCTAATTTTCCATTTTAATCCATTTTTTTCTGTAATACATCAAGGGTTAACAGCCAAACAAAACTCAACATCCATTGCCCCGATTCTGCAGTTTACAGAAGAACCCCACATGTGGTGGTAAACAGCAGGGTATTGGCACACGGCAGGGCGCAGAAGGAGCGCCGTATGGTTTTTGGAAGGTAGATTTTGCTGGACTGGTTTTCTGACATCATGTCCCATTTGAAGCCCCCCTGATGCACCCTACAGTAGAAACTCCCAAAAAAGGGACCCCATTTTGGAAACTACGGGATAAGGTGACAGTTTTATTGGCATTATTCGGGGTACATAAAAATGAAAACTGCCAATTGGCTACAAGCTGTACACCGACTACTTTATATTGTATCAAAGTGTCAGATCTTCAGTGTTGTCCTATGAAAATATGTAATAAAATATTTACAAAAATGTGAGGGGTGGACTGATTTTTCTGAGATACTGTAGCTGAACACTTGGCTATCTACTGCAGTTCAAAAAGAGCTGAAAGGAGTGGTAACGCCCGTGCGTAACCACTGCTCTAGTCGAATAGATGTAAACTTGTCTCTGTTACCCAGATCAGTGGGGGTGCCAGCAGACCAACCTCCTCAAATCACACACTTATCCTCAATTTTGTTGTCTTAACAGGATAACCCTTTTAAGCCCTGTCCTGTTCTCCCCGAAGAACACACCAGGCATCCCAGAATGCCAACATATGCGGCACAAGGTTAAAGACCCCCATCCTCTTTGAGGTCGATCTCCAGGAGCAATCCGGCATAAGAACAAGACAGCTTGGAGCTATGCACATACAACTCGAATAACATTGCCTAATCAATAAATGTGGGAATGTAGGCATAACCTGTGTCACTGACCTTCCATAGGATTGGGCAAGTAGCATGGAATCAGCTGGGCAAGCTTTGGGTGCCTCAGTAGTGCCCCGTCGGTAATAAGTTATGTCGCACACATTGAAGGAGGACCCTGACCAGAAGTACCCACCCTTAGGCCCCTTTCACACGAGCGTGTTTTCCGCGCGGGTGCAATGCGTGATGTGAACGCATTGCACCCGCACTGAATCCTGACCCATTCATTTCAATGGGGCTGTGCACATGAGCGTTTTTTTTCACGCATCACTTGTGCGTTGCGTGAAAATCGCAGCATGTTCTATATTCTGCGTTTTTCACGCATCCCTAGCCCCATAGAAGTGAATGGGGCTGTGTGAAAAACGCATTGCATCCGCAAGCAAGTGCGGGTGCGTTGCGTTTTTCACTGATAGTTGCTAGGATATGTTGTTTGTAAACCTTCAGTTTTTTATCACGCGCGTGAAAAACGCGTCAAAACGCATTGCACCCGCGCGGAAAAAACTGAACAACTGAACGCAATCGCAGGCAAAACTGAATGGCTTTGCCTGTGAAATCGCACAGTTTTCACTCAACGCATCCGCAACGCATCCGGACCTAATCTGGACACGCTCGTGTGAAAGGGGCCTTAGGTTTGCATGAACCTGAAGATTCCCTGGCTGTTTCTTCTAGATGTCATCACAAGCAACAGCAAAAGTCTATGCAGCCAGAATACAAAAAAAAGTCACTAAATTATCCTATAACCTGCGATCTCACCCTTCCACCGCATTCACCCATAATTATCTGCAGCAATCAAAACCTAACGAGCAAGCAATAAACTAAACCCTATATTGAGGCCTCAATAAAGATATCTTATTTAACATGCCCGTAATTCCTATTTTTTTTTACACCAGGAGCTATAGAGAGTTTCATTACCGTTCATCAACAGCTAATTCCGCCTGGCATCACTGCCAACTCCGACTTATGTGGTCTAATGACAGGAGCAAGAGGGGATGGCGGGGTGGGGGTTAATGCCCTCCATTCTTTCTAGACTGACAGAGGACGACCAGAAAAAAAAAAATCAATTTTCAAAATCATGCAAATGCGCGCTAAATTGCTTTATAATATTCACGACAAGACAGAAACCATTACGAAGGTCATTGCCATAAAGGGATAGATTAAATTACCGCTGATAATAGGATACGTCTTTCCATCCAAACCGCAAGAAAAATGTCATCGGCAGCTATATTTTATCACTGTTGGCCACTCGGAGAAGTAGAATAGAGCAATTTTTCCTTGACTTGGACGGTAGCCAAAAGGTTCCGAATATCAAACTTTAACAAGCTGAAATACACTTTTCATTACAGAGGCATAAAAGGAAAAGGGACGAGCGCCAGGAAAAAAAAAATAAGAAAAATAATAAGGAGTGGATGTATAAAGGGGATTTTTTTCTTGAGAAGTAGAAATACACGTACAGATGTTCGATGTCTCCGCATTTGCTTCTACTTATTTCCATTAAGGTTTTCGTCCACATTGTACTTCAGGGCAGTTAACGAAGGGAAATATTTTGCAACTTATAATGGCTGGCCATTATTACATAGCGTTTTCTGTCGGTCCTTTGTGACCTGCTGGAAGGGAGGGGGGCACAGATACAAGGACAGGAGCTGGTGTATGTGAGTTCAGGGATGGTATTAGCAAGAGGCAAAACCGGGCAATGGGGTCTGTTGCACAAAGGGAACAAAACGCGTAAAACGGTGGAGGAATTTCGTTTTTTTTTTTCCATTTACACCTAATTTGGAATTTTTTTACCGCTTCTCACTACATTGTATGCCATAATTAATGGTGGCATTAGACGCCAGGTCTAAAAAAGGGGGAGAGGTGTGGGCAGGGAAGAAGGCGACCGGTAATATCATTTTCTATGCCTGTTTTAGACGTAGAAAACTGTCTAAATCTACGTCAGCATAGGAGCGAGCGTAGATTTAGACAGGCAGTGGATACGCCGAAGTTATGTAGAAGCCGGTGCCTCTACATAAATTCGGCACAACCACCGCCAAAAAAGAGGTATTAAGATCGCCGTCTAAAATGCTGGTCTTAATTAATAACCCCCAATAATTCTGCCAAGATATTAAAGTGGTTATATTAAAATTCTAAAATATCCCCTCCGATGCCCAGGTCCCTCGTATACATTACAGTTACCTGCTCCCAAGCACCCGCATTGCTCCGGATCCCTGCATGGCTGCATCTCCCCGTCACGTGGATCAAAACATATAGCAACAGGAGGAGCAGCCAATAGCAGGCCACGACAGTGACGAGCCCCCCCTAAGGCTGGTCACCACCGCGGCCTGCTATTGGCTGCTTTCCCCGTCGTCAGAAGTTTTGATCTGCGCAACAAGGAGCTGCAGTGGCGGCTGTGCAGGGATCAGGAGCAACGTGTGTGCTTGGGAGCAGGTAAACATAATGTATATGAGGGGGCCGGACATTAGGGGGGGAACTTTTCAAATTTAGTTAACCTCTTTAAAACATTAAACAAAATTAAATAAACTGGGATCAAGCAAAGATTACGCCGCCGCCCCCCCCCCCCGGTCTATTTATTTTCATTTACTTCGCTAAACTTCTCGTCAATCTGCCAATATTTTTAGTGATAATTAATGATTGATCTACATAGTTTATTGCTTGTCTCTAGAGATGAGCGAAGTTCTATTTTTAGTTCGGCGTCCAAAGTTCGGGTTATCGTAGCATCCCGTTATGGATTCCTCTACCACGGACCATAACGGCATTTGGAATCCATAAGGGGATGCTTCATTGAACCCGAACCTTGGACAACCCTAAGGACCTGGGGTGACATCACTGTCATGTGATCAGTGCAGGGGGCGTGGCTCAGTACTGGATTGGATTAGAGGTGATCCAGTGCTGAGCCAAGCCCCCTGCAATGATCACATGACGGTGACGTCACCCCAGGTCCTTAAGGTTGTCCACGGTTCGGGTTCAATGAAGCATCCCCTAATGGAATCCAAATGCAGTTATGGTCCGCGGTAGCGGAATCCATAACGGGATGCTACGAT
This sequence comes from Bufotes viridis, assembly GCA_033119425.1. Classification (NCBI taxonomy): domain Eukaryota; kingdom Metazoa; phylum Chordata; class Amphibia; order Anura; family Bufonidae; genus Bufotes; species Bufotes viridis. The sequence continues at coordinate 96,776,650 of CM065598.1, read as the reverse complement.
AACCCGAACCTTGGACGGCGAACTAAAAATAGAAGTTCGCTCATCTCTACTTGTCTCATATTTTTTAAAGAAACTTAGTGAAATAAAATAATTAAACCAGGGGGACACAATTTCACTACATGTACAAAAAGGCTACAAAGGACGTCACGTTTGCGATATGTCCACAGAGGACGCTACGCTACAGATATTCTGCTACTGAACTGCAACAAAGTGGATGCATCCATGCGCTGCATTAAAAATCTGCATGGAATATACATGGAAACTGACCTGCGGTGCGGATTTTAAACCCGCAGGATGTCAATTTATGTAGTAAATTTCCACTGCTGATATAATCCTTTGTAACATAAAAAGTGAAATCCACAGCACATCGACAACAAGTCCGCTGGCGAAGGGGAGTCAGTGCTGCAGCCAGTGCGCGTCAAGCTGGTTCTAGAAAGTAGAGAGCAGAGGGGAGCAGGTAAGCGACAAAAAACGTATTCCAAATCGTATATCAAAAACTGAATCCTGCCAGACAACCCCTTTAAGAAAACATCAGATTATACAGACAGCATTGTATAGAGATATACACAAAATGAGCCATATCCATATGTAGATGCACATGTCCTCCTCTCCATAAAAATATCAAACTGCTGCATAATGAGGAGCTAATTTTATAGGCAGACTCTTATTGTTTAATTATTTACAGATTTCCAGACTTGTGCTGTGAATGCCAACACTGTAATGAGTGCAAATATAGGGGAACGGTATATAGCCGGGCACAATCCGCATCCTAAAGCGCAATTCACCTTAATGGGCTGATGTTATCATATAAACGCCGCTTATATCGCCCATTCCACGTTACTAAAGCCATTATAGAAAACAGCCATCTTTTCTTCTTCTTTACTATTTGCATGGTCTTAGATAAATGTTACAGTCATTCAGCCGAAAGCAGATTAAGGACGGCTTACATTTACCCTGATAAAAAAATGAATGTACAAAATAATAATAGAATCATTTTATAGAACGATATCAGTAACGATGGCGATAATGGAAGCAGATTGTGTCATTATAACAGGTTCAGAAGAGTCCAAAGTGATATTCTACAAAAAATGCCTTGTATATAAAAGGTAAGCAGTTTGAATCAAGGACATTGCTAAGTGAACATAAGACAATATATTCTTACAGTTCTACATTGGCCAAATCCTTTTTAGTTCCTCCTGGAAATGTTTAAATACACTTCTGTCACTGTCAGCTCTATATAGTAGTATAGAGGATCTGTCAGCTCTCCTGTGTGGTGTAATATAGAGGATCTGTCGGCTCTCCTGTGTGGTGTAGTATAGAGGATCTGTCGGCTCTCCTGTGTGGTATAGTATAGAGGATCTGTCAGCTCTCCTGTGTGGTGTAGTATAGAGGATCTGTCGGCTCTCCTGTGTGGTATAGTATAGAGGATCTGTCAGCTCTCCTGTGTGGTATAGTATAGAGGATCTGTCAGCTCTCCTGTGTGGTGTAGTATAGAGGATCTGTCAGCTATCCTGTGCGGTGTAGTATAGAGGATCTGTCAGCTATCCTGTGCGGTGTAGTATAGAGGATTTGTCAGCTCTCCTGTGTGGTGTAGTATAGTGGATCTGTCAGCTCTCCTGTGTGGTGTAGTATAGTGGATCTGTCAGCTCTCCTGTGGGGTGTAGTATAGAGGATCTGTCAGCTCTCCTGTGCGGTGAAGTATACAGGATCTGTCAGCTCTCCTGTGTGGTGTAGTATAGAGGATCTGTCAGCTCTCCTGTGTGGTGTAATATAGAGGATCTGTCAGCTCTCCTGTGTGGTGTAGTATAGAGAATCTGTCAGCTCTCCTGTGGGGTGTAATATAGAGGATCTGTCAGCTCTCCTGTGTGGTGTAGTATAGAGGACCTGTCAGCTCTCCTGTGTAGTGTAGTATAGAGGATCTGTCTGCTCTACTGTGTGGTGTAGTATATAGGATCTGTCAGCTCTGCTGTGTGGTGTAGTATAGAGGATCTGTCAGCTCTCCTGTGCGGTGAAGTATACAGGATCTGTCAGCTCTCCTGTGTGGTGTAGTATAGAGGATCTGTCAGCTCTCCTGTGTGGTGTAATATAGAGGATCTGTCAGCTCTCCTGTGTGGTGTAGTATAGAGGATCTGTCAGCTCTCCTGTGTGGTGTAATATAGAGGATCTGTCAGCTCTCCTGTGTGGTGTAGTATAGAGGACCTGTCAGCTCTCCTGTGTAGTGTAGTATAGAGGATCTGTCTGCTCTACTGTGTGGTGTAGTATATAGGATCTGTCAGCTCTGCTGTGTGGTGTAGTATAGAGGATCTGTCAGCTCTCCTGTGCGGTGAAGTATACAGGATCTGTCAGCTCTCCTGTGTGGTGTAGTATAGAGGATCTGTCAGCTCTCCTGTGTGGTGTAATATAGAGGATCTGTCAGCTCTCCTGTGTGGTGTAGTATATAGGATCTGTCAGCTCTCCTGTGTGGTGTAGTATACAGGATCTGTCAGCTCTCCTGTGTGGTGTAATATAGAGGATCTGTCAGCTCTCCTGTGTGGTGTAGTATAGAGGATCTGTCAGCTCTCCTGTGTGGTGTAGTATAGAGGATCTATCAGCTCTCCTGTGTGGTGTAGTATAGAGAATCTGTCAGCTCTCCTGTGGGGTGTAGTATAGAGGATCTGTCAGCTCTCCTGTGTGGTGTAGTATAGAGGATCTGTCAGCTCTCCTGTGTGGTGTAGTATAGAGGATCTGTCAGCTCTCCTGTGTGGTGTTTATAGAGGATCTGTCAGCTCTCCTGTGTGGTGTAGTATAGAGGATCTGTCAGCTCTCCTGTGTGGTGTAGTATAGTGGATCTGTCAGCTCTCCTGTGTGGTGTAGTATAGTGGATCTGTCAGCTCTCCTGTGTGGTGTAGTATAGAGGATCTGTTGGCTCTCCTGTGTGGTGTAGTATAGAGGATCTGTCAGCTCTCCTGTGTGGTGTAGTATAGAGGATCTTTTAGCTCTCCTGTGTGGTGTAGTATAGAGGATCTTTTAGCTCTCCTGTGTGGTATAGTATAGAGGATCTGTCGCCTCTCCTGTGTGGTGTAGTATATAGGATCTGTCAGCTCTCCTGTGTGGTGTAGTATAGAGGATCTGTCAGCTCTCCTGTGTGGTGTAGTATAGAGGATTTGTCAGCTCTCCTGTGTGGTGTAGTATAGAGGATCTGTCAGCTCTCCTGTGTGGTGTAGTATAGAGGATTTGTCAGCTCTCCTGTGTGGTGTAGTATAGAGGATCTGTCAGCTCTCCTGTGCAGTGTAATATAGATGATCTGTCAGCTCTCCTGTGTGGTGTAGTATAGAGAATCTGTCGGCTCTCCTGTGTGGTGTAGTATAGAGAATCTGTCGGCTCTCCTGTGTGGTGTAGTATAGAGGATCTGTCGGCTCTCCTGTGTGGTGTAGTATAGAGGATCTGTCAGCTCTCTTGTGCGGTGTAGTATAAAGGATCTGTCAGCTCTCCTGTGTAGTGTAGTATAGAGGATCTGTCAGCTCTCCTGTGTGGTATAGTATAGAGGATCTGTAAGCTCTCCTGTGCGGTGAAGTATACAGGATCTGTCAGCTCTCCTGTGTGGTGTAGTATAGAGGATCTGTCAGCTCTCCTGTGTGGTGTAATATAGAGGATCTGTCAGCTCTCCTGTGTGGTGTAGTATAGAGGACCTGTCAGCTCTCCTGTGTAGTGTAGTATAGAGGATCTGTCTGCTCTACTGTGTGGTGTAGTATATAGGATCTGTCAGCTCTGCTGTGTGGTGTAGTATAGAGGATCTGTCAGCTCTCCTGTGCGGTGAAGTATACAGGATCTGTCAGCTCTCCTGTGTGGTGTAGTATAGAGGATCTGTCAGCTCTCCTGTGTGGTGTAATATAGAGGATCTGTCAGCTCTCCTGTGTGGTGTAGTATATAGGATCTGTCAGCTCTCCTGTGTGGTGTAGTATACAGGATCTGTCAGCTCTCCTGTGTGGTGTAATATAGAGGATCTGTCAGCTCTCCTGTGTGGTGTAGTATAGAGGATCTGTCAGCTCTCCTGTGTGGTGTAGTATAGAGAACAGAAGAGTATAGATAATATATGCACATAAAGAATCATTATAACAAAGACGATTAAATTACATGACAAAACAGACGAATATAAATCTGCCATGAGGTGATTTAACACCTTTGACAGAAATAGAACTCAGTCTCATTGAGGGAGCAGAGTGATGACGTGCGTACGACAAATACGAATATTTCAGTGCACCCTCTCAAATATAGAAGAGATGTGTTACATTAAAGCCATGTGAGAAAACAGATATTTATAGTTAAAAAGGTGATCTAAAAACAAGTATACTGAGCTAGCAACATGAAGATTAACTCCTACCAGTTCAAGCGCAAGGAGAGTGCTCCACATTCACCTGCAGTCAACGGGTGCCTTGTCCACGGGTGGACTGAGCAGCACTTTCGTGGTCGCAAGAGGTAGAAAACAGTGGACAAGATAAAAGCCAACACCAAGGCGTGTCCTCAAATAATAATAATGATAACAATCTTTATATTGTGGCTTACCGAGTCTACATTGCCTAAGGCACCTTACTTTTCATAGAGATCATGCCTAGAACCAACCGTCACTGAACAAGCCGGCCAAGTGAGGAAATTCCAGCTCCGAAGCCTGAAAAACTAAATACAGCTCTGGACTATAATACTGGCTGTAACTCTTCATCAATGCAAGTCTACATACCATAATTAAATATAGATAAACTTTAACTTTGTGTTCAAAGGGCACAACAAGTGAGTTTACCATGTGTATCCAAGCCCTGACTCCAGGTGGATTGCTTGCCCTGCCAGTCAGAAGTACTGAACCAATCACGAATTCCGTTATGGATTCCGCTATAACTTATGGTCTGTGGTAGCGGAATCCATAACGGAATTCCTTGATAACTCAAACCTTGTACGTCGAACTTGAAAACACAAGTTCGCTCATCCCTAGTTGTTTTTCATCCAAGGGAGTGGGCTCGCTCTCAATTTTAACATGGACACTTTGAAGAATAAAGAATGGGATCAAAACATCCTCCAGGAGCAACTACTCCCAACCATCCAGGAGCAACTACTCCCAACCATCCAGGAGCAACTACTCCCAACCATCCAGGAGAAATTTGGTGATTAACAATGCTCACAAGGCAAAAGTGATAACCAGTGGCTCGCTGAACAAAACATTGAAATGTTGGATCCATGGTCAGGAAACAACCCAAATTTCAATCCTATTGAGGACCTGTGGTCAATACTCAAAAAGCAGGTGGACATACAAAAATACAAATATTGTGAAAAACTCCAAGCACTGATAAAGCATGGGTTGTCAGTCAGGATTTGGCCCAGAAACTGATATTCAGCAGGGCAAATTGCAGAATTCTTAAAAAAAACAAAAAAAACTGTAGAAATATTTTGTCTTTGCATTAACCTGATGGATTTGTCAATAAAAGTTAAACTTAAGAAATACTTATAACTGTACTTTGATATACCATAGAAATATCTGACAAAAAGATTGAAAGACACTAAAGCAACAAACTTCAAGAAAAACTAAATCAAAACGTTTGGTCAAAAACGGCACCTCAGATGATCCTATAAATCCTTTTTAAGCTCCTGACTGTCCTTGAGCGCCAAGTCTGTGTAGCTCAGGTTAGGGCACTTTCACACTTGCGTTGCTGGATTCCGGCAGGCAGTTCCGTCGCTGGAACTGCCTGCCGGATCCGGCAATCTGTATGCAAACGGACAGCATTTGTAGACGTATCCGGATGTGGATCAGTCTCTCCGGTTGTCACCCGGAAAAACGGATCCGGTATTTTTTTTTTCTCACATTTTTAAAGGTCTGCGCATGCGCAGACCGGAAGACCGGTTCCGTTAATGTTGTAATTTTAATGCCGGATCCTGCATTTCGGCACATGTTCTGGAATTTTAGATGGAGACAAAACTAAAGCATGCTGCGGTATTTTCTCCGTCGAAAAACCGTAAAGTGACCGAACGGAAGACATCCTGATGCACACTGAACGGACTTCTCTCCATTCAGAATGCATTAGGATAAAACTGATCAGTTTTTTCCGGCATTAAGCCACTAGGACGGAACGCAATACCGGAAAAGTTTAACTCAAGGGGTTATACAAAGTCTAAAGTATCCCCCCCAATACAACGTGATCCTCGGTACCCGTGTCACTCCAGATCCCCACACAGCCGCCTCCCTAGCTGCTCTTTTTTTTTTTCTGAAGACAACACAAACCTTAAGTGCTCCGACTGAATCCATCAATACTGGATTAAATTAGGAATCTAAGTGTCACGCTGAGGTCTTCGAACTTAATGCTTCAAATACTGCAGGATCGTATGGGCAGAACCTGATGCGTTCTGCAGACTGGTTAATAATGAATCGTTTTGCCTGATCAAAGTAGAGATTATGATTTCAATGTCTTTTCATTATTTCATGTGAACTTCAATGAAGAATTCACTAAGAAGGATCCAATTTGAAAATCACAAGCCATGGGAGAGAAAGCGAAAAATTACAGGGCACTGGAATACATCCAAACTCAATGACTACAATCAGGACCGCACTATAATTGGCTTTCTGCTGGGTAAAGTCGATTTTGCCTCAATAATATGCTGCACGACAGGTAGAAGGGGTGAAAAGGAACCTGGTAACAAGACCAGCACCGATATAAAATACCACTTGCTGATAACTTTTTGAGTTTATCTGGAGACTTGTCAACATGGAGTTGATATACAGTAGCATGGATTATGAGCTTTAGGGCTCATGCACACAAACACATGCATCCATTGTTTTTTTTTTTTACAGATCCGTACGGTCGTGTGCATGGGACATACCACTGCCACCAGAGGAGAAGGATACAACTACTATGATTCTGGAAAGAAAACCCCGAAATAACAAGCTGACTCTGAATAAACAGAAATAACCTTCATAAAGACACACGATTTCTTGTAGCTCCAAACATATGACAATTTTTACTAAATAAATATACAGGAAACGGTAAAAAGAGATGAATCACATGAATACACGGTGCGGTACTACCCGAGGGGGAAAAAATGGGGGTATAATCTCAAAGGAGGATGGCTATAAAAGGCAATTACTAGACTGCAAAATATGTACTAAGTAATAAGTAACAAATAGCGCTATAAATCCGTTGCCAGTGCTAAACCATGACGCAGCCATATCATACAAGTAGCTCTCCTCTCCTACATTAGTGATCAATAAATTAATCATGAAAGTCATCATAACCTACCCATAATATGTAATCACCTCAGGAGAACCGCACTCCTAAACGCGCGTTTCGACAAAACCTTCTTCTGGGGGCACCAATTATACTAGAAGGTTACTATAGGTTTGTGATACATCCAGGATATTAGAAAGATAAGGCTATTTTCACACTAGCGTTTAACGCTTCCGTTACTGATAATACAACCGCCTGCATCCGTTATGAATGGATCCGGTTTTATTATCTTTAACATTGCCAAGATGGATCCGTCATGAACGATTCAGTTTTCTATTGTGGCAGAGAAAACGGATCCATCCCCATTGACTTGCATTAGGGTAATGCTGGATCAGTCTTGCTCCGCATCCCAGGACGGAAAGGAAACTACATGTTGCGGTTTGCTCTCCGGTCTGGGAACGCAACTAAACGGAACGGAATGCATTTTGGAACACTCCGTTCTGTTTAGTCCCCATTGACAAAGAATGGGGACAAAACTGAAGCAGTTTTTTTTCCGGTATTGAGCCCCTATGACGGATCTCAATACCGGAAAACTAAAACGCTAGTGTGAAAGTAAGCTGACTTATCATTCACAGGAGGAATAAGGAAGAAGTGATTTATTTAGGACTGCAACGATGAATCGACGTTATCGATAATATTCGGTAACGGGATTCGTTGTCGACAAATTCCGTTATAGAATAATCGGCCGATTCGTTGCTATGCGGGCGGTCAGGCGAATGCTGCCATTTTACATCTCAGTCTACTATGTATCAGTGGGGAGGGAGGAGGGGCTGGAGTCCGGCAACTTGCAGCGGGGCCCGATGCAGTCACTGTACTCTTACAACGGGGCCCGCCGCTCACCACAGTATGTCTGAACAGTGATCCCTAACCTCTTAATAACTTTAACTAAGGTTCCCCTGTATCAGTACTTACTAACAAGCATCCATAGCAGGCAGAGCGGCTGGCAGGGTTACGTCACTCACTGACGTAGCGCGCCTGCTCCTCCCACTTTATGAATGAAGCAGGCGGAGCAGGCGCGCAACGTAAGTGAGTGACATAATCCTGACAGCCACTCTGCCTGCTATGAATGCTTGTTAGTAAGTACTGATACAGGGGAGAGCGCAACCTTAGTTAAAGTTATTAAGAGGATAGGGATCACTGTTTAGAAATACTGTGGTGAGCAGCAGGGCCCGGTGTATTGGGGGACATTGTTATGAGGGGGACATATAGCAGTGCCATCCACAGATTCCCCACCCCGTAACAGTGCCATCCACAGATCCCCCACCCTATAACAGTGTGCCATCCACAGATCCCCCACCCTATAACAGTGTGCCCTCCACAGATCCCCCATAACAGTGTGTCCTCCACAGATCCCCCATAACAGTGTGTCCTCCACAGATCCCCCATAACAGTGTGTCCTCCACAGATCCCCCATAACAGTGTGTCCTCCACAGATCCCCCATAACAGTATCATCCACAGATCCCCCATAACAGTGCCATCCACAGATCCCCCACCCTATAACAGTGTGCCATCCACAGATCCCCCATAACAGTGTGCCATCCACAGATCCCCCATAACAGTGTGTCCTCCACAGATCCCCCATAACAGTGCCATCCACAGCTCCCCCACATAACAGTGCCATCCACAGATCCCCCACCCTATAACAGTGTGCCATCCACAGATCCCCCATAACAGTGTGCCATCCACAGATCCCCCATAACAGTGTGTCCTCCACAGATCCCCCATAACAGTGCCATCCACAGCTCCCCCACATAACAGTGCCATCCACAGATCCCCCACCCTATAACAGTGTGCCATCCACAGATCCCTCATAACCGTGCCATCCACAGATTCCCCATAACCGTGCCATCCACAGATCCCCCATAACCGTGCCATCCACAGATCCCCCATAACCGTGCCATCCACAGATCCCCCATAACCGTGCCATCCACAGATCCCTCATAACAGTGTGCCATCCACAGATCCCCCATAACCGTGCCATACACAGCTCCCCCATAATAGTGTCATGCACAGACCACCATTAGTTCAAAACCCACCAAAAGCACACCTTTCGGTTAAAAATATATTTTTTTCTTATTTTCTTCCTCAAAAACCTAGGTGCGTCTTATGGGCCGGTGCTTCTTATAGGGGTCCCCGACCCCTGACTTTCAGTCCCACCCTCCTCTGACCCTCCGCTCACCAATCAGGCGCTGCTGTTGCTCTCCTCTCACCCAACAAACAACCCCCCCGCCACCTGACATGCTACGTCGTGTGCAATGCTACATCGTGCGTATGTTTATTGAGCCTCAGCCTGCCCTAAAGGACCTGGCCCATACCACGCTATGCCCATCTGCCGTTGGTAGGCCAGTTGCCCACTGTATAATGTGCCCTGCTACAGGGCTCATGCTGCCACTGTTACTGCCCCATTGCCAGTGTCCCAGGCCTTCGCACATTGCGATACACATGGGGGTATGTGCAAAGCATTGCACCCTAGTGTCTGTAGTACAGACACTATGATACAATGCTCTTCCCAGTCTGCACATACCCCCGTGTGTATAGTAGGAGTGTACAAACTAGTTTTATTAAAATGTAAATAAGCCTCCCAGTCAATAAAAAAAATAAATGGCATTTGTACATAATTTTTCAAGTAAGATCATAAACCCCTTTTTTTTTCATTTTGGCGTTTTTCCCGATTAATCGATGAAATTATCGACAACTAATCGATTATTCAAATAATCGTTAGCTGCAGCCCTAGATTTATTCCTGGTGTGCAATACACGTGAATCTCTTACAGCAACTGGAATATAAAGAATCAACAGGCGGCTTTACATACAGAGCTGTCAGTGTCACAGGCAAAGGTCTCCGAATACTTAGAGGGCAGGCACTCGTGTATTCGGCGCATTTCAAGCCACTTTAACTGTCTCCAACTTGAATGTGAGTTTATAATTATTATTTTATATTTTCGTCCCTAAAATGTGCTTGAGAGAGTAAAGGGACAGTGAAATGCTCAGGAATACACAGCGCATATTGCATTTTAGTGACTCACAAAGAATTGAAGGGGACAAACCGTAGCCTTTTCAAGGCAGGTTTTTCAAAGAATCATAGCTGCAGCAGGTTTATTTTTCTACTGGAAAGAAAAATCCTTATTTTACCTCAAAATCTCTCAGAACTACTGGATCATTTTTTCACTGTAGAGAATCAATTAAAAGAATGGAAAAAGGAAAAAGAAAAACCTTATTAAAATACACTTCTCACATTGGCACATAACATTAGGAACCGCTGCAATTAAGTATAATTCACTGTGTAATGACTGTTAAAAAATAAAATGCTGCAGTGCATTAGCTTCGCAGAATTCAGCTCTGTTTAATACGGGTAAATGCATCAACCAAAGCTGCTACAGGGTCTTGGAAAGAAAATCAGGATAGCTGGAGGTTTGCGTTTTAATGATGAAGGCGTCCTGGCGAACCTGCTTTCTTCACCCACACATCTGCCTATCTCAGCATGCCACTAGTTCTATTACCCAGTGCGTATCAGTATTAAAGAGCAATTGCAGTCAAAAGTGATATTAGCACTGGAAATATTCCCAAGTAACACTGTGACAATGGCAAGAACTAAAAAGCTGCATTTTATTCTTTAGGTGACGTCCATCAACGCTTCAGGATGAAGTAAACAGTTTATATTTTCATGCTATTGGATGATCTTCTCTGCTCTTTGTCACCCCCTGCTGGGTAATGCATTTTCTATGAAAAGCCAAAAAGGAGTGGAAGAACGAAGTGACACCTCCCGTGGGGACAGTAATTGGAAAAGCTTTATTCTATTACCATTATTATAATAATTTCCTCTATGAAAAGAAATGGAATGACTATAACACTGCCTCCTATGTATAAGAATATAACCTACTATAATGCTGCCTCCAATGTGCAAGAATATAACTACTATAATGCTGCCTCCTATGTACAGGAATATAACTACTATAATACTGCCTCTATGTACAAGAATATAACTACTATAATACTGCTCCTATGTACAGGAATATAACTACTATAATACTGCCTCCTATGTACAAGAATATAACTACTATAATACTGCCTCCAATGTGCAAGAATATAACTGCTATAATACTGCTCATATGTACAAGAATATAACTACTATAATACTGCTCCTATGTACAAGAATATAATTACTATAATGCTGCTCCTATGTACAAGAATATAACTACTATAATACTGCCCCCTATGTACAAGAATATAACTACTATAATACTGCTCCTATGTACAAGAATATAACTACTATAATACTGCTCCTATGTACAAGAATATAACTACTATAACACTGCCTCCAATGTGCAAGAATATAACTGCTATAATACTGCTCCTATGTACAAGAATATAACTGCTATAATACTGCTCCTATGTACAAGAATATAACTACTATAATACTGCCTCCTATGTACAAGAATATAACTACTATAATACTTTCATTATGTCAAGAATATAACTACTATAATACTGCTCCTATGTACAAGAATATAACTACTATAATACTGCTCCTATGTCCAAGAATATAACTACTATACCTAGAGACCAAGTTCTGATTTGTATATTCTTTTTGTTCACTAGTTAATTGGTTTGTATTGTTTTATGTAACTACCTCAAGTACTATCAGTATTTCAAGGACTGCAACTGCACGGCTCGCTGAGAAAAGAATACAGCAGTACAGTCTCTTCTATACGGGACTCCTTCCCGGACTGCAGATATGCCATGTCTTCTGGTTTATCGTCCTTACTGCTTTAACTACCTGGGCCTGCGAGCCCTTTATTACTGCACTGATGTACGTGCATTACCTTTTTGTTCAATAAAAAGATGATTGACAAAGAATATAACTACTATAATACTGCTCCTATGTACAAGAATATAACTACTATAATACTGCTCCTATGTACAAGAATATAACTACTATAATACTGCTCCTATGTACAAGAATATAACTACTATAATACTGCTCCTATGTACAAGAATATAACTACTATAATACTGCTCCTATGTACAAGAATATAACTACTACAATACTACTTCTATGTACAAGAATATAACTACTATAATACTACCTTCTACTATGTACAAGAATATAACTACTATAATACCTCTCCTTGGTAGATTATCTTGCCTCTAGTCTTGATCACTTTAGCTCATTACTGTTTGTAGAAATGTTAAAGTTGTCTTTTGTCTTAACTTTCGGCTTCTTTATTTATAGAATAGGAATATTCTGAGATTTACATTGGAGTTTCAGCTGATGTGCTCCATCATTAGAATGAATGTGAGTGCGTTCATTTATTACATTCTTCAGAAATCCCCCTTCAGCATTAAAATTGATGTCTTCCTTCTCCGTTGCGCGGCGTGAATTAATATCTATATCAAAAGGTCAAAGACATTTAAATGTAAACATAATTACAATCTCCTTGCTACAACGTACACAGTAGTTTTGGTTCTTTTCCTAAAATGCATTCCTTTTTTTAAGTCTCTGATTTTTTGAGGAACGGCCCCGATTGTGGAGAAACGCATTAGTGATCTGCACAAGGCAATCTTGCGCGACCATCTCCGAGACACAATTAGTCTTCAGGCTATAGCAAACAAAACATTATCTCTCTTTATTTTGCCGCTCGCCAGTGATGAATATGTTGAATTTAAGAGCAATTAAAATGTGAAATTGTGAACTGTTTTAATGTGTACAGTTCATCATTTCCTCTGCAGCTTGCAGGCGATTTCACTTACAAACCAGACACATGAGAGGAGGCTGCGCTCTCTCTCTTTTTTTTGGGGGATTTGCCTGTTTTTAAAAAGTATATTTTATTTTCTTACTGGGGGTTGCTTGCACAAAAATCACCTAATGTCTCTTCTTTATGACCCATACTTCCTTAAAGCAAATGGCAGCATTTATTATGTAGAGAAAGTTAAAGGGGTTATACAAGAGTATAAAAAGCCCCCCAATATGCCGGGCCCCTCACAGTGAATATACTCACCTAGCTCCCCGCGCCACTCCTGGTCCCCGCACCCGCGCTGCGGCTTCTCTCCTTGATTAAAATATCTGGTGTCCGTGGGGGGGAAAGCAGCCAATGGCAGAAGGGGACAGGGACGAGCCTCCCTAGCCTCACATGCGATTCTAGGGAGGCTCGTCCCCGTCCCTGCCTGCCGCCCCCTCCCCCGAGACCGGATGTTTTTCGCGCATGGGGGGGGGAAGCAGCAGCGGCGGTGCAGGGACCAGGAGCAGCGCGGGGAACGTATATTCACTGTGAGGCGCTTTTTATACTCTCGGATAACCCCTTTACCCTGGGTTCACACCTGAGCGTTTCTGAGACGCGCGTTTTACGCGCGTTTTTGTCGCGCGTATTACAGTGCGTTTTTGCAAATAGGAAACACGCGTCATATGCGCCTTCGTGACTCTGGAGACCAATTGAAAAAGGCATATCTACACTTTAACGCGTGTTAAACGCGCGTTTCACACACGTTCCCATTGAAGTCTATGGGTGCAAACGCGCGACAAAACGCCCCAAAGAAGCTCAAGAACTTCTTTGAGCGTAGGGCGTTTTACAGCGCGTTCAAACGCGCTGTAAAACGCTCAGGTGAGAACCATGCCCATAGGGAAACATGAGTTTTTTCCTGTTGAGCGTTTTACAGCGCGTTCGAACGCGCTGTAAAACACGCAAGTGTGAACTGAGGGTTAATACAAGGCCCTTACTAATGTGTTTTGATTGTCCATATTGCCTTCTTTGCTGGCTTTATTCCCTTTCCCATCATACTATATACGGCTCGTTTCTAGGGGTTACGACCACCCTGCAATCCAGCAGAAGTGGCCGTGCTTCATAGTTAATACGGTTGAAAAAAGACTTAAGTCCATCAAGTTCAACCAAGGGATAGGCGTAGGAAAAAGTACCAGGCTATGCGCACTCCCACAGTCCCGGCCACCAAAGAGATCATTGCCTTTTCCTATAGTGTGCAAGCATGACCACCTCTGCTGGATTGCAGGGTGGTCATAACCCCGGGATACAAGCAGTGTAGAAAGCGATAAAACAACAAAAAAAAAGATAAGTCTAGCCAGCAAAGGAGGCAATATGGACAATCACAATAACACGAGAGCCTTATATTAACTTTCTCTACATGATAAATGCAATTTGTGGAAGTCCGACAACCCCTTTAAAATCACACGGGTATAAGACGGCTACTGCCTAAGGGCTCATTCCCATGACCTTATTAATGGGGCCATCTGTTCTGCAATTTTGTGGCACTGGGGCAAATCCATTCATTTCAACGGGGCCGCAAAAGGCTTCATAGGAAATATTATGCAGCAGCCTCGTGTCATTCATAAAGACACGGGCTGCTACATACACGCTCAGGCTTCCGATCGCCGCACGGGGGATCCCGAGCACATCCGAAAGCAAAAGCTTTCGGATTTCAGCATGCTCAGATGCCGTGGCCAGGATGGACCACAGCATCTGAGGGGTTAAATGTCCCATTAACGGCGGGTGTCTGCTAAAAGAAGCAGGCGGCCACCCGTGGCTAAGGCACCCGCAGTGGGCAGGACGGGGGCCATCTTTAAACACCAGCCCAGCGCCGCATGAAGGGGTAAAATGCGTTCATTGTGACTGTGTACATTAAACATGTTCAGAAAGGAGATATGATCATGTGACCTGTCCCTAAAAATATATACTGATCTTGCAGTCTATAGCCATGTGAATGCCCTCTATGCAATTCTACATTGGTGGGCTGTGGCTTTACCGTGGCAAAAGCAGTTATTTGCTCGAAGTGCAGAAAGGAAGATCCACGGCCATCAAACCGATCAAAAAAAAAAACAAGTCGGTCATCGCCCAGCTTTTCCAGACTACTAAATAGTAAATCTGACCACACACCAGAGAACCAACTCATCTGTGAGAACACTACGCAAGAGAAAAGACAAAAACGACAGATATTCCGAAAGGATACAGCATTACAGTCAGCAGAGTACCAAGCAACCAAGGCTATCCAGACGTTGCTGCAAGTGAGGGACTACGGCTTAGACACCCATCACCTAGATTACATGCAGGCCAGGCAAAGTAAAAAAAAAAAAAAAAGTCTGCATTACACAGTGGACACCTACAGCCACAAGTGCCAGCTTACAGCTATCAGCCAGAAGTTCCGGGGAGAGACATCAGCAAGATAGCATACCAAAGGTGCCATCATCATCGGTCACTTTGTCAGCCATCATCTGGGAGGTGTACAAACTTCTGCTGGATGCACTACAACTCTTATTTTGCCCTTAGTAAAGACAGAATTTTTTTCTTTTTCACTCAGGCCGGAGTCCTTATATCATCTTTTCACTGCACCGATCCCCAGGAAGCAATGGCCTGAGTGAGTACACCATGACACATCATGTCATCAGGGCCACTAGCACCCCCATACTGCACCGGCTCACCAGCCCTTTATACATAGCATACAGCAATGTGCAGACACTGCTATAGGAGCAGATCTGAAGACAGTGTATTCTATCCAGGACTCACCCAATCTACATCAGTCATACGGGGTTATCCTGAGTGTTCGTGGACTCTGCTACCTGTTTGACCCCTGCCTGCTTGCCGACCCGAATTGCCTGACCTCTGCCGCCAGCTCTGACCTGTTGCCTGTCTGACTTCGCCTCTGCCTCATCCTTCGGTCCCGCACTGTTACTCCTGGTAACGACTCAGCCTGCTGACAACGCCTGTACCTCTGGTACCTGTCTCAGGTACCTCCTGGTCCGCCTGGACCAGCTGCTTCGTGTGCCTATTCTCCTCAAGAGGTAGTGACCGGGTGTTCCCCTCGGGAAAGCCTATCCCCACCATCAGGGGTACTGTGAAGATCCAGGGGTTCACTTAGACAACGCCCTTAGAGGAGGTAGGACACGTGGCACAGTGGGTTCACACCCGCTGGTTCGTGACAACATGTCATTAGTTTGGGCAAGTCAGATTTCCTTTGCCAACTGTTTGGATGAATATTGGGTCTGACAACTAAAATGTATTATTACGGTAATAACGTTATTGCAATTGAATGCATCCTAGTGTTTCCTTAGGCTGGAAGAGGCGGACTGCAGTCCATAAAGCTCTTTGGGGGAGATTTGGTCTTAATCTCTCCTGCGCTGGGGTGGGACAGGCCATAATTATTAGGAGGCGCATGTGGTGTATGTCGGGCTGCTCTTGCCAAAAATCTACTCTTGCCAAAAACTGGATACCTGGTGCAATGTGCTCTAGTTTTTCTGGTGCACATGTTAAGGGAGTCAGGCCATGGAGTCTGCCTCCCCCACCCACTCCCTGCCCAAAGCGTTCCTGGTGTTGGAAAAAAAAAAGTTAAAGAGACACAAATTTGATTTGCACCAAAATCTGAAACCTTTCTACACCAGTTTGAAGCTTTATAATAAATGTTCCCCTTTATTTTGCTTATTTATAGAGCTGAGAAATTCAAGTGGATCATGATATCAGACTTGGCTTCACTTTTAGGCTAAATGCACACAGGATTGGGTGCGGATTTTTCGAGCGGAAAAACCGCCCTGTAGGTCATGTATTTTGTATTCTATGAGAATTTCAGATTTTCATACACACGATGCGGATTTTTTCAGTGCGGATTTTGACCTATGGTGTGAATTTATTAAATTTTTCCAGACCAGATTTTCTCCATTCACTTCAATGGGGAGAGGAAAATCCGTACCAAATCCGCACCAATTGATGCAGATTGACCACACGGATTTCCCTGCGAACACCTGTGGATCGTCCGCACGTAAATCCTGAACGTGTGCATGTACCCTTATAAGGCAGTTGTCCAGGATTAGATGGAAACAAAACACAACATTGTTGTTTTTTTTTTTTTTCCCAAAAACGCTGTCGCCCCTGTCCATGGGTTGTGTCTGGAACTGCAGCTCAGCTCCACTGATCTGGATGAGATTCAGCTGCAATACCGGACACAACCCATGGCGCTGTTTTTGGAATAAAATAAAACAGACATACTTTTGTATTCTTAGGGTACTTTAACACTTGCGTTGGTTCAGATCCGTCTGTTTATTTGCACAGATGGATCCGCACCTATAATGCAAACTTTTGTATCCGTTCAGAACAGATCTGTTTGCATTAGTTTTAAAGAAAAATGACAAAGTCAAAAACGGATCCGTTTTGAATTACATTGAAAGTCAATGGGAGACGGATCTGTTTTCAAATGCACCGTATTGTGTCATTGAAAACGGATCCGTCCCCATTGACTTACATTGTAATTAAAAACTGATCCGTTAGGCTCCGCCTCTTCAGACGGACACCAAAATGCTGCAAGCTGCGTTTTGGTGTCCGCCTCCAAAACGGAATAGAGGCGGAACGGAGCCGAACTGATGCATTCTGAACGGATCCTTATCTATTCAGAATGCATTGGGGCTGAGCTGATCCATTTTGGACCGTTTGTGAGAGCCCTGAAACGGATCTCACAAACGGAATCCAAAACGCCAGAGTGAAAGTACCCTTAGACACCCCCTTTAAGTCACATCAAGGAGATTATATATATATATATATATATATATATATATATATATATTAAAATATTTCTGTCCCCCCTTCCCCAAAAAATATAAAAATAAAAAATAAACAAACCCTCAGCCACAGACAAGTCATGGCTGGAAGAAAAATGTACATGTTGCTTCAATAGGGACAATGAGGTTTGAGGGGAAACAGAGGGATCAAACACATTCAATGTGGGGGATCAATTAGATTGCTGACACCCCCCTCACCCAATATACATTGTTGCCATTTTTCTAGCTCCGTTACTTTTCGCCCAGCTGAGATACATGTAGCCATTTGTCTTCCTTCTCGTTCCCCCTCAGAAAATAAAGGTAGATTAATGATAACAGGGATACATCAGGTGACAAGTTTTCTTTGCAGCTGTGACTCTATCCCATTCTGATCCGGCTCTCGCTGCCTAGAGGCCAATTTAGAATAAAGCACAAAAAGAAATTGTACAAATCAATCACTGGAAAATACATCCCGTCCCGCACCCTCTTATCCATTTCACCGCCTAAGGAGAACAAGAATTAGACTAATCTCTTCATTGGAAGAATACCCTTGAAACAAATCGCTGGATGCCGCTGTCTGTCACTCCGGTGGAGATTTGCATCGTCGATTTCAGAGAGAGAGAGACGGCGCGATCACAGCTCCGGCCAAAGATACTTTCTACATTAGAAGCCAGTAACAATGCACGTTTGATGGAGTGTAGGTTTGCATGAATTATTTATTACTTCATTACCCAGGAAAGCAAAAGCCCGGATACATTTGCTTCCAGCTTCATTGGGAAGGAAGAAGAAAAAAAAGTTTCGGACATGGTGTCGGGGGAGGGAGGTATATTTTAAGTAACACAATCCTTCCAGTGACTAATTGTCACTAACCATTGTCTCCGGGGTTGATATCACCAATAATTGACCAGAACGAGTATTTAATCCGTGACCAGACGTGTATTTAATCAGCCTGAATCCGGCCGGTCGGCATTTACCTTCAGTTTTGTAGATGAAGGGAAACATCAGCTCAATACACTAAGGGCGGGTTCACATCGCGATTTTGTCATACGTTTAACGTACACAATAAACTGTATATGTTAAATTAACGGATGTTTCAAACTGATGTCATACTGTGGTATCCGTCATCATAGAGATCCATTGTAAAAGAAAAAACTTACACTTTTTTTTTCAGTAGTCACAGGATGGAAAAGCGTGGTATACCACAAGTCCAGCAAATAAAAACACGTACGTTAAAGGGGTTCTCCGGGCTTTTACTATTGATGCCCTGTCCTCTGGATAAGTCATCAAGATCAGATTTTCTTGTCCGCTGCTGCTGTCCATGGTCTTTTCCATAGACAGCAGCAGTGAACAGGAAAAAAGAAGGGAGACGGCACGTACACACTGCGCTCGCCATCTCCTGATACAGCTGATCGGTGGGGGTGCCAGGTGTCGGACCCCCGCCTCTATGATATTGATGACCTATCCTGAGGATAGGTCATCAATAGTACAAGTACAGACAATACCATTTTTTACAATTGAACTCCATGGTGACAGATGCCAGAGTATGGCATCTGTCTGAAGGATCCGTTCAGGGGCGTAGCTAACGGCTTATGGGCCCTGGTGCAAGAGTTCAGCTTGGGCCCCTCTTCCCTCAGTGCTTTGTGTGTCTTCTTATGCTGCACAAGGGTCTTTGGGCCCCCTTAGGCTCCTGGGCCCAGTAGCGACTGCTACCCCTGCCCCCTCTATAGCTACGCCCATGGATCCGTTAATGCATACGGTTTTTGGGTACATTAAACGTATAACAGAAAGCGTGATGTGAACCCACCCTTAGGTGCACCAGATGACAACTTGAGAGCTTTTGGTTTTTAGTCTGATTCGACCCAATTTAAAATTGGGCAGGAGATGGAACATCCTGTAACTAATTAGATCACGGTGATGAGGAGGAGATAAGTTGTAGAACCGATGACGGCAGCGGGAGGAGAGTAACCTGACTTTACGGGAGGCAGTGACCCGTCGACTCAGATGAAGGCAGGGCTGTGTGTTATTGAGGCAATATGCGAGTAGGGGAATGGAGGTCACAGGTTCATAGGGAGAGGAGCATGTTCTCCCTACAGCACAGAGCATTTCAGGAGTGATCTTTGTAGATAGCATTGACATCGCCACCTGCTTGACTGCGTTTAAATAGTGGAGCATAGGTAGCCAATCATTATCTGATCGGTGGGAGTGCAACCAAGTTATGCGTTTGGGCTGCGGTGCTCAGGTGAGTGCTACAGCCTGGGACAGGTCCATTGGTCACATGACCCTTTTCAGCATCGAGATGCAATACAAAACACAACCCCTATACAACAGAAAATGCTGTGCTTGATATATGGATATAGGTAATCAATATTTAATTCCCATAAAACCCCCGTAAAGGCATGGCCGCATTACAGAGGGGTATAGTTATTAGATGGAAAGAGGAACTGAGCTATTCACTTGGGTGGGACAGAGCTGCGTCTAGGCCATGTGATCAATGAACGTGGCATCTCATGGCCTAGGAAGTGTCATGGATGAGGTATAGGAGAAAACACCACACAATCAGGAGGGAAAGGGAAAGCCACAAGGCCCCAACGCTAGGAAAAGGAAAAGGTCACTACCTAGAGAACCCTACCCCTGGGCCTGACTCCTAACCGTATGGGCACCCCTGAAGGTAGGAATGCCCATACACTGGAACCTGGGACCCTGGAGACCCTAAAGAGCCCTATGGATATTGGCAAGGCTGAGAAAACCCATTCCTTCCCAGATTTAGAAAAAAAGCATCTCCCTGGGGCCTAGTAACAGCCAACAAGGAAGGAAAAACAAACTACAAACAAATGAGACATATAACTTCTGTAGAGATGGACGAGCAGTAACAGCAGAGAGGACAACACACCAGCTCTTCCAAAAGCTATCTTACTGCACAGTCAGAAGGGTGGGTTAGGACTAAATAGGGTAGAAGTAATGACTACTAAGCTACACCTGAAACAAGGGAAGTGGTCATTAACAACAACCACACTGAATCGAGAGTAATCAAAGTCTGTTAGATTCCTCCATGCTCCGCCAGTCTCCTTGATCTCCTGACGTCTGTCACAGGAGGGACCGTGACAGGAAGAGGCCAGAGCTGCTGGGAATCAGACCAGGCCCCCATCAAAATGAGATATATGGCCTATTGCGAGGTCAAAATCCCAGAGAACTCCTTTAATAAACACCACACATAACAGCAGCACCATAAATGGGACCCCCCCCAAAAAAACTAAATAATAACAGAAAATACCCATTCTGCTGGCAGTTTAGTGCTTTGCTAATACGAACTGAACAGACCAGCCAGCTGTCCATTCCCATTGATCAAATCACTCTGCCAAGCGTTGCATTTAATCAATGCACTCCAGGGTATCAGACCAAGAGGTGGACAATTTGCAATTCTCTTGGAAGTGGTGGCATCTTGCCTGCAGGACATACATGTTCCTATACACTGCTATGGGGAACCCATTATTTCTTTAAGCGCTGCCTTATCTGTGGATGATGGCAGTGATCATACAAGTCATTTTTTCACTTTACGTAGCTTTCCGCCGGCTGACCTGATGTACACAACCCTCTGAGGACCAATGATCAACTGCTTTCTTTTCAGATTAGGGAAGGGACGGGTTGATGTGGTCAGATTTACTGTACCATAGATTCTTCATAGAACTGAAAGGGAAATACCAAGACTTCACTATGACCAATCCTTATCAGGGTTTACGCCCATGTGACATTATTTTCTGCAGAAAAATTTTCCTGCAAATTCATGGCAAAATCCACAATAAATCTGCATTAGTTACAAGCAGATTTATTACGGATTTTGCTTTGGATTTCACCCTATACATTGCTAAGGGCGAAATCTGCAGCAGGTCATTTTCATGAGGATTCCCGTCAATCTTTGGCGCACCATTGGGTAGAATCTGATATACTGTTATGGTGCGCTGCAGATTTTCCGCCTGCTAATCCGCAGCAGAATACTGGAAACATATGCATCACGTGTGACCGTATGAAGACTACAGAGAAAGTAAGAAGGCATGAAGGAAAACTGGTCAAATATCAAAATTCTAATATACTTTATCGCTCACCACTTCCAAGATCTCCGTTTGCAGTCAGAAAATAGAAGCCATAACACCCACAGACTGCCTGATCCCAATGAACGGAGATACACGACGAGCTACAGCTCCCCAATATATTGGAAATGCGCCTTTTACAAGTGGTACGGAGCTGATAAGAACATGCGTTGCTGCTGAGAATGACAAATTCCCAAATCTTGCCCTGCAGGGGCTGTCTGCATTATATTAATGCAACCTCAAATTTTGTGCAGATGTTGTGCAGGGAGTAAAACTTTATATTAAGTTAGTAAATCAGAAATATGGAAATAGAGACGCACAGCAGTTTATAGTCAGGCCTATCCAGATCCAAGTTCCAGAATTACACGTAACCCTTCCATGCACTCAGATGTGATTTACTAAATGTACTTTATGATGTTGAATTTGAGAGGATATTAAAGTAAAACACAATCTGTCATTAGTTACTTTGTTTCACACCAGCGACAAGTTTTGCCATGGAATCTGTGAAGGAAGAGCTCCCCTAGTGGGCAGATCAATAAAGAACCCGGGAATATTCACTTTACATCAAGGGGGAATCCAGCAAGAAAATATAGAAGATTTTGCTAACAAATTGCAATGACTTGGACTTAGGCTTATTGCACACGAACGTATGGTTTTGCTGTCCGCAAAAAAAAAAAACTGATGACATCCGTGTGCATTCCGTTTTTTTGCGGAATGGAACATCTGACCCCTAATAGAACAGTACTATCCTTGTCCTGTGCAGGCATCAGCCTCAGGGAAGGAACTGTGTTTTTTTTTTTTTTTTTTAATTATTACTACTACTTTTTATTTACCATTTCCCCCCTTAGGGGTAGGACCTGGGATCTTTTCATCCCTTGTCCTATTCACCCTAATGGATCTCTATCAGGGTGAATAGGACTTCACATTTCCCTGCTGCCCTGTGCACACAGCAGCAGGGAGCCCCCATGGCAGCCAGGGCTTCAGTAGCGCCAATGTAGGGCTCCGATCGGTTACCATGGCAGCCAGGACGCTACTGAAGCCCTGGCTGCTATGAGGAGCTGCCACTGCCACCAATGGAGGGGACCCTGTGGCCACTGCCACCATTGATCTAAAAACTTTAATACTGGGAAGGGAGCGGGATTGAGGGCGGGGGGGGGGGGAGTCACACCGCCCACACAATAACTAACCTTTAATACAGATACAGGAGGCGGATACCGCCGGCACCCACCTCCTGTATCTGTATTAAAGGTTAATAATCATTGTGTGGGCAGGACCGGGGGCAGAGCGGCAGGACCGGGGGCAGAGCGGCAGGACCGGGGGCAGAGGGGCAGGACCGGGGGCAGAGCGGCAGGACCGGGGGCAGAGCGGCAGGACCGGGGGCAGAGCGGCAGGACCGGGGGCAGAGCGGCAGGACCGGGGGCAGAGCGGCAGGACCGGGGGCAGAGCGGCAGGACCGGGGGCAGAGCGGCAGGACCGGGGCAGAGCGGCAGGACCGGGGGCAGAGCGGCAGGACCGGGGGCAGAGCGGCAGGACCGGGGGCAGAGCGGCAGGACCGGGGGCAGAGCGGCAGGACCGGGGGCAGAGCGGCAGGACCGGGGGCAGAGCGGCAGGACCGGGGGCAGAGCGGCAGGCCGGGTACTTGTTGCAGGTGGAGGAGGGCACAGGACACTAAGGAGGAGGAGGCTGCTGACGTTCGCCCGGCGCACTCTTGCACTAATCACCGGCGGCCGCGTCACAGAAGGGAGGGATTCCCTACCTCCCTCCTTCCTCACTGTCTATGGCCTCAGGGAACACAGCGTGTGCCGAGAGCTGCACACGCCGTGTCCTCCCATAACAGGAGATACTAGACTGCGCAGTAGCGCGGTCTAGTATCGAAAAAACGAACATCCCGATAGCGAATCAATACTGGCATAAAAGTATCGATTGGGTATCGGAAGTTCGATACCCGAAACAGCCCTACAGCAAAGAAGATATGTTTGATCGTTGGGGTGTCTGACTATTGGGACCTGGGCCGCTTTAATCAGCGGCCATCCCACCCGCGACTTACAACTGTCACCGGATCTGTCAGGGCGGTTGGGAGGATGCAGCTATGCCGAGTAGGAGAAAGCACAGGGCAGGTAAAATCTGCTCTGTTCATCAAAGAAACAAGGCTAGGTGCGTAGTACTTTTTTTTAATTTTGTTAAAACTACAGGGGCAGCACTATTGGGGCATTAAGGGGGCATACCTATTGTTAGGGAGCACAATGAGAGCATGACAACCGTGTGGGGGACTAAGGCAGATGGCGAGTGATGAAATTTCTGCCCTGGGCCCGACAACGTATAAAAACAGCCCTGACTGGGACCCTCACTGATCATGATAACAAGGCTTCTCCATCTCCCCAGTTGAGCACGCGTGCGACCACTCTGTCTACAGGACTACCGAACCATCTATGGGACTGCAGAAATGAATCCAAGTCCAGCGTGGGAAATCTTCAGCAGTAACATAGAAATCGATGCACCAGCACTGTGCATGCTTGACCGTTGCTCCATTCCTACAGGGAAACATGTGGCCCCTGTTCACATGATCATTGGGGTACCAGCAGGGAGATCCCCACCGGTCACACACTTATCCCCAATATTGTGGGTAGGTGGTACGTTTAAACCTTAACGCAACCCCACGAGCTCAAGTGTGAGAAATACGCTTCGTGTGTCAGAGGCATTTCCCGTCCTGAATGCTGCTGCTATGATATGGGCTCATGGCATTATAATGATTTATAATGCTGTGTATCCCTGCCCAACCTCAACTCTAATGAAATGTACTCACAAAAACACTCTCAGTACATATCATTACATTTGAGGTCAGGCAGGAACACACAGCATTATAAATCATTATAATGCCAAGGTCCACGTCATAAGATTGCATTTAGGACTGGAAATACCTCCGACACGCTGGATACGCTCATGTGAAATTGGCCTTAGGGCTCATGAGCACGGGCGTGTGTGGCCTGTGCTATGGACCGCAAATAGCAGTTTGCAATGCACGGACACCGGCTGGGTGCCCGCCGTTTGCTGACCCATTCACTTAAAAGGGTCTGCACCATAAAAAAATAGGACATATCCTATTTTTTGCGGTGCAGAGGTATGGACCAAAATCCCACGGAAGCGCTCCGTAGCGATTCTGTGGGCTTCCCGATCTGTGCCTCCACTCCATATCTGTGAGGATTGTGGACCCGTTCAAGTCAATGGGTCCACATCCGTTATACGGCGTACTCACAGTCAGTACCCGTATATTGCGGATCGGTCGTATGCATAAGGCCTTAGTCTAAAGAGAGGATTTTCCGTTTCCTCTACTGGGATCAAAACCTTTGCACGGCAAAAAAAATTAACGGGAAGGGCAAAAATGAGAACGTGAAATCAAACTGAGGCAAACATAAGCTAAATAACAAAATGCACAAACAGTGCTGACGATTTTGGCTTTGAATCTGGGAGTGTGCAGGATCAAGGAGCAGCACCCTCTGTACCCAGTTCGCCTGTCTTGACAATTTATAAATAAATTATCCGCACTCCTTGATTGATGGGCACCTATAAATAATTGAGGCGCCATGTGATCGCACTCTTACTCCTGCACTTTCAACAGCAAGGAGAAAACAGAACTAACAAGGAAGAGACAGGTCAGACGCCGCAGCATCAGGTGCTGGGATATGGATTTTAATTGTCTGCCTGGTGAAACGCTTAATTCCGAAGGGATTTGTTTTGCCGTCTTTAACCCCCCACCCCCTCTCCTGCTATATATCCAAGACTCAAACAAGTCCTTCCAAGAATTAGCTGCAAGTAATCCATCTGAGGCTCCATCACAGAAGAACCAATTGTTGGCTTAACACCTGCTCTGCGTATGGGAAGCTGCCCGTAGACATAATGGCGCTCCAGTACCAATAGGGTTATCCGTAAAATGGCGAGATTTATCAAGACTGGCAAAAAAAAAATCAGGTGATCTATTGACTGGATATAGCATGTGTCTGATGGCTAGGACCCTCACTGCTCCTTACAATGGGGGTGCCAGTCCAAGTTCCTAGTATGAGTGATGCACGAGTGATCACTCTCCATAAACGGTGGATTTACATGGCCCAATCGTCGCGACCATCTGCCCATCTAAACGTGCCACCAATCACCGGATAAATGAGTGAAACGCCCGTTCATTCGGTGTCGTTCATGCAGGCACATCAATCATCATCTCTGGCCTCATGCACACGACCGTTGTGTGTTTTGCTGTTTGCAAAACACGGATGGCGTCCATGTGTGTTCCACAATTTGCGGAACGGCACGGACAGCCATTAATATAACTGCCTATTCATGTCCGCAAAACGAACAAGAATAGGACAGGTTATATTTTTTTTGCAGGGTTACGGAATGGAGCCACGGATGCGGACAGCACACGTCCGCATCTTTTGTGGCCCCATTGAAGTGAATGGGTCCGCACCCAAGCCG
Organism: Bufotes viridis; assembly: GCA_033119425.1. NCBI lineage: Eukaryota > Metazoa > Chordata > Amphibia > Anura > Bufonidae > Bufotes > Bufotes viridis. Next base: position 96,750,329 of record CM065598.1, on the reverse strand, counting down.
CAAAATATGCGGCTCGGATGCGGAACCAAACAACGTTTGTGTGCATGAGGCCAAACAGTGATCTGCTGCCCAGAAACAGTGTAGCAGTATGGGGACGAGCGATCGTAATAGCGATCCTTCGTCCTCATACTGTGGAGGTGACCGCTGCATGTAAATGCAGGGATCTCCTTCACTGAACGAGCAGCTGACTGTCGGGAAAGAACGCTTCCTTTCCGACAATCGGCTGTTACATCGTGCAGCATAAGCCCGCCTTTGGGCCATTGGACATGTCTAGCACATCCCGTAAAAGAACCCACTGAGGGGCATTTATAAACTGGTGCAAGTGGAGCATTTGTCCATGAGAGCCAATCGGGACACTGATCTCATTGTCCAAAGGGTGAAAGAATTTAGGGTTTCGACTTATCTCGACTTTTGTATTATTTTTTTTATTGCAGCAGAATAATAGATCTAAAAGTGAAGGAGATTTGTAAGAAAGTGCAAGAAGATACGGACGGCCACGTATGTTCCCTGCAGCTGCAGAGTTCATGCAGTAAAAGGCTGGTTTTACACAGGCATTGCGGGAAAACACGCAAGTGCAAAGCGTTTTAATGCGTTTTGCTTGCGCGTGAGAAAAATTGGCATGTTTGGTACCCAGAGCCGAACATGGACTTCTTCTCTGAAGTTCGGGTTCGGTGTTGGGTAGATTCTATTATTTTCCCTTATAACATGGTTATAAGGGAAAATAATAGCATTCTCAATACAGAATGCTTAGTAAAGGTCAATTGAGGGGTAAAAAATAAAAAAAAATTAACTCACCTCCTCCACTTAATGGCGTAGCTGCCCATCTCCTCTCCTTTCTTCTGCACCTGGCTAAAGGACCTGTGGTGACGTCACTGCTCTCATCACATGGTCCATCACCATGGTGATGAGCGCTGTGACATCACCACAGGTCCTTTTCCTTTAAAAAGAAAGAAGACATTCCGGGCTGCGCGTTCAAGTGGATTAAGGTGAGTTTATTAATGTGGGTTTTTTTTAACCCCTCCATCACTAATTTACTAAGCATTCTGTATTGAGAATGATATTATTTTCCCTTATAACAATGTTATAAGAGAAAATTATAAAGATTGGGTCCCCATCCCGATCGTCTCCTAGCAACCATGCGTAAAAATCGCACCGCATCCGCACTTACTTGCGGATGCTTGCGATTTTCACGCAGCCACATTTACTTCTATCACAAGTGATGCGTGAAAATCACTGCTCATGTACACAGCCCCATTGAAATGAATGGGTCCGGATTCAGTGCGGGTGCAATGCGTTCACCTCACGCATTGCACCCACGCGGAAAACTCTCCCGTGTGAAAGGGGCCTAAGAGTTCCTGCACACACAGCAGATTTTGTTGCAGAAAATTTCTGAACGTGAAAACCAATTCCATCCATCTGGATAGGGTTGCTTTGCCAGGAAGCACATCCAGTGGCAGTACTTACAGCCAAAACCAGGCGTGGATCATAAAGGGGTCATGCACAATGTATTTTTTGTCCTCATTTTTTGCGGGCCGGATGCGGACCCATTCGCTTTAATTGGGCTGCAAAAATATGGAACTTTCCTTCTCTTGTCCGCATTACGGACAGTTCTATTATGGGCCAGACGTTCTGTTCCAATTTGTGAATCGCAAAATCGGCTAAATCCGTGTGGATGACCCCTAAACGAGATACCGTATAACCGGAAAATTCTATTTCTCCTCTTTTGTGAATCGACTCCTAGTTTAAGCTTTAAAACTGCATCAAAAAAGGTGAGCAAAACCTGAGTGTGTGCAGACAGCCTTAGGCTGCATTCACACGGGCGAGTTTTCCGCGCGGGTGCAATGCATGATGTGAACGCATTGCACCCGCACTGAATCCTGACCCATTCATTTAAATGGGTCTGTGTACATGAGCCTTTTTTTCACGCATCACTTATGCGTTGAGTGAAAATCGCAGCATGTTCTATATTCTGCGTTTTTCACGCAGCCCTAGCCCCATAGAAGTTAATGGGGCTGCGTTAAAAACGCATTGCATCCGCAAGCAAGTGCGGGTGCGTTGCGTTTTTCACTAATGGTTGCTAGGAGATGTTGTTTGTAAACCTTCAGTTTTTTATCACGCGCATGAAAAACGCATCAAAACGCTTTGCACTCACGCGGACAAAACTGAACGCAATCGCAGACAAAACTGAATGGCTTTGCCTGTGAAATCGCACAGTTTTCACTGAACGCATCCAGACCTAATCCGGACACGCTCATGTGAACCCAGCCTTAGGGTACTTTCACACTTGCGTTAAAGTTTTCCGGTATTGAGTTCCGTCCTCGGGGCTCCATACTGGAAAAAAAAAAACACTTCAGTTTTGTCCCAATGCATTCTGAATGGAGAGCAATCCGTTCAGTATGCACCAGGATGTCTTCAGTTCAGTCACTTTTACGGTATTTGGTCAGAGGAAATATCTCCGGCCAAAATTCTGTAACACTTGCCGGAATGCCGGATACAGCATTATTTTCCATTAAAATGTATTAATGCCGCATCCGGCACCAAGTGTTCCGGAAAATCAGTTTTTCCGGTCTGCGCATGCGCAGACCTTTAAAAATGTAAAAGAAAGGTAAATACCGGATCCGATTTTCCGGATGACACTGGAGAGACGGATCCGGTATTTCAATGCATTTGTCAGATGGATCCGCATCTGGAAACAAAATGGTATCTGTTTGCACACGGATTTCAGGATCCGGCAGGCAGTTCCAGCGACGGAACTGCCTGCCGGATACCTCTAACGCTAGTGTGAAAGTAGCCTAATGCCTCATGCACACGTCAGTGCCAGTTTTGGATCAGTGGTAACACGGATAGTGTTCAATCCGTGTTTCCTCCCGTGACAGATCCGTGTTGGGTCCGTGGGTTAGTTTTTTGCTGACCGTATGCCATCCGTTTTTCACTGACACTGAGCAGCTGGAAAATAATTTTTAAACAATCTCTTTTTAATGGTCCATGAAACACAGATGCAACACGGATTGCATCCGTGTTTTTCACGAACTCATTGACTATAATGGGCGTGAGGGATCCGGGAACACGGACAAGATAGGACATGCATCCGTGCTGAAAACACGGACCCACAGACCGTGCTAATACACTTATGTGTGAATAGTTGAATACACACATTCAAATAAATGGGGGCGTGTGCTGTCCGCGGAGAACACGTACAGCACACGTCCGGGAAACACTGATGCGTTAATGAGGCATAACACAGTATCCAGCCAAACCAATAGATGCCCATGTAATGCATAACGGTGGCAAGTCCACAACTCTAGTCTGATACATTTTGGAATAGGCACAAGAGCTGGCATTTCATCCGCTCCTTCATTAGCAGAGCTGTCAGTCTTCTGCGATGGCGGCTTCCGGGCAGCAGGTGTCAGCGAGCCTTTCATTAAAACTCTATCATCTCCAGCAGGGAATTCACACCTGACACCAGGGTCTGCGACTTGTAATCTGCACTATCATCATCCAATAAAAATCTATCATATTTCACGGTGTGTTACAGCAAAGGGACGGGGGGGAAAAAAGTGACATCGGAGCTCGGCCGCAGATCGGAAACTCATTGGTTTGGCACAGTGCACAGCTCCCGGCTATGGGATTAAAAGCACAACTCCCTATAGATCCAGGAGCAATAAACAAACAAGCAGCAGCGATAAATCAGCTCCTTGGAGCCGGCCAAAAGTTTACTGCTTTTGCCTCGGAAGTTGGGACCCGGCTTTATAAACTTTTCTCGGATACTTCTACTTAATTAAACGGTGACAACTCTGAGCCCTTAACAAAGAACGCGGGTGTGAAAATCGCCTTACTGAACTTCAGTCCTTGCAGAAGGCGCAGATCTGTGTGCTCCGCGCCAAGGAGGGGGCAAGGGTATTACAAGAGAATATCTCTGGGAGTCGTTTATTAACAGGTTTATGCCTTTTTTTGGTATAAAATTGCCGCACAGTGACTCTTTAAACGTCAGAGTGGTAATATTTGTCGCGTGGGGGCGTTTGCTAATTTTAGGCCTGGAAACAGGTATAAGGCCTCTTTCCTGGATTTGCTCCGGATGTGTCCCGAGTGCACTGCGGAAAACTTGTGCGAGTGCGCACGCAATTTTAGTCAGTTTTGAATGCGATTGCGATGTTCCGCTTTTTCTGCGTGAGTAGAATGCATTTTGCATGCACGGGATAAAAAACTGAATGTGGTACGCAGACCCGAACTTCTTCACTAAAGTTCCGTTTGGGTTCGGTGTTGTGCAGATTTTATTATTTTCCCTTATAACACGTTTATAAGGGAAAATAATAGCATTCTCAATACAGAATACTTACTACAATGTGTATTGAGGGGTTAAAAAAATAAATAAAAATTAACTCGCCTCATCCACTTGATCGCGCAGCCGGGCATCATCTTCTTTCAGGACCTGCAAAAGGACCTTTGATGACGTCATCGCGCTCGCCACGTGGTGAGCACAATGACGTCATCAAAGGTCCTTTTGCAGGTCCTGAAAGAAGAAGAAAGAAAACGATGCCCGGCTGAGCGATCAAGTGGATGAGGTGAGTTAATTATTTTATTTTTTTTAACCCCTCAATGGACATTTTAGTAAGCATTCTGTATTAAGAATGCTATTATTTTCCCTTATAACCATGTTATAAGGGAAAATAATACAGTGAATAGACTTTAATGTGGTCCAGGGTCGCTCATCCCGATCGTCTCCTAGCAACCATGCGTGAAAATCGCACCGCATCCGCACTTGCTTGCAGATGCTTGCGATTTTCACGCAGCCTCATTCATTTCTATGGGGCCTGCGTTGTGGAAAAAAAGGAAAATATAGAACATGATGGGATTTTCACGCAACGCACAAGTGATGCGTGAAAATCTCCGCTCATCTGCACAGCCGCATTGAAGTGAATGGGTCCGGATTCAGTGCGGGTGCAATGTGCTCATGTCACGCATTGCACCCGCGCGGAAAACTCGCCCGTGTGAAAAGGGGCCTAAAAGTTGCAGAAAAACCACGTCAGCCAGGGGCTGCTGCAGATTTTGCGTCAGGTGCACAGGTTGCCAAAGATGCACCTAATTTATGATGAGGTGCACGCCCCAACATAAATTAGGCAATTCTTTCAGCAGCGCCAGCGTAAACGCAAGTAAAAAGACCGTCAAAAATTGATGATCTTAAAAAATTAACCCCGCCCCCCCCCCATTTGTCTGTCTCTGGGAAAGCTGGATGATAGCCAGTATGGCCGTTATTACAGGGACATAAGACGAGGACGTGTTGGGGACATATTTGTAGCTTTGGGGGGGGGTGACAAGATGATAAAGAAACAGGAGCGCCGATGTCCAGCCTCTAATCTATTGATCCCTCAACAAGACGTCTGATTTACGGCCGTGTAGCGCTTTACGACTTACTGGACACATTATAGGTTTCAGCCAGGGCAGCAAAAATGACATTTCCGGGCAAAGCCCTAAGGTACTGGGCTATGTGCTAATGGCACATGTATAGCCTCATTTGCATAATTAAACATAACCCTACCTATATACTCCACAATAGACACTATACGAGGAGAAAGGGTCACACCCAGCGAACAGACGGCAGCTGAGGAATTGGTGCGTATAATATATATATATATATATATATATAAAGAAAGGCAGGTAAGGGGGAATTTACTAACCTACCTCACAGGTGGGGATCCCTAACACTGGGACCAGTTACGAATCTGCGGCACTTAGTAATAGCCCCCCCCTCACGGCTGACCGCCGTCTATGGTCCCAGGGAGAGTCGGGCCAGGAAACGTATTCATGGGATAGAAGAGGCTGCGGGACCTCAGGTCACAAGCGGCGAGGGCGACTACGCAGCCCGAGATGGGACAGTCGGACATGTGTGGCCCCCGCCACTGACGGCTCTTTACGAAGCGCTTGTGTCCTGAATAGTGTTGAGTGAACTTGTGTTTTAAGTTCGGGGTCCAAAAGTTTGGACTGGATATCGAAGAATCCCGCTATGGTCCGTGGTAGCAGAATCCATAGCGGGGATCTAAAATAACCCGAACTTTGGACGCAGAACTTAAAACACAAGTTCACTCAACACTAGTCTTAAAGAATAGTAGATGTATCTAATATCGAGAGATAGATAGATATGAGGATAGACAGATAGATAGATATGAGGATAGACAGATAGATAGATATGAGGATAGATAGATAGATATGAGGATAGATAGATAGATAGATAGATAGATATGAGGATAGATAGATAGATATGAGGATAGATAGATAGATATGAGGATAGATAGATAGATATGAGGATAGATAGATAGATAGATAGATAGATAGATAGATAGATAGATAGATAGATATGAGGATAGATAGATAGATAGATAGATATGAGGATAGATAGATAGATATGAGGATAGATAGATAGATAGATAGATAGATAGATAGATAGATAGATATGAGGATAGATAGATAGATAGATATGAAGATAGATAGATATGAGGATAGATAGATAGATATGAGGATAGATAGATAGATATGAGGATAGATAGATAGATATGAGGATAGATAGATAGATAGATAGATAGATATGAGGATAGATAGATAGATAGATAGATAGATAGATAGATAGATAGATAGATAGATATGAGGATAGATAGATAGATATGAGGATAGATATGAGGATAGATAGATAGATAGATGGATAGATATGAGGATAGATATGAGGATAGATATGAGGATAGATATGAGGATAGATATGAGGATAGATATGAGGATAGATATGAGGATAGATATGAGGATAGATATGAGGATAGATATGAGGATAGATAGATAGATAGATAGATAGATAGATAGGAGGATAGATCAGGGGTGCACAACCTGGGCCCGGGGGCCACATGCATCCCTCGATACCATTCTTTGCGGCCCCCAACCATCTGGTAACAGACATGTATGTCTATGTCTTGTGTTTGCTCACGTGTATCTTTCATGTATTTTCCCATTAGATGGGAGGACTAGAAGTGTAACCAGACATTAATGTATGTATATAATGTGCACATATATACTGTGTGTTCAATACACCATTAATACAGTATTTCAGATGGTAACACCCCTTTAAGTTTTATTTTCAGCCCTTGGAATTTGTTCAGGGTGACAATGTGGGCCCCCAACCAGAAAAAGTTGTGCACCCCTGAGAGAGATAGATATGAGATAGATAGAGAGATAGATAGAGAGATAGATGGATAAATAGATATGAGAGAGAGATAGAGAGAGAGATAGAGAGATAGAGATAGATGGATAAATAGATATGAGAGAGAGAGAGAGAGAGAGAGAGAGAGAGAGATATAGAGATGAGTCTGGAAGGAAATGTTTCCGATAAAATGAGGAGATTGTCTTCCAGCTGGTGGTCTGTTTCCTTCCTCTGGATCAATGATCCCTCTGCTCCTAGAGGATCAGCGATCACTCATCTGACAGCCAACGGACCTTCCCCTCCTCTGTATGGACGATGCCCTCTCTGCCCTCTCCTGGGCACCTTGCTCGCCCCATGCCCCTCTATCTGCCCAGCAATGAGATGCTTCTCAACAGCAACTTTTCCCGGCGGAATATTCACTGGAAACTAATAATGAGCAGCCTGACAACCTGCAGCCAGTCTCTGACTACCCCACTGCCCCAGCACAGAGTTCACAGACAGGTGGGCAAAGAGGGTGCAGCAGCCCACAGAAAGTGCACACAGCGCCCAGCACGTCGGGCAATGCCCCTAGCACGGTGCCAGCAGCTTCATGCAGGAACCCACCTGGTGCCAGCCTGTCAGGGTAGTCCAGTGCCCGCCAGCTGTGCGCCCCGTCCTCGGTGTTACAGAGGGCGCTGCTGTGGCATCCTGTGCTCCCCTCAGCAGGTGCAGCTCCTCCGCGGCTGGAAGGCAGTGAAGTTGTGACAAGTGGCAGCTGCCCGGCCGTGTCTCTGCGGGGGAAGGGGGGCTCCGCCGGTGAACGCCGCTCCGAGGGGCTCCGCTCTGCAGGGCACAATACACACTGCCCGGGTCCTGCCGGCTACACGAGGAGGGTTGAGCTGAGGCGGCGAGGACGCGCCTTCTCACCCAGGCTCCTCACACGGCGCGCGCGCGCGCCCCCGCCGGCAGCTCTGACTTTACCCTACAGCGCCCTCTGGCCGCCAACGCGCGAACCGCACGGCTCTTTGGCGGGAGATGGGGGCGCACCGCTGAGCTGCTTTACCCAAAGTCACTATGTGACAACCTGAAGTAAATATTTTTTAAAAATTCAGTATATTATGAATAATTAAGAATCAATTATGTTTCACTGGGTCTAATTCAGTGCGGCTTTTAAGTCGCTGACACACGTGAAGGCTTTTTGATGCTAAGATCTAGATACTGTCATGTATTTTCTTGCTTTTGGCTTCTAAATCTACATAAAACATCTGAACGTGTGGTGCAACTCTCCAGAGACAGAAAATGAGGCTATAATGTCAATTCTGACTGAAATTTACCTCAGATTTTCCTCAGTTTGAGCTGTAGGAGGCCGCCATACTGGCATACTGTTTTGGATAGTGTTGAGCGAACTTGTGCTTTAAGTTCTGCGTCCAAAGTTCGGGTTCGGGTTATCGAAGAATCCCGTTATGGATACCAAATTTCGTTATGGTCCGTGGTAGCGGAATCCATAACGGGATTCTTTGATAACCCGAACTTTGAGTGAACTTGTTTTTTAAGTTCGGCGTCCAAAGTTCGGGTTATCGAAGAATCCCATTATGAATTCCGCTACCACGGACCATAACGGAATTTGGAATCCATAACGGGATTCTTCGATATGCAGAACTTAAAAAACAAGTTCATTCAACACTAGTTATGGAGTCTTTTTGATCCCATAATCGTATAACACAAACACCTGACGCAGCAATTTTTTGTAGCATTTTATGATGCGTTTTGTTGCATTTTTGCCTAAATAGTGTGTTTTAGCTTTTTGGGTTGTTTTGTCATGTAGTCGTACTCTTAAAGGGGTATTCTGTTGGTTTGAAGTTAACCACCATCCACAGGATCGGGGATAACTATCAGATCGGTGGGGCTCCTACCGCTGGGAACCCCACTCCTCACGAGAAGGGGGGCCCTGTACCCCCTGAAATGAGTAGAACAGCCGGACGCACATGCTCGTGGACGCTCCATTTATTTCTATGGGAAATACCGGAGATAGCCGAGTACAGCGCTCTCCCATCACCAGAATTACCATAGAAATTAATGGCGTCGCCGCACGCATCCTCAACCGCGACTCGCCGCAACGTTCATTTAAGGGGGGCTGCAACAGGAATGGGGCCCCCATTCTTATGATTGGTGGGGGTCTCCAAGCATGGTAAAAAAAAAAACTAAAACACCAGAGAAAGAGGGAAAAACCCGACCGAGACCATGCTGCAATTTCAAGAAAAAAAACCATTGCATGTGCTGCATTTAATATTTCCGTAGACATCTGGAGCTTACTTTTTTGTAAGGGAAAAAAACCATACCAAAAGCGCAAAACGCTTCATAACGACTCAAAATAACCCACATGTGACCCCATAAAGGGATTTATGTCCGTAAATTGCAGAAACGGTGTTCCTGGTGAAGGTAAAATCGCCAAAATCCAATTCCAATGCGTATTGGTCACAGGATTTGCTGCGGATTTGCCCTGAAATTCACGCGATACATTGCAAAGGGTGAGATTCGCAGCCTGGGGGCTCATGCACACGACCGTATGTATTTTGCGTTCGGCAAAACAGGGATCCGCAAAAAATACGTGTATCGTCTGTATAACATCCATATTGCAGTCATTTTTTTTTTTTTTGCGAATCCAAATTACAATGCCTGTCCTGGTTCGCAAAACGGACAAGAATAGAACATGTTCTATCTTTTTAGCGGAACAGCCATGCGGACATTGAAGTGAACGGTTCTGCTTGTGGGCCACAAAAAAAAAAACTAAACGGACACAGAAAAAAAAATACGTTCATGTGCATGTTCCTATTTATTACCAGTTTCAGTGCATCTAGATATGAACACAAAAGGATCATTTTCACTAACAGCAAGCAGAGATCTTGAAAATGTTAGGAAATAGAGAATGGAGAGCGAGCCATGGCCACCTCTTCATCCACTGTGGGACTGCTGAAACCCCCGGCGGTGAACAGAGGGTGAGCTCCGCTCCTATCCCCAGAGCTCCTGCTCTCCCTTCACTTAAAGGGATTGCCCCACGAAGAGTCTGAATACTTTTGTAATTGCATGTAATTAAAAATTTAGCATAGCCACTGAGGTATTACATAAAATTCCTCTGTATAGCGCCACCTGCTCTTTTTTTTTTGTCTTATTTCTTTGTCCGGCTCACTGAGATGGCCGCACATGCTCAGTTTCATCCTTCATCTGTTTCCTGAGCTGTGATAGGAAGAGCTGAGACACGCCTCCTGAGCTGTGATAGGAAGAGCTGAGACACACCTCCTGAGCTGTGATAGGAAGAGCTGAGACACGCCTCCTGAGCTGTGATAGGGAGAGCTGAGACACGCCTCCTAAACTGATAGGAAGAGCTGAGACACGCCCCCTGAGCTGTGATAGGAAGAGCTGAGACACGGCCCCTGAGCTGTGATAGGAAGAGCTGAGACATGCCTCCTGAGCTGTGATAGGAAGAGCTGAGACACGCCTCCTGAGCTGTGATAGGAAGAGCTGAGACACGCCCCCTAAGCTGTGATAGGAAGAGCTGAGACACGCCTCCTGAGCTGTGATAGGGAGAGCTGAGACACGCCCCCTAAGCTGTGATAGGAAGAGCTGAGACACGCCTCCTGAGCTGTGATAGGAAGAGCTGAGACACGGCCCCTGAGCTGTGATAGGAAGAGCTGAGACACGCCTCCTGAGCTGTGATAGGAAGAGCTGAGACACGGCCCCTTAGGTGCAGCAGAAAAGACACTCCTCTTCAGCTGTTGGCTTGCATGAGCCCGGCGACGTCACCGGCACTAATGGGCGGGCTTTAGCGCTGCCTTGGCCTGTAAAACGGTTAGGGCAGCGCTAAGGCCTGTCCTTCAGTGACGGTGACATATTCGGCAACACTGCGTAAAAAACATAAACAAACAGCCGTTGTCCCGCGCGATATGTGGTATCGCCGTAATCGTACTGACCCGGAGAATTAAGAGAACAAGTCAGTTTTAAACTTTATTGATTATATAGGGGTCGGGCCTCAAGCATGTTTTCTCCGGTGGGGCCCAGGGGCCCAGTCTGACATTGCTGAGACACGTCTGGAGCAGCATCCATGGGGTGTATAGATTGAGGGCCGTTTTGGCTTTATGGTAGGGGCCCTTGGTCAGCAATTAAAGAAAGTCCTTTATTTGAACCCAAGTGGGTCGATGAGCTGCTGTCAATTAGACTGATGCCCCCCGTTCTCCAGCAGGGATATGAGGAGCAGGTAAGGGTCCTTGGACACGGTGAAGATCTGCGGTGACAGATAGCCTTGAGCTTAGAGACCATGGAGACGACTGCACCGAGTGATTAAGGAGAATTCCTAAGCCATGTCTGACATTCAGGGATCCAGAGACAGGGATGATGGGGGTAGCTGTTGTTGGATGGTCTGATGGTCGCTCTCTTAATTGGAGCAGCGTGCTATTGAGACCGTTAGTGTAATCCAATGTAATTATTTTTTTTCCTAATTATTCTTGCCGCTAACATAACGGCCACAGGGCATTGTGCTATAGGGGTATGGAGAGGGGATCCTAGGCTCAGATTAACTCTAACCCTGCCTCATGGGTGATGTGAACCTGGATGCAAAATCAGCGCAAAAATATTCCTTGTGAGCCTCAGGAATTAGAAATGTAACCTAATTTTCCTTTCATTTTATTTTAAACAATATTGAGTAAAAGTGAAGTTTTATATGCATGAAGACAAATAGTAAAATTGGCAATCCATAGTCTAAGGCCTCATGCACACAAACGTTTATTTTTTCCTTTTACGTTCTGTTTTTTGCGTTCTGTATACAGAACCATTTATTTCAATGGATCCGCAAACAAAAAACGGAAGGTACTCCGTATGCCTTCGTTCCCTTCAAAGATAGAACATGTCCTATTATTGTCCGCATTACGGACAAGGATAGGGCTGTCCTATCAGGGACCGGCTGTTCCGTTCCGCAAAAAACGGAATGCACACGGACGTCATCCCTATTTTTTGTGGACTGCAAAATACTGAAAAAGCTATACGGTCGTGTGCAAGAGGCCTAGGACTGAAAATAAATGGTGAGCCTCATGGATTTGGGTCCTATGGACGAATGTCATACCTAACCCCTCAGGTCACCTTGTGCACTGCCGAGTAATAGCTGGAGAATAATAAACCCACCACCGGTGGACTCTGGGGCAAAACCTTCCCTCTGGAGCAGTGGTATTCAACCTGTGGTTGCCCAGATGTTGTAAAAACTACAACTCCCAGCAGCTAGAAAGTCACAGCTTGGAGACTACCCTCTGACACTGCTCAGAGATTTCTGCAAATCTAACACCTTCCTTCTGTAAGGCCTCTTCACACGAACGAGTGCGAGTGTACAGACCGTTTTTTTCCGTTCCGTATACGGAACCATGCATTTCAATGGTTCTGCAAAAAAACGGAAGTGTTTCCGTGTGCATTCCATATTTCCGTTTTTCCGTTTCTGTGCAAAGATAGAACATGTCCTATTATTGCCCGCAAATCACGATCCGTGGCTCCATTCAAGTCAATGGGTCCGCAAAAAAAAACTGAATGCATACGGAAATGCATACGTATGTCTTCCGTATCCGTTCCATTTTTTGCAGAACCATCTATTGAAAATTTTAAGCCCAGTCCAATTTTTTCTATATAATTACTGTATACTGTATATGCCATACGGAAAAACGGAACCGAAATGGAAACAAAAAAACGAAAAAACGGATTCGATAAAAACGGCCCGCAACACACTGAAAAAGCCATACGGTCGTGCGAAAGAGGCCTAACATTGGTCTTCATACTTTGCTGGGAGTTGTAGTTTCTGAACAACTGGAGACCTAAATTTTGGAGACCACTGCTCTGCAGAGAACTTAAAGGGGTTCTCCGGGCTTTTTCTATTGATGACCTATCCTCAGCATAGTTCATCAATATCAGATCGGCGGGGGTCCAACACACGGCACTCCAGTCGATCAGCTGTTTGAGGAGACGGCGTGAACAGTGCGCACGTGCCATCTTCTTCTTTTTCTCTTCCTGTCCGCTGCTGCTGTTCCGTAGACATACAGCAGCGAGCCATAAGAGAGAAGGGAGACAGCACGTGCGCACTGCTCGCGCCGTCTCCTCAAACAGCTGATTGGCGGCGGTGCCGGTTATTGGACCCCCGCCAATCTTACATAAATGGCCTATCGTGAGGATAGGTCATCAATAGAAAAAGCCTGGCCAATCTCTTTAAAGCGGTATTCTCATTTGGGACCTCAATAGCATATCGCTAGGGTATGCCATCAATGTCAGGTATGTGCGGGTCCCACATCTGGACACTGTGCATACTCGGCTTGCTCTCCATTCACCGTTATGGGACATAGGAAAATGGCCGAGTGAGTGCTCTAAGCTGTTTTCAGAAGTCCTATAGTGGGGACTGGAGTGCAAGCGGCACAACTGCGGCCACCTCTACATTCACTGCTATGGGACTGCCGGAAATTGCCAAACCAATGTTCAACTATTTTCAGAAGTCCCATAGTGGTGTACCAAGCGTGGCTGCTCATGAGCGAAGCAGGTCCCAGAGGTGGGACCTTCACATAACTGACATTGATGGTATATCCTATGCCATCGGTGTCCCAGATAGGAACACCCCTCTTACAAAGTTTGGCACTGCTCAGAGATTCCCGCTACTACAAATCTAGCACTTCCTTCTATAGTTGTTCATTTTCTGCTGGGAGCTGTGGATTGTGAATAAGGCCTCATGCATACGACAGTTGTTTTTAGCGGTCCGCAAAATGGGGTTCCGTTGTTCCATGATCCGTGTCTGTTTTTGGTTCCGTGGTCTGCCTAGAAAAAAAAGGAAGGAAAAAAAAAAGTGTAATTTTAATATCTCCACCCAGGTTAATGGAATATATATGCAGGTCACGGAAGCGGACGCGGATGACAGTCGGATGTGCCTCCGCATTTTTTCACGGTCCATTTGACTTGAATGGGTCTGCGAAACGTTTTTCACGTACAAGAATAGGACAGGTTATATTGTTTTGACGGACAGTAATTACGGACCACAAACGCGGAGAACAACATGGTGCATTTGACAAGTTTTCTGCATTTGGACCAAAGCACGAAAAACGGCTCAACGGACACGGAATCAAACAACGGTCGTGTGCATGAGGCCTAAATGGGGACCTCAAGGTTGGAGACCAGAGAGCTAAAGAAATTCCTGTTACTGTAAATCCATTACATTGATTGGACCCTTGTCTTAGAATTCTGTTATTACAGTTCTACAAACAGTAATCTCCGCACTGTACCAAAGGGGTATAAGAACTCTCCTGGATACCAGCGGTGGTCTGACCTCTCGGACTTCCTCAACGTGACTATGACATATACGAGAAGATCATTTTTCCTTTAATAACATTCTAGATCAGGGATTAGCAACCTCCGACACGCTAGCTGTTGTGAATCTACAACTCCCAGCATGCTCCGTTCACTTCTGAGAGAGTTCTAAGAACAGCTAGGCAAGTGTGCATGTTGGCAGTCGTAATTTCACCACGGCCGGGGTGCCGGAGGTTGCCGATTGCTGTTCTAGATACTAGAAATTTGAGGGATCCTACGGTTTTCACGTAAAGTCCTTGCTTAGTCCCAGCGCAGGGTGATATCTGCTTGTCTTCAGGGTTCAACTCAACCCTGAAGTGACTCGGGAAGAAGAGAATCATTGCAGAAATAGAGACTTTTAGAAGATGACAATATTGTCTCCATGGAGAGCTCATACAGCTATTAATTGCTGCAGTAAGTCACTGGCAGCACAATTCTGCATGGGTGACGTCTAATAGGTTTTTCTAGGGCTCAGGCACACGGCTGTATTTTTCAGATCGCACACTGACCCATTCATTGCTATGGGGCCACGCACAGATCGTCACAGATTTTCTCCACAGATCTGCAGATCTCAGCTCAGTTCCTATGCCTCACCATTTCTGCGGATAAGAATAGCCTTTCTATTGATAGGAGTGAGAAAAAAAAATGAATTCACATAGAACTAGAAGGTATCCACCCGAAAACTGGATGTTGCTGTTTGCTAGAGGCCTTGGGCCTAATTCACACATCCGCAATCTACGTCCGCACCTGTTCCGCAAATTTGCGGAACGGGTGTGGACCCATTCATTTTAAATGGGGACGTGATGATGCGGAGAGCACACACTGTGCTCTCCGCATCCGCATTTGCGGAGCGCGCCGCCGATCTCCTGGACGGCAGCTCCGCAAAAATATAGAGCAGGTCCTATTCTTGCCCGCAATTGCGGACAAGTATAGGCATCTCTATAGGGCTGGTGGCAAGGTGTTTTGCGGATCCGCAAAACACAACGGATGTGTGAATAAGGCCTTACTTTCTCTTCTTTTACCATTATAAAGCAAAGCCCTAAGATGTTTTTAAAGGGGCTGTCCCACCATTAAATATCATATTTATGGTATAAATCATATAAAACAAAGCACATTTGCAGTTTACAGACTGTTAAAAAATCCAGTGAAAAGTTAGGCTACTTTCACACTGGCGTTTTGGATTCCGTTTGTGAGATCTGTTCATGGCTCTCACAAGCGGTCCAAAACGGATCAGTTTTGCCCTAATGCATTCTGAATGGAGAAGGATCCGCTCAGAATACATCAGTTTGCCTCCGTTCAGTCTCCATTCCGCTCTGATGGCTGCCTGCAGCGTTTTGCTGTCCGCGTGACGAAACTGAGCCATCCTGGCACACAATGTAAGTCAAAGGGGATGGATCCGTTTATCCATCTTCCATTGACTTTCAATGGAGTTCATGGCGCATCCGTCTTGGCAATGTTACAGATAATACAAACGGATCCGTTCATGACGGATGCATGCGGTTGTATTATTGTAACGGATCCGTTTTTTGCAGATCAATGACGGATCCGCCCAAAACGCGAGTGTGAAAGTAGTCTTATATTAACTTACATAGGATGAAGCCTGGTGTTTATTTCCGTACATACATAGTATGGTGCCACCTTGTGTTCAGCATGTATAGTAACGTGCATGTCCACCTAATGAGCTGAGTGCCGCTGGACACACATGCTCAGTCACTCTCCCCACAGTCAGGTCTCTATATAGTGATCTTCCTTTATTGTACGGCAGACAATAGCAATGGCTTTCTGCCCTGCTTTTCAGGAAGGAGCAGTCTCGTTAGTAACATGGCAGTATGGGCTCATGCATACGAACGTATTTTTCTTTCCGTGTCCGTTCAGTTTTTGTTTTTTTGCAGACCGTATGCGGAACCATTAATTTCAATGGGTCCGCAAAAAAAACAGAAGTTAATCCGTGTGCATCCCATTTACGTATGTCTGTTCCGCAAAAAAAATAGAACATATAATACGGAATGCACACAGATGTCATCCGTATTTTTTTGCAGATGCGTTTTTTGCGGACTGCAAAATGCTTACGGTCGTGTGCATGAGCCCTATACCTTCTGCAGGGGAAGTAAGAAGAGACTATTTTATCAGCTGCCAGAAGGAGTAGGATACTGATTTTGTCAATGTCCCGCTCCGAGGAGCACACATGAAGGCAAAAAATATTAAAAATGCTATTTTTGTTTATGTTTTAAATGCGGCAAATTACTTTAAAAGAGCTATTAACATAATTTGCATAATTGGGAAACCCATTTAAATGGGTTGTGTCATCTGGGACTTTGATGGCATATCTCTGTCTCTAGAACAGGCCCCCAAAAGGGAATGAGAGCACACTGCGCATGCGCAGCCTAGACTCTATTCATTTCTATGGGACTTTCAAAAATAGCCGAGCAAACACTTGCCTATTTTCAGCACTCTCATAGAAATATATAGAGAGTGGAGTGCGCAAGCGCAGCCACCGATCCAGTCACTTCTATGGGAAAGCTAAAGATAGGTGAGTCGGTGCTCGGATGTTTTGGCAGGCCCATAGAAATGAATGGAGGGCGGCTACACATTGACGGCAGCTGTCCGCTCACTTCAGGGGTTCTGTTCTGGATCCAGAGGTGGAAACTGCACCTATCTGATACTGGTGGCATATTCTAGCAATATGCCACCAGTGTCTCACATGAGACAGCCCCTTTAACAGGTAAGCACCTAGGACGAAAATACTCATCCTAAACGGCCATTACTTTGCCCCCAGGATGAGCATTATTATTCTGCGGTCCGTCCCCTACCCCACATGTGGTGCCGCGATCAGTGGGAGAGGCCCGGCGGTTATTGACAGCCGGACCCCTGCTGCATCAACCAGCATCTGTGGCAACTCAGATGCCAGTGGATTAACCTCTCAGGGCTGACCGTGGCGTATGGGAGGTTCGCACTCCCTCTCCTGATCCATCGGGTCCCGCGGTGCGGGGACGAGGGCCCGATGGTTTCCATGGCAGCCCCAAGCCTTTCAAAGGCCTTGGAGCCTGGCAGCTGCGGAAACCTATGAGGCCCAGCTCAGGATGGGTCTCATAGGCAAACTATCAGTGTATTGCACTGTGTTAGTCACTGATGTACAATGCAGATGTATTGTACTGCATTGAAAAAGGGATCAGACCCTGTAATGCTGAAGTCCCATAGAGGGACAAAAATAAAAAAGTGAAATAAAAGTGTTTTTAACACTTAAAAAAAAAAGGTTCAAGTAAAAAATAAATAAAAAATGCTCCTTTCCCATAAAAAGTAGACATACAAAATTGTAAAATATAGAACCCCCCCCCAAAAAAAAAAAAAAACAGACATATTCGATATCACCGCGTACGTAACAACCTGATTACATGATCCACCCCGTCAGGTGAACACCATGAAAATAAAGAAAGACTACTTTGCCAAAACAGCCATTTTATTGTTACCTTACATCACAAAAAGTGATGCTAAGCGACCAAAAAGTCATAAGTACCCCAAAATATTATCAATCAAATCTTCACCTTGTCCCGCAAAAAATGGGCCCCTTACATAAGACAATCGCCTAAAAATTATAAAAAATATGGAAATAAATACCAAAAATAAAATAAAAATCTGTTTATGGTATTAGGGTCCCAGGCATTTTGGGGGGCATTATAGGGCTTGGATAACCCCTTTAAATGTCATATTCCAAATTAAAGGGGTTGTCCTGGTTTAGAGCTGAACCAAGACATACCCCCATTTTTACACCTCAGGCCCCTCTGAGCATCGGAGTGTAGGGAAAGGGCTTTTTTGTTTATGTTTTAAAAAATACTAGGCGGAGGCTTCTGCCTCGCAGTGTTGCCGGTGGTCTGATGGGTAGGCTTTAGCGCTGCCCTAGCCGTTTTATTGGCTAGGTCAGAGCTAAAGCCGCCAATTATTGCCAGTGACGTCACCGGGCTCACTGCTGGGCAGAAGCCTCCGCCTGGCAGCCCTATGGAGAGCCCGGGACGTCAACGTCAATCCTAAAAAAGCCTTTGCCCTGCGCGATTCAGCACAGGGCAAAGGAGAGCAGCGGAGCATGAAATTTTAGAAAGATGCACCAAATTTATAATCCAGCATGAGCAATTTATATTTACACTGTCTAAATATTAGACAGGATTAGTAAATCTGCCTCATTGTGTATAAGTTATACCCAGGGTAAAAGACTCCCGTACTGTATCCAAAAAGGACAATAGAGCAAAATATTTTGTAGATCTATATAATTTAGGAAGTAATTTTGGGGTCACATGACAAGGTTTCCATAATAAAAAGGTTCAAAATGTACAGATATAACCGAGAGCGAAACTAATTATACTACTAGAATATTTGTGCTGAGGTAGCATTATCCGTAAAATGATAAAACAAAACGGGGTGCTTCTTTAAAATAAACAGAAAATCTGCACCAAAAACTGCAACAAAAGGCACAGAAAATTCACATAAAAAAACACACAAAAGCCACAATAAATATTTTGGATTAATGTACGTTTTTAATACGCTTTTTATGAGGATTTTCTTCATACAACTCTGCATTATGTGCATGTAGCCTAAAGGATAGTTTTCGCCGCAAAGGCCTGTATTATCAATTGCCTTTACTGCAAAATGTGACTGAAATGGAATATTGTTGCACACAGCACATACATATATATATATAACACAGTCCATGCTCACGAATGCGTGCTCCATGCCCATGCTGTAGACCGCAAATTGCAGTCCGCAATGCACGGGCCCCATCCGTATGCACACAGTTTGCGGATGCGGACCCATTCACTTGAATCGGTCCGCAATCCACAAGAGACATGTTCTATTTTTTTTCGCGGTGCGGAGGTACTGACAGAAATCCCACGGAAGCACTTCGCATTGCTTCCGTGGACATCCGATCTGTGCCTCCACTCCGTTTCTTGCAGATTCAAGTCAATCAATCAAATTAACAAAAGCCACCACCAGGGGTGGGTATACCCCTACTAAAAATGTCAATGTCTCAATAACTTGACATGTGGCCTTGAGCATGTCACACAACACACAGAACCAATACAAAAGGGAAAGGAAAGACTTAACTTCAAAGGAGCAATGGAAACACCAGGAACTCAGCCGAGATCCAACCACAATCTATCCAAAGGGTCCAAACAGTAGCTATAAACCGCACAGCATTGTGGGAGAAGCAACTATAAATAGAGTAGGTTAAATAACCCTAATAGCCACACCTGAGGAAAGAAGGCGAGCACCAGAAACAACACAGACGTCATTTGATCCAAACCACGTGTTGCAAGTCTCCCTGATCTCCTGTCACCTGTCGTGGGAACATCCGTGACAGATGCACCCTGAGTTTGCAGGACAGCTTGAATTTATTTGGAACTTGATTGTGGCTGTTATCCACCATCTGGACTATCCTGCATTGGGACCTTTCATAATTTTTTTCTCTTCCGTCCACATCCAGGGAGACTAGCTACAGTGCCATGGGTTGTAAACTTCTTGATTATGTTATGCACCGTGGACGAATGAACATCAAGATCTCTGGAGATGGGCTTGTAACCTTGAGATTGTTGATATTTTTTCCACACTTTTGGTTTTCAAGTCCTCAGACAGTTCTCTTCTCCTCTTTCTGTTCTCCATGCTGAGTGTGGCATACACAGACACACAATGCAAAGATTAAGTCAACTTCCCCCCTTTTTACCTAATTTCAGGTATGATTTTTATATTGCCCACACCTGTTACTTGCCATAGGTGAGTTTGAACGAGAATCATATGTTTGAAACAAAGTTGTTTATGTTTACCCACAATTTTGGAAAGGTGCCAACAATTTTGTCCGGTCCATTTTTGGAGTGAAATTATGTCCAATTTACCTTTTTTCCCTATGATTTTTGTGTTGTTCCAATACAAAATCACAGAATGGACAAAGAATTAGTACACTACAATGGTAAATGCAATTGACTATATGGCAAAACCCTCATACTGGTATTAAAATGAGACTTTCGCCAATATATTCTTATATCAAGAACATACCGGAGCCTGCGCACCTCGTCAAGGTCTCTCAAAGTGGCATGGGACCTAACGCTAACCTACCTATGCCATTTAATCAATCACTGATAGGGGAATAGAGTACGACACACAGCCAACTAACCCCCGGTTACGTCCAGCGTGAAATCACACATACAATGGGAGGAGGCTGTGAGTCCCACCTATCATTGAATCATGTGACGCAGGCCAAATAGGTGCACCTGAATGTTACCCATGCACGAATTCAGGGATGGCCAACCTGCGACTCTCCAGCTGTTGCAAAACGACAACTCCCAGTATGCCCAGACTACAGCAGGGCATGGTGGGAATTGTAGTTTTACAACAGCTGGAGAGCCGCAGGTTGGCCAGCCCTGCACTAATTCTTTGTCCATTCTGTGATTTAGATAATTATTCACATCCACACATTTGACTATCCTGTTTAGGATGTCCTTGTGCTAGATGTGGTCCACTGCGGGCATCCATCCGAAAAAAAAGGGGATTGCTATTAGCAACGGACCACATGTGCAGGACTTGCTCCCCCGGTGAGGAATGCGCAACAACATTTGGGGTTTTGAGAAATGCGCAACAACATTTGGGGTTTTGAGAAATGTGCAACAACATTTGGGGTTTGAGCATTTTTCTGCCTTTTTAGACCAATTTTTTGTGTAGGATGTTTTTGTGGCACATGTGGCCCGCTGCGGGCATTCTCTATTGTATACATTTTTGCTGGGGATTGCTGTTAGCAACGGATCACATGTGCAGGATTTGCTCCCCCCGGATAGAAGTGCTCTACAGCATATGGGGTTTGGAGCATCTCCTGCTTTGTAAGACCACTTTGTTCTGTGAATTTGGTTGTTCCAATACACAAAGGAAATAAAAATATTTATAACAAAACGTGTAATTGCACTAATTTTCTGGGAGAAATACTTGATTTTCTGGAAAATTTTCAGGATTGCCAACACTTACGACCATGACTGTACTATACCGCCATAATGTAGGATTGCACATATGTTTAGATGTTATGGGAGCAAAAACAGTTTTACCTATTCATCTACTTCTTTCTAGAAGAAAATATCCAATTATTTCCAGATTCTCAGGTTTAAATAGCTCCTATCACCCATGCTCCAGCGAGGGAAGTCTTTTCTGCACAGAAAGAGCCATCAGCGCCTGCGGCAGTGCCTGGAATAGTGGTCCCAGCAGGATTGTGTGATCTTCTCACAGCCCAGTGGTAACCTTAGCTCTGCTCAGTCTCTCTGATGGGATTCATCTGACTCCCATCATAGCAACCAGAAGATGCCTGATACGTCTCTGCCTCTCTACTCATTCATATATCACGCTCAGAAGAGGGCCGGGAATAGCAGCACATACTTGTTGTATGTTGATAATCCTAGTTTTCTGTCACCACATTATCCAGTATATCTCCTCCTCCTGGCTGCATCACACAACGCATTAGGTCTCAGCTTTATTACAGATGTAGAAGCCTGTACGCGAGGAACAGTGTAGCATCCCCTTCTAAGTCAGCTGGGATCTAGAACAAGGTATCTGTAAATTAACGCCCAAGAGTCTTATCCCCCCACCACCACCACCACCATCATCCTCAAGAGATGAAAACTCAAGTCTTGCCTTCATTGTATGTCTTGGAGAAAATCAATTCTAATTATATCTAACAAAACGATGACAACTATGGAGCAGCGGCACTTTATCCTAATGGCATCTGCTCTTTCTGTTAAAAATATACATGGAAAAAAATGTTGCTTATAAAGGATCTGTTATCATTATTATTGGTATACGCGTCTATGGAAAATTTCATTGGAATCTCTATATACTTGTATGAACACCACATCCTGATGTCAGGATTAGGCTACATGCACACGAACGTTGTTTGATTCCATGTCCGTTCCATTTTTTTTGGCGGATAGGATGCGGGAATGACCCATTTATTTCAATGGGTCCGCAAAACATGCGGACAGCACACCGTGTCCTGTCGGCATCAGTATGTCCGTTCCGTAGCCCCGCAAAAAAAAAAGAACATGTCCTATTCTTGTCCGTTTTAGGCATTGTTACAATGGATCCGCAAAAAAAAAAAAATGGATGGCATACGGATGTAATCCGTTTTTTTTTGCGGACCGCAAAACACATACGGTCGTGTGCATGTAGCCGTAGACAGAAATAAGCGACCCTGCAGAGGTGTTAATGATCTCTTCTAGCAGAAGCAGTCTGTTGGTGTTAACCACTGATTGACATGTATTGCTCCCTCTGTCTTTAAAAAAACATAGGTTCTCTAGCAGCTGCAGTGTGCATTATAAAGATGCTGCAAAACATAATACACACCTCAGCTGCTGCAGAACATCATAATACACACCTCAGCTGCTGCAGAACATCATAATACACACCTCAGCTGCGGCAGAACATCATAATACACACCTCAGCTGCGGCAGAACATCATAATACACACCTCAGCTGCTGCAGAACTTCATAATACACACCTCAGCTGCTGTAGAACTTCATAATACACACCTCAGCTGCTGCAGAACATCATAATACACACCTCAGCTGCTGCAGAACATCATAATACACACCTCAGCTGCTGCAGAACATCATAATACACACCCCAGCTGCTGCAGAACCTCATAATACACACCTCAGCTGCTGCAGAACATCATAATACACACCTCAGCTGCGGCAGAACATCATAATGTACACCTCAGCTGCTGCAGAACATCATGCTACACACCTCAGCTGCTGCAGAACATCATACTACACACCTCAGCTGCTGCAGAACATCATAATACACACCTCAGCTGCGGCAGAACATCATAATGTACACCTCAGCTACTGCAGAACATCATGCTACACACCTCAGCTGCTGCAGAACATCATACTACACACCTCAGCTGCTGCAGAACCTCATAATACACACCTCAGCTGCTGCAGAACATCCTAATACACACCTCAGCTGCTGCAGAACCTCATAATACACACCTCAGCTGCTGCAGAACATCATAATACACACCTTAGCTGCTGCAGAACCTCATAATACATACCTTAGCTGCTGCAGAACATCATAATACACACCTCAGCTACTGCAGAACATCATAATACACACCTCAGCTGCTGCAGAACATCATAATACACACCTCATCTGCTGCAGAACAGCATAATACACACCTCAGCTGCTGCAGAACCTCATAATACACACCTCAGCTGCTGCAGAACATCATAATGTACACCTCAGCTACTGCAGAACATCATGCTACACACCTCAGCTGCTGCAGAACATCATACTACACACCTCAGCTGCTGCAGAACATCATACTACACACCTCAGCTGCTGCAGAACATCATACTACACACCTCAGCTACTGCAGAACATCATGCTACACACCTCAGCTGCTGCAGAACATCATACTACACGCCTCAGCTGCTGCAGGCCCTTTTTGATGTTTTAAAAATGAAAGTTTCACATCAATGGTGAACTGAATCGCTGCTTATTTTCCAGCAATTGGTTCTGCAGCAGTTCAGGTAATTATTGTAAGGAGTAATATGCCCCCTCTACAAAAACATTTTTAAAACATAGCAACAATTAGACCGCAGTTC
Source organism: Bufotes viridis (assembly GCA_033119425.1). Lineage (NCBI taxonomy): Eukaryota > Metazoa > Chordata > Amphibia > Anura > Bufonidae > Bufotes > Bufotes viridis. Next base: position 96,726,184 of record CM065598.1, on the reverse strand, counting down.
TGTGACCTGTATGAACGTACTCGTGGGGCCATGTTTTAATGTTTCCGTCCTTCCTCCCAAATAGTAAGCACTCTTGAAAATCTGCCTCTCCTAGCTGCAGCCCATTCTCCATTTTGCAATAAATTGTACTCTAATTGCTGAAAAATTTTATTTCCTTTGGTCAAATGGACAGGCAGAGTTCAGATATTTTGCAATGAACCCCGCTGCCATAACCCGTAGCAGCGGCTGCTTTCTGGTCCGAGACAGATTATTTTCTGTATTGTATTTCCTGCATTATGAGAACACAAAATAATAGGGTCTACGACATAAAACCTGTAACTTTACATCTGTACAATCACTTAGCAACCAAACCAGCAATTCCCGTCACTACAATGTATACGTAAGAACAAAGGACCTGTCTTACCTCTATTTTGGCTTCTCTCTACAGGTTCCTGATTAAATGTTTCAGAGTAAACGTTCTGCCGTCTGACGCGGGCAGATGGATAACCACACTGATGTTTAAAATTTACTTTTCTCTGCGGTGGATACACATCAGACTCTTACAGAATGAAACACAGGTAATTTCTATAGCCGTGAAAGTGACCAGAAAGTAGAAAATCAGTTAGGCCAGTTAATCTATAGGTTTATAATCTCGTCGTATCCTGGGGCTGTATAACAAATCCCAGGGAAAATTAGTTAGAGTATTTGTTATGAGTCAATGTAAAACAGCGAGAGCAGGCTCTCTAGAGAAATGCGTAGAACAGTTTTCTGGGTCTATAATATTGATGGTCTTTCCTTCGGATAGGTCATCAAAATTTGAATGTTGAGGGGACGACTTTCAGCACCCCTGATGATTGCATCCTTTTCATTCTTTATGGCCCCTTTCACACGGGCGTTGCGGGTGCACTCCGTCAAACAGTGTGGGTGCGTTGCGGGAATCGCCGCGATTTTTCCCTGCGAGTGCAAAGAGCTGTCATGCGTTTTGCACGCGCGGGAGAAAAATCGGCACTTTTGGTACCCAGACCCGAACCTGCACTTCTTCACAGAAGTGCATGTTTGGGTCAGAAATTGTCCCGCTGGTATTATTTCACATTATAACATAGTTATAATGTAAAATAATACCCTTGGCCATCTTCCTAATGGTTAAACAGGTGCAGAATGGGTTAAAAATAATAAACTAATATTAACTTACCTGTTCCATTTGATCGCGAAGCCCGGCATCCTCTCCGTTAGCTTGGACCTGTGAAAAGGACCTGTGATGATGTCACAGCATCACATGGCCCAATCACCTGCTCCATCACTATGGTGATAGAGCATGTGATTGGTCCATGTGACCATGTGACATCATCACAGGTCCTTTCCTACTAGCAAGCTAACGGAGAGGATGCCGAGCTTCGCGATCAAATGGAACAGGTAAGTTATTATTAGTTTATTATTTTAACCCATTCTGCACCGGTTTAAACATTAGGAAGATGGCTAAGGGTATTATTTTACATTATAACTATGTTATAATGTGAAATAATACAGAACCGGTTACACATCCCAATGGTTGCATAGCAACCATGCGGGAACATCGCAAAGCATCCGCACTTGCTTGCGGATGCTTGCGATTTTCCCGCAGCCCCATTCACTTCTATGGGGCCTGCGTTCCGTTAAAAACGCAGAAGATAGAGCATGCTGCGATTTTCACGCATCGCAAAAGTGATGCGTGAAAATCAACTGTCATGTGCACAGCCCCATAGAAGTGAATGGGTCCGGATTCAGTGCGGGTGCAATGCGTTCACATCACGCATTGCACCCGCGCGGAAAACTCGCCCGTGTGAAAGGGGCCTATACCTGGCAGAACCCTATCCTTTTCATAGTGGCTGTGTCTTGTATTACAGCTCAGTCACATTCACCTGAATGAGACTGAGCTGCAGTACCAGGAACTGCCACCACCACATATATGGAATGATAGATCAGCCAGCACTCGGTGGATATGTCGCACAGGAAGGAGCTCTCTCCACAGCATACACGATAAGAAATATCCCAGCGACCTTCTTGCTTTTAATCTCTGTTTATATTTTTATTGAGCAAATATCAAAGGTTGCCCGGACGCGTTTCGGCTAATGAGCCTTCTTCAACGGGTCACAGGACTAATGCATACAGACATTTAAATAGGAACAATGACGTCAGACGCCCAGGTAGAGGCGGTAAATACAAAATAGCCAATCAGCATCTGAGTTTCATTTACAAGCAAAATAGGTAAACAAATCAATTGAAAATCAGCTTTGCACGTTACCCCTGGCGTTTTCAATGAGCAGATTGTGCCTGAAATAAAAGTATATGTCAATTAGATATATACAAAATCTCATATTCCAGATTTAAACCACGGGGTTCTAAAGTGTCAAGTGTATGGATCCAAAAAGCTTCTCTGCGGAGCAGAAGCTTCTTAATATCACCCCCTCTCCTCTGCATCCTCACTTGCTCTAAGACCTGAAATTTTAATTGTGACAGGTTATGGCCATATTTGTCAAAATGGTAGGGAAGTGGCAATAAAAGGTTTCCTGTCCTAATAGTGGATTTGTGTTTGCAAATCCTATCCCCGATGGTCTGCATGGTTTCACCCACGTACAGGAGTCCGCACGGACATTTTATCACGTAAATAACATTGCTGGAATCACAGGTGAAATAACCTTTGATGTTAAACGGTTACCTGTACGTGGGTGATAGACATGGGGACACTTAGCGACATTTAAACATTGGCGGCATCTCAAGCATGGAAATGTGCCTTTCTTAATACTAGATAACATTGCATTGCAAGGACTTCATAATTAAGAGGGAGAGCTGATAAACTTCCCCACAAACTTAAGCCAGGCTGGTGTTTTGATCAGAAGGAATACTCAGGCACGTGCTACAGGACCAGTTATGGGAGGGGGAATACTGTAGAGCTTTGTAAGATTGTAAGCTGTTGTGCTGCACCGCAGGCTATCCCGCACCACACACCCATACAGTGGTTCTTGTCTTTTAGGGTAATAACAGGTAAGGTGTGGCAGTTTAGTTGTGCCCTCCAGTAGGTAAATTACCGCACTTTCCTCCTGCATTCATCGGAGGGCACCGTGCAGTGCAGTACAAGGGTCTCACCCTTCAGGCTGGGTGTATGTAAATTTATTGTATGTTCCCAGAATTTGTGGTTGTGTTTATTGCCACATTTAAGTAAAATTCTGTTTTGGCAAAAGCTGGTGTTGGGGTTGCTTTCCTCATTCATGACTTCACTGTATCTTGGGGAGCCCACCCCGGTACACGGTTACATTCTCAGAACTCTATAGAAATGAATGGAGCATGCTGGGAGTTGTGGTTTCATTACAGTTGGAGTGCTGGAAGTTAGACATCACTGGCCTATAGCTATCAGCCTACAGAAAGGCATGATGGGAGTTGTCATTTTACAACAGCTGGAGAGCCGCAGGTTGAGAAGCATTGATTTATATGATACATTTTGGATTTAATGGTGAGATAACTGTTTTAACACTTGTTTTATTCCATACCTATTATTTCATGTGTTTGAGTGGATGAGTTAAATATATATGTGCATTTGTTTTACCCTCCCCCAAGGATCCTCAGTAATTAGTAGGTTTATTTTCCGCCACATATTAATGGTTATTTGACACTAGTTAATGAAGTCATCAATTCCTTGTAGAACTTTTAGAGCAGATCTTTGTTGGTTTTTCAGACACAACAGAATTTTTTTAATACAGACATGCTCTCTTTGAACCAAAGTCATAGTCATCCAAATGTATGCAAATCTAATGAAGGATGTGTTCCCCTGAGAGGGGGTAGCAGGTGCATGTATGTTCCAGTTCCAGAAATTAAGGAGCTAAACCTATTTGTTTAACCTTTTTACTGTCACGTTGCCTTCCGATTTGTAAATGGATGGCACTCATTTACGTTGTAACTGGTCCTCAGCATACGTAATGGACGACTAGAATATAGTGTTGCGCTACTGTTGCTAAAGAATCAATTAAAAATATATCCATTACACATACCATTTACCTTGTAGATCAACCTCATATGTTTTAGGCTTAAATAAGCATGATTCATTAATTAAAATGTATTCCTGACACAATGGGTGAGGATATCGGGTTGTCTGGTTTAAAAATATTTTTTTTTTTTATAGACCCTATTCATGAATTCTTTGTTAATACAGGACGCGTCTTCTGTTCAGAATCCTCATCTTAGATGACCTGTCCTGCATTACAAAAACAACATATTGATTTGAATGGATACTGTGTAGGTCTTCCTTTCCCCTGTGGTGATACTGCAGAGAGATTGAACACCTACCTCCAGATTTCCCCACAGATTACAGCTGGTTGCTGGGAGTAAAAGTTTGGAGACATTTTGTGATTATCTTATTGTCAGGGGACCCTTCTAACAAGTAGGGAGAAAAATCATGGCGTTATGCCAGCGGGTGTGGAATTATTGTGGCAATGACCAGCTATATTGTGGAAGGGGGCGTGACTAAGTGACTACCTGGTTTTCACTAGAGCCTCTAATGGTGAGGATAGACTTAGGCCGTTAGCCAGCAGCACTCTTTAGAAGAGGCTTTCTTCTGTGGTGTATGGTCTAAGCACTGACAGGCTGACCCCCCCACCCCTGTTACCTCTGCAGCAATGCTAGCAGCACTCATACAACCTCTGGATATGGCACTGAGCACTGACAGGCTGACCCCCACCCCTGTTACCTCTGCAGCAATGCTAGCAGCACTCATACAACCTCTGGATATGGCACTGAGCACTGACAGGCTGACCCCCGTTACCTCTGCAGCAATGCTAGCATCACTCATACAACCTCTGGATAGGACGCTGAGCACTGACAGGCTGACCCCCACCCCTGTTACCTCTGCAGCAATGCTGGCAGCACTCATACAACCTCTGGATAGGACGCTGAGCACTGACAGGCTGACCCCCACCCCTGTTACCTCTGCAGCAATGCTAGCAGCACTCATACAACCTCTGGATATGGCACTGAGCACTGACAGGCTGACCCCCACCCCTGTAACCTCTGCAGCAATGCTGGCAGCACTCATACAACCTCTGGATATGGCACTGAGCACTGACAGGCTGACCCCCCCCCCCCCACCCCTGTTACCTCTGCAGCAATGCTAGCATCACTCATACAACCTCTGGATAGGACGCTGAGCACTGACAGGCTGACCCCCACCCCTGTTACCTCTGCAGCAATGCTGGCAGCACTCATACAACCTCTGGATAGGACGCTGAGCACTGACAGGCTGACCCCCACCCCTGTTACCTCTGCAGCAATGCTAGCAGCACTCATACAACCTCTGGATAGGACGCTGAGCACTGACAGGCTGACCCCCACCCCTGTAACCTCTGCAGCAATGCTGGCAGCACTCATACAACCTCTGGATATGACACTCAGCACGTGCAATAAACTCCTTTGGTCGACCATGGCAAGGCCTGTTCTGAGTGGAAACTGTCTTGTTAAACCGCTGTATGGTCTTGGCCACCGTGCTGCAGCTCAGTTTTAGGTTGTCAGCAATTTTCCCTATAGCCTCGGCCATCTTTATGTAGAGCAACAATTCTTTTTTTTTCAGATCCTCAGAGAGTTCTTTGCCATGAGGTGCCATGTTGAACTTCCAGTGACCGGTATGAGAGAGTGTGAAAGCGATAACACCAAATGTAACACACCTGCTCCCCATTCACACCTTGTAACTCTAACGAGTCACATGACAATTTGGCCATTTTCACTTAGAGGTGTTCTCACTTTTGTTGCCAGCAGTTTAGACATTAATGGGTCTGTGTTGGGTTATTTTGAGCACACACCAAATTTAAACTGTTATACAAGCCGTACGCTGACTACTTTACATTGTAACAAAGTGTCAGATCTTCAGTGTTATCCTATGAAAAGATAGAATATATATATAGTATCATTTACACATAGCACACAGAGCTCCTCCATTATATGATTGATATGAATCGTTCTGCAGATTACAGGATATGTTACAAGAAATAATTTTGCTGATGAATTAGCTCTTCCGTGCGTTCTCTTGTTTATGCAAAACAAATGCAAAATACCTTACTTGATTAATTAATTCTGGAAAGCACAGTGTATCTGCTTCTCTCCAGCTTTTGCAGGAGAATGGAAATTGTCTTCAGTTTTATGTTTGTAATTTAGACATGTCTAACTACTAGTGGAATATTAATAATGAAAGGGTGCTATAACTCCCAAATAACGACTGATGGTCGGAATGATCTTGAAAACTCCTCCTGGGAGTGGTAATTCTATGTTAGGTGTGGTTTCATAGATCAAGGGAGGGTCTTGGTTCACCAGCATTTTTTTTTATTTTTTAGCAGAACCCACTGATTTTAAGAGGACTGCCAACCATCTAATTTGTATGGGGGTGTCCCAACTTTCCTCTGATTTCAGATATGAAGGGAAAGAAGGATTAGGTAGTTTGATTTCAACATGGAAAATTCTCCCCATTCAAGTCTCATGCACACTCAGCCAAGCCCATATTTATTACTCAGTTTAAAGGGGTTATCCAATTCTAAAAATGACCCCCAAAATGTCCGGGCCCCTCCTGTAGATCATACTTACCTCCCCGTAATGACGTCACCATCGTCGCCTGCTATTGTCCGAACCCCCCTTTGCTGGATGTTTTGATCCGCGGCATGGGGAGATGCAGCGGCGGCCCTGCAGGGATCCGGAGCAATGCGGGTGCCAGGGAACAATATGAAGTATGATCTATAGGAGAGGCCCGGGCATTGTGGGGGGCATTTTTAGAATTAGTTAACCCCTTTAAGCTTAGTAGAAATTGCACAGGGGAGCAGGGCCAATTAGAGACGAAGGGCACAGCACTCTTTTTAGTATTAGTAAATAAATAATAATGTGTTCACAATGAGAGCCCCAGCGATCAGCCTTAGGCCAAGTTCACACTTGATTTGATCAGTGATTTCCATTTGTAATTGTGAGCCAAAACCAGATGCAGTTTAAAAACACAGAACACATGCAAAATCTTTCTATTACGCCGCATCTCTGTGTAGTCTCCACTTCTGGTTTTGGCTCCCAATCCCTGATGGAGTCACTTACCAAATCCATTAGCACTGGAGTATCTTCATTTTACAGTATTTCTATGGAGCCACAGGCTGGGGCTCCATAGAAATGACTAAGCAGCAGCCTGTCACACAGGAGGACAGGGGCTGCTGCTAACACATTCTGGCTCCCCCGATCCCCGTCGTAGGGAGCCGGAGCACACCTGATGTCCGCGATCAGCATTAGCACTGGTTATGAACATTAGTCGTGGTTGCCTGCTGTATGAAACAGCAGGCACCCGGCGGCTATGGAGCCCGTTTTGCTCAGGAGCGGGCACCATCTTTAAAGTCCCAACCACCGATGTAAATAGCCATATGTCAGTCAGGAAGGGGTTAAGCCCAAGTGGCACATGACCCAGTAGTGACATACTCACTGCTGAGTCCAGTCATTCGCTGCCCCTGTGTCCTCGTCCGTTTTGGAAATTTACATGCAGGAACTGGAAGGCAGTGTAAACAGCTAGGGACCTATGAGCTGGAAATGAGTGGCGGGAGCAGGTAGGTATGCTCTTCTTCAGAGGTCTGGAGGGGAGGGACAACCTCTTTAAGAAGAACGCCTACAAAAAACTAAATTGGCTAATACCCCCCACTTAAAAAAATACAATGATTCTTATTTTTCCACCCCAATTTTTGAGCAGCACTTGATCCTTGTTCTACAATATTGGTAGGGACATGAGTTAGACACAATTGGTCTTGTTTTCTGAAGCAGGATAATGTACATTAAGTAAATGTAGTGAGAGCTGAATCTTGAATATTTATGGACAGAGCGTGGAACATATTCGGTCCGAGCATTAAAATGCCTATAGATTCTGTCTGCTTGGATAAACATTGATGTGAAGACCAATTACATAGACAGTGCAGTGTCCCAATCATTTCTCCAGATGCTGCTGTTAGATAATATAAAGCACAACTGAAACCATACATCAAGGATGAAAACATAATGTACATTACATTTTGCTGCTTATGTAAACATATGTACATAGTAATTTTCTAGGCGCATAAGGCTTTGACAATGTTCCGGTGGGAAGGAAAATTAATGTTACATTCAACGCTTATCTCGTTTCCTATCCATATTTATTAGTATGTATCATGTAATAAAATAATTAACGGTGGAAATTGCAATCCCATGGCTCGTCTTTTTTTCTCATTGCTCCAGGTCCATAGATCTTAATGAAATGCAGCCAGTCAGTGAAATCTAATGCAGTGCAGGTTTAGCTTTGTAAAGGGGACCATGGAGTATCTAAGATCATGGGCCTGCAGTAAAGGGGTCTTACTGTTTTGCTTTAAAGATAGAATATATATGTCAAGTAGAGATGAGCGAACTTTAAAAAAAAGTTTGGCGTTCGGGTTGTGGTAATCGCCGCATCCCGTTATGGATTCCACTATGGCGGCATATGGAATCCATAAGGGGCGGCTTCCACCAACCCGAACTGTTGAACAGCCGAAGAACCTGGGGTGACGTCACCATCATGTGATCAGTGCAGGGGGCGTGGCTCAGCACAGGATCAAATCCAGTGCTGAGCCACGCCCCCTGCACTGATCACATGACGGTGACGTCACCCCAGGTCCTTCGGCTGTTCAACAGTTCGGGTTCGTGGAAGCCGCCCCTTATGGATTCCATATGCCGCGATAGTGGAATCCGTAACGGGATGCGGCGATTACCACAACCCGAACGCCAAACTTTTTTTTAAAGTTCGCTCATCTCTAATCTCAAGTTTGTATTTGGGGGAGGGGGGTGTGCTTCTGTTTACTAGAACCCATACACACCCAAAGTGGCTGAGCTACCATACCTATATCCGTTTTTTTTTTTTTTTTCCGTAGACTAGCAGTCCGACAACTGAAGCCAATGTTTAATCCAACAACCTGAGAATCATGACCCAAATTTCTACAACAAATCTGCCACAAGTGAGTTTACCATTGTATTCCGGTTGTTTTAAGTTATCCCCTATCCACCGGATGGGACCTTCATCGATCACCCAGGGGCCCTGTACTCCATGCCGCCGCTATCCAACTGTTTGCATAGACGCGTAGCTGTAGTTAACTTGACTAAAACACAGTTTTTCTTTTGTTGATTGGAGGCTCTGTTCCAAATGCAAATTAGGCCTGTGGTGCAATGAGGACGTCCCCATTGCTTTTGTTGCTCCCAAACTCCACTTCTTTCTGTGGCCAGCCGCTCCCTCACTGGTTTGCCACTGCCTGAACCTGTCAATCAAAGCGGCTCTGGAAACGAGTGTGGCTTGGGTGCAACAAGAGAAATGGTGTTGCCTTGATTGCACCAAAGCCCTAATTTGCCAAAGAAAAATTATTGTGACTTGGCAAAAGAGCCTTGGATCAACACAAGAAAAATAGCTGGGGTCATACTGGCGTGGTCTTAAAGGGGTTTAATGCAAATAGCATTTATTACGTAGATAAGGCTATTTTCACACCTGCCGCTAGTTTAAGTGTGTCGCTGGACTGCCACTCCGTCCCCATTGTTTATAATGGGGTGGGGCGGAGTTCCGGCGCAGCCCGGCAGTGCATGTCGTAGTTTTGGTCCGGCAGCCTCTCGCCGTGCGCTGCCGGGCTGCGCCGGAACTCCGCCTCCATTATAGTCAATAGGAATGGAGCGGCAAGACGGATCTGACAGGCTGAACAGCCTGTCTGATCCGTCCTGCTGCTAGTGTGAAACTAGCTTAATACAAGGCACTGACTAATGCATTGTGATTGTCCATATTGCTTCCTTTGCTGGCTAGACTAATTTTTCCATCACAATATACATGTCTCGTTTCCATGGTTATGACAACCCTGCAATCCAGCAGTGGTAGCCGTGCTTGCATACTATAAAGAAGCACCAGCCTTTGTGCGCTCCCGTGGTCCCGGTCACTAGAGAGGCTGGCATTTTTTCCTATAGAGTGCAAGCACGACCACCACTGCTGGATTGCAGGGTGGTCGTAACCTTGAAAATGAGCCGTGTATAATTTAATGGAAAAATGAATCCAGCCAGCAAAGGAGGCAATATGGGTAATAACAATACATTAGTAAGTGGCTTGTATTAACTTTCTCTACATGATAAATGCCACTTGCTGAAGTGAGACAACCCCTTTAATGAAATTATAGATCGGACGAGAGGCTTTTTGGTCCCCCTCGTCTGCTGTTTTTTTTCAAGTCCCTAGCAGTAGGGCTTCGGCCAGACACACACACATTTCTTTTTCAAATTTTGCAAAACCCCTTTAATAACCGTGCGCTGGCGCTTGATGCAAGTTATGGTGGGGGCTCCGGCATACAATAGTTTTAAATCTACGCCATCACCTTACTGGTGTAGATTTAAATAATTTTCAAAAACTGGCGTAGAAAATGATAAGTAAGAAAAGAAAAAAAATATTCCTTTTTTTTTTTCAATATGTTTGATCTCTAGGACCAGAGCAGGAATAGGCTTTGGTGCTTCCTGATCTCTATACATAGCGCTAGAGAAGGCACACATGACATGACAAAAAAATATCTGCCTTTTCTATGGGGAGTCCGGCTGTCGCCCCTGCCACAATCTCCGTGTAGCTGCCACCTTTGGACGGTGGTCAGTTAAATTCAGACCAGCCGGATGTATATAGTGAGTGAGAAGTCTGCAACTTAGAAGGGTTTTCTTACATTTTAATACTGGTGATGACCTATACTGAGGATCGGTCATAGGTATCTGATCGGCTGGGGTCCGACACCTGGCTGGGGTCCGATCAGCTGTTTGAGAAGGCACCAGCGCTCCTGTGAACACCACAGCCTTCTCTTGGCACACCAAGCACAATGCCGTACATTGTATAGCGGTTGAGCTTGGTATCGCAGCTCAGCCATTTACTTCAATGCAGCTGAGCGGTGCCTAGGCCACATGACTGGACGTGTTGTCACGGCCTAGGAAAAGCAGTGAGAAGGACACAGCGCTGCTACCTTCTCGAACAGCTAATCGTCGGGGGTCCCGGGTGTTGGACCCCCACAATCAGATACTGAAGACCTATCCTGAGACTAGGTCATTAGTAAAAAATAAAAATCTGAAAACTCATTTAAATTAGGAATCCACATGTGATCCTGCTGCTGAGAGTGTTCAGTTCCCTTGCTGCACCCCCACAGGAGACATGTAGAGCATACTGAAATTAAAGTTCTGGCGGTGTAATGCATGGAATTGCCAGGTCCTTCAGAGAAAAGGATGCTCTTTAGACACTTTCTGCTACAACTAATTGATAGAGGTCCCAAATCAGAGACTTCGATTTCATCTCTACAGCATTTGAAAATAAGTTTTCCAAACCAGACAAACTTTTTAAAGTTTTCTATAACTTAACAATACTTGGCACGCCTTGAATGAGATTGTTCCTGTGGGGTCCATTTAAACAGCACTGGTCTCCGATCAGTTCCAGCTCTTCTAATTATGTATCCTTCGTCTTTTTTTTTTTTTTCATGTCTACTTCTCCGTGCATCTTTCTTTTCTGCTCTCAGCAATCTAATTGGCTTGAGGCTGTAATGGTGAATTAAATGCATATCACACAAAGCTGCTGTACCTTCCAGTAATTAGTGGGAATTGTGGAAGCGTCACATTTAAATGAGTTAGCTCTGCAAGATGGATTCCCTTTGTGGGCCTCAAGTGAAATCATTACAGGGTATAATTCTGGACCTGACACCAGACTGGGAACCATTTATTAGGGGAATACAGACACTTCTGAAAATAGCACAAGGCACAGAATGTAATATCTGATAAAGAATAGACGCTATTGAATATAAGTGAAATTAATCTGTCTGGAGTTAATTAAAGCTATGTGACTTGGAGCAAAGCACATACAGTGCCTTGCAAAAGTATTCACCCCCTTCACTTTTTTTGTGTTATGGTGCCTCACAACCTGGAATTAACATGGATTGTTTGAGAATTTGCATCATATAATTTACAGAACATGCCCATAACCTTGAAGATGTTTTTTTTGTTTTTTTGTGAAGCAAACAACAAATAGGACACAATAACAGAAAAAGTCAATGTGCATAACTATTCACCCCCTAAAGTCAATACTTTGTAGAGCCACCTTTTGCCGCAATCACAGCTCTAAGTCGCTTTGGATAAGTCTCTATGAGCTCGCCACATCTTACCACTGGGATTTTTGCCCGTTCCTCCTTGCTGCTCCGGCTCCTTCAGGTTGGACGGTTTGCGCTTGTGAACAGCGATCTTTAAGTCTGACCACAGATTTTCTATTGGATTGAGATCTGGGCTGTGACTCGGCCATTCCAACACATTGACATGTTTCCCCTTAAACCACTCAGGTGTTGCTTTAGCCGTGTGTTTGGGGTCAGTCCTGCTGGAAGGTGAATCCTCCGTCCTGGCCTCAGATCACGCACAGAGTGGTGCAGGTTCTGCTCAAGAATATCCCTGTATTTAGCACCATCCATCTTTCCCTCTCTGACCAGTTTCCCAGTCCCATCCCCCCCATGATGCTGCCACCACCATGTCTCACTGTGGGGACGGTTTTCTTTGGGTGATGTGATGTGTTGGGTTTGCGCCAGACATAATGTTTTCTTTGATGGCCGGATCCACAACACACCCGGCCGGCACCCCCCATAGAAATGCCTATTCTTGTCCGCAAGCTGCAGACAAGAATAGAACATGTTCTATCTTTTGCGGAGCCGTGGATCGGAAATTCGGGGCTGAAGCCCGGGAGTTCGTGGGCCGCGCTCCGCAAATGCGGAAGCGGAGAGCGCATAGTGAGGACCCATTTGCGGACGTGTGAATGGGGCCTAAACCAAACATTGAACTTAAGGCTGTAATGTAACAAAACACGAAAAAAACTCAAGGGGGGCGAATACTTTTGCAAGGCACTGTATACGCAAGGGATGCAATCATGTTGTAGGCTGAGCCAGTATTCCTTTGGTTCACCCTTGGCCATTAAAGGAGATTTACAGTGTTATGTAAATAAAGCTTAAAGGAGCATCCGATGTAAAACTCATAAATTGTGTTATAACCAATACAGGATGTGAGGCGTGGAGCATGCCACGGGTTTCCAAATAGTCCATGCACGGACTAGACGAAGCACGCTCTGTCAGTTGTACATGGAGTGTTCCTTTAAAGAGGACCTTTCATTGTTTTGAGCATTATAAACTGGTTTGCCTACCAGATAGGTGAACGCCCCCACATGTAAATGTTTTGTTTTTTTTCAAAAATGGGGATGCTGTGTCCCCACCATTTTTGCCGCCTCATATGTTAATTTCCACCATTGATACAGAGAGGAGAAGACGCCAGCGTTTCTCATCTCCTTCTCCCTGCCTGTGACGTCTTCCAGTCCCATCGGGGCACATGATATCCAGGGAGAAAAAAAACAGCTCATCTGCTCTGTGACGCGCTCCGGTGCGATTGGATGGCATCACAGGCAGGGAGAAGGAGACACCCATTGGGAAACGCTGGCATCTCCTCTCCCTATACCGATGGTGGAAATTGACATATGAGGCGTCCCCACGGAGAGGCATTTAAAAAAAAAAAAAGTATTTGAATGTGGAGGCGTTCACCTATCTGGTAGGTATACCAGTTTATAATACTCAAACCAATGAAGTTTTATCTACATAAAAACAGTAATATTCCTTTAGCCCCTTGAAGGGGTTCTCTCACGTCAGTAAGTGGCATTTATCATGTAGAGAAAGTTAATACAAGCCACTTACTTATATATCGTTATTCTCCATATTGCTTCCTTTGCTGGCTGGATTCATTTTTCCACTACATTATACACTTCTCGGTTCCATGGTTACGACCGCCCTGCAATCCATCAGTGGTGGTCGTGCTGTGGTCACATGACCATGTCCATGTAGCTCTTTCTTATTTCCTGTGATTTTATGTCCATGGGCGGGGCACTTATAGGAGAGTGTCTATGTAACTAGCTAGATGGGAGGAGCTATAAACTAGCTGGGTGTTGTTAGGGGCGGTGCTGGAGCTGTGGCAGAGGAAGGAGAAGTGCATCATGGGTTTGGTTGGATACAGCAACCGGAAGTGCTACATACAGGATGAAAATAAACCAGAGAGATTGGTTTACATGGTGAAACATCCGAAGTCGATTCGCATAAAACTTCATTACAATACTGTACGGAGCAGGAGCTTCATACAGTATTAGAATGTATTGGCTCTGATGAGCCGAAGTTATTACTTCGCGAAGTCTCGCGAGACTTTGGGTAATAACTTTAAAAATTAATTTCTACTGTAAAAAAAACTTTTACCTGAACATGGTCCCGCTCTGTACAGTATTCTAGCGAAGTTTTATGCAAATCGGCTTTGGATGTTTAATTCGAAGTCAATTCGCTCATCCCTAGTCTGAAAAAAAAAAGCATGGGGAAAAATTCATATGGGGTAAGCACGATAATAAATATATCTTTTAAAAATGATAATAATCCCGGAAAACCTTGTTAAAGATGTGGCGATTCTCTCTCTTTTTTTCATCCCTGCCTTCTGAGAGCCATAACTTTAATATTTTGGGTTTTGAGTTTTCTTTTCTCTCCAGCAATGACATTCCAACTTTTGTGCCAATCACAGACTGCAGCAGTCACATATCGACATGACACGTTATTGCTGGGGACCAAGGAAATGTCAGCATGGGGGTGCCAGGGGGTTAGTAGGGTATGCCGCCTTTTTGTTTCTTTTTAGTGATGTGTTCACAAGCGGTGGCTATCTGCTGTGGAAAATCTGCAATATATCACAGTACCATTAAAACACTCTGCAAAATAATCCTAGCTGAAATTGACCTACAGTGTGGATAGTAAATCCACAGCATGTGAATTTCTGCTGCAGATTTCTACCCTGAATTGCAACCAGTGATGCAGCAAAATCCACATGGAACAGATGTAGATTACCTCTGAGCCAAAACAGAGTTGGAATCAAAGCAAATGTCATGAGAATAAGTCATTGGCCCAAATTTACTAATGTACAGTATCTGCACCAAAAATCTAGGGTTTCTACAAATGCTCAAAAAAGGAGTGTGCTTAGCGGAAAGCAGGAGGAGCTTCACAGGAAAGAGGTGGGCCTAAGATGTGCCATTTTGTGCAAAAATTTTGGTGCAGTTCTGGTGTAAAAATCTGACTCCCAGTAAGCCAACCAATAGTAAGTAATAGTAAGTCGGTGAAAAGTGACTATCCCTGCACCAGATTTACCATCCAGCCTGTGATAAATCTGGTGCCGGTCTAGACAGCCCGGCTAAGCTTACAGGCTTAGTAAATCTGGGCCATTCAGTAGGGGTTGCTCAATCTTGTGTATTTCTATTAGGCCTCATGAACACAAACGTATTTTCTGTCCGTGTCCATTCCGTTTTTTTTGCGGACCGTATACGGAACCATTCATTTCAATGGGTCAGCAAAAAAACGGAAGTTACTCCGTGTGCATTACGTTTCCGTATGTCCGTATTTCAGTTCCGCAAAAAAAATAGAACATGTCCTATTATTATCCGCATTACAGAAAAGGATAGTACTGTTCTATTAGGGGCTGGCTGTTCTGTTCTGCAAAATAGGATTCAGACTCAGTTATAGGCTGGATTCAGACTCATAGTTATAGGCTGGATTCAGACTCATAGATATAGGCTGGATTCAGACTCATAGTTATAGGCTGGATTCAGACTCATAGTTATAGGCTGGATTCAGACTCAGTTATAGGCTGGATTCAGACTCAGTTATAGGCTGGATTCAGACTCATAGTTATAGGCTGGATTCAGACTCATAGTTATAGGCTGGATTCAGACTCATAGTTATAGGCTGGATTCAGACTCATAGTTATAGGCTGGATTCAGACTCATGTTATAGGCTGGATTCGGACTCATAGTTATAGGCTGGATTCAGACTCATAGTTATAGGCTGGATTCAGACTCATAGTTATAGGCTGGATTCAGACTCATAGTTATACAGACTTCTTTGCCAAAGCCAGGAGTGGCTCAAAAGAAGAAAATCTACACCAAAACAGCACAAAATACCTCTTGTGTGAGCTCTGCCATGTAACAATTTTCTTTGCCAGTCACCTGAGGTAAGCACTCACATATAGCTGTAGTTCTTGGCATCAGGATTCAGCTAATGTCTAGTTAATTGTATGATGTAGCAGAAATGTTGATGTTTTGAAAGTATATAATCACTATGATAAGGAGAAGCTTGAAAATTCTAGAAAAAAGAGGCCAACCATCACGATAAGAAAGTGATGACAATATTGGGGTAAATACCTCTGATTTTGGCAGAGACAATCTTACAAGCTCAGGTGAAACAATAGTCTGCTCAGCAAGATGTGGATAATGACGTTATTTGTGTTTCTTACTCACAAACAAATAATCATTATTATCAAATAATAATTACCTATTATTCAGTCTATAAACAGCCAGCAGTTGAGATGACACATCTCTTATTATGATGAAAATATTGAACCGCTGTACCAGACTGCGCCGCTTGGATATTTTCCTAAACTTAATGCGTTATTAGAGCCATTAGGAAACATTAGTAACAAAGGAATATTTCCCTGATGTCAGAGACCCCCACCTCCCCCAATCTTTGTATTATAATCTCTTCATTTTTGTCATCCCACACATAAAATATAATCTCCGTCACTTCAGTCTTTCACCAAGCCTTATATAATACTTCAATTACTGCACAGATACCATATTATTCCAGCACCGCAAACATGCAGAAAGGCAGCCAGAATAAAACTGCAACATGTCATAGTTTTATTCCGGCTGCCTCTCGGCATGTTTGCCGTGCTGACTTCGGAACTCCAGACTGCCCCCATTAGAGTCAATGGGAGCTGGAGCGGACCTCGAGCGGCACGCGTGCACTAGCGGCAGCACGGATCCGGCAGGCTGTTCACCCGACGGAATAGACTGCCGGAGAAGGCTGCCGCTAGTGTGAAACTAGCCTTAGGGGGTGGATTTAGGCTGGTTTCACACGAGCAAGTACGGAGCGTGACATTCACTTGTGTGAAACCAGCTTTATACCACTCTTTGTGGGGTTGTCCAGTTCTGTGACAAAGTCTGTTTTTTTGCAGGCAATCACTTTTTTACCTTTCAAGCTCCTCAGGCTTGTGTACGACATCATCAGAGAAGGGAGAGAAGCTGACATGACAGGTCATGGAACACTCAGTAAAACATGAGAAAGGGGCCATCCGGCTGCTTCTGTCCTGTGTCACATCATCAATAAACACTAGGGACCCTGTGCCACTGGCAGCCATACATGCCCAAACCATCACACTGCCTCCGCCGTGTTTTACAGATGATGTGGTATGCTTTGGATCGTGAGCTGTACCATGCCATACTTTTTTCTTTCCATCATTCTGGTAAAGGTTGATCTTGGTTTCATCTGTCCAAAGAATGTTCTTCCAGAAGTGTGCTGTTTTTTTAAGATGTTTTTTTTTTTTTTTTTAGCAAAGTTCAATCTAGCCTTCTTATTCTTGAGGCTTGTGAGTGGCCTGCACCGTGCAGTGAACCCTCTGTATTTACTTTCATGCAGTCTTCTCTTTATGGTAGATTTGGATCTCTTGGATTCTCTTCAACATGGTAATTATTCTGCCATCATCCACCACTGGTGTCTTCCATGGGCGTCCAGGTCTTTTTGCATTGTTGAGGTCACCAGTGCTTTCTATCTCTCTCAGGTTGTACCAAACTGTAGATTTTGCGACTTCTAATAGTGTAGCAATTTCCCGGATGGGTTTTTTCTGTTTTCGCAGATGAAGGATGGCTTGTTTCAACTGCATGGAAAGCTCTGTTGACCGTATGTTTACTTCTCAGCAAAATCTTCAAAATGCACGCACCACACCTCAAATCAACTCCAGGCCTTTTATGTGCTTAATTGAGAATGAAATAGTGAAGGAATTGCCCACACCTGGCCATCACACAGCCTTTGAGTCCAAATTTTAAAAACAGGGTGCCACATGTAAAGGAGCTAAAAGTCCCAAACCCTTCTTCCAATTTGAATGTGGATACCCTCAAATGAAAGCTAAAAGTCTGGACTTTATGTCCATGTCGATTAAATAACTATAACTTGAATATGTTTTATTAAACAGGTAATAAAAGCAAAATTTGTGTCAGTGCCCAAATATATATGGACCTAACTGTATGTACAAGAATATAACTATTATAATACTGCTGCTATGTCCAAGAATATAACTACTATAATACTTCTTCCTAAGTACAAGAATATACAGTATTTTTCACTTTATAAGACGTACCCGATGATAAGACGCACCTAAGTTTTAGAGGAGGACAATAAGAAAAAATTATTTTTCATTGGACCTCAGATCAGGCCAGCAATCAGACACCCAATGTTAATCAGACCTCATCTGACAGCCCCAATCAGACCCCCAATAAGACCCTCGATCATCCCTCCGATCAGACCCCCAATGTTAATAAGACCCCAGTAAGACCTCAGATCATTCCTCCATGCCTCAGATCAGCCCCCCATGCCATTTATTAGCCCCAGATGCCATTTATCAGCCCCCCATTCCATTTATGAGCCCCCATTATGAGCCCCCATTATGAGCCCCCATGCCATCTATGAGCCCCAGTGCCATTTATGAGCCTCCATTATGAGCCCCCATGCCATTTATCAGCCCCAGTGCTATTTATTAGCCCCCATTATGATCCCCCAGTGTCATTTATGAGCCCCCATAATGGAAGTGCTCATTAGTGTTCGCTTTATAAGACGCAGGGCCATTTCCCCCCCCACTTTTTTTTTTTTGGGGGGGGGGGGTCCATCTTATAAAGCAAAAGATACAGTAACTACTGTAATACCATTCTCTGTGAAAATACACTGATGATTTTAATATCCGGGGGTTTCTCTCAGACATTACCTTTAGAATCTTGTAAAATAAAGATGGATATGCCTTTCTTATACCGCTCTGTCATTTTCTTGCATTCATTAGGAGGTTTTATTATATAAAGTTATCCTGCCAAGTGAAAATAAATGGGAGCACTAATTGTCACTGTTGCCAAGAGCAGGAACAACAGTGCAGGTTCACAGTACTAGGGGCAATTGATTCCCAAGTCTAATGAATTGAATGTGCTTCTGGTTCCCGGGCTATGTACTTAGTTATGAGAGCACAGCTGGGTCCCGACAATAATTATCTTGCAGATTTGTTTTTTGATGTCTTGTCCAGAGCCATCATCCTGCCATCAGTCAAGTGTAATCCTAACAAATGGTCTGAACATTGAGAAGACAAATAGTCACAACATATAGACTTATAGCTTGTGATAAGGTTCCAGCTTTGGCCGCATCTTGCATTCGGTTGTATAATTGCAGCAGGGGATCAGTGAATCTTTGGAGTTATTACTCTGTTGGCTAATTTGTCAATGCAAGCACTCCAGAAAGTCTCCTAATGTGGAAAGTTAGCTCCAGAATGTACCTGATTGAATACTCTTCAGTCATTACAGAGTCGGCAGAGCTCTGGTCATCACTTGGCTAGTTTAACCAAATACAGTGGACTTGATTGAGGGTATCCCGAAGGATTGAGGAATATGGGTAAAGACTCATTCAGGCATATAATACACTTTTAGGACTACGGTTTTACATTCTGAAATATTCTGCATATTTTCTTATACATGGTAGTTTTTAATTGATTATGCATATTTACCATAGAGATGGAATAAACAGCTGATAGTTACCTTTGTCATACTCCCCCCCCCCCCCAAGAACATACAAGGTTACAAGCCAACTAATTCATTTTTGTCCAAAATAAGGGCTCATGCACACAAACTGCTGTCTGTGTGCTGTCTGTAACATGCATTGGGAACCTGTCACGAGGGTAGAGTAACAGGTATCAAGATAGAGCGCAGGTGCACCCCCTGAGCTGCCACCCGGTCCCCTGTCCTTGCCTACTTGCACCACCCGCCCTAGGTGACGGGGCGCAACTGGGCGGCGGTCCCTAACCTACTAAGTGCAAGCAGAGAGAGAGACGGCAGGGAAGAGGACAGCCAAAGGGAAGCAAAAGAAGGTGGACCAGAGGTAGCCAAAAACAAAGGCGAGACGAGTCAACTAGCCGAGGTCAGTCCAGGAGGTCAAGTCAGAACAAGGAAGAGGCAAAGGCAAATCCGTAAACAAACCGAGGTCGAAATCCTAGAGGTAACGTCAAGGTACAGGGAGCAGGCAGAAGAGATGTCAAGAGGCGAATCCAGGTTCAATTCCAAAGGTAGCAAATAACAAAAAGTACACAGCCTATAGGACAAAAATCACAGGCAACCTGTGGCCAGCAGGCCGCCTGTATTTATATTGGGAGTGAGGGTCATGTGACGTGGCCAACGTCACATGACCAACAGACCGACAAGTCGAGTGCCGAGTGATCAGCTCGGCGTTCAAGGCAGACCAAGGAGCAGGGAGCCTCCCAGCTAGCAAGGTCACCCTGGGAATGAGGCCAAACACAGGTCCTTATTCCTGAAGCTAAGCAGCAGGTCTGTGGCCGATGGGAGACCGAGTCTGCCCTCGGCACCCAGTTACAGAACCGCAAATTACGGCTCTCAATGCACGTTGAACCGCCTGTGTGGCCGGCACTGATGGATGCAGATCAATTTAACTTGAATTGGGTCTCGATGCGTCCGCACCGCAAAAATAATAGAGCATGTTCTATTTTTTTGCAGTGCTAAGTGAAAGTTATTGCTGGCCCTACAAGGCATGGTGCCTGGTCTAAGAGTATATGCAGGTTTTTTTTAGGTCGAGTTTCAGCAAGGTGCTGAAAACCGGGCCGAATCTGTGCTCAAACAGCCTCCCATTGTTTTCAGTGGGAAACTGCACCGGAGTTCATGCCGACGAGGATCCCTTGCAACGGAGCAGAAGAAGCCTGCCCTCGGTTTAGCTCCATTCATTGGAGTGGATTTGCACTACACAAAATGAAAACCCAAGGCAGAAACCGCAGCATTTGTCATGGACAGAATCCCTTGTGTGAACCTGCCCTAGTAATATAGTTTGAAAGGTTTAAAATAGACATCCATCCATCCAGTTCAACCCGTTATCCTGGTTGGTCCAGAAGAAGGCAAAAAACCCCATGAGGTTGAAGCTAATTTTCCTAATTTCAGGAGAGGAAATCCCTCCCAACTTCAATCAGGCAATCAGAATAACTCCCTGGATCAATAACCGTTCTCCAGAGATCTTGTAACTATAACCTATAACTATAACCAGTGAATTTACTGTTGACAGATTCTGTTTAAGTCATGGTGTTGTCCAGGCTTATAAAACATGGCTGCTTTTTTTCCAGAAACACCACCATGCGTACCTGTTTATAGGCTGTGTAAAGTAATGTGTGTCAGTTTCATTGTAGCGAATGACTCTGATTTGCAATGCCATACATGCTGTTTTTGAAATGAAGCAGCCATGTTTTTGTAATCCTGGAATAAACCCAGTGTTTAGGAATGCCAAGTGGTATATTGTGGCCCTGACAGTTTGTGTCACGGTGCGCCTACCTGGATACTGTAGTTCCCCAGGGTTAGGCTTCATAGCTTCCAATGAATTGTAGTTGGAGGAATAAGTAGAGCCTTGGTAAAGACTTGGTAAAGTTCAATGGTTTTACTGGAATAAACTTGAGATAAACTTGTCATCCAAACAATTGCTCAATCTTTCTCTTTGCTTCAGCAGGCTAAGGGTAAACTGGCAGGTAAACTTAAATACTTTACTTTATCTTTCTCTGCTGTGCTAATCTCTGGCTTCAGTCTGGTTACTGGACTTTCTCGCAGTTCTGGTACCATTGAATGGGGGTGCCTTTGGTCGTTGACCCTCTAGTAATACTCGTGGTGCTCTACAAGCTGCTTCCCCTGAAAGACTCCTGCTGCAGGAGAGGAGCGATCCCTTCACTACGCCATGTCTCATTTGCTACCAACTCTCAACTCAACTTCTCCACTCTTGACTCCACTATAGCCTCCTCCAACCCTTCCCTTGGTAGGACTAGCCCACTTCTGTCCAAAAGGGGGAGAATGTAATGGTAAGTTCCATCCTATCTAAAGGTACTCTCTGCCAGATACACTGCCACCTGCTGGACAACCAAGCACGTTATAGGTAATAACAGTTGCATAACAGTATTATTAAGGCACAGTATCAGAGGACCTGGAATTAAATACACTGATTGCATTCTCTGCTAGCCATTAGAGACAGTAGCTAGGTGTAAGAATGGTAGTGCCCCCTCTGGGGTACTACAAATGCACATTCAACAAGTCCGTGGCAAAACAAAAGGGAACAGGGGCTCATAATGTAATAATTAAAGTCAATCAGGTAAAGTAACCAAATCATTATGCTCACCTTTGGGTTTTGTGCAAGCCTAGGCACAACACTTATAGTATGAGTAATTGAGGTGCATCACGGTGGCTTCAGATCCTCGGCCATTCCATCTGGAGAAGAACAGACTGTATGGAAGCAGAGGTGCAGACAACTCCACTTGACAATATCCCGAGACCTCTCGGTGCAAAGCACAACCACAAATAGATATAGTGATTATTTTTTTATTGGTGACTTCTATGACAAGACATTTTGTAGTGTACAACTCCTTCATCAAGTCTTCTAGGTGCAGATGAGCAGAGTGCCAAACAGGCTCAGGACAGAGCCTCCTGACCGGGAGAAACATTGCAGTCCCGGAAGACCTGATGAAGGAGTTTTACATTACGAAATGCGTTGTCATAGAGGTCACTTACCAATAAAGAAAGAATGACTATATCCATTTGTGGTCATGTTTTTCACTAAGAGGTGTCGGGATATTATCGTTGTCTGCATCCCCGCTTCCCTACAAATGCACATTCAGGGGAGTCTACATGCTTTACTATATAGTGTAGTTGTGGTTGGAGTAAGATAATCCTTTAATAATCTTACCATGGGGAAATTAAAGGATGTTTCTAGACTGCCATATATAACATACAAAGCAAAGCAATTTTACATATTCATTGCTTAAAGGGATTGTCCCATATCAGCAAATAGCATTTATCATGTAGAGAAAGTTAATACATGGCACTTGCTAATGTATTGTTATTATCCATATTGCCTCCTTTGCTGGCTAGACTAATTGTTCCATGGTTACGACCACCCTTCAATCCAGCATTGGTGACCGTGCATGCACACTATAAGAAAAAGGACTTATTGGTGCTCCATGGTAATCATGGAAACGAGAAGTATATAATAAAAACATAGTATATAAGGCAGAAAAAGACATTTGTCCGTCCTGTTATCCTGCAAGTTGATCCAGAGGAAGGCAAAAAAAACAATGTGAGGTAGAAGCCAATTTTCCCCACTTGAGGAGAAAAAAATTCCTTCCCGACTCTAATCAGGCATCAGAATAACTCCCTGGATCAACGACCCATCTCTAGTATCTATAACCTGTAATATTATTACACTCCAGAAATACATCCAGGCCCCTCTTGAACTCTTTTAGTGAACTCGCCATCACCACAGCTCAGGCAGAGAGTTCCATAGTCTCACTGCTCTTACCGTAAAGAATCCTCTTCTATGTTTGTGTACAAACCTTCTTTCCTCCAGACGCAGAGGATGTCCCCTCGTCACAGTCCTGGGGATAAATCGATGATGGGAGAGATCTCTGTACTGACCCCTGATATATTTATACATAGTTATTAGATCTCCCCTCAGTCGTCTTTTTTCTAAGGTGAATAACCATAATTTTGATAACCTTTCAGGGTACTGTAGTTGCCCCATTCCAGTTATTACTTTAGTTGCCCTCCTCTGAACCCTCTCCAGCTCTGCCATGTCTGCCTTGTTCACAGGAGACCAGAACTGTACACAGTCCTCCATGTGTGGTCTGACCAGTGATGTGTAAAGTGGTAGAACTATGTTCTCATCACGGGCATCTATGCCCCTTTTGATGCAACCCATTATCTTATTGGCCTTGGTAGCAGCTGCCTGACACTGGTTTGTACATCTTAGTTTGCTGTTTCAAAAAATTCCTAGGTCCTTTTCCATGTCAGTGTTTTACCATTTAGTATGTACGGGTGACTTGCATTATTCCTTCCCATGTGCATAACCTTACATTTGTGATTGTTAAACCTCATCTGCCACAAATCTGCCCAAGCCTCCAATCTATCCAGATCCATCTGTAGCAGTATACTGTCCTCTTCAGTGTTAATTACTTTACACAGTTTAGTGTCATCTGCAAAAATTTATATTTTACTGTGCAAGCCTTCTACAAGATCATTAATAAATATATTGAAGAGAATAGGGCCCAATACTGAACCCTGAGGTACCCCACTAGTGACAGCAACCCAATCTGATTGTGTACCGTTAATAACCACCCTCTGTTTTCTGTCACTGAGCCAGTTACTTACCCACATACAGACATTTTCTCGCAGTCCGAGCATTCTCATTTTATATACTAACCTTTTATGAGGTACAGTGTCAAATGCTTTGGAGAAGTCCAGATATACGACATCCATTGATTCGCCGCTGTCAAGTCTAGAACTTACCTCTTCATAGAAGCTGATTAAATTCGTTTGGCATGACCGATCCCTCATGAAGCCATGCTGATATGGCATTATTTGCCTATTTTCATTGAGGTACTCCAAAATAGCATCTCTTAGAAAACCTTTAAACAGTTTACCCACAACAGATCTTAAACTTACTGGCCTATAGTTTCCAGGCTCTGTTTTTGGACCCTTTTTGAATATTGGCACCACATTTGCTATGCGCCAATCCTGTGGAACATTCCCTGTCAGTATAGAGTCCTTATGTATCAGAAATAAGGGTCTGGCTATGACATTACTTAATTCTCTTAGGATATGGGGGTGTATGCCACCTGGTCCTGGCTATTTGTCTATTTTAGTCTTTTTAGGACGCCGTTGTACTTCTTCCTGGGTCAGACAGGGCACTTTTAATGGGTATTTACTTTTACATTCTGCATTTCATCTTAGTTTATTTTCTTCAGTGAATACATTGGAGAAAAAAATATTTAATAGCTTTGCTTTCTCCTCATCGCTCTCTGCAACTCCCCCCTCATCACTCTGTAAAGGTTCAACACCTTCAGATTTATACTTTTTACTATTTATATAATTGAAGAACATTTTATTGTTAGTTTTGCTCTCTTTGGCAATTAATCTCTCGGTCTCTATTTTGGCCACTTTTATTTGTTTTTTTACATATTAAATTTTTTTCCTTATGTGATGGAAAAATGATTCCAGCCAGCAAAGTAAACAATATGGATAATAACAATACATTCGTACGTGTTTTGTATTAATTTTCTCCAGATGATAAATGCCACTCGCTGAAGTGAGACAACACCTTTAAAGATTGCAAATAATAAAGCAAAGAGTGCTCTTTAGTTCAATGGAGACATAAATAAGGAAAAAGTACTAGCTTTTTCTGCCCACAGGTGGAATAGCTGCAGAAAAAAAATGTGAAACTTGGGATTCTTTTCACAAATGAGGCACATCCTCAGAATCGAAATTTGAACAGTTTTTGGTAAAGTCTCTGCATTGTGCTTCTCATTACATTTTCAGCTGCAGAGCAGATACAAATCCCACTAGCACTGTGTGGGTTAAGACCATTGACTGTTCTTCTTGTCAAGGTATGCAGCAATGGATGGCTTTTTGGTGCAGCAATAGTCCCTTTAATTACCCTCCGCATTCTGCAGCCTTCACTGAGGATAAACCAGCAGAACAGTGTTATTAGTCCCAAACTGCGGGTGGGAAACGAGAAGTACAGAGAGATAAAGTCATTACCCCCAAGTGAATTGCTGGGAGTGTCAAGAAATTGAGTCCTTAAATTTCAGCCTTGTCTCTTTCCATTGGTCACCGTCCCATTAAACTGCACAGCGTATTTAAGTGGGAGCCGCACTCTGTGAATCTTATTGAAAAGCCGGCTCTGTTATACTGCGGGTGATAACGAGGGGAGTTAAAAGGACGTGACACTTTTATTTCTTGTTCAAACTAATTGTAGAGCCGAGGCCTTAATTTTATGTTTGCTTTGCTAGAATAGGTGCACTGAATCAAAAGTTTAGAAAGCCTCTTTGCAGGTGTATTCAGCCTGTTTTATGTTACTGCCTCAATGCGTCAGGCGCTTCCTTTTATTCTCTGTCCTCTGGCCCGGCTTACTCATAAGCAGTTAAAGGGGATCTTTGGGCAGCATAGTTGCTCAATGGTTAGCACCGGTGTCTTACAATGCTAGGGTCCTGGGTTTGAATCTGACCAAGGACAACATCTGCATGGAGTTTGTTTGTTTTCCCTGTGCTTGTGTGGGTTTTCTCCAGGGTCTCCGGTTTGCTCCAGGTTCTCCGCTTTCCTCCTATACTCCAAAGACAGACTGATAGGGAACTTATATTGTGAGCTCCACGAGGGACAACGAGTGCTGGCCCAGAGGGAGTGTCCTCCTCGCAGGCACTTGATTGCTGCGTAGCCGACTCATCCCCTTCCTCCTCTAGGTTGTTCTCCATTCTTCAAAAAAAATAAAAAAAATAGTACATTACTATATGAACACTATTTTGTATTATAAATATCCATGTCACATATTACTATCATCAGCGAAATACATTTAGCATATAGTACTACATAAACTATTACATATTACATATGGGGGCATTTAGCAACATTGGGAAAATAAGAAGTGTCATAGCTGGCCATAGCAACAAATCCTAATCCACTTGTCATGTTGTTCACCTACTTTTGCTAATGAAAGGAGAAATCGGAATGGTTGCTATCGGAAACTATGACATTTCTAATTTACAAATTATTACCAATCACATTACCTACATAGTCTACATACAGTGTGTATCGATAAAGATGTAGAGGTCAGTGTCTAGAATTAACTTACGGACGCAGCTCCATGACCTCGCGCAGTAACATCAGTTGTCCCTTGAACATATACGGTCTTTTCTTTGGGGGCCCGGAGCCACTCAGCCCCTGGTGCAGCATCTCTTTGCGGACTCGACCTCATCGACTTGTAATAAAAAGACAAGAAAGGAATATGTAGCCAAATAGAGGATAACCTATGACGTGCTATACTAGGGAGGATAACCTAGGACATGACCTATGCTAGGGAGGACAGCAAGGATCACACAGACATGTATACATTGGCTACTTACCCAAATTCTGGCGACTTTGCCCTTTGGTTTTCTCCCAGATGGTGGAGAAAAGCTCCTGGGTTATCTCCACCCAGGCCGCGTCTTTTTTATACCGGTCGTGATAGTCCCCTTGCAAATTGATACTAGTCGTGACGTCACTGGGACGGCGGGAAACAGTGAGAAGGCCGCGGCGCTCCTGGCGCACCGCTGCCTTCTCAAACAGCTGATCGGCGGGGGTACCGGGTGTCGGACCCCCGCCGATCAGATGCTGATTATCTATCCAGAGGATAGATCATCAGTTTAAACAAAGTGCAGAACCCCTTTAAGAAGAGATGAAGGAATATTTCTCTACTAATTAGCAGAACTCTGTCAACGTGTCACATTTCATGGAGTGTTTATATCCTGTTATCCTTTCCTTCTTATATCAGAGCTACTGTAACCTGCCGAAATGCATAATTGATGTTAAAGGCTTCTTAGAGCAGCAGTTAATTAATCCATCCAGGCTAATGCGATGAGAAAATAAGTGGAAATAAGACAAGCATAAAATTTATATTCTCTGTGATGTGTCAGGCGTGATGCCTTACCTAAATAACATGATCCTATCAAACTGTAGCTGTAATCAGCATTGACTAATAGCTACACAGGTTCTGTACCTGCCCCGCGAGTGGTGGTAAGGGCGTATGGGGACCCAGTTGAGTTACCATGAGACCACCTTGTTACATATATGTATACCCATGGTGTTAGCAACAGTCTATGGCAAGGGTGTGCATACCACAGAGGCAGTCCATGTGGCTATTATTTAGAGATTGGGTGCTCAGCCGCTGTTTGGTTCCATTCTTTTAGCTTTTTTGGTGGAGGAACTGCCTTTCTAGCCAAGTAGAGGGTGGGGAATCAACCCCAAGGTCATGAAGGAGATGGTTCTGGGTTGTAAAACCTATTACCACAATGGTAGGTTGGGTTTGTACTTTGCAATGGGTCTCCGTCTGTTTTATGTATGCAAATTGTAAAATGCTAATATGTATTGCATTAATATTGTTTTGTAATTTAGTTTTTCAGACTTTAAAAAAAAAAAATTATTCATATTTTTTTTTTTTTGGGGGGGGGAAGTCATGGTGCTTTCTCCAGTATGATACTGTTTAAAGGTACTTTCACACTAGCGGCATAGCTATCCGGCAGGCTGTTCCGGCGGGTGAACAGCCTGCCGGGTCCGCCATGCCGCAAGTACCCGTGCACTGCCGTGCTGCCGCTCCGTCCCCATTAACTATAATGGGGCGGAGTGCGGAGCTACGGCGCAGCACGGCAGTGCACGGCTGGAGATCGCTGAACTTAAAGTACTGCAGGTCCGACTTTTTAGTCCGGCGATCTTTGCCGTGCACAGACGCGCTGCGCTGTAGCTCTGCCGCCCGCCCCATAATAGCTTCTCCAAGGTGAGGTGCTTGGTGAAGCCATAGACCGTACACGGTGCTTCACAGCACATACACTGCACATTGGGCACATGGGAATTTAAGAAAGATTTACCGCCCTCAGCTTCATCTGTGCAGTGTGCATGCGCCTGATGATGCTGGGGAAGAGTCCTGGACTCTTCATCTGGTAAGGCTACTTTCACACTCACTTGCATTGTTAATTCTGGTATTGAGATTCAGCAGAGGATGTCAATACTGGAATCAAACGGATCCATTTAGACTTTGCACATCAGGATGCATCTGTTCTGTTAGGATGCAGTTGTGTGAAATCAAATCGGAAAAAAACGGATTTGTCACTACATACATTGAAAGTCAATGGGTGACGGATCCGTTTTTTAGGTTCCTAAAAAAAGTCACCATTGACTTACATTGTTTCCAGTAACGGATCAGTTTTTTTCTATTTTTCTCTCCGGAGACAAAACGGAATGCTGCCGTCACAGAAGAAATCCTGATGCATCTTGAACTGATCTCTTTCTATTCAGAATGCATGGGGAATAAACGAAACAGTGTGAAAGTAGCCTAAGTGCTCGTTCACACGACCGTATGGTTTTGCGCTCTGTTTTTAACAGATCTGTTTTTCCGTTTTTGATTTTTAGTAGTGTTTCCGTTTCGCTTCCGTTCTGTTTCTGTATGGTTTCCGTTTGTGATCCGTTTTTTGCAGACATACAGATACGGAAGACATACGGATGCATTCGGTTTTTTTTACAGCCTCATTGCCTTGAATGAAGTCACGGAACGAGATTTGCGGGCAATAATAGGACATGACTCAAAATGTAGCGGAACGGAAATATGGAAACGGAATGCATACAGAATGCATTCCGTTTTTTTTGTGGACCCATTGAGATGAATGGTTCCGTATACGGACGGTATATTGAACGCAAAAAACGGCCTGTATACGGAACTCTATAAACATTCATGTGAACGAGCCCTAAGACCTGGTTCACCCCTGAGCGTTTTACAGCGCGTTCCTACGTGCTGTAAAATGCTCAACAGGCCCGAAGAAGTACAGGAATGCGGCAAAATGGACGTTTGCGCGTTTCCATCTTTAAAACTGAGCGTACGGACGCGCGTTTCGCACATGACAACAGGACCACAGACCACACCCAGGTGTTTAGCAACATTTCTAGGCCTCTTTCATTGGACACCACAGTGTAGACATGGCTGTTTTTCATTGGACGCCAGAGTGGTCGATCACACGAACGCGCGTACGACGCGCGTTTTCTATTTCCAAAAACGCGCTGTAATACGCCCCGAAAACGCCCGACAAAAACGCGCGTAAAACGTACGTATCAAATACGCTCAAGTGTGAACCTAACCTAAGACTGACGGATCACACTGACTTCAATGGAGCCCACGGTTTCTGTCATTTTAATAGCAAGAACAAATCTGCAGTCTGCGCTATTCTTGTCAATAAAAATACCAGCTGGATGAAAATTCCAACAGAACCTTTAGAGCAAGTATGGGCAGAGTCTATGACCACACTTGCCAAATCTTCTAGAATGTTCATGAGACTGACGGAAAAAGGGGAGATCTTCCGGACTCCCAGAAGTGTTCGAAAATCTCCTGGGTATCCCGCACTCTAACCTCTCCACATTTCTGCCCTTACCACTGCTCCCAGATGACAGCACAGACGGTGACCTGATGGCACTCAGCATCAAGACATAGTATTTAGTGGATCCTCTTAGCGGACAGAAGTGCGGGAATTGGGAGAGGTAGCTGAATTTTATGTGGCGCCAGCTGCACTCTTAGGCCTATTGCACATGACCGTATGGTTTTGCGATCCGCAAAAAAACGGATGACATGTGTGTGCATTCCGTTTTTTGCGGAACGGAACATCTGGCCCCTAATAGAACAGTACTATTCTTGTCCGTGATACGGACAAGAATAGGACAAGTTCTATCTTTTAACGGAACGGAAAAACGAAAATATGGAAACGGAATGCACACGGAAACACTTCAGTTTTTTTTTTTGCGGACCCATTGAATGAATGATTCCATATACGGACCGTATACGGAACACAAAAAAACAGCCCGTACACTCGCCAAAAAAACGTTCGTGGTCAAGAGGCCTTAATGATGTAAATTGTGGATCGAATAGAATACTATTCGTAGGATCCAGTCTTAAAGGACTTCTCCAGAATAAATAAAAAAAATATCTGCTTTCTTCCAAAAACAGCGTCACACCTATCCACAGGTTATGTCTGGAGTTGCAGTTCAGCTCCATTGATGTGAAAGGGGCTCATCTGCATGTGCACTGAAGAAAGCAGCCATGCATTTTGTAACTGTAGACAACCCTTCAATATGTCAGTCGTACTCTATAAACTCTAATGGTCCCAGCTCAGGTGTCCACATGGAGAAATGAGTCAACCTAAACGCCATATTTTTCACTGTATTTACACCACGTATCACTGGTGTCCTCTAGGGGGCAGGAGAAGGGGATGCTAATGGTAAAGTAATCTAATGAATGGATTTCTTAATGATTGTTTTGTAGATGAGAGATTATCAATATTCTAGATTATCAGACATATTAGACTCGGGAGATGCTGACTAATCCACACCAATATTTCTCATTTTATTTTAGATTGCAGTTTGGGTTAATGGACATTTTACATTTCCGTACTTTGTACAGGGCACTGTTTGATATCAACTTTGAAAAAAAAAAATTCTCTATGATTTATTGATTTGGAAACGCAGAGGGGCATTCATGATCCCACAGTGCGGCGGACCAGCTAATGTAATTATGACAACACATAGATAATCGATGTACAGGACTATGCATGAGTGTACCTGTCGCAAAGTTGGCTGTTACGAAAGGGAGAAAAAACATTCTTGTGAGCAGAGATGTGTAATGAAGGAGGGCAATGGCTGAAGACGTGCAGAATACTTACTGACATATTATTTGTGTCTGTTAGACTTTATTGGGACATAATTGCTGAAACACAAAGCACACAGAAGCACAATGTCAGCTTTTGCATGTTTGAGATACTAGGCGCTCCCACCAATCCCCACTATATACGGGTTGCACTTGCTTGATAATTATTTTTTTTCTCCCTGGTGAATTTGTTTTGTGTGCTTTAGGGCTCATGCACACGGATGTATTTTCTTTCTGTGTCCATTTCGGTATTTTTGCGGACCGCATGCGGAACCATTTATTTCAACGGGTCCGCAAAGAAAAGTAAGTTACTCCATGTGCATTCCATTTCCGTATGTCCACATGTCTGCTCCGCAAAAAAATAGAAAATGTCCTGTAAGACTACATGCACACGACAGTGAAAAAACAGTCCATTAAAAACGGTATAACTGATGTCTTTCTGAGAAACGGACATTAAAAACGGATCCATACAAATGTATGGGGGCTGTCGGTCAGTGAAAAACGGACAAGATAGAACATGTTCTATTTTTTTCATCCGTTTTTCACTGCCATGTGAATAACCCCATAGACTACGATTGCTCTTAAAACGGACGTGTGATGGCTGTTAAAAAAATGTTTGCCGCACCTGAGGGGTTAATTGCCGCGGATCGCAGCGCTCTATCAGAGGCAGGGTTTGGGCAATGTGCTTCTAATTCCTGCGTTTGTAATTATCATTGGTGGCCAGTGCGCCCTCAGCCCCTCCTCCTCCTCTTCTCTCCATTGGTGGCCAGTGCGCCCTCAGCCCCTCCTCCTCCTCTTCTCTCCATTGGTGGCCAGTGCGCCCTCAGCCCCTCCTCCTCCTCCTCTTCTCTCCATTGGCAGCGCAGCACAGGGGGAGGGAGAGACACTGCCTCCTTCTCCCCTGTGCTGCTGAGGGAACATGGCCGTGCTGAGAGCGGCACGCTCATGTTCTGTGATAGCACAGTTATCGGTATATCGGCCTGGTTAGGTGCCGATACCGATAACTGTGCAAATCATGAATATTGGCCAAACCAATAATCGGTCGACCCCTAGTATAGGGCAACCAAAATTCATATGTACCCTAATAAATAGTATCAAAAAAACTGCCACCTTATCCCTTAGTTTCCAAAATGGGGTAACTTTTTGGGAGTTTCTACTCTAGGGGTGCATCAGGGGGGCTTCAAAAGGGACATGGTGTCAAACAACCAGTCTCTCATATGGCGTTCCTTTCCTTCTGCTTCCTGCTGTGTGCCTGTACAGCAGTTTACGACCACCTATGGGGTGTTTCTGTAAACTACAGAATCAGGGCAATAAATATTAAGTTTATTTTGGCTGTTAACCCTTGCTTTGTTACTGGATAAAATGGATTAAGATTGAAAATTTGCCAAAAAATAGAAATTCTGAAATTTCATCTACCTTTGCCATTAACTCTTGTGGAACACCTAAAGGGTTAACAAAGTTTGTAAAATCAGTTTTGAATACCTTGACGGGTGTAGTTTCTTAAATGAGGTCACTTTTTTGGAGTTTGTACTCTAGGGTAGGCATCAGGGGGGCTTCAAATGGGACATGGTGTCAGAAAACCAGTCCAGCAAAATCTGCCTTCCAAAAACCATACGGCGCTCCTTTCCTTCTCTGCCCTGCCGTGTGCCTATACAGCAGTTTACGACCACATATGGGGTGTTTCTGTAAACAACAGAATCAACTCAATAAATATTAAGTTTTGTTTGGCTGTTAACCCTTGCTTTGTTAGCGGAAAAAAAATGATTAAAATCTGAAATTTCATCTCCATTTTCCATTAATTCATGTGGATCACCTAACGGGTTAACAACGTTTGTAAAATCAGTTTTGTATACCTTGAGGGGTGTAGTTTCTAAAATGGGGTCATTTTTGGGTGGTTTCTATTATGTAAGCCTCACAAAGTGACTTCAGACCTAAACTGGTCCTTAACAAGTGGGTTTTGGAAATTTTCTGAAAAATTTCAAGATTTGCTTTTAAACTTCTAAGCCTTCTAACGTCCCCAAAAAATAAAATGGCATTCACAAAATGATCCAAACATGAAGTAGACATATGGGGAATGTAAAGTAATAACTATTTTTGAAGGTTTTACTATCTATTATAAAAGCAGGGAAATTGAAATTTGGAAATTTGCTAATTCTTCCCAATTTTTGTTAAATTTGTTATTTTTTAAGAAATAAAAATGAAATTTTACCAAATCTACTTAATTTTACCAGTGTAATGAAGTACAATATGTGACGAGAAAACAAGTTCAGAATTGCCTGGATAAGTAAAAGCGTTTTAAAGTTATCACCACATAAAGTGACACTGGTCAGATTTGCAAAAATCAGTCTGGTCCTTAGGGTAAAAAATAGCTTGGTCTTTAAGGCTGGGAACACACCTAAGCGTTTTGCAGGCGTGCGTTTTTTCAAGCATTTTTACGCGCGACAAACGCGCGATTGTATGCGCGTTTTTGTCATTAATGAACGTGCGTTTTTCACGCGTTTTTGTGATTGATAGGTGCTAGATCCACTAAAAATGATTTACCTTTGGCAGTTTGGCCTGCTTTGGCCATTTGCGGCCACTCTTTCCATAGGCTTTTGCCTATATCTTCCCAAGCCTGCTGTCTGTATCTTCTATTTTTATATTTTGGGTCCTTCGTGTCATAAAGGCAGCATTTCGGACGCACGAGCCTGATGAGGGTCTCTGCTTCACAGCCTGCTTCCTCCATGCTTGGGCCTAGGATTCTGTCTTGCACCTGGGAGTGGCCTTTTTCAGCTGGTTGCCTAGTAAAAAACGCGCGTTCGTAGGCGCGTTTTTGAAACAGAAAACGCGCATTTCTTCATCTTTGCGCGTTCTAATACAATCCTATGGACGGAAGCGCGCGCAAAAACGCCCTGTAGAAGCGACAGCGTTAGGCGTTTTCCAGCGCGTTCAAACGCGCTGTAAAACGCCCAAATGTGAACCATGCCCATAGGGAAGCATGGCTTTTCACATGTTGTGCGTTTTACAGCGCGTTTGAACGCACTGTAAAACGCTTAGGTGTGTACCTAGGTTAAGGGGTTAACTTAGACCTCAACTGGAATTGCACTTCTCTGTTGCAATTACTTGCTAATTATCTGGTTTCTCACGCAAGCAGTTTTCTGTGCAACACCCGCACATAACACAATCAGGCTGATTTTGTTCTCCAAATGTGTGATCGGATATATGTTACAGGTCTTCTGCGCCGGCCGTCATCCGCAGTACACCACTGTATCCTGTTGGCAGCTGACTGCAGGTGTTAGAATGGGCCCTAGGAGAGAGAATATCTTTCCTCAGAATGAATAAATTCTGTACCCGCAAGAGCACAGCTATTTCCTTGCCCTTGTGATAGGTAAGCTTGCCAGCACTGCAGCTATGAATATCTTCCTGCAAGTGGGCCTGAGGGGGCCTTGAGTATTAGTGCGCTTAACTTAGTGTCAATACTACACTAGTTGACAGTAGCTAAAAGATCGCAGTAAATGGTTACTGCAGTATGACAGTAGTTTGTCCTCAGCACTTTGAAAAGTAATTGCAGTAGTTGCCTGTGCAATCTCATTTTCCAGGAGAACTGCTATGCAGTTATTTTTTACAACTTCTTATACAAGTTTACGATTTTTTTTTCTGTATTTTCAATCCTGATTTTTTAATGTGCATCTGTCAGAAAAAAATAAAAAATGTTTCAATAATTGCACAGTACTGCAATGAGCAGTACTGGAACTGGGCATACAAACAATTGGGGACCAAGAAAAATGATGCCCGACTATTGAGCCACACTGAAAAAGTACACCTGAAGAATGGTACTGCGGCTGTTGGGTGTGATAGAAAAATGTAGCTATGATAGAGTTTTTGTCATTGTCTTGTGTCATTGCCCTGTACCCTAAGTGTCAGTTTGTTATTCCTCTATACCCCAAGTGTCAGTGTATGATTGTTCTGTACCCCAAGTGTCAGTGTATCATTGTTCTGTACCCCAAGTGTCAGTGTCATTATCCTGTACCCCAAGTGTCAGTGTCATTATCCTGTACCTCGAGTGTCAGTGTCATTATCCTGTACCCCAAGTGTCAGTGTCATCATCCTGTACCCCAAGTGTTAGTGTCATCATCCTGTACCCCGAGTGTCAGTGTCATTATCCTGTACCCCGAGTGTCAGTGTCATTATCCTGTACCCCAAGTGTCAGTGTGTCACTGTCCTGTACCCCAAGTGTCAGTGTGTCACTGTCCTGTACCCCAAGTGTCAGTGTCATTATCCTGTATCCCAAGTGCCAGTGTCATTACACTGTATCCCTAGTGTCAGTGTCATTACCCTGTACCCCAAGTGTCAATGTGTCACTGTCCTGTACCCCGAGTGTCAGTGTATCATTATCCTGTACCCCGAGTGTCAGTGTCATTATCCTGTACCCCAAGTGTCAGTGTGTCATTATCCTGTACCCCAAGTGTGAGTGTCATTATCCTGTACCCCGAGTGTCAGTGTGTCATTGTCCTGTACCCCAAGTGTCAGTGTGTCATTATCCTGTACCCCAAGTGTCAGTGTCATTATCCTGTACCCCGAGTGTCAGTGTGTCATTATCCTGTACCCCAAGTGTCAGTGTGTCATTATCCTGTACCCCAAGTGTCAGTGTCATTATCCTGTACCCCAAGTGTCAGTGTCATTATTCTGTACCCCAAGTGTCAGTGTCATTATCCTGTACCCCAAGTGTCAGTGTCATTATCCTGTACCCCAAGTGTCAGTGTCATCATCCTGTACCCCAAGTGTCAGTGTCATTATCCTGTACCCCAAGTGTCAGTGTCATTATCCTGTACCCCGAGTGTCAATGTGTCATTATCCTGTACCCCAAGTGTCAGTGTGTGATTGTCCTGGCATTATTAACTGCAATAATTTCATTATATTTCCACCTATTTTGTCTATCTAATGTATAGATTAATAGTAGCAAAGTAACAGTTTATACAGTTGAAAAAAGACATCTGTCCATCCAGTGCCGCCTGTTATCATGTTATTCTTTATTTTTGATCTCCATATCATTCTTTTTTCTATCCATTTGACACCAATTTGCTTTGCATTTCAGAAAATGCAAAAATCTTGACCAGTCTCCCTTTTTATTAAACTCAAAAAGGTCATTTTTATTGAAGGTTTCCCTAGCAACGACAATAAATTAAACATTTTCGGAATTATGATTCTCAAGTCCCAGAAACGGATTTATTGGTATTGATTGCTCTAATCTGTTTTCCTGGTGAACGTGGTCAGGCTCACGTGGTCTTCTATCATTATAATTCTATTTGCCATTTATATAAAGTTCGGGAAAGGTGAGACATTAATCTAGGATACTTGGAGGAGACATCTCTCGGTTTTGTGTCAAGATCAATCTGGAGCCTGTTCTGTGGTTCTCTTCGGAGTCCTTGTTTTCATACACTTCATTTTATTCTTTAGTAACATTTGAAGTTTCAGAACAAAAGGAGCCAAAAAAGAACAATTTGTACAATGGTGTTCAGGGCTGTACTGTTTGAACAATGTTGTGCTCACAATGCCTCGGAAAACGAATGCACTCATGGCTGCTGATGCCGTACCATGTATACAAATCATGTCCGTGCGCTCCATATACTGCATCCTGTGAAAATATGAGCGCTCACGATGAACATTATTTTTGCTGACTGACTGAAGATATAGATCAGCATAAACTACAAAGAATTAAGTGCTATTAAATGTAACCTTCCAGGTCTGGTAAGGTAATGGAAGATACATGCTTAGCTATCTGACTATGGAAGAAAGTATTTTCGACATGGTCCTTAAAGGGGTTCTCTGGTAATTTAGAAAATTAAAATACTTAAATATGACTTTATTGTAAATATATTCCCATATCCCTTTCATTATTTATAAGGGCTCATTTTGTTTAGGGAGCAATCATTAGGAGAAACAAAATAGCCACCGTCCTATTAATACACACAAAACCTGTCCTAATCACACAGGAGTCCAAGTTACTTCTGAACACTGAGGTAAAGAGCTGCCTCAGTCTCCTCTCCTACTTGTCAGAGATTATGATCCTGAATGCAGATTATAAGAAGTTTAACTGAATCTCTATGGGAATGGAGTTCATGAGGAGACATGAAGTACAGAGAGGATGGACAGGACAGACTGTGGTAATGGAGACTGCATACAAGTGCTGCTGCACATTATCCACACCCCCAGCTCTTCTCTGTCCTTCATATCTCCTCATGGACTCTATTTCTACAGAGAATTAGCTGAAGATCATATTAAACTGTATTCAGGATCATAATCCCTGACAAGCAGAGCAGAAAGGAGGATGAAACAGCTCTTTATATACAGGAGAGTGAATCTGGATCGCACATCCTCAGTACTATGCTTTTGATATAACGACTGTCCTTCAGCATAATTACGTGGCATATCCGCCCAATTTGTAATACATTCTATGCTGTGCATAAGAGGCATTAGTATACAGTTTGATCAAAGAGCATAGGCCCACTTACCGCGACAAGGTAGCCTCTACAAGTGGGGACCTACTCTAACCTAAATGGCGCAGCAGTGCGCGGTGACCACCTGCGCCCCAGCACCGCACCAGCAGCAGACGGCGGGACCCAGAAGCCACACAGCATCCCCACTGTGCAGCAAAGCCTCCTTGGCTCTGGGCCCCACCACCCCACCAGCACAGCACTGAGGCAGCAATGGTAGAGTGCAAAGAGTTCACCCAGTCACAACCCTCAGGAAATCCATCTGAGAGTTATTGAGGATGTGCGATCCAGATTCACTCTCCCGTATATATTGAAGCAGCTCTTTAGCTCAGTGCTCTTAAGTAACTTGTCCTACTGTGTGATTAGGACAGGTTTTCTGTGTACTAATATGACGGCGGCCATTTTATTTTTCCTAATGATTGACAAAACGAGCCATTATAACTAATGAAAGGTATTTAGGAATATATTTATAATAAAGCAATATTTTAGTATTTTTATTTTCTTAATTCCCAGAGAATCCCTTTTAAAGGGCTTTTTCACGATTGGAAAAACATGGCCGCTTTCTTCCAAAAACAGCATCACAAGTGTCCACAGGTTACATGTGGTATGGTAGCACAGGCCCCTTCATGTAAAGGCATCAGAAGAGGTGCGGGTGCTGGGGAGCGAGGTAAGTACAATATGTGTGAGGGACCCGGGTATTAGAGGGGTTGGATAACCCCTTTCATTTCTTTCATAGACCGATCCTTAGCTGTATTCATTGTGTGGTAAGGTGCAAGGTGTCATATGCGATGGCAGGTACGTGTCACCGAGGTTGCTGGCCTCGGTGAGGTGAGAGCCGGGTTTTTGTCTGCAGCAGCTAGTGCTGTTTGACTCTTTTAAATAGCATGGCTGCAAAGCCGATCCGGGCCGGCTCTTACTGGGAGCAGCTAAAGAGTAGGGTGGGTGGCTGCTCCCCACGGTCCAGTCCGAATTTTGGGCTGGGTATAAAACACAGCCATCAGCTGTGTCTGAGGTGATTTATCCTGGAGCCTGCTAACAGGGCTGAGGAGTTCTCTGTGCTGGAGGACGGAGCTCAGCAAGGTGGTGTTTCCCTGCAACCTGAAGGAGGAATCGCCTGCGGCTGAACCGACTGCTAGGTGTGAACCCGCACTTAAACCACCCAAGGTGACTGGACCCTGTGTTGGCCTGTTTTTGGTTTTGCCACATGATTTCTGTTGTGTGTGAACTGTCACCAAGAGACTGTTTTCATTTCTGGTGTGCAAGTGTGAATAAAACACTGTTTGATGCACAATCTGGACTCCTTGTTTTGCCTCTAAACTGCACCCGCACCGCTGTCTACCAGAGCGACTCCCCACATTTGGTGGAGGATGCGGGCATGCGCAGTGAGGCTGGCGTGAACGCCGAACTTTGTTTTTGCTGAGCAAAAGTGAATGTCCTATATTAAGCCGGCAAAGTTGCAGCCTGTGATCCCCGACAAAATGGAGGCGGCTGTGAAAGCCCTCATAGAGGCTAACGTGCAGCAGCGGGAGACCAACCAGCTACTGCTACAGCACGTGATGGCGTTGCACGCGGCAGGAGCGTCCCACCGCGTCCACGATGCCCGGAAAGCTGTCCGTGCCGCGATCCCTAAGATGACCCCCTCGGATGATGTGGAGACTTATCTGGCGGTGTTCGAGAAGGTGGCCGTGAGGGAGAAATTACCCCGAGAACAGTGGGCAGAGGTCGTCGCTCCGTTCCTGGCGTCTGGACCCCAGCAAGTATTTTTTGACCTCCCAGGTGACCAAGCAGCTGACTACCCGACTGTGAAAGGTGAGATCCTGGCAAGACTGGGGGTGAATGTTTTGGTCCGGGCTCAGCGTGTCCACCAGTGGGACTTTAACGTGGCTGAACCCGCCAGGCCACAATACTATGACTTGCTACAACGGTTTCAAAAATGGCTGCAGCCAGACATACTGACTCCCACTGCTATGCTCGACCGTCTGTTAGCCGATGTCTTCTGGAGGGCTTTGCCTCTCCAGCACTGGATCGGCCAGGTATCGCCCACCAATGCCCTGGAGATGGTCGACCTGGTGGAGCGGTACGAGGCCACCAGAAACCTGCAGGGGAGTCTTGCTGGGAAGGGGTCAGTCAAACCCCGGAGGCCTCTGCCCCAGTTCCGACGTCCGGCGACAGAGCGGCCTGTACGGAGTATACCCCCTGCGAGTCCGCCTCCCGTGGTATGCTGGAGGTGTCAGGAGCCAGGCCACATCAGGGCCGACTGTCCGCATCGGGATGAGCCGATGGAGGTGAACTACGGGGGTCGCCACTCCTTGTATGCACGGAAGCTGTGCGCAACTGGCACCCGTGAGGTGCAAGACCATAACCACCTGTGTCAGGTAGAGGTGGGAGATTCGCTGGCGGTGGCTCTGCTGGACTCCGGGAGTTTAGTCTCCCTGGTAAGGGCTGCCCTTGTACGGCATGTGGAGTATACTGGCCGTAAAGTTGGGGTCCTGTGCATCCACGGAGACCTGAAAGACTACCCCACTGCACTAGTGACTTTGTCCACAGCGGCTGGTAGGTGGACCCACGAGGTGGCTGTCGCTACTAAACTCCCACATGAACTAATACTTGGGAGGGACTTCCCGGTTTTCCGGCGCTGTGGCCGGCAATAAAGGTATCTGAGGGACCCGAGACAGGGTGACCCTAGTAGAGTGGCCTGATACCGCTGGAAGGCCAGAACCCTGGGAGCCCGAGTCTGAAGGGCCGGCGGTAGGGGTGACCACTGCTCCAGCGGTAGAGGGGAGACAACCCCACTGAGTGTAATGGTGGGAGACACGGAGGACTTGCCACCGGGACCTGAGTTGGCAGACCTCAATGTCTCCGGGAAAATTTTGGGACCGCACAACACGGGACCAAACCCTAACCAGGGCCTGGGAGAATGTGCTGGAAATTGATGGTAAACCCCAGAAACCAGGGGCTGAATTAATGTTCCCACGATTTATTGTTCTACAGGATATGTTGTATCGGGTGAACCAAGTCCGAGGTGAACCTGTTGAACAGTTGGTGGTGCCCACAGCGTATCACAAGCTTGTCATGGAGCTTGCCCACCAACATGTTCTTGGGGGACACCTGGGGTGGCAGAAAACCCAGGACCGCATACTGCAGCGGTTTTATTGGCCCAGTGTGTTCAAGGAGGTAGAAAATTATTGTAAGTCCTGTCCAACCTGTCAGATAACTAGCCCCCAGCCTCATTTCCGTAGTCCTCTGGTACCTCTGCCAATTATTGAAGTACCGTTTGAGCGAATCGCTATGGATTTAATTGGGCCTGTACCAAAGTCTGCCAGGGGCCACCAACACATTCTGGTAGTTCTCGACTATGCCACTCGGTATCCGGAGGCGGTGCCTCTGCGACATACCTCAGCTAGGCTCATTGCCAAAGAGTTAATGGAGATGTTTTCCCGTGTGGGCCTGCCAAAAGAGGTTCTGACAGACCAAGGGACCCCTTTATGTCCAAAGTAATGAAGGAACTGTGTAAATTGTTGCGTATAAAGCAGTTACGGACGTCCGTTTACCATCCGCAAACAGACGGTCTTGTTGAGAGGTTTAACCAAACTCTAAAAATATGTTAAAAAGGGTGGTGTCTAGAGATGGGAAGGACTGGGACCTGCTTCTGCCCTATCTCATGTTCGCAGTGCGAGAGGTACCCCAGGCCTCTACTGGGTTCTCGCCCTTCGAACTGCTTTATGGCAGACACCCTCGGGGCCTGTTGGATGTCGCCAAGGAAGCATGGGAACAACAGCCTGTCCCCACAAAAGTGTCATTGAGTATGTCACCCAGATGCAGGAACGGATAGAAAGGGTGTTGCCGCTGGTCC
Source organism: Bufotes viridis (assembly GCA_033119425.1). NCBI lineage: Eukaryota > Metazoa > Chordata > Amphibia > Anura > Bufonidae > Bufotes > Bufotes viridis. The sequence continues at coordinate 96,684,491 of CM065598.1, read as the reverse complement.
GGGAGCATATGGAGGCAGCGCAACAAGCCCAGAGTAGGGTGTACAATCGTCAGGCTCGGGTACGGGACTTCAATCCGGGAGATCGGGTTTTGGTTCTGGTACCCACCCTTGACAGCAAATTCCTAGCTAGGTGGCAGGGCCCCTATGAGGTGATCGAGAAGTAGGGAAGTAAATTACAAAGTACACCAGCCAGGACGGCGCAAGCCGGAGCAGGTGTACCACGTGAATTTACTTAAGCCGTGGAAAGATAGGGACACAGCCGACGACCACAGCCCCCGGCCAGGGCTTCTAGGTGAAAAGGGTCCAGCCCCACAGTTCGAGGCCTGTGAAGCAGTAACCACGGTAAAAATTGCAGACAGCCTGTCTTCCAAACAAGTTCAGGAAGTCAGGGAGTTCATCAGTCGGAACACGGATGTGTTCTCGGACCTCCCTGGCCGCACGTCTCTCATCCAACATGACATCGTCACTGAGCCTCAGGCCAAGATCCGGTTAAAACCATACCGGGTACCCGAGTCTCGGCGACGGGCCATCGCGGAGGAAGTACAGTTAATGTTGAAGCTCGATGTCATTGAGGAGTCGAAAAGTGAGTGGGCCAGTCCCATAGTCCTAATACCCAAGCCGGATGGGACGTTGCGGTTCTGCAACGACTTTCGCAAGTTAAATGAAGTATCCAAGTTTGACGCGTATCCCATGCCCCGAGTAGACGAGCTTGTTGAAAGTTTAGGACAAGCCCGTTATTTTTCTGTGCTGGACCTCACTAAAGGGTACTGGCAGGTACCCTTAACGAGTCGGCTAAGGAAAAACGCATTTGTTACCCCGCAGGGCCTGTATCACTACAAGGTGTTACCCTTTGGCCTGCATGGCGCCCCGCCACTTTCCAAAGGTTAATGGACATAGTGCTGCGACCACATCGTCGGTACGCCTCGGCCTACTTAGATGATGTAGTCATCCACAGCACCGACTGGGAAAGCCATTTACCCAAGGTGCAGGCGGTAGTGGATGCCCTGAGGAAAGCCGGACTGACCGCTAACCCAAAGAAGTGCTCCATAGGGTTAGAGGAGACAAAATATCTGGGATATATAATTGGGCGGGAGTCATCAAACCTCAGGTAACTAAGGTAGAGGCCATTCGTAACTGGCCCCGACCGGTCACCACCAGGCAGGTAAAGTCGTTCCTGGGGATTGTAGGATACTACATGAGGTTTGTGCCCCACTTTGCCACAATAGCAGCGCCATTGACAGACCTGTTGAAGGGGCGAAAGTCTGGGAGGGTTAGCTGGAGTGAGAAGGCGGAGGAGGCTTTCTCCGCGTTGAAGTCTGCCCTGTGTGGGTCCCCGGTTTTGGTGACACCCGACTTCAACAAGGAGTTTGTCGTACAGACCGACGCCTCGGAGGTAGGCCTCGGTGCGGTACTGTCGCAGGAGGTCAACGGGAAGAACATCCCGTTGTCTTCCTGAGCCGTAAGCTCAGTCCCGCCGAGTCCAGAAATAGTATAGTGGAGAGGGAGTGCCTGGCTATCAAGTGGGCACTCGAATCTCTCCGCTACTACCTGTTAGGGAGGAGGTTCTGTCTGGTGACCGACCATTCCCCCTCAAATGGATGAGTCAGGCCAAGGAGAGGAATGCTCGGGTCACCAGGTGGTTCCTATCTCTTCAAAATTTCAAGTTTTCCGTGGAACACAGGGCAGGCCGCTTGCAGGGCAACGCAGATGCCCTGTCCTGCGTCCACTGCCTCACGTGTGTTCACCCCCTCAGGGTTGAACAAAGGGGGGGGGTATGTGGTAAGGTGCAAGGTGTCATATGCGATGGCAGGTACGTGTCACCGAGGTTGCTGGCCTCGGTGAGGTGAGAGCCGGGTTTTTGTCTGCAGCAGCTAGTGCTGTTTGACTCTTTTAAATAGCATGGCTGCAAAGCCGATCCGGGCCGGCTCTTACTGGGAGCAGCTAAAGAGTAGGGTGGGTGGCTGCTCCCCACGGTCCAGTCCGAGTTTTGGGCTGGGTATAAAACGCAGCCAGCAGCTGTGTCTGAGGGTGTGATTATCCTGGAGCCTGCAAACAGGGCTGAGGAATTCTCTGTCCTGGAGGAAGGAGCTCAGCAAGGTGGTGTTTCCCTGCAACCTGAAGGAGGAATCGCCTGCGGCTGAACCGACTGCTAGGTGTGAACCCGCACTTAAACCACCCAAGGTGACTGGACCCTGTGTTGGCCTGTTTTTGGTTTTGCCACATGATTTCTGTTGTGTGTGAACTGTCACCAAGAGACTGTTTTCATTTCTGGTGTGCAAGTGTGAATAAAACACTGTTTGATGCACAATCTGGACTCCTTGTTTTGCCTCTAAACTGCACCCGCACCGCTGTCTACCAGAGCGACTCCCCACAATTGCTAAGCATCTATCTTCTTTTACCAGACTTGTGGTGTTATAAGAACATATGTAGACTCAAAGAAAAAGAATACCGAGAAAAGTAAATCTCATAAAAATAACACAAACAAGGTTTAAGGACACAACAAGGGTTAAAATCACTGTATACAATGAGACATCATGGCTGTGTGGACTGGATAAGACCCACACACCAACCATAATATAATAGTCAATGCCCCAGCACAAAACAATACGCCAATATATTAATTAAAGAGCATATAAATCAATCAGCAGAGAAATGGTAGGCAAAATACTTATCATAGCAGCGCTGGCTTCCGGTCCGGCGCCATGTTGCGCAAGCGCAGATGCTGGTTCCGCCCGCCGATGTTTTCGGCGCGCTTTCCAGCTCCGTGCTTAGCCTGCATCGGGGACCAATGACGACGCCCTCGCTGGGCACTCCCTCGCCCCTCTCCAACATGTAATTATCACAGGCGATTTCTCTTACTCTATTAAATTTATGTATAAATACGGGCCTTATGGTACATTTCACTAGGCACCCCTGAGGAAGCCATCCGGGCCTGGTGATACGCATTGGGCTTTTTCATTCTCTGTCCACCATGCTTATATTTGCTCCATTGCTGCTATGATAAGTATTATGCCTACCATTTCTCTGCTGATTGATTTATATGCTCTTTAATCAATATATTGGCGTATTGTTTTGTGCTGGGGCATTGACTATTATATTATGGTTGGTGTGTGGGTCTTATCCAGTCCACACAGCCATGATGTCTCATTGTATACAGTGATTTTAACCCTTTTTGTGTCTAGTGTCTTTCAATAAACTTGATATCATTTTTATGAGATGTGCGGCTACTTTTCTCGGCATTCTTTTTCTTTGAGTCTACATATTGCTTTTTAATACCGTGCGCCTGCACTCTGGTATTATATTGGTGTGCCCCTTCCTCTGTTTTTGTGTTATTAGAACATATGGATATGATGGAGAAGGATCCCCCACTCGGGAGTATCCCAAAGCAGAGAACCTCTGACAAGCGGCAGCTCCGGCAGACTCAGGACAGTTATTCCTCTGAATGTCTGCAGTTTCACTCTACATTTGAATGAGCGTCTCCCCCCATCAGAATCAGCTGATCGTCACAGCAGCTCCATATTGGAGGGGTTGTCTGTAATAAGAAAATAATTGTTGCTGAAAATTCCACCAATATCCCATATATCTGAAAGTGGCTTGCAGAAACATCCACAATCAGACAAATAGAACTGATTTGCAGTAGCAGAAAATGCTGCAATCAAATCTCGTGTGAATATACCCTTAAGGCCTCATGCACACGACGGTATGTGTTTTGCGGTCCGCAAACCGCGGATCCGCAAAACACGGATCCGCAAAACACGGAACACGGCCCATTGTAGAAATGCCTGCAAAATGGACAAGAATAGGACATCCTATCTTTTTTTTGCGGGGCCACGGAACGGAGCAACGGATGTGGACAGCACACGGAGTGCTATCCGCATCTTTTGCGGCCCCATTGAAGTGAATGGGTCCGCGCCCGAGCCGCAAAATATGTGGCTCGGATGCGGACCAAAACAACCCTAAGGGGGGTGTCACACGCAGCTTTTTGTGGCAGCTTTTGATGCAACCAAAGCCAGAAGTGGATCCATCAGGAAGGAGAAGTAGAAGTTCTTACTTTATATTTCTCATTCCCTCCCGACCCACTTCGGCTCAAAAAACTGTCAAAGAAAGCTGCGTGTGACACCATCCCAAAGAGGATCTGTCAGCTCTGCTGACATTTCTGTTTCAGTAAATAATTGGATTCCTCATAATATAACAACTCTTGAGCAATTTGCCTTAGGGTAGGTTCTCATCAGCATTGTGAATCCAGCAGTCTATCCCGGCAGAGAAACACACTACTGGATTTTACTGTATCTGGCATTGCCGGGCGCCGCCAGATCCCTATTGACTATAATGGAATCCTACGGTGATCCACCCAGTATAAAGAATAAATGCTTTTGGCTGGACAATGCTGTAACAGGCTACCAGATTTTTTTATGCCAATGTGAACCTAGCTTTAGAACATTGTGGTTTTCCTCTGTTATTCCTCTTGGAAATGTATGAAGAAATTGACAACCTGGTGTTACCATTCCACTTGACAGTAGGGTGTATCATTACACAGTCAGCACTGATCGTGATAAATGAGGTTCCTAGACACAGCCATGGCAACCAGAGGGAACAGGGCATGATTTTGTAAACTAATTTGACTTGGATTGATTGATAGCAGATTGTAAATTATATTTTTCCTTTCAGAATTGAACGCCCTTTACCTATAGGCTATAATGCAGATTTTAGAACCCTTTATGTCTGGTGATAAATGCTTGTAGTTGTAGTTTTACAAAAGCTAAGGGCCCACAGTGCCAACTAGTCTATTATACAGCAGGGCACAGGATGAGTAAGGTAATCTCATAGACCTGGGGATGAGGAACAAAAAGCTGATTCAACATTCCCCTTTCCGATTTCCTGCCTTCTCTTCACTTCTTGTCACGTCCGGGACTGACTGATATTGAGTCTTCTATAAATCACTGGCAATTGAATGAGGTGCCCTCTGCCCACACATTTACACAGCAGTGTAAGGCGCTGAATTAACCATTAGTGATTCCTAATGTGATTCTTAAAGAGGACCTTTCACCGCTCCTGACATGCCTGTTTTAATAGCTTCATGCATTCCTCATGTAATACCAATTCTGGAGCATCCATTCTTATGTCTGTATGTTGTGCTATTCCTTTTTTATTTCTACTAGAAGTTCTGAATGAATTGCCAGCAGCCTGCAGTAAGGGTACAGAGGGGAGGTAACCAGTTGGGGGGGGTGTTACCTGCACAGTCTGACAATGGCATCACTGATTGGACTGTGTAAATACGCTGATGTGAAACTACAACTTTCAGATTAACTTGGTTGCACAGGCATTTTAGGAGTTGTAGTTCCTTCGGTAGAGCAACTGATTGTCCAAGCTTCCTTGTAGTGCTCTCCAATCTGCAACTGTTACGGACGTACCGAGATATATGGACGTTCCCTGGCGACAGGTGGCAGGAGATCTGTGAGACTGGCAACACGTAGTTTGATCTGACATGTTTTCCTTTTGGATCAAATAACGTCTGTGTTGTTTCTGGTGCTTGTCAGACCTTCTTTCCCCAGGTGTTGCTATTGGGGTCATTTTAGCTTCTCTATTTATTGTTGTTTCTCCCACAAGGATATGCGGTTTATAGCTTCTGTTGGACTTGTGGTTAGCTTTTGTTTGGTTCTCGGCTGAGTTCCTGGTGCTCCCAAAGCTTCATTGAAGATAAGTGTTCTCTTTCTCTTTTGTATTTCGTTTATATATATATGTGTGTGTTGCCTTTCCTTGTTGTTTGTCATTAGGCCTGAGGGAGACTCCTGTTCGTCCTTCCCTTTGGAGGAACAGTAAGACTCAGTCCTGGCATTAGTTCCAGGGTCCTATAGGGTGAGATAGGATTCTAGGTATACGGTGTATGAACTTGCCTACCTTTGGGGCCTGTTCATACTGGTAGTCTGTCAGCACTGGGGTTAGGGTTTTTTCTCAGAGGTGTCCATCTTCCTTCCCTAGTTTCTAGGCCTTATTCTGGTATCCCCTTTCCCTCCTATGCTCGGTGTGGTGTTTTCCTCCCACACACGAGCGTGACAACAACTTTCCTGCTATTAGAAAGCTTCAACTCCCAGCATGCCCTGACAGAAGTAGACTGGGAATTGTAGTCTTGCAGCAGCTGGATAGTAACAAGTAAGTGGCTCCTGCGCCACAGTTCCCTGAGGATGTAGGGGCTCTTGCAAAAAGTGCATTATTTTTCTACTTTCCTATGTTGGATTGTGCACCAAATGCGCCCTTACAAAAGCAAAGGACTTCCTAAGATAATATCAGGAGCATTCCGGGATGCTAAAGGGTGGCCCACAGCTGTAAAATCCCTTACTGTATGTGATTGGGTGTTCTTGGACAGGGATTGTGCATGCTTACATGCATGTCTTGTACAAAATATGGATGTGTTCCCCTTTCCATTTATTAATAGTTGGGAGGTAAAAACAATGTTGTACCTTTGATAATAAAAAAGGGTTGCGTTACATTAATTAATTGGAATTAAGAATTAAGATTCAGATATGGGTAGGGGGGTGACCTGAATATTTGCCTTGGGTGTAGGAAAACCCTGTCTCTGGTTAGATTTCCCAACAGATGATCATCCTACTGCCAACGGACCTTTCTAACAAATATAGGGATTTGCCAAAGCTGAGAACCCATTTAAAGGGCCTCTAGGAGCAACGGGGGTGTTACCATTACACCTAGAAGCTCCACTTTCTCTGCAGCTACTGTGCACTCTCCACTTTGATTGACAGGCCCAAGTGTTATGACGCTTTTACAGCATAGCCCAGCAATGCGGGCACACATGAACATGGGACCAACACAGATGCCTTCAGTTGCCAAATGCACATGTAACAGGTTAGCCGGTGTCATAGGAACAAATCTGCTGACAGGTAGCATTTAAATAGGTGCACAGAAACGTAAAGGAACACTCCAGATACCTAGTGCGGGCCTAATGAGAATGGGTCCATGGGTAACATGGTGTACCAGATTTGTCTTCAGTTTTCTCTTCTTGTCCTTTCATGCCAGTCTTTGAATAGTAATAATAAGACTTAACTTGGTTGCAGGTAGAAACCATAAGCTTCTGTGACACAGTGCAGCAAAGTAGGCGGAAGAGGTACTTTGGGTTGGCGCAACCTCCAGACTCAGGTAGTGTAGACCTTCAATACTTTATTGGTACAAGAGCTACTTGCTTCGGGCCTGAGGAAAATCACTGTCTTTGTGAAATCGAGTACCAATTTAAAACTTAGATGATAAATTCTTGAGATGCCAGTTATGTTTGAAGTGCACTGCTTCTCTAGTCACCACGATAACATAAGGGCTGCCGGGAACACCCAACAGGTTGGACACTCTAATCTGAATGTCGTCTGCTGTAGATTATCTTGTGGGAGATATCGCATACAGGAGGATGTCAATCAAAGTAAGTAATGTCTCTCTGATGAACATTTCCAAAACCCGAAGCTAAGCATTCCACATGCGCAAAACATTGGATCTGTACGGGGTTGAATTTCTCTTATCATTTGCTTATTTACAACTTTGCTACAACTCCAAAGATGACAGAAACAACTGTAACTGCGCGGAATCCAGTCTGTCTTCATACGTGCACATTACAGTCTGCTAGTGCAGCAAAGAACCTTGAGCGGACATTCTCTAAGAATCGATTTCAGGATATATGGAATAGCTTTGTTAATGAAATGTGTATACACCACCCATATCATCATAGGTTCTGTTACTTTGTTGCATTCGGAAGCTATTTTATTTGTATTAACTGACAATGCTACAGACGTAGAAACTTTTAACGACACATTTTAATCGTTTGCTTCAGCTACCTAATCATTTACCTCCCTTGCCATCAGCTGTTAGGGAGAGTTTGGAATCCGCCCTACCCATTAGATGGTTGTGCAATCCTTCCAAAATGAGCAGGTTCACTTGACATTTACCTACTTGTATGGCCAACTGAAGCTTGGGGTGATGATTATATTAAAGTATAGGTTCCTTTCCTGGAGTAGTAATCAGTGTGAAGGTTCATATTAATCTGGAGAATTCAGGTTCTATAAAAAGATTTAGGGTTTATCAGTGCGCCCTTGTTCTGAGAGACAAGTGGCCTGACCTACAGGATCTGCAGCTTGATACCTGGTCTAATCTCTGAGGTTCTTGTCCAGGATTTCTTGGTATAAGGTGTCATTAGTAGTGATTGGTGACTCTTAGGGTATGGCCAGACAGCAACACTGGTCACGCAACAGCCATCGCAGCCAGGTTCGCTGAGTAGCAGTGATCCTATAGAAATTAATAGGATCGCCGCAGCCATCACAAGAAATCCAGCAGCTATGTAGCATTTTTATGGGATCACTGCTACTCAGCCGCGACCAGTGTCGCTGTGTAGCCGTACCTTAACTGCATCACTTGAAGTGTTCAGTCTGTTTAGTACGACAGTCACAACAGTAATTTGGCTCATCTCAGAGATTGGTGGCATATAGCTAGGATATGCCATCAATGTAAGATAGGTGCGGGTTTCACCTCTGAGACCCACTCCTATCTGCAAAATGGGGCCCGCAAAGTAAAAGAGGGCATACCGTGCATGTGCACCATGCTCTCCATTCATTGCTAAGGGAATGCCAAAAATAACTGAACGAGCACACTCTGATATTTTTAGAAGTCCCAAAGCACGGAATGGAGGGCATACCACACAAACGAGGCCATCGCTCCATCCATCACTATGGGACTGCCAGAAATAGCAGAGAGCACTTAGCTATTTTTTTGGAACTCCCATAGCTATAAACGGAGGGTGCGTGACTGCTCTCCATTCAATTTGGGGGCCTCGTTCTAGAGATAGGTGAGAGTCCCACCTCTGAGACCTGCTCCAATCTGACATTGATGACATATCCTAGCGACATGCCATCAATGGCTGATATTAGCCAACCCCATTAACCCCAAAACTAATAACCCCAGCAGCGAGTGAAGTGCGTCATACCTGGTTGTCTTCTGCTGGATCTCAGTGGCTTTGTTAAAACTGGAGTGTCATAGAGGTCAGCCTGACTCAAGGGGGTTGGCTTATATCATACATTGGGGGCATATCAATACCAATATCTCTTAGGTGTGGGACCTGCACCTATCTCTAGAACAGATATAGCAAAGTAAGGCAGCTCTCACCTGTAGAAAACACCCTCTGGATGTGGAAATAGTCCAAACGCAAAAGAGAAAAATCCAGCTCAGGTCAGGTGAAAAATATTTCAGACTTTATTCCATTGGTTATAAAACTTCCATATGACAAGGCGTGTGCAGTTACGTGTTTCAGACCTCTAGTACATGTGGGTCCTTCCTCATAACTGCTTGTCATGAGGAAGGACCCACATGTACTAGAGGTCTGAAACGCGTAACTGTACACGTCTTGTCATATGGAAGTTTTATAACCGCTGGAATAAAGTCCGAAATATTTTTCACCTGACCTGAGCTGGATTTTTCTCTTTTGCGTTATCTCTAGAACACAGTCCGCAAAGTGAAGGAGAGAAGACCATGCATGCTGGCTCTGATATATCTGTCAGCCCCATAGAAGTTAATGGAGCGGTGACCACGCTTGCACAGTGTGCTTCCCATTCATTTTTATGGGACTTCCAAAAATTGCAGAGCTCGCCCCTTGGCTGTTTTCAGCACTCCCATAGAAATGTCAGGAGGGCAGCCGTGCATGCGCACTCCGCTCTCCTTCACTTTGCAGGCTCTGTTCTAGAGATAGTTTTGGGTCCCAGAGGTGGGACCCACACCGATCAGATGTTAGGGGCATATTTTTGTCATTTGTGCCAAACGTATACAAGACCAAAATGACAGCTAAAGTCCGAATCACTGTTAGAAATCGAGTCGGGAATAATTGCGGGTAAATCCTGTTTTTACTTTCACTTTCAGCTGCATTCCCAGAATGCCGATTTCTATCAGTGATATCTTCCCCTGTACTGAACATATTGCTGGTATTCTCTGAAAGCCTGAAATGCCAGCTTTCAAACAAGAACAGCTGCATGTTTCTAGCTGCTACCATTCAGGAGATAGCAGCATCTAAAGCAGCCCACCCCCCTCCAGTTACTTTTCCCACTGCCCGAGCTGGACTCGGGCAAAACAATTAGGGTCCAATCACACGTCTGCGAAATGGATCCGCATCCGTTCTGCAATTTTGCAGAATGGGTGCGGACCCATTCATTTTCAGTGGGGCCGGAATGAATGTGGACAACACACTTCCGTTTCTGCAAAAAAATAGAACATGTCCTATTCTTGTCCACAATAGCGGACAAGAATAGGCATTATCTATTATAGTGCAGGCCATGTGCACATGACCGTTGTCCAAGTTTTGCGGATCCGCAAAACTCTTACGGACGTGTGAATGGAGCCTATGGTGGTTAAGCTGGACATTACCTATGTTGAGCATGCATGTGTTTTCAGTGAGTAGATGGGAATAAGCACAGCCAGAAACCTCTGCCAGCTTATATTATTTGAGAACAAAGGATTAAGCATGTTGAATTTCAACGTGGCTAATCCTTTCTTTCCTCGACATATGCCAAACCAGAGGTGGTTGGTCGGTGCTGCTGAAATCTGTGTGTTCTCTTACCCTACGTTTAATGTGGATCACCACCTCTAATACATATACCTTGCCTTACTAGAGGGATGGTATGATTACTCAGAAGTGGACAATAATATGAGTGAGCCTCGTGCATTCATGCGGGGTCCATGTAAGCGCAATGCCGAAGAGCACTTGATGCTAATCTGCCATGCAGGATCCTGACAAGAGCTTCTGTTTCTTTTCAGGTACAAATTATAAAGGAAATAACCTGGAGGCATGTTCTGTATCATCCGACTGGCAGCATTACAGCCGAAACAGAGCAGCCTGAGCGAGATTAGAGCAGTGCCGTAAGTGCGGGGTAACAGGCCGGGAGGGAGCTCTTACTTTGTATTCAGGACATCAGACAGTCTCGATGTGGTATATATCACAGATCTGTGTCTCTGCAAATGCAAGCGTTTAATAAGATAAAACAGATCACTTATAAATCAATGAAAATGAATGTGGGGGTGGGGGTGGACCTGGGCATTGTCTCAGGACCACGACTCACATCAGTCCTCTGTGCTATTGTGAAAGGGTTTCCATAGAAGACTTTATCGCAAGTGAGATTGATGCTACCCTCCTACAATCCACCGTCCTGGAACAGGAGGGCCTGGTGCCTATGCAGATGAATGTGTCACATGGGGTAACTTTGCTCGTTGGAAAGGCATGTAAGCTAAGGTACACTGTAAGGCTAGGTTCACATGACGACATTTTGTTGCATTAATGTCGCGCGACAATTTTTATAATGGTAGTCTATGGTGTAGCATTGCAAGATACGACATGCTGCGACACGATAGTCGCAAAAAAAACATTCGAGATGGATTTTTCTGTGACTGTCGTGTCGCAGTCGCAATGCGACACCATAGACTACCATTATAAAAAATGTTGCGCAACATTAAAGCAACTAAATGTTGCGCGACAAATGTTACAGTGTAGTCGTGCTCTATTTGTCGCGAGACAAATGTCGTCGTGTGAACCTAGCCTAACTCTAACCACAGGGGAGTGGCATTTTGTTTTACAGTCAGAGCATGCTGGGAGTTGTAGTTTCATAACCGCTGGAATATCACAGGTTACAGACCACTGCAGTAGTAGTTCAGAGGTTGTATTTGTACCCAGGCGATTGTTCTCAAGGGCCATTGGGGGTCGCTTGCATCAACCATATCTTAAATTCCTTCTTCTAGTGGCGCACTTACCGTGGTGGCAGAACAGGTGACTACTATAGGACCCTGGGTGAGAAGAGGCACAGCGCTGAACTTCTCATGATTTACGACATTAAGGAAATGGCATTTCCATGCAGCCACCACAGGAGCTCAGCGATGAGAGATTTTTACAGCTTCTATTGAGTTCAATGGTTATCTGCATACATTCCATGCACTGAACTCCCCCGAGTGGTGGCTGCAGGCAAAAAGTTTTATGATATACTATGTGAGGGGAAGCAGGGAATTTAGAGTTGAATATGGGAGACATACCCGTGCATTTATTCAAGTTGGGGAATGTGGGTGAAAGCCTGAATTGTTGTTTTTTTTGTTTGTTTTTTTTACTAAAACATTCCTCCTTGAATGAAAAAAATATGAGTATGTTCGTCTGAAATCATACTAGGGGCCCTTATTAACTTTTGCTCTAGGGCCCTATAATATCTGTGTACACCTCTGATTTGTGCTGCTAAGGATTTTTTGTAGAATCAGGTTTTTTGACCACATAATACAGAATTATTCTCTCCAGCTTTGAAAATGTACTTGATGGGAAAATGGAGGGGGGTTCAGTTGCTGGGTTTGGTGGGGGTCTGTTTGCAGCCAGGGCAGTCATTGACTCTGCTTGTATTTTATTGCGTTTTAACCAGCCGTCTATAAGGAAAATTCATCAGAGTGGAGACTGAGGCTAAACTTAAAACATGAACGGATCAATTCTTCCACTTTGTCTCCTATAATGCTAATTAGGAAAGTCGCCAACACTTTTAAGCCGGTAACTTCTGATGCGCTTCGGTCAATTGCAATTTTGGATCTCTCATTTTTCTACATCTGATCCTGGGGTAACACTGCCAATAAAGTCATTAAGATTATAAATTCTGCTATATTTAAAGGGAACCTGTCACCGTGGAGTCAGATAGTCGAACTCATGCTTATACACTTATATTGTCTGTATGTAACTTGGTCAAAGTTTAAAAGATCCATGCCATTTACCATTTCCTGGTCTCCCGTTGCATCATTTATTCTAAAGGTGGGTTTACATGGGCCGATGGAACAGCCAATTGTCTGGAAGGAACACTTCCTGACAGCCGACTGCTTGCTCAGTGAAGGAGACCGCTGCATTTACATGCAGCGTCTCCTCCACAGTATGAGGATGAGGGATCACTATTGAAATCACTCGTCTTCATACAGAATCATTGTTTCTGGGCAGCAGATCACTGTTTAGACATCTAGATCTGCTGCCAGGAACGATGATTAGAACTACAGGATCACCCGATGAACGTGCATTTCGTGATCGGCGGTCCATTTAGATGGCCAGATTATCACACGAATGGTCGTTCCTGATAATATATCTGATTATTGGTACGTGTAAATCCACCTTTATGCAGTTGACCATGCTGCATTACAGTCCAGTAGAAATCAGTGGTGACTGTAGAACAGGGGTGCACGACCTTTTCTGGTTGGGGGCCACATTGTCAGCCTGAACCAATTCCAAGGGCCGAAAATAAAAGTTAAAGGAGTATTACCAACTGAAATGCTGTATTGTTGGCATATTGCACATACAGTATATATCATAAATGTCTAGTTACAGTTCTAGGACTCCCATCTAATAGGAGAATACATACAAGATACATGTAAGAAGCCATAAGACATAGACCTACATGTCTTTTACCAGATGTTTGGGGGCCGCACAGAATGGTATCGAGGGCCGCATGTGGCCCCCGGGCTGCAGGTTGTGCACCCCTGCTGTAGAAGAACAGGACTATTTTGCAGCATTTTCCATTGAGCACTATTGAGGCCTGACACCTGTTGTGTGATTCAAGTTGCACATCAGGGTGAAAATTCCTTTTACCTTGATTTCAGGTTTTTAAGAAGCAGAGAAAAGAGCTCCTTCCTTTCTTGTCCTTTAATATCAATGGCTTTTGGATTGGAAGCTAATTCCATTCCCAATCCCTAGAGCCAGAAGGAAAAGCTATAAGTCAGTAAACTACTTCTTATGTGCTAAAGCTCCTGGATTTTGGCCATTTCGGACTGCAGGGTTCATGTTACTGGATAACTAGGCAGATTTACTATTAAGAAGCCATAATAGCAGCCATAGGGGTTAAAGAATAACATGGACTTCATACTTATGGGTCTCACAGCATGATGATTCCAAGTAGAAATCTGCTAGCAAATATCATATCCCTGAGTCCTATGCTGGCTTTCCACCTAGATTTATTCCATCTTCAATCATAGCGGTCAGTCGTAAAAGTCCTTTTGCATTATTGCAAAGCTGCATACGTTTCGTAGAGAAAAATCAGTTTGACCGGTGGTGGGTACCCCATGGCTTATCCGTGCAGAAGTGATCATGGAAGGGAATCATTTGCTATTGCAATCTGTTGAATCTTGGGTGGTCATTTACTAATCTGAAATACACCTAAATTAGGCAAATTTCAGGCGAAGATAGTGGCACAACGGTTATTTGTGCCACAATCGGCAACCTCTCCCCGCTCACGCCAGGTCTTAAATTGTGGGCGTGGTGTAGACGGGATGGGGAAGGACCGGCAGGCCCGTATCATTCACCATTTTCTACGCCTGTTTTAGGCGTAGAAAATGGTCTAAATGTAAGACAGCAAGGAAGCTAGGAAGCTGTCTACATTTAGACTGGCGCTGGATACGCCGAAGTTATGTAGAGGCCGGTGCCTCTTCATAACTTCGGTGGATCCACCACCGGCTGTGGACCTTTATTAAGACCAGCATCTAAATGCCGGTCTTAATAAATGTCCCCCTTGGTTTCTATAAAATACATCACATCGGTTGCCGTTTCCGAGGCCAGCATAAACTGATGATAGAGTCCCTGATTAAAATGCAGGGTCAGTTACTTTTTTTTTGTTTAGTCATTTATTTTTATAAAATCACTGGTGGCAAGCTCTAACAGGACCTGAAAGCTGGAGTCCACGTCCTCCCACAGATGATTGACGGCTTATTTTCTATTACAACTGACAGCTTTCTCCATACGATCAGCGGCAGGGGTGCAGCCCATGAATACAAGGACTCCCAAGTGCGTGCATTGCATTCAACGGACCCCAGCTCTTTAGGTCTCACTGGAGCTGCTCAACAGGGATTTTGAGAAACTAACTTGGCAGCATAATACTGGTGACAGATTTCCTTTAAGAGGTTTAAAAATCACTCAGCTGGAGAAGAAGAAAAATATATAAAAATACAAAGGTGACAATTTCTCCATGTCTCTGGCTCCTGGATCGCTGAACAATTATTTGAGCAGGCTGCTAATAGCTCTGCATTGCAGTGACCTCTCTAAGACAAGCGACGCCGCCAGGTGAATAAATTGTCCAACAGCAAACTAAGTTTTCAGTGATGAGGTGACCTGCATATTGTACTTTTTTAACTAATGGATGATAAAAATTTAGCAGCACAGGATGAAGTGACGAATTGGCGAGTTGTCTGGCAGTGGCTTTCTTTGATCTCCCTGTAGAATACACATAAACGTTTGGCCAAGCCAAACGTGTATGTGTTATGGGCCCTTTACACAGGTCGACAAGTAAAACGATCATCACTAACCAGCGCTACTAGTAATGCTCGCTAGCGATGATCTTGCAGTGTAAATGCACCGCTGATTATCCGATGAACGCACAGCTCGGAATTCTTAGATAACCTGAACCTGAACCTTGTATGCCGAACTTGAAACCACAAGGTTGCTCAACACTAGTGGTGAGCTGATTTCTGATGCAGGCCAAGTTCATTTGGGGAGGAGTTCCTGTTTGTTATCTTTGGAAATCTTAATCTATCTGCTTCATTACCTGACTGCCATTATCATAAGTCTGCTTCAATACCTGACTGACATCTCGATTTTCTTGTTACCATCATTATTCAGTTCTTGTCATCATCATCAGCTTTAATATTGATGACCTATCCTCTGGATAGGTCATCAGTATCTGAACAGTGGGTGTCTAACATGCTGCACCATGCTCCCACCAGTTAGCTGAAGAAACCAGTGCTCTCAATAGTGCCACGGCCTTATCTCAAATTTTCCTATGCCAGTGATGACACGTTCATCGATCACGTGGTCTAGGTGCAGCTCAGCCCCATAGAAGTGAAAGGGGCTGAGTGTAATGCCAAGCACAGCCGCTAAACAGTGTACGGCCCTGTGCTTGATGAGCTGAGAGAAGGCCACGGCGCTCATAGAAGCGCCGATACCTACTCGAACAGCTGATTGCTGTGGGTCCCACATGGCTTGGAAAACCCTTTTAACTTCTGTATATTTGTTGCCTGCCAGTGTTGATACGTGCTTCATAATATTAATCTTGCAACCCTCCAGTTGTTATATAATTTGATCCTACTGTAAGTCCTGGAGGTATCTGAGTACCAGAAGACACCATTAGTACCCAGGAAAGGCGACTGCTTCAGGTGAAGTCCAGTTATGCAGTCTTGTGAACAACTGGTGTCATTACACCCATCAGACCAGTTTTAACTGTACTTATAGCTGCAGCACAGGATCTATAGCAATCCTGTAGCAAGGCCTCTGTCTACATAATTCCATTATATTGTAGAATTGCCATAAAGCTTCCTGCCTGTTGGTAGTCTATAGATTGCTTAGCTCCAGTGTGTATCATTTGCATTCCTTATTAATGAGCCATTGCATTTTTTTTTATTCAATCTTGGTATAAATCTGGCTTTTGCTTCTGAACAATGCAGCAGACATGAAGAGGTTAAGCATTTTTCGTTGAGCATTGAATCTAAATGGCTGTCATATCCTTGGCCTTGTGACCCCTTCCAGAGCCCACGTGCATTGTTCTACATTACTGTGTGGTCTCTGTGGCGAGGCTGACTTCTCCTTCCATCTCCCAGAGAGAGAAAACCGACCTGTAAAATTGATGACATGGTATAAATGAAATTATCTTGTTGTATCTGGCTTCTTCTGGACCGGCACAAATGTCGTCTAAGACTATTTAATTACACAGACGAATGTGACGTGCCATCTGTCGGGCGAACAGTGCGCAGGTTAAAACTCAGAATGAATGTCGATGTAAAGAAAGGCCGGGTTATTACAGCGCACATTATTTAATAATGGTGAATGTGAATATTTATAACGTGAAGCGGAATACATAAATCAATTATTCTGAAATTAACTTTTGCTACCGATGCCAAATCATAGAAGATAGATCGGAAGAAATCTTTACTGCCTAATATATCTAGTTAAAGTCACCGAGGATCGGCACAAGAAACCTGGAAGGAAATTCAATTCTTATTAATGCGGAGGAAAGGTCTGTGTAAGCAAATCAGAATAACAGCCATCTATGAGACGTACACATTATCTGAATACTGACCACCAGACTGACAGAGATTTATCACAGCCAATAAATATGTGGTGTCGATGAGAAATCTTTTTCATATTATGTTCATATTGATATGTGCAGGTTTGTCCCTATTAGTGGCTGCAGCTCATTTAGAAGGGTCATTTTATGATGCCAACTTTTTGAATGGACTGGTTGGTGTATATGGGTGTGATGTGTGACGCAGGGTAAAACCGGAGGGAAAATTCCCCGACAGAATGACACTCACTTGGCAGAACAAGAACTACACACAAGAGCATACATGCTAGCTTTCATTAATTGGCCTCTTATTGCGCCCAAAGCTTCCCCCTTTCTTGGAAGGTTCTTCCCTCTTTTTGTGACACATCTCTCCTTTTCGTCACGTGTTACATCCCTTTTAATAATGCAGCGTCCTGGCACCACAAAGAAAAATAATAAAAGCATTCAACCATACTGCATAATATTAGTCAGATGGTGAGGTCCTGAGTGCATTTTGTCTCCCCCATCGTAATTGTGATCTGTGCCCCGCACCCTGTGTTTACATCTAGGTGCAAGGCTCACGGGGAATCTTTGTAGCATCAGGTCTCTGCCTTTCTGTCCACTCCCAGCTCGAACATCACAGATTAAGCCTGTTTGAAGCCCTACAGAGAAAAAGCCTACCCTAAGGGTCCATTCACACGTCTGTGGTGTATTGCGGATTCGCAATACACCCGGCCGGCACCCCCATAGAACTGCAATTGCGGACAAGAATAGGACATGTTCTGTATTTTTCGGGAGCCGCGGACCAGGAAGATCAGGGATGCGCTCTGGAAATGCGGATGCGGAAAGCACACTGTGTGCTGTCCACATCTGTTCCTGCGCCATAGAGAATGAATGGGTCTGGATCTGTTCCACAAAGGTCACCTTTGAGTCCGCTCCATACACATGGGATATAATTTGAATTTGCCATGCAGATTTTCTACGTAATGTTAAGCAATATCCACTGTATTAGATAGATAGATAGATTTGAAATAAATAAATATGAAATAGATAGATAGCTATGAGATAGATAGATAGATAGATAGATATGAGATAGATAGATAGATAGATAGATAGATAGATAGATAGATAGATATGAGATAGTTTAGGAATGATGGCGGAGTGCCAGCGGCTGAGGGGGCGATCCACCTCCAAAAATAAATAGCAAATAATTCCACGGCACCTCCAAATAAAAATCAAGTGGTAGTTTATTTAACAAGCAGCGACGTTTCGGTCCGCTTACTGGGACCTTTCACTGCTTGAGAAAGGTCCCAGTAAGCGGACCGAAACGTCGCTGCTTGTTAAATAAACTACCACTTGATTTTTATTTGGAGGTGCCGTGGAATTATTTGCTATAGATAGATAGATAGATATGAGATAGATAGATATGAGAAAGATAGATATGAGATAGATAGATGGATAGATAGATAATTTCCATATATTACCTGTAAAGTGACAGAAAGTATGGGAGATGTTCCATTTGGCGGATCTCTGGTTATGTTACGCCATGTTAATAATTCATAAGGTTATTTTTGTAATCTTCTTCCTCTTCTCTGTCCATTCCTCCGTTACTGGAGTCACTATCAGATTTAGCACAGCCAGCCTATTCCTCCCTGTGCACGTAACATTCATCTCTGTCCACTTCTCTCTATAGCATTTGCACTTTTGTCCCAGATAACTAGGCCAGACAGGCACGGAGAGCAGCGAGGTTTTCCAGGTCACTTTCAGTCAGCCTCAGTTTCCAGAGTGCCTTGTACAAGTTTTCTGTGCTCAGTCACATACCTGGAAATGTCCCAAAACCTCATTAACTTATAGGACATATTCAATAAATAGAGGTTGTCCTCTTCTATAAAAAAAAAATTTGAATTTGCATTTATTTTACTGTACTGTTGTCTGACACACAGTTTATCTGACCTGTATATAGAATGGGAAAGTGTCTAGAGATTTCAGCTACCTGTAACTTAAAGGGGTTATCCAGTATAAAACATGGCCTCCAAGGCCTGGGCCTCTCATATAGATTATACTTACCCCACGTCACTCCTAATCCCCGCAGGCCACCGATGCATCTCTGGAGATGCCAGGGAGCGGGGTAAGTATAATCTATACGAGGGGCCCAGGCATTGGGGGGAGGCAGGTTTTATACTGAATACCCCTTTAAAGTTCCGTGGATGATGTAAAAATTCATGGCACTGGTTTTAGTATTATATAGTTACTTACTGTGTTGCACTAGTGCATTATCTAGGCTCTGTATATGGTGGTATTATGTGGGCACTTTGTTGCTGTGCATGGCAGAATAACTTAGGCATTTTAGCCTCTGCACTGGTGGCGGTTCCATCGAAGTTATGAAGAGGCGTCCATGTAGATACAAGTTTGAACCTAGGACCTTAGCGCTGCAAGGCACCCGTGCTAACCACTGAGCTTCCATGGTGCCAATGTATGTCCGTATTATAAGGGCTGCCATTTATTACTGTATGGTTGTGTGAGGAAGACACGATAGGGCACTGTTATGTTTTTGCGTTAGAGTACTATTATGTAGGCACTACTTTACAAGTGTAATGTGGGAAGTGTATAGGGCTTCTGTTTGCTAAAGGATGATGGTACCATTTAGGCACAGTATGGCCCTATTACATCACAGTGTGGTAGCATTACGTACACATTGAAGGCTGTAGTACTCTTATTTGGTACTGTGTGATTGTATGATTTAAGGACAATATGGTTCTGTAGTCACTATTATAAAAGTACTTTGTGGGAATATTATATGGGCACTATAGGATGCTGTTATTTTGCAGTGCATGGTCGTATTATTTAGCCACTACATGCTCTATTATTTAGACTTCATGATGACTGTATAAGGCTGGGCCCTGGTGTTTTTAAGAGGATTTGCATTATTTAGTACATTTTCTGCTGATATTTTTTGCCGTTTTTTATGGTTAAATTTGGCAGCTGCAGATCATGTAGAACATTCTGTGGAAAATACTAAGTGCAGAAAAAACATACATTTTTGTAGTGTTTTTTTTTTCATCCTTGAGGTGGCTTTTTTGGATTAATTGCTTTTTTTTACATTGCAGAATGCTCTGGGTTTGACCTTTTTTTTACCTCTCATTGTCTGTAATTTATCTCCCATAGAGCACTTAAAAAAAACGACGCATGTGCAATGTGTGTTACTGTCTTTTAATGGTGTCTTTGCTTGGCTTTTTACCATACATATGGGGGGAGATTTATCAAACTAGTATAAAATAGAACTGGCTTAGTTGCCCATAGCAACCAATCAGATTCCACCTTTCATTTTTCACAGCTCCTATCAGCAACTAAGCCAGTTCTATCTGTAAAGAATAAATTAAGGCAACTGGACTTGCTGTAGATTTCTTGAAAACGTTTCACTGGTTCTTCCAACGAGCTTTCTCAGTTCTGAGTGACTTGTACAAGAATTCTTTGGGAATAAATATGTAACTGAATAAACATCTGGTAATTAGGTCATTATACCCAGCATGGGGTCAAAGGTGTTAATTCCATAGTCATAATTGGAGTCAGTAGGTGATAATGACCTCCCAGAAAAAGGTGTCAAGACAGCATTGTAAGTGGCAGACAATAGATGTCTAACCCCCCGCCGTCTCTATTCAAGCTTGGCTTCTCCATTTTTACGTAGATGGCCTCCTCCACACCTCGTTTCTACCTTTTTCTGGGCGGTCATTATCACCTACTGACTCCAATTAGGACTATGGAATCGACACATTTGACCCCATGCTGGGTATAATGACCTAATTACCAGATGTTTATTCAGTTACATATTTATTCCCAGAGAATTCTTGTACAAGTCACTCAGAACTGAGAAAGCTCGTTGGAAGAACGAGTGAAACGTTTTCAAGAAATCTACAGCAAGTCCAGTTGCCTTGATTTATTCTTTACAGATATACCGTGACCTGGATAAATGAGAACCTTCACAGACATAAGCCAGTTCTACTTTACACTGGTTTGATAAATCTCTCCCATGGTGTCTTTGTGTGTTTTCCACTATACATATCTACAGATAAAGTGACATTACAGGGGGCACATACTTTACAAAAAAAAAAATGTTACTAAAACACAATATACAGGCAAAAATGCCCCAAAAACAGGCTACAGAACACAAGTCAGGTGCTTTTTGGCCCGCAAAACTGTTTGTGAAGGACCGGCTATTCTCAAATTTTTTTCAATAAAAAAACCAAGATAATTAATTTCTTGAGGACTCGGCATATATTTTATTTGCACATTAATGTATTTTAAAGTACATTTATAGATGTGAGAAGGAGTTGGTCCACCACAAAACGCTAATAATTTCTCTTGTTCATTTCCTCTGCTTATAAAGAGCCACCACAGGAACACCAGTTACCCTTGTACAGCTATTATTAGTTATAACATGGATCGGCTTCATTAGGTTTTGCAGTACAACAATCTTCAGATTTATCAGTACTCGCTAGGGAAGAATCTGTCTTAGGAAGATGAAGAATCCTGGGTAATGGAGAAAGGCTGGCGAGGGCCTGAGGAAGAAGACCCATCTTCCACATAAAATCTTCAGAAAAAAATATGTCGGCTATGTGCAGTTACTTATTGAATCCGGAGTTTTCCTGAAGTTCAGAATTAATCTAGAGATATTATCTTATCCCATGGGGCACATTACAGATCTATTTCTGTTTGTCCTTGTGATGCTATTGATGTTTTTCAATGTGAACTCTGAAAAAGGAGTTTTTTGTGAGGAAAAGCAAAATGTTCAAAAAAGGAAATGAAAAGTAAACCAGGCGAGGAGTCTAATGGATTCCCCAGCATTTACCTTTTAACCCCCTGTACAGGGATCTGGACTTCGCTGCAGGAAACCCCCAGGTTGCTATAGTCTCCATTAGCTGATAAGAACAGAGAAAATGGAACCAGGACACGGTACAAAATTGGCAGGCAGAAGACAAAGATAGACAGGCAGTGGTCAGGGCATAGTCTGTTCACAAACGTAGACTCAAAAGTACAAAATATAATTTGTGGCACATCCAGCAGTAGTTTGTACAAAGTGCAGTTTTTAACCCCAGGTGACGAAGTATGGTGGCTTGCAAAATGGCAGGTAATGGCCACTCTGGTGTGCTGTCTTGCTGATGACTCTCAATTGAACTTGTGGATATAGGTGTCCACTGTGAAATGCAGTCTTACAGTTAATCTGGCCTGGAAGTTATCTAGGTGTTGGGTGTCTGAACCGTAGTCCCTTACCTGCAGCAGGGTCTGTAAAGCTGTGGCTTGCTGGACACTTTGCAGACAATAAAACAATGTAGCTTTTAAGATATCTGTATTCATGCAGTCTCTCTGGAGTAGTGGTCTCACAGAAGACTAGAATCTTGTGCTGGTCCCTAAGACCCTTGGAATAGGAGCAATTGGATGTGCTTCCTTTCTCCACATTGTCCTAGCTAGATCTCCCCCTCCTGGCAGGAAGCAGAACCAGCTCACTCCTACCTAGAGGGGAAGAACAGTGTGGTTAACCCCGTCCCTGCAAACTATACCTTTCCAGGCTGGTGTACATACATAATATAACAACTGCAGACAACCCCAGGTTACATAATAACTGCTACATTGTGTTTACAAAATAATGCCATGTAAACCTAAAACTATAGCATTATATAACACTAAAATCAACCACCATACAGTGAATAAATGAGACTAGTTTGCAACATATCCCACTGGAAAATTCTGGAGCAGTCCATGAAAGGTGGATGTCCGAGGCAACAACTTCTTTTACCCATGCTATGCTCCACCCTAGACTCCACTTCCCAGGTGTTGTACCTGTGCCTCCTGAATCAGAATGAGAGGCACAGTAATGATATTGGGAAGATTAAACTTGTATTGTCTGCTCTTTACTTAATTCCACACACAAAATCATCCACAAGCATCATCCGCAAAAATAAACCGCGTCTACAGGTGTTTTTATCTCTCATCCTTGGTCGTCAGCCTACGACTGTACGACTGCATTGGCAGCTGCCGTTTCCTAGATCCAATTGTCGTAGAAGAAGATTAGCATTTTGCTCAGCGCTTCTTCACAATAGTATTTGCCATCGTTTGGTATAATTGCTGCGTGTATCTGAGAGGCGCACACAACAGCACGGTTTTCTTAAAGTCATTTTATTGTGTCTAGTATTGAATAAAATAAATTGAATGAAAGGAAAATAAGAGCGAGGACTAAATACGAGGTTTTATGTTAATCTTCAAAAAATCCATTTAAAAAAATAGCGCAGCATAATTTATAACTCCCCAAATAACACGCGAGAATAAGAATAATTAGCACCTTTCAAATTGCTTTCATTATTCATAATAGTCATAGAAGCGAGTCCCAACAAAGGCGCATTGTTCATTATGACTAATCTCCGTTACAGAAAATTAGGAATGTAATTCTTATTTCCCCTATTTAACTTATCATTTTTTAATCCGCGCCTGATATCAGCTTGATAATTGATTATCCCCTTTGCTGCCAGTCCTAATTAACCCCCTGCAGACGATGTAACCTTCATTGACTCCTGTGGTGATCAAGGCTTAACCCTGCAGTGAGAACAGATGTAGATGATTGATCGGTACTGATGTAGCAGTGCTGATATTGTTCTTTCACTAGTATGGGGATTCGTTGTACATCACTGTGAGTTATAGCTGCATGCTGCACTATTCTTGCTGAAAGATCTGATGGTACGGCCGACAGAACACAGATGGCCCACATATATTTGGGCAACACAAGCTTGTTCCATGAAAATGTGTCACTCGCATGTCACTGTTTCTCTCCCTCTAATTTGCGAGAGGAAGAGATCAAGATGACTGAATTTGGAAATAGGATTTCTCATGCCTATTGACAGACCCAGCACCGCAGTACCGTCATATATGTGCAGCGCCAGACTGGCCCACCAGTGTACCACATGAGAAAAACACTTGGAAACATCTCCCCCAAAGGTCCAGGAGAAAAAACACTTGGAAACATCTCCCCCAAAGGTCCAGGAGAAAAAACACTTGGAAACATCTCCCCCAAAGGTCCAGGAGAAAAAACACTTGGAAACATTGTATGCAACATTAAATGGTGGCATTACAAAGTCCAACTTGTCCAGCAAAAAAAAGCCCTTTTTCGGCTATGTGAATGGAAAAATAAAAAAGTTATGAGAGGAAAAGGCAAGGAGTCCAAAAACAAAAATGAAAAAAAAAAAACTCCGGGGCTGAGTTGGAAATACCGCTTTAATCAAGTGTTAGCATTTTGCTAGGATATTCCATCACTTTATGATTGGTGGAGGACTGACCTCTGGGACCGCCACCGATACCAAGAATGAAGGGGCTGCAACACTATATACTAGAAAAAGTACCCGGAGTATGAAGTTTTGGCCTGTTCGTGTGTTTATTGCCCAGGAGGCCAATCTATGCCCTCTTTTTTTTTTTACAGGAAAATCACTAGTAGTCCTATATAACCCAGCAGTTACACACTGTTTATTTTATTAACTGTCTCCCATAACAGTACCCTCCACAGCACCCACTCCTTAACAGTGACCTCCGCAGCACCCTGACCCCTTAATTGTGACCTTCACGGCACGCCACCACCTTAACAATGACCTCAACAGCATCCTGCCCCCTTAACTGTGACCTTCACAGCGCCACATCCCCTTAACAGTGACCTCCACAGCACCCCGCCCCCATAACAGTGACCAATAACAGGGAATAAAAATGATGGCTGAGTTACGGGAACCTGGTGTAACTGTGTGTAAGACTGAAGACCTGTGAGCTTCTATTGGCTACTATATTTTTTGGTAATATTTCAAGAACGGTACGTCCTAGAGAGTTGAGACTTTTACAAAAACCTTCCCAGACACCTGATGTACCTATAGATGCTATAGAGGACAAACAGACATTGATTTTTATAACATATATATATATATATATATATATATATATATATATATACACTAAGGGGGTCATTTACTATGCTGAAATACACCAGGTCTAAAATTGTGAACGGGGAAGGGGACAGGCAGTTAGGCCCATCTGATTCATCATTTTCTATGCCTGTTTTAGGGTCCATTCACACGTCCGTGTGTGTTTTGCGAATCCGCGGATCCGCAAAACACGGACATCGGCGATGTGCGTTCCGCAATTTGCGGACCGCACATCGCCGACACTCTCATAGAAAATGCCTTTTCTTGTCCACAATTGCGGACAAGAATAGGACATGTTCTATTTTTTTCGGGAACGCGATTGCGGACCCGGAAGTGCGGATCCGCAATTGCGGACCCGGCCGGGACATCGTCTGTCCCCATTGAAACTAATGGGTCCGCAATTCTGTTCCGCAAAATGCGGAACGGAATTGCGGACGTGTGAATGGACCCTTAGATGTAGAAAAAGATCTAAATGTAAGACAACTAGGAAGCTGTCTTACAGTTAGACTGGTGCTAGATGCGCCAAAGTTATGGATAAACCTGTACCTCTTCATAACTTCGGCGGTTCACCTCCAGTTTAGGGCTTTATTAGGACCGGTGTCTAAAACGCAGGTCTTAATAAATGTGCCCCTAAGTTCCCTGGCTAAAGGATGTGTCAGATAAACATTGTATCAGCATGCATCTCAGGGTGAGCTCGCAAGCTGTGTACAGAGACAGCAATACAATGTATCAGTGTCGATCTCATGGTGAGCGCTCTCATTATCTGGTGTGACTGTGACAATTGTACAATTCATCTGACCGGTTATGTCCTGCAGAATTTCAGGTGCTGCCCTCTCTTTGCTAGAGGCTATCACACTGTAAAGCAGGAAATGTGCCAGTGTTTGACACTTACATGCTGCACAAAATGAATATCTAATCTAATCAGACAGATTCAGTATATTTACAGTCTAGCTGGCTATTATTATTACAGATAAAAAAAAAAGCAGTGAATACTGTAAAAGCAACAGGAGACTGGATGCTGTTAACAGTGTTGGCCCTTGGGGTATACTTGGACATATTTCGTCTGAACTGGTACATTTATGGGGACTCCCTCCTTCCTTCTCCACTGTGTGGCCGATGAGAACATGGCGCGCGCAGAGCGCAACTTGTTCCCTAATAAGAGAGAAGATGCAGCATAGAGAAGAAGCAAAGATTATATTTAAGCCTGTCAGTACAGCAGAGCCAGAAAGCAACAGATGTAACAGAGAGGAGTTTGCCTGCCACAGTTTTAATGCTAAAGCCTGCAGGAACCAAGACAAAGTCTGTAACCCGTTTGGCGACACATTTATGCCAAGTAAAGCTGTTATTGAACTTCTTCACAAGGTCTGGACTCAAATTATTTCCTTTATCCCTCCAATTCAACTACCCCTTATTTGCTGCTTCGGAAAATAACGCCTGGGGTCCAGCATATCCAGGTAGGAGCACCGTGACACAACCTTACACCAAGGGACATTTTAGGCCACCCTATACCACTCGGCCATTCCTACACCTGGGTACCATCCACGATATCACAAAAAGGGGCCCTGTGCCCTTGTCACGAATCATGATCTATTTGTGGGCCCTGGGAGGCGGCCGTCCGTCGCACAAGCTTTCAAATTCCCTTGTTAAAAAAGTTTTTGTGCCGAGCTGCAAGCCACGAATGCACCACTGTCTTCGCCATATTATCAGATGTGAATTTTGGCTGACTTGCAAATGATTTGCCACATAATCCACTGTCAGTCGTCTATCCAGGAGAATCCATTCACGTGCATGCTCAATGTTGTCATCAGTCGTGGACCTCCTTTGAACTTCTCTATCCATTCATCAACACTTCATCCCAAAAAAAGTTTTCAAAAGATGTTGTCACCAGACACACACTTAGACCACAAAAAAAAAAGAATTATTGTACGCCGCTCATCTTTCATGCCGAGTCACAAATCGGACAGCCATTGTTTTTCGCACAGCAGTCACAATGAACTAAGGAAACACATACAAACCTGCACAAAAATGACTGGGGAGATTATGTGGAAAAATTGTATATTTTACTTTTCTGAAAGTGGTTAAAATCTATAGCCGGGGTGCAGATAATTTTTGACTCACCCTCATAATTCTCATGTATTTGCATACAGAAAAAAAGCTATAAATGTGACATATGTCAAAGCCGCTCTTGCATTTTTTCATACTTACTTAAATCCACAACAGAAAACCATTAGTACATCACCAGGGAGCGGAGCCAATTAAAACCCAGCAATGCACTTTTACTTATTTGCCGTATCCCAGATCTAATTGAATGACACAATCAACATCGCTGCCATTGGCAAGCAAGGCATAAATTATGACTGAGTTTAGGGTAATTATTGAATGCAACAATATATTAAAACAACAAATGCAGCTTTTCTTCATTTCCCTGTGTTAATTGAATGACATAATCAGTAATGTTCTGAGATGGAGGATGAATTAGTGGGCGCTCGGTAATTAGGAACTATGTCATCACATTAAATCTAGTGCTTAGCAAACTGTAGAGAAATGTACGGCGCTCCGGTTTTATGATGTATAAGCCCCTTATAGCATGGAGATTGCATAATTAATACCAGCCGTGCTGATAGATCATCTATCATTGTAATTGTGTTTCCATCATGGTTAGTGCTGATGGGGTTGGCAGGTTTCGGAGGTTCTCAGTTAACAAAGGAGAGCTTTTTTGTTACAGTCCTCAATTGACCTTTTTACAAGAGGAGAAAGGAAACAAAACTAAACATAGTAAATGCATTGTATCACTCCAAATGTGGTAGGAGCCTAGAGTATTGGGGGATTCGGTTTGGTTTTTCTGACATCATATGGGGGCCGGCCGGTCTCCTTAAATGTTGCCGTGTGGGAACATACTGGGGTGCTGGCGCACTCCCTCTGCTGGTAGTCCCAGCGATGTGGCCTTTTTAAACTGTGTACTCGCAGTGTACGCTCGCTTACAAGTGCAGGCCCGTCATTGCTGCCACCTTTAAGAACAAGAAGTGCATCCTAGCGCCAGGGTAAGAAGCCAAGCACTGCAACTGTAGAGTCATTAGACACTTACCACCACACCAAGTGCTGAGCCGCCAATGATATTGCTCCAGAGATGCAGGGCCCTGCAGAATTGGTCCAACACTAGTCCAGTCACAGATGGGGGAGGGGCAGCTTACCTTCTTCATCCACTGCACTGGTCTGGAGGTGAAGGAGAGATGCAAACAACCAGTTAGAATCCAGGCAGCCCCAGCCCAGTAAACAGCCTTCTCTGCCTGGGGTATATTGGGGCCAGGCCAGCCCAGTAAACAGCCTTCCCTGCCCGGGGTATATTGGGGCCAGGCCAGCCCAGTAAACAGCCTTCCCTGCCCGGGGTATATTGGGGCCAGGCCAGCCCAGTAAACAGCCTTCCCTGCCTGGGGTATATTGGGGCCAGGCCAGCCCAGTATACAGCCTTCCCTGCCTGGGGCATAAAGGGCCAGGCCAGCCCAGTAAACAGCCTTCCCTGCCCGGGGTATATTGGGGCCAGACTAGCCCAGTAAACAGCCTTCCCTGCCTGGGGTGTATTGGGGCCAGGCCAGCCCAGTATACAGCCTTCCCTGCCTGGGGTATATTGGGGCCAGGCCAGCCCAGCAAACAGCCTTCCCTGCCTGGGGTGTATTGGGGTCAGGCCAGACCAGTAAACAGCCTTCCCTGCCTGGGGTATATTGGGGCCAGGCCAGCCCAGTATACAGCCTTCCCTGCCTGGGGTATATTGGGGCCAGGCCAGCCCAGTATACAGCCTTCCCTGCCTGGGTATACATGTGGGCCAGGCCAATTCATACTTAAGCATATGTACAACAAGTACACAGAAGTATTTCCAATATCCCGCTTTTTTCGCTTTTTTTTTTTTAAGTGCAGAATTTAGAATATGATCAAACAATTTGTGTCGTATAACACCCTGTGCTAAGCCACGCCTTGAGACACGCCCCATGCAACACCCCAAATCATTCAATAATTGAAATCGAGGTTACATATTCAATTATTCACTATTTCCATTTTTGTCATAATCACACAGCTCTAGTTATGTACCCTATTTCAATCATGTTTTATTGCTCCAGTGCGTGTAAAATAAAAAGCTAAGCAACTTAAAGGGTAATACTCATCTCAGACATTGGTGGCATATTGCTAGGATATGCCACCAATGTCAGATAGGTGCAGTTTCCACCTCTGGGATCTTCTACCATCAAAAGAAGGAGAGCACATCGCTTTGGGGGCCCTATTTATTTTTTGGGAGTTAGAAAATAGCAGAGCTATGGGACTGCAGGATATAACTGAGCCAGCACTTGGCCGTTTTTGGAACGTCCACAGTGGTTGACAGACGTTAGCCGCGCTTGCGCGGTATGCTATCCTTTACTTTAGGAGGCTCGTTCTGGAGATAGCAGCAAGTCCCAGAAATGGGGCCTGTAACTGTCGTACATTAGCATATCTGCCATATCCCAGCAATGTACTACCAATATCTCAGATGAGACAACTTCTTTAACAAATCAAGAAATCTCCTATCATTTTATGTATGCAGAACCTGTGCAGCGTTATGTGCTTCTATGTTACACAAACAAACCTAGTCCTATAGTCATCTGCTGTACTCTTTTCCATCAGTCCCTTCATGCTCATACTTCAAGTCATACTCAGCTTACTGATCTCCTGCTGCTTTTTTTCTGGTGACTTCTCGCCTCCAGCCAGTCACAGGAAGTGATCACCCACCTCATCCAATGATTAGCAACTCCGTTTTTTGCGTTTCAAGAGGGATCAGGAAGTAGGGACCAGTGGGGGTCGGGAAGTGTCCGACCAGGAGTAGCAGAAGATTAATTTGAAATTTTTTATTATTTTACTTTGTTCTGAGGCTTAACAAAAAATAATCACCCAGACAACCCCATTTAAGAAGCCATTAAGCAGTGACCATGCAAGAAATGTGTGCAAAAAAAATAAATTATTTATAACCCTAGGCCCTACCTTTATGACACATAGCGCCCCATCTCGGCAAGCCATATGTACAGTCCATTGTAGGATAAAGAGTATTTCTTCTGCCATCTAAGCACTGCAGATCCTTAGTACCATGTGAACCCACATCAAAGAGCCAATATGAAAGACGTTTTCTAGACTTTAAGTCTAACATTTTAAGCTTGATCTCATAACCCCAAGACAGAAATGACAGTATTGTGAGAGACGGGCTTAAAGTGTGTTCAGTCAAAACCTTGGAAGGCTTAGAAGTATTACACCGCTCTGTGTGTCACACTAATAAATAATTCCTTAACTCTTAAAATAACACTATGGATTAAGAGGGGATTGTGAGGAGAAATCCCAGTGGGAGGGCTATGTATCAAGCAGAGGTCCTATGCAAATCACCAATCAATATGTTAGACTGGAGGAAATCATTGGAGACACAACTCTGTGCGGCCGCTTATCTGTGGGAAAGATGGGATCCTGCAGAATCTAGAAATTGATACAAGACATTATTAAACGCTCATGAACATTCCGTTCGTCAATTCCTTTTATTGTTAAATAAACATCTCCCTGCTTCCGCGCTCTCAGAGCATTAAGGTGGCCACAGCTGATTCCAGGCTCTTTGATGCATTGAAGCTCAGCGCCTCAACGTGTCTCGTTTACATTTTATTGAGCATAACGCGCATCCCCTTTAGAATTTTTATATCCGCTGCTTGACGTGGTCGGGCACTGTCTGCCTTTTTATCTCTGTATTGTAATCCTAATCCTGAGACCAATAAATAAACGCCTAGTGTTACAACTGAATCAATGCCCTACAACGCTAATAATTCAAGCAACCATTGCACGGCATTGTAATTAGGCCCGTGGAGTGAAATATTTTTTAGGGTTGTACGGTGCAACTTCAAGGTGATTTATGGCAGTGGTAAGAGAAGTGTTGGGCATGTATAGCAGACAGGTTTGTGATGCCGATATCAGCATCTCTGCTAAAATAAATGAGGCAATGTATGGCATTGGTGAACCTGTTGACCTGGGGTGTAGTCAGAGCCGCCATCAGGACAGTACTGGCGATACTGCAGTCAGGGGCCCAGAGCAGCTGGGGTCAGGGCCCAGTTACTTGGTCTCCAACATTGGCAGCCTCATTATTATTCACTTCAGTGCAGTAAATATTAACCCTTTCTACTTCAGAGTTGTTGTTTTTTTTACTTTGCGTTTCAACAATGCCGGTGGATTAACCCCTTATATATCGCGATCAACGCTGACCACGGCACATAAGAGGATGGCAGAGGGAGGGGACTCAATCTGCCTCTCCATCAGCCCCCCACGCTGCAGTGACAGGGACCGCTGGCTACAATGGCAACCCCAGGCCACACAAAGGCCTTGGGATATGCCCTGTATGGAAGCCTGTGAGGCCCAGGCACACTGTCTGTCTACTACAGCGTGTATTGTACTACATTGAAACAGGGATCAGACCCTGAAATGTTGAAACAAAAAATAAAAGGTGTTTTATAAAAATATAAAGTTTTCATTAAAAAAGTGCCCCTTTCCCTTTTTATTTAAATTAATAAAAATAGACATATTATAAATTGCCACTTTATAGAGTGGTTATATAAAAATATCACATGAACTACCCCCTCAGGTGAATGCTGAAAAAAGAAATAAAATAAAAACAGTGCCAAACCGCCATTTTTGTCGCCTTCGCTTCAAAAAAGTGTAATATTGACTGATCAAAAAAATCATGTGCCTAAAAATGGGACCAAAAAAGTAAACTCTTCCTGCAAAAAACAAGCCCCTACACAAGATAATCAGCAGAAAATTTAAAAAAATATGGCTTTCAGAAAATGGTGACACAATAAATTGGTTTATTACTTATTTTTTAAATATATTTTTTCCACATAATATGTCCCCCAATGGACATAAAAAGACTGTTAGCGAACAATGAACACTTTACTTGTATTTTATTATTTAAAAATAAAATAAAAAATTCTATAATTTTTTTGTATATTTTTGCAACACAAAATGTTTCCCAATGGATCATAAAAAGCCTGTTGGGGGACAGTGAACACTCTTATATTTTGCAATTTTCTTTTTCTTTTTTTTATTTATTTGTATTTTTTTTTTATATAATTTTCAATTTTTTTGCCACACCATATTTTATTTCCTTGTTTCCTTTCATTTGTGTTTTACTATTTTTTATTTTTTTTATTTATTTTAACTTATTTTTTTAGTATATTTTTTTCACATACTTTGTACCCAAGTGGTCACTGAAAGACCTTTTGGGAGACACTATTTCCACTGTGACTGAGGCATCCAGTCTGCTGTGGAGGCATTATACAAGGCAGAGCTGAGCAGGGTCTCCTGACCGTGCAGCTCTGCGCTTCTCTGTCCCAAAGCCAGGTAAACCCTGCATAGCGCGCCGCTCACCTGAGGAGAAGGCAGAAGCACCGATACACTTCTTCTGCCTTTTCTTCGGATCTCGTACTGTCACTGATAGTTGGGGACCCATCCTGCTCCTGCTACAGTGCGGGAGCAGGAGCTGTAATCCTGCATTTGTGAGGCACTCAGGGCGGAAACACAGCTGATCAAATGATCATCTGTGTTTCTGTCCAGGAGGATGGGGGCCACAAACCTTGGCTCTGGGGGCCGCATGAGACCCGCGGGTTGTGCACCCCTGCCCTACAGGAACAATGTTTAGCAAATGAGGCAGTGGAAAAAAATGACCCCAGGAAACCCTTCTGTCCTGTGTGGGGGCCTTGTTTGATCCTTGCAATGGGGCCCTTACTTCTCTTTGTACACCACTGATAAAAATGTTCTTAACTTGGCAAACAGTAAAGATTTCAAGTCCTAATTTATAAGGAACAACACGGGCACAGAAGAGGCTCCCAGAGTGTGTGAAATTTGAACTCCATCGTGAGGCATGAGAGGATGAAGAGCTGCACCATAGAGGCCATGAGGCAAGAGCTGCACCATAGAGGCCAGTATAATTGGAGCTGGATTGTTGGAAAC
Source organism: Bufotes viridis (assembly GCA_033119425.1). NCBI lineage: Eukaryota > Metazoa > Chordata > Amphibia > Anura > Bufonidae > Bufotes > Bufotes viridis. Next base: position 96,651,487 of record CM065598.1, on the reverse strand, counting down.
TGGATGTCCCAGAGTCAACCCATACATAGGGAAAACACATAAACCTCAGCAAATACTGTAGTGGCAATAATAATTATATAATAATATTAATATAAAGCATATTTGTTGGTACTGTTAACTTCTGCACATGGCTCCTATAATTGTCTTCCTATGCAGTTGTCCCTATTGAATGTATGAGATATAAAAACATTAGATTGTGAGCCCCATTGGGGACAGGGAATGATGAGAGTGATTATAAACTTAGTGCTGCGGAATCGGTTGGGGTTATATAAATAATTCAAGAAAATAAATAATTAAACAGACAATACTAGTTGCATTCGCTCCAGAGGGAAGGATCCCTCATTGTTCTTTCCTGTTAAAATCCTTTGGAAAACCTGATGGGACCTGTTAGAGATAATGGCGGAGAACTTGTGCCACACAGGAATGGCCACAAAGAAACAGGGCTATGGGAGAAGAAAAACAGTCATTTAGACTTGGATAGAATTGGCTTTCCTGAATTTATGAGACGTCTCAAGACTTTCCCCCCCTATGACCAGACTAATTAATAGCATCAATTAAGAGGTGGTGGTCTCTACTGGTTTTCCACAGCTTTCAGTGGATTGCCATTTCCTGAGGCAATGCAAGCATAAAACAAAATCATTAATATGCAGGGAAACCTATTCATTTGACAGTTGATATACAGTAGGAGCAGCACTAATGAGTTGTTACTTTTTAAGCTGTTTAAAGGCTAATTGATGGTCAAACATGCAATATGTAGACGGTTCAAATTTTTTTCCACATCAGACATGTTTTAGCGTTAATTAATTTTTTCTAAGACCAACTGAAGCATTGTATTTCTCTTTGACAATGTTTTATATACACAATGCAAAAATAGAAAAGTAGTTAATGGCACTGCTGACTTGGAATGGCATCCCCGGTGGCATGAGTGAGGATGTGATCTCCATGGTGGTTGCATGTTCTTACCATGCTTGCATGGGTTTCCGCTGACCGCTCTGGTTTCCTCTCACATTTCAAGGCATGTTCCCTACTCGTGATTGTTCTCTACTCTTTTTTTGCTCCTTGGAAGGACAAGATCTGGTCACTGGGTTTTTCCATCAACCTGCATCTTGGCAGTTAATGGGAGTACTGTTAGAAAAAAGGGCTTTCCAGGACCCGTGGGGTCCGTCTGTCTGCAATAAACTTACCATTTGAAATTGTGTGGGCCGGCTGCTTTGGATACCTTTAGTTTGAATACCAGGTTTTCCGTCAGGTCTGTGGGTAGGCACATTAATTCCTCAGTTCAGTATGGAAGAGGTGCTGTGGATGGCGGTGCTAGGTCCTGGAAAAAAATGTTTAAAAGGGTACTCTATTGGTCTAGCAATGTGGGGTAGAAGACTGTCAGAGGAGGCAAAAGCCGGTAAAATGACACATCTGTCTGACGTTAGGGATTCGGTAAAAGAAGCACCGTGAACGCATTTGAGGCAATGTCCTAACAATGGCAACTTAAACTGGGTGGCAGTGACTGTAGACTGGATCTGTGGTTGACCCCTTTCTGCATTGCACTTGTTCCCCCAAACTGCAGACAGATGAGACTGGAGGAGACCTGCAGATTATTCTGCTTCATTGATTGCCAGAAGGTTCACATGGTGCAGCACTGCATGGCGGCTGTTGTTGCTGTGGTGCTGTGCCTGAGGGTTGGTGCTGCCCAGTGCCATGGGACCTTAGTGTGACAGCAGGGGTCCTACTACCTACCGGCATGGCGTTGAGGCGGCGGTCAGTGCCCTAGTGGCACTGCACCAATTTAGAGTAGGTGCCCCCTCGTGGGCATCCTTGGCTTGGTGAGTGGGCCTATGCATTTTGACCAAAAACATATGCTAATGCCTGATCTACATTATGTAGATTAGGGCTTGGTCTACTGTTATTTACACTGAGAAGCGATATGAATTGTGCTGAGAAGCAATAATAGATCAGTGCATAGAATGGGGATGTGTGAGCCAAGCTTTTTTCCTTCTTTTTTTTTTAAGACAATGTTATAATCCCCACTGAGATCCCTCTGTCATTTCTCCTATTACAGGTAGCTGACCCTGGGAACCAAGTGAGATATATGAGACTGGCAGACTTCTTGTGGTCTGACCTTGTTTGTCACATGAATACTGCTCATTAACATTTATATTCAGGACACTAAATAGAAAGACAAACTGACTGAGCTTTCTACCTCTGGGGTAATTACTGTCTATTGCTTTCACAACAGAATGGTTCATCCTTGTGATTCCTGGAAATGATAAGTAGAGAGAATTGTTACAATGTAACCATAGGTCTTTGTTCAACAGTGCATGGAAGATTTCTACATAGCCACAGTAAAGGCAGATTTAGTCTACTTTCACACTACCGTTCTGGCTTTCCGTTTGTGAGATCCGTTCAGGGCTCTCACAAGCGGTCCAAAACGGATCGGTTTTGCCCCAATGCATTCTGAATGGAAAAGGATCCACTCAGAATGCATCAGTTTGCCTCCAATCAGTCTCCATTCCGCTCTGGAGGCTGCCTGAATAGCAGCCAATCAGATTCGACCTTTCATTTTCCAAAGGAGCTGTCCAAAATGAAAGGTAGAATCTGATTGGTTGCTATGGGCAACTAAGCCAGTTCTACTTTACACCTGTTTGATAAATGACCTCAATAGTTTTTAAGGCTGAAAAAAGACATCTGTCCATCCAGTTTAGCCTGTACTGATCCTCAGTTACATCCTGTATTCAGGGGTGCACCTAGCCTTTCTGCTGCCTGAGGCAAAAACTGAAATGCCTGCCTCAGGCAGCATAATAATGATGACACTGGCCTCTGATAGGCTATAGGAACTAGGGCTAAAGCCTATTAGAGGAAACAGTGGGGCAGGGAGACATCACTGCCGTCTCAGCATTCCACTGTATTGCTGTCCTAAGTACAGCATTGCAGTTGAATATGTAGAGATGAGTGTTTCCAGAATGAATGCACTTTTTGCCCATGGCCCTTCTGCTGCCCCCCTCCTGCCTCTACCTGGTGCTGCTTGAGGTGATCGCCTCACCTGGCCTCATTTGTAGTGCACTACTGCCTGTATTATACTTCAGAGCTGTGCTCACTATTCTGCAGATGGAGTCGCTGTGTATATAAATGACATTACTTATCCTGTACTGATGCTGAGTTACATCCTGTATTATACCCAGAGCTGCACTTACTGTTAAGCTAGTGGAGTCACTATGTACATACATTACATTACTTATCCTGTACTGATCCTCCGTTACATCCTTTATTTATACTCCAGAGCTACACTCACTATTCTGCTGGTGCAGTCACTGTGTACATCCATTACTTATCCTGTACTGATCCTGAGTTACATCCTGTATTATACTCCAGAGCTGCACTCACTATTCTGCTGGTGGAGTCACTGTGTACATACATTACTTATCCTGTACTGATCCTGAGTTACATCCTGTATTATACTCCAGAGCTGCACTCACTATTCTGCTGGTGCAGTCAATGTGCACATACATTAACATAGTAACATAGTTTATAAGGCTGAAAAAAGACATCTGTCCATCCAGTTCAGCCTGTTATCCTGCAAGTTGATCGAGAAGAAGGCAAAAAAAAACTGTGAGGTAGAAGCCAATTTTCCTTACTATCCCAACTCCAATCAGGCATCAGAATAACTCCCTGGATCAACGACCCCTCTCTAGTAGCTATAGCCTGTAATATTATTACACTCCAGTATACATCCAGGCCCCTCTTGAATTCCTTTATTGTACTCACCATCACCCCTTCCTTAGGCAGAGAGTTCCATAGTCTCACTGCTCTTACCGTGAAGAATCCACTTCTATGTTTGTGTACAAACCTTCTTTCCTCCAGACGCAGAGGATGTCCCCTCGTCACAGTCACAGTCCTGGGGATAAATAGATGATGGGAGAGATCTCTGTACTGACCCAATATATTTATATATAGTTATTAGATCTCCCCTTAGTCGTCTTTTTTATAAAGTGAATAACCCTAATTTTGATAATCTTAGTAGTAGTCCCCCCATAATCTCTGTAGTCCCACCATTCCAGTTATTACTTTAGTTGCCCTCCTCTGAACCCTCTCCAGCTCTGCTATGTCTGCCTTGTTCACAGGAGCCCGGAACTGTACACAGTCCTCCATGTGTGGTCTGACTAGTGATATGTAAAGTGGTAGGACTATGTTCTCATCACGGGTGTCTATGCCCCTTTTGATGCAACTTATTATCTTATTGGCCTTGGCAGCAGCTCCCTGACACTGGTTTCTACAGCTAAATTTGCGGTTCACCAAAATTCCTAGGTCCTTTTCCATGTTAGTGTTACCCAGTGTTTTACCATTTAGTATGTACGGGTGACTTGCATTATTCCTTTCCATGTGCATAACCTTACATTTGTAAGTGTTAAACCTCATCTGCCACTTCTCTGCCCAAGCCTCCAATCTATCCAGATACATCTGTAGCAGAAAACTGTCCTCTTCCGTGTTAATTACTTTACACAGTTTAGTGTCATCTGCAAAAATGGATATTTTACTCTGCAAGCCTTCTACAAGATCATTAATAAATATATTGAAGAGCATAGGGCCCAATACTGACCCCTGTAGTACCCCACTAGTGACAGTGACCCAATCTGAGTATGTACCGTTAATAACCACCCTCTATTTTCTATCACTGAGCCAGTTACTTAACCACATACAGACATTTTCTCGCAGTCCGAGCATCCTCATTTTATATACTAACCTTTTATGAGGTACAGTGTCAAATGCTTTGGAGAAGTTCAGATATACGACATCCATTGATTCTCCGCTGTCAAGTCTAGAACTTACCTTCTCATAGATACTGATTAAATTAATTTGACATGACTGATCCCTCATGAAGCCATGCTGATATGGCTTTTTTTGCTTATTTTCATTGAGGTACTCTAAGATAGCATCTCTTAGAAAACCTAAAAACAGCTTACTCACAACGGATGTTAAACTTACTGGCCTATAGTTTCTGGGCTCTGTTTTTGGACCCTTTTTGAATATTGGCACCACATTTGCTATGCTCCAATCCTGTGGAACACCCCCTGTCATTATAGAGTCCTTAAATAATAGAAAGAATGGTCTGGCTATGACTTTACATAATTATTTGATGATACAGGGGTGTATGCCATCTGGTTCCGGCGATTTGTCTATTTTAATCTTTTTAAGACGCTGCTGTACTTCTTCCTGGGGTAGACAGGGCACTTTTAATGTGAAATTTACTTTTACATTCTGCATTTGATCTGACAGTTTATTTTCTTCAGTGAGTACAGAGAAGAAAAAAGTATTTAATAGCTTTGCTTTATTCTTATCATTCTTTGTAACTCCCCCCTCAATACTCTGTAAGGGGCCGATATCTTCAGATTTATATTTTTTACCTTTTATATAATTGAAGAACATTTTAGGGTTAGTTTTACTCTCTTTGTCTCTAGTTTGGCTGCTTTTATTTGTCTTTTACATATTCTATTTTTTTCCTTATAGTTTTTCAATGTATCCTTGCTCCCCTCCTGTTTTAGTGATTTAAATGCTTTCTTTTTGTCATTTATTGCTTTCTTTACAATTCTATTTATCCACATTGGTTTTTTCTTGTTCCTTAACCTTTTATTCCCATAAGGTATGTACCTCTCACAATTAGATTTTAGGATGCTTTTAAAAATATCCCATTTGTGGCTGTATTTTTATTTTCATGTTCCTCACTTATATCTTCTCGGACTGTGGGCTTTAGACAGGACTTTACATAAAGGCAGACCCCTCCCCCTCTCCGGTTTTGACGTTCCTTTCTAAACAGACTGTAACCCTGTACGTTAACTGCCCAGTTGTAGCTATCATCCAGTCATGTCTCAGTTATTCCCACAGTCATAGTCCTCCTCACACATCACTAATTCCAGTTCACCAGTTTTGTTAGTCAGGCTTCTGGCATTAGTATACATACAATTAAGAGATTTATGTATATTTTTTACCCCACACCTTTCCTTCTGAACTGTTCTAGTCCCTCCTTCCATTCCTCCGCCAGTGCCATTACCTCGCCCCAGGTCTCTGTCTGCACTATCTTCCCCTCCTATAACTTAATTACATTACTTATCCTGTACTGATCCTGAGTTACATCCTGTATTATACTCCAGAGCTGCACTCACTATTCTGCTGGTGCAGTCACTGTGTACATACAATACATTACTTATCCTGTACTGATCCTGAGTTACATCCTGTATTATACTCCAGAGCTGCACTCACTATTCTGCTGGTGCAGTCACTGTGTACATACAATACATTACTTATCCTGTACTGATCCTGAGTTACATCCTGTATTATACTCTAGAGCTGCACTCACTATTCTGCTGGTGCAGTCACTGTGTACATACATTACATTACTTATCCTGTACTGATCCTGAGTTACATCCTGTATTATACTCCAGAGCTGCACTCACTATTCTGCTGGAGCAGTCACTGTATACATTACATTACTTATCCTGTACTGATCCTGAGTTACATCCTGTATTATACTCCAGAGCTGCACTCACTATTCTGCTGGTGGAGTCACTGTGTGCATTACATTATTTATCTTGTACTGAACCTGAGCTACAGCCTGTCTTATACTACAGAGCTGTACTCATTTTCTGCTGGTGGAGCCTCCAAGTTGGAGATTGAGGTGTTTTTCTGTAACCACTGAAGAATAATACTATGAAGAAGAATGGCACTGCCTTTGTGTCATAAAGAATGGTGCCCAGGTCTGACTCTCTTATCATAGCTGAAAAATCAAGCTTGTAAGGGTAATGCGGTATATGGAGCACCAGTAATTATGTCTTTAGTCAATATTTTCGGTTGAACATATGGTCCAATAAATACAAAGTAAGATATAAATTAAGCACAGCCAATTATCCCATATCCTCCTAATATCCTGCCTGTCTGCTTGCTCTCGTTTCTCAAACACTCCTTGCTTTTTTCCTTTGTGCCCTTCAAATGCACCCAAGATAAGCAATGTGCACCATTTCCCTCATCTCGGCCCTCACATCTGTCCTGCTGCTTCCCTGAATAAAAGACATCGAAAAAAAATAATATTTATTTGCATCATAAGTGACAGGCGTGATGGGACCTCTCTCTCTGAACACATCTGTGAGGAGATTCCTGCTTCCTGATAAATATGTAAACAGGTTATTTACAGAGAGGACGGCTCCGTTAAACAGCCAAATAAAAGGGAGACTTGTTATAAAGTGTTTATCAGGAGCTGAGCATATTTTTGGCAAGAGAATAAATCTCAGCAGGATCCACCTTGAAACGTAGGACAAACTCCCCATGATCTCCTCTCTTCTCCTGTCTTCAGAAAAGGCAACATTTTTATTACATGACAAGAGGAGAACAAGACTGGGAAATAATAGAGAACGCAGATTCTGGAGGCGCCGTTCATGGTTTAATCATATTGTCTGGTAGGGTAACCAGTAAGATTATGGAGAGGTGGAATGAGTGAAAAGATCCTGTGAAAGCCAGAGGAGTATAGAAGAGTCACCTTAGTTTAGAAAGTCGACCCACCCATCACATATCCCTAAATCAAGAGTTTTATTCCTCATTTTACTACTGTGGGCGGAGATATGCAAATCAGTTAACCCCTCTATGCATGCAGGACCAGTTAGTTCAACTTGTATAAAGCTGTATGAACCTTAATAGTGCTAAATATGGAAAGCTGTGTTAGATATCAGGAGTGTAACCAGTAACTATGTGACCCAGAAGCTAAATGCAAAGCAAGTACAGAGAGTTATTTGCTGTACAGGTTCCCGGGCAGCTGATGACAACTGCAGCTTGGAAATTATGAAATTGTAGAACCTGCACTCCCTCAATTTTATGGTGGCCATTATGGCACATAACAGGTAGTATTTAATGTTAGGTTCCCATCTTATAGAGATCGCCTTGACGTTTGGCAGATGGGCACAAATAATTTTGTACAAAATGTATTTGCCAAGAATCTCAAATTTGCAAAATAAGCGTAGCATTAGCATCCAATGCTGTTGCATTGTCCTTTTTTTTGTAACTATGTGAACCAGAAGCTAAATGCAAAGCAAGTACAGAGAGTTACTGTATTTCCTGTACAGGTTCCTGGGCAGCTTATGACAACAGCAGCTTGGAAATTGAACAGACAGCCTTACCGATGAAGCCAGAACATTGGGGACTAGGTAAAAATAACTTGATGGGGGTGGGGGGCAGTTGGGGGGTTAGATAATGTGCCTTCTCTTTAGGAAAAGGCTGCATTTTTCATTTTGTTTTGTTTTTCTCCCAGGAAAGTAACTTTAAGATCAAGGCAGGCTATATTGATCTATATAATCTTGACCCTTTCGTTCTTGGCCTTTTTTAAATTATCGTTTTTGATATTTGTGTACATAATTCACAAATGATGATATGCCCCAACTTACCTTTGAGTGAAGGTGGCCCCTTTGTCTTTTGGGAACCTTCACAATAGCTATGCCTGCTACCCAGGAAGTTATGGCCATGCAGTCCTGACGGTGGCACTTCTCTTCTCTATGTGTGATAAGAAAAGTTTATTACATTATCAAACACTCATTAGTGTTTATTAGTGATTAGTGATATTCAAAGGTTGGGAAATATTTTTTTATAACCTAACCCTGATTTACACTTCTCCACAACTTTATCCCTGACCTGTCTGGTGTGTTCCTTGGTTTTCATGATGCTGTTTGATCTCGAATATTCTCTAACAAACCTTCGAGGTCTTCACACAACAGCTGTATACTGAAAATAAATTACACAAAGGTGGACTCTGTTTACTAATTAGGTGACTTCTGACAGCAATTGGTCACACCGGATTTTTTTTTTTTTTTAATAGGCTTTATTTATAGCTTTTTAAGAAAGAGCAGTACAAAGAGTAAACCACCCCAATCCCATCCCCCCTTTACATTCAGGTGCCGAATAAATCCAACTATAACGAATGTCCAGTATGAGTAGAGTCCAGCAGATTCTCATGAGCCATCAGGCATAAGAAATATAGTATAAAAAATTATACAGTGGAAAAATAAAAATAAAGACTCTGGACAGCAAAAAGGAGGTAAGGCACTCGGAATTGGCATGGAAACAATCATTCACACACACATTCATACAAGTGAGCGGTCCGGCTCCCCCTCCACCAAAATCCTCAAACAGAACCCTGGGCCTGTACCCAGTATCCCCATATCTTTTCAAACCGATCGGGCACCCCTCTTGCTGCATAAGTCAGTTTGTACATCTGGAGATTCGAGTTAATAAGTCGGATCCACTCCATTTTGGTCGGTAGTTTAGGTGGCTTCCAATTGAATAGAATTACCTTCCTAGCATAAAACATCAGCAATCTGAGAATTTTCCTACCATACTTCGTAGGTTCCACCTCCTCCACCAATCCTAACAAACACACCGCTGGTAGACAGAGCCCAGGAAGACCCAAATTCGTATTTATGAAACAGCAAATTTCTCCCCAAAACGCCTGTATGGAAGGGCACGACCACACCATATGATAAAGTGACCCCCTCTGCTCTCCACACCGCGAACACTCAGGAGTAGGCAACTGACGCATGTGATACAATCTCACCAGGGTCAAGTACGATCTGTGAATCCATTTAACCTGGATTAACTGATCCCGAGCACTAATAACAGAAGAGCGCCATGTGGTTTGAAGCTCGGCCAAATGAGAGGGCTCCAGCTCTGGGATGTCTACCGTCCAACGCTCAAAGGATCGCTGGAGCGGGGAGTCCCCCCGAAACATAAGCTCTCCATAGAAGGAGGAGATAGGTTTAATCGGTTGTACTCTCCTAGCAATCTTCTCCAGCGGACCACATTCCAACTGGAGTGATAGGGAGGAGAATTGAGCTGTACAAGCATGTCTCAGCTGGAGGTATCGGTAAAAGTCCACATGAGCTAGCGAGAACTCCTGTCGTAGGCTCTCAAACGAACGAAAGACCCCGTCCTGGAAGAGGTGAGCAAGGCACCTGATCCCTTTTTGCGGCCAGAACTCATAGCCATCCAGACTGAACAGTTCCTTAAGGTATTTATTACGCCACAAAGGAATATATGGAGACCAAATATCCCCGGTGGGAGACAGGGAACGCACCGCCACGCACCTCCTCCATGCCGCGATCACGACTGACATAGCCTCTGTGCACCCGTGCACCGCAGACACTCCCCCTCCCCTATACACCATGTTCGACACCGGATTTTATTTAGGAGTATATTGGCACAGGAGTCTGAATACAAATGCACGCCACACTTTTCAGATTTTTATTTATTAAACATTTTGAAATCCTTTTCTTTTCACTTTACACATACTTGCTACTTTGTGTTGGTCTATTACATAAAATCCCAATAAAATACATTTAAAGGGAACCTGTCATCAACTTTATTCTGACCTCACTGAGGACAGTATAAAATAGCGACAGAAATGCTGATCTCAGCGGTGTGTAACTCATGAGCTAAAAGTAAGTGGTTGCTGAGAACCAGCATCATAATCATTACAGCCCAGGCCTTGAAAAGAGTCAAATCTACTTAAGAAGAGTCATGGTTATTATAATCATCTGCTGATGATTGGCAGTTCTCTACTAGAGAGATGGGGAGAAAACTAGGTATAAGCCTGTCAGTCATCAGCAGGTGGGCGGGAGAGCAGGAATTATGATTAACCATGACTTTTCTCAGGTGGCCGTGACTCTTTTGCAGGCCCGGTCTGCAATGATTGTGATGTTGGTTCTCGGCAACCACTTACTTTTAACTTATAAATGGCAGACCACTGAAATCAACTCACCTGTCTCTACTTTATTCTGCCGTTAGTATGGGCAGTATAAAGTTGATGACAGGTTCCCTTTAGGTTTGTGGGTGCAACGTGAAAATGTGGAAAAGTTCACGCACTATGAATACTTTTTCAAGGCACTGTATAATCTGCTTTACTAATCTAATGATTTACTGGGAACATATATACATTCAGCTGCTATAATCATTAGAAATTAAGTCTGCCAACTAAAACCCTGTTCCCAACTCTGGGGGCCAAAAGTTTTCTGAACAAACTAAGAAATCCAATGATGTATTTTCTTCCATGTGCCTCTCAAGTACCTTGAATTAAGCCACCATTTCCAGTATTAAATTGGGTAGATTTTGGCCCCTCAGTTATTTTCGGGGACAATATAGTGGTAAGTAGCTATTAATTATATTATCTAAATGCATCTGGAAGCTATCTTTGTAAAACCACCATGTTCTCCATGCTATATTATTGAACATGGGTGTCATAAAGTATCAACCTTCTTTGGGCCCCCCATGTGCCAGAATAGAGAGCTACTCTGTAAGAGCAGCTTCAGCACTGTGGAATACGATGCATCCATGCATTACATTGTCTGCCGTTTATTTGAAGGGCGGTCAATGGTCACCTAATACTACATGGCTAGATGTGTTTATCCCCAGTGATGATAGCTGGGTGGGTGTGGGTTAGAGCTAGACGTATGATAATTAGCTCATTGGTGGCCTGGCCTCAAGAAACAACCTTTTTAATAAATGTATAGTGCTAGTGTGTTTACATTTACTGTTCTTCATGCTACAAACCCAGAGAACAGGACATGATTGGTTTTGCATAAAGTTGGCGAAAGGCTCAGGAGACATGAATGAAAAAAGTAATTTATAAGAAAAAAGTTTTAGATGAATACAATAGCGTCTCATGGAGGGAATAGAGGTTAATAGAGTTTGGGAATTCCAAATACTGTATATTTTTTCAAACCTGAGGCTATGCATACAGACCTGCAGAGAACGGAATGGTGATCCCGTGTCATGGCTGTGTGTGTGTGTTTGAGGAGTATTGCTAAAAATGGTTTGGCCTTTATATTATTTTATTTTATTAAAAAAATGTGAAGAGTTCCAAACTATTTCATTTTAAAATATGGCAGGAAAATTACAGAAGAAAAAAATAATTCCAGGGAAAAGCCTTTTTATTTCTGCTAGCACGCTTAAAGGCAATGTAGGGAATTATTTTTAATGACTGAATCTTACCCTTGTGCTTAAAATGATTTTTTCAACTGGTCTTTATTAAAATATTCACAAGATTTGTCATAAAAGGTTAACTTCTGCCTAGCTGTGAGAATCGTACTTTCATTTTGTCCTGATCATCTAATAACCCTTATCTCTGAATGACTAATACATGTAGCTCAAAAATACTTATTTAAGCCACCTTCTTATCAGTAGGATAAGAAATGAGCTATAATGAGTGTTTATAAGGTGAGAGAGAAGGAGCCGTCAGCTGAGCTGCCTGACAGAGCACAGTAAAATACAGAGAATGCTACTAGAGAATCTCAAGACTGTACAGAGAAAGGGGATCCATTTTTTTTTAAATATATACCAATTGAAAAAAATGATTTTTAGTTCAAAATTAGTCCAATGCAATAATTAAATGGCAAATGGTAATTTTTCTATAGGAGGTCGTGTTCTAATTCAACATATTTATACCTATAATGTTACTAATGTAATGCTGCCCCCTATAATTTAACTACTATAATACTGCTCCTATGTATAAGAATATAACTACTACGATGCTTCTCCTATGTACAAGATTATAACTACTATAATACTGCTCCTATGTACAAGATTATAACTGCTATAATACTGCTCCTATGTACAAGATTCTAACTACTATAATACTGCTCCTATGTATAAGAAGACATACTGACTTAGATTGTGAGCCCCATTGGGGACAGCGCGTTATGATAATGTCTGCAAAGTGCTGCGGAATATCTCAGTGCTATATAAGTGTATAAGTGCGTAAAAGAAAAAAAAAATAAATGCAAAAATATAAATGCTATAATACTGCTCCTATGTACAAAAATATAACTACTATATACCCTATGTACAAGAATATAACTACCGTATTTTCCACCTGATAAGGCGTACCGGCCCATAAGACGCACCTAGGTTTTAGAGGAGGACAATAAGAAAAACATATTTTTCATTAGACCTCAGGTCAGACGACCAATTAAACCCACAATGTTAATCAGACCTCCGCTCACAGCCCCAATCAGACCCCCAATGTTAATAAGACCCTCAATCAGACTTCAGATCAGACCACCAATGTTAATAGGACCCCAATAAGATCTCAGATCAGACCCACAATCAGACCTTAGCACAGACCCCAATGTAAATAACCCCAATCAGACCTCAGATAAGAGCCCCAATATAAATAAGACCCCACATTCATACCTCAGATCAGCCCCCATGCCTCATATCATCAGCCCTCATGCCTCAGATCACATAAAATAAAAAATTCACTTACCTCTCTTGCTCTGGACACCACCGTCCCTCACCTCCAGTGCTCTCTCTTCTTCTTCCTGCCGTCGGCTGTGCTGTGACCCGATACCCAAAGCGTGTGGTAACTGAACGCCCTCACGCTGTGCGCAGCCACAGCTCAGCCAATGGCAGAGGACCAGGAAGCGGTGAGTACAGAGCCCGGAGAGCGCTACTCTGATACTAATGAGCGTTTCCATTATAGAAGCACTCATTAGTATTCGTCCCATAAGACGCATTGACATTTCTCCCCCACTTTGGGGGGGGGGGGGGAATAAGTGCGTCTTATGGGCAAAAAATACGGTACTATAATACTGACTCCCCCATGTACAAGAATATCACTACTATTCAACTGCCCTCTATGTACAAGAATATAACTACTATAATACTGTCTCCCATGTACAAAATATAACTACTATAATACTGCTCTCATGTATAAGAATATAACTACTATAATACTGCCTCCTATGTATAAGAATATAACTACTATAATACTGCTCCTATGTACAAGAATATATCTACTATAATACTGCTCCTATGTACAAGATAGAATATAACTGCTAAAATACTGCTTATATGTGCAAGAATATAACTACTATAATACTGCTTATATGTACAAGAATATAACTACTATAATACTGCTCCTATGAACAAAAATACATCTACTATAATACTGCCTTCTATGTGCATAAATACAGGGTGGCCCACAAAAAAGTAGCCCGCCTCTAATATCTCCAAATCAAACTGCCTAATCGGTCTTAGTTGTCCATAGCAACCAATTGGAGATCAGGTTTAATTTTTCAGAGCCCTGTAGGAACTAAAAGCTGAGCTCAGATTGTTTGCTATGGGCAACTAAGTTTGATTTATTATTCAGTTTGCTAAAAGTGGTCTATTGTGTCAGAAAGATGGTGTTCTCCCTGGATCAGTGAATAGTGATTGTGGAAGGCTATGTGTAAAGCTGATTAAGGAAACGCAAGAGACCTTTACCGACAAGTACCCAGGAACAAAACTACCAGCTAAAGATTGTATTCAGAGTCTGGTTCGAAATGGCATCAAACTGGCTCTGTTGCAAACATGAAGAAACCGAAGCCTCCATCGATTATGACGGTTGAATTTGTGTATGAAATTCAGCAGAGCATTGCAAGTAGCCCCCAAAAATCAACTGTCTCAGCAAGTTGGTGTATCGCAAACGATGTGTCAGCGAGTGCTGAAATCTCTGAACTTGAAACTGTACCGAATAACATGTGTGCAGGACCTGAAAGAGTCCGACAAAGCGAAACGTGGAAATTATTGAACTTGGTTCCTGACTATGATTGCTGACGAACATTTGGACCCATTGCTGTACTTCATGACAAATGAAGCTTGGTTTCATTTATCAGGTCACGTAAATTCCCAGAATACGAGGTACTGGTCACTGAAAATCCCCATTTGACTCACGACGCACCACTTTACAACCAACCATTTGGTGCGCAGTTTCAGAAGCACAAATAGTGGGGCCAAATTTTCTTCAAGTCAACTGCAGTTTACCTGGACATCTGTGAATAGTTTTACAACCAACTTAGGAGAAGAAATTATGTCCTGCTTTTTTCAACAAGAAGGAGCAACATGCCACACCTCATGGGGCTCACTGGCATGGGTTCACTAACTGTTTACAGAGGAGCTGTGAGCAAGGGGTAATGGCCACTACGTTAACCCGACTTGTCCACATGCAATTTTTATCTGCAGGGAAATTTAAAACAGAAAGTGTCCACTAACAATCCACATCCCCTGGTTGAACTCAAGAAGAAAATCACCGTCACTGCTGAAGAGCTGCCAGCAGTATCAGCCAACAGAATCCAACCTGCACAAAGAGGCAGAGACCTGAACGGAGACCATTTTCAGCATCTTTTGTGACTTGTGGGTAATTATAAAAAACAATCCAATTGCTCGTTAATCTTGTCATAATATCTCTGGAGGCGGCTACTTTTTCGGCACTAGTGACGGTTAGGCTGCACTCTACACGTGCGGTGGAACCACTGTCCTTACATTTAGGTAGATTAACTGTTTCAGTGCCACTTACTAGCTCCTGATGAGGTGTCCGCAAAAGGGACACATGAAACGCGTTATATACTAATAAGATAATATACAATAGTATATAGTGTTGCAGTGCACTGGAGAACCAATACTCTGTTGTCCATATGCACCTTACTACAGTCTGGCCTCAGAACTGATTGTTGTCTGAATAGTCCTTGATTTGTGATATATATATTGTTTACGGTGCAGTGGATGACATATTCACCCTGTCAGTGAAGAGCAATTTAGTTATAATGGCTCATTTTCTCTGGGAATAAATCATTAGTAGAAATAAAAAATAAAATGACCGCCATCCTATTAATGCACACAGAACCTGTCCTAATCACACAGGACAAGTTACTTCACAACACTGAGCTAAAAAGCTGCCTTATCCTCCTCTCTGCTCTGCTTTTCAGGGATTATGATCCTGTCTTCTCATGAACTCCATTCCTTCAGAGATTCAGATGATCATATATTCAGGATCATAATCCCTGGCGAGTAGGAGAGAGGAGGATGTGGCATCTCTTTAGCTCGGTGTTGTAAAGTAACTTCTGTGTGATTAGGACAGGCTTTGTGTGTACTAATAGGACGGCGGCAATTTTATTTCTCCTGATTGCACCCAAGACAAAACGAGCCATTATAACTAATGAAAAGTATTTAGGAATATATTTATAATAAAGTTTATTTTCTTAACCCCTTTAAGTCTATTAATTGTGTGAAGTCTACTGATCCTTTTTCAGAAGTGGGAAATATTTGTTATTTCCATCTTGTAAAAAGGCTACTTGGATACTCAGTCTCACTACACACCTGATAGTGTGTAAAAGGTCCCAGAAGGGTTGTAGTGAAAATTAAAATTAATAGATCATTAGACCTTTAACAGAATCATTTAGATGCAGTAAAGGAAAAATATATTCAATGCAGGATGAGGCAAAGACAGTGAAATAGTTAAGGCTGCAACCTAGTATCCAGGAAGCCCAGCCACCAGTTCTATTATAAAACTTACAAGGCTTGTCTTATATACAGTATGTATTACTGTAAGTTGGAAGAAGACTTGTCATACGGCTTAGACCACTGAAGACCAAATCCCTTCACATATCCCTCAGAGATCTCTCTGACTGCCTTCATCACAGAATTAACATAGTTTATTTTATTTTATTTATTTGTTGTTGTTGTTGTTTTTGTATAATTTCATTTCTCCCATATTTACAATATCTGGGTCACCAGATGCACCAAATCTAAGCATTCCTCAAAGACCGGAGTGTAATGTTTCAAGAATGATTTCAAGATCAAAGTGACATATCACATTTTACTTATTTATTTTTATTTGCTCACAAATTTATCTGCTTCATAAAGACGGCTATGCAGCGAGGAACTCGCAGACTGTGATGATAACTTATAAGTGACAGAGACAGTGTCAGTGAAATATCATAAAAAACATATCACGCTGAAGATTTGAACATTTTAGGTGTTATTTCAGACGCCTCCAAGGCAGTAAACTATAAAAAGAATTTCAACTTCTGCGCCTTGCAATGAGTGTGTCTCATTCACAATGCAGAGAATCAGTTTCCCCTCTGTCTGCTGACGTTATTGATTACTGTATATGCTGGATCATTATGACATGGAATTGTTAAATATAGAGGAGATGACATTGGCTGGCTTACAATAAAAGGGTTAATTAAAGCAGCCATAGGTGCATTTCGACCTGATTATCGTTCAGAATGTGTGTCATATTTATTAAAATTACCCAGATACCAACAATTTTAAATTAATGTTGCAATTTTGCCTGCAACGCAATAAAAATATATTAATTGAGGAGATTTATCAAAACTGGTGTAAAAGAAAATTGGCTTAGGTTGCCCTTAGTAACCAATCAGATTCTACCTTTCATTTCCCAAAGGAGTTATGAAAAACGAAAGCTGAATTCAGATTGGTTGCTAGTACCAGTGTTGATAAATCTTCCTCATTGTATGCACAGGAATGACAATTCATGACCCATTTGTAAGTAGCTGGATGATCTCAGTCTGTAGAAAGGGCTAGATAATTTTCCTGAGCAATTTTGTTGGGACCATTACTGGACTGGGGGTTCTTTGAGCCCACCAAAGAAAATTATTCTGATAGCCCACCTTCCATCTTTACAGGGCATATTCACATTATTGTACTATTGGCATCACTGATACATGATTCCATTCCAGTACAAAAAAAAGGTAAATAGAAAATTTTCCATACAGAAGCCATCAGTATTGACTAGGGGCTATTTGGGTCTACCAGCAGAAATAATTCTGAGGTCCACCTTCCATGTATAAACAAACATGTTTTAGTTGCATTGCAACACATATGCTCCTATTGTATTAACATAAAGGCTTCATACACCTTTGGGGGCAATTTTGTTAATAATTGTATTGTCCTCATTTTGAGTTAAAATTCATTTTTTAAATTGGTCTTTATTAAAAACATGGAATCCTTTTTTTCTGTACAGAGCTGACATGCTTTAGTAGAACCTCTAGATTTTCTCTCTTCTCCATCAGTTTGGGAGAGAACGGACGCCTTATCTCTGATCTCTGACATTTTAAACACCCATTATAGCTCAGCTCTTATCTTACTGATAAGAATTTGGCGTATATAAGTGTTTATGACCTCCTAGTAATTTAGAGATATGGTTTATTAGATGGCACAAAGTGAAAGTGAAAGTACCAGCCACACAGGAAGAATAACAGTAAACCCTTTGTGACAGATCGGCTCAATATTTTTGATAAAGGCCAACTGAAAATATGTAAAATGCAATTATAAACAAAAAATGTCTCTGAAGGTATACATAGCCTTTCATATAAACACCATTAATACACGAAGGTAGTGGATTGTTTCTACTAACATTAGATTGGAATGGTCTAATGCAGAATTCTTTGGTCTTCACCCATAAAGTGGTTCTCCACCTAAATGTATTTTCAGAAAAATCTGATTAATATGGCAGAAATAGAGAAAGGTCTGGTTTATTTACTGCCAGTTTAAGTAGTGATGTAGCCTTAACTTTCCAGGTGCTTGGGCAAGTCAGCGAACAGAACATTAGGGAGAAGACCATCAGTCCAGTCCATTCAGATTCAAGGTCGTGCTGCTTAAAGTATGGTTGCTAGACAGTGCAGGCCTAGCATTTAGACTGGCTAAAAAGATGGAGGGGCAACGTAGTATTTTCCATTATTGTGCAATCTGAGTTTACACTTCATTAATTATTAGATTTATCAGATTTTTATATGGAAATGTATTCAGGTAGAAAACATCTTGAACTGGTGGCAGTAGAATAAGTGCACACCTCAAGCAGCAGAAATGGACAGGGTAAAAACCAGGAGATGGATCAAGACTCATGATTGAATCAGCTCACCAGCGTAATAAATATTTCAATCTAGAAGCTGCAAACCCTCCCTTATTAGAATTGAAGCAACTAATCCACTCCACTGGTTTATAGGCATAGTCAATGAGTGGTTTATTACAATTCATAAAACAGTGATTATTTTGTTAGGGGTAGTTTGTTACTCTGGGATATTTACCTGGCATTAGAACATAATTCACAGAGAAAATTTATTATTCTCTCTTGCATTGTTATTCCTCCATAGAACAACAACAAACTAAAGAAGGCATTGAAGTGTGCAGTGCTGGCAATACTGAGCACAGCCCCGAGAGGGATTTGGAAGGTTTAAAGAAACCCGTATGCTTTAGGTGTAGTTATGTCCTACCTTTTTTAAGCGGTAATCTTGTTCCTGCAAAAACAGGAAGAGAAAGTATTTGTATCTCCATTAGTATCATGGTGTGGAATGGGGGAAAACTCCACACCGTACAAAGTAGGTTGACAGGATAGCAACTAGGCCTGGATGCCGGGAAAAGGGAGCAGGTCACCTCCTAGAGCATCCCTAAACCTCGTCCTGACTCCTATCTGTATGAGAGAACTCAGATGGTGGAAGGGCTCATACACAGTATTTTAGGCCCTACCTGACCCTAAAGATCCCTGGAATAATGTCAGTACTGAGACAACCTGTTCATCCAACAACAAGGATGAACAGGAGTCTCTGCAGGCCTAGCAGCAAGGAGAGAAGAAGATAGTGAGTAGCCAAGTGGATCGGCAGGTAAGAATCCAGTGGCGACCATAACCACTGAACCAAGAACAACGGAATACTTAGAAACTTATCTGCCGCAGCTGCTGGAAGGCACACCAGAAAATCACACCACCATGAGCTGGAACCCATGCAAATGTACTGCAATCTGAACACCATACCGGACTCGGTACAAACCGACACACATAGGAACCAGCACTCTGGAAACTACTCATTGACTTGTTGTTCCCCCTCCGGGGAACCCAGGAGCCCTCTCACCGAAGGCCCAGACAGAAAGGGGAAATGTCTAGCAAATATGCTGGACTACAAACACCAACAGACCAGACATGTAACAACAACTAGACATACAACAAAACCCCAAACAAAACCCACACCATACAAAGGGACGTGTAAGGAACGGTAGAGGACATAACAAAAACAAATGTTTTTGTTTTTTTATGGCATTCAGCTGATGGGGTGGATCATGTAATATTTTTACAGAGCAGTTTATTACGGAAGCGGCGATACCTAATACATCTGTTTTTTTTTCAGTTTTACACAATAAAAGCATTTTTGGGAAAAAATCTTGTTTTTGTGTCTCCATATTCTGAATGCAATATTTTTTATTTTTTTGGGTGATTGTCTTATGTCAGAGCTAATTTTTTGCGGGATGAGGTGACGGTTTGATTGGTACTATTTTGGGGTACATATGAGTATTTGATCGCTTGGTATTACACTTTGTGATATAAGCTGACAAAAAATGTCGTTTTGGCACAGATTTTATTTTATTTTATTTTTACAGCATACAGGTGAAGGGTGGATCATGTGATATTTTTATAGAGCCGGTTGTTATGGACACAGTAATACCCAATATGTCTGTTATTTCTAATGTTTTACAATTTTATATGTTTTATTATGGGAAAGGAACTTTTTTTTTTACTTAAAACTATTTTTTTTATTATGAAAAACATTTTTTTTTTTACTTTTTTTTTGTCCCTTTCTGGGACTTGAACTTCTGGGGGTCTGATCCCCTCTGCAATGCATTACAATAAATCCATATTGTAATGCTTTGCTTGTCAGCTCTTACACTGACAGAGAGCATATGAGACCCAGCCTAAGGGGTGGAATCTCACAGGCTCCCGTAGAAGGGAAGCCCTGATGCCTATGGAAGGCATTGGGCTGCCTCTCCAGCCATTGGGTCCCCGTCACTGCAGAGCAGGGACCCAGTGGGGACAAGGAAGGGACCCGTACCCTTCCCCAAACCTCCTGCATGCCGTAGTCAGCTTTGATTGTGGCATACAAGGGGTTAATAAGCCGGCATCTGTGTTTTCATCTATGCCGATGTGTGCAGCAGGGGCCCGTTTGTCCGTGACTGCTGGGTCTGTTGCCGCTGATCGGGCGGGCAGAGCTCCTGCAACTGCCTGATCAGCGAGCCGTAGCAGTACGGCGCTGGTCCTTAAGTCACAGCTCCCAGGTTAAAAGCCAAGTATGACATTATCATCAGTGGTATACCTCAGTTTAACGTTTTTTGCTTACCGTATACGGGCCGTTTTTTGTGTTCCGTATACGGTACGTATACGGAACTATTCATTTCAATGGGTCCGCAAAAAAAACTTTTAACTGCTGGATCAGTTTATTTTCAGGGAGATAAGCCACATCTGGAGGTGTCAGGCAGTAGCTTTCTCTAAGCTCCCCATTCAGGATACAGGCATGCTCAGCCAAGCCGAGCCTGCACACATCTGGAGGAGTGAAAAGAGAATTCCAGCTTAAACCAATATACAGATATAGGGGTGTGACTATAATAACAGTATTCCAGTGAAAAAACAACAACTTTAAAACATAACTTTTACTATAATACCTATAAAAACAGGGGAAATTTCCCCATAACCATCTAGTGAAACTCTATTGATAATCCTATTGATAATCTGATCCCAATCGATCTAGTGTCTCTCTACATATACCACACTCTGGTGGCGACAAATGGGTTCGATGTGGCCTTAGTCCCTTACGATGGAGAACGGTACCTCTAGACTGTATGTGTGATACCCAGGGATAAGCAGGTACATAGGGAAAACATAGTTACTGGGATACTGTCCCTACTGTTACCCTAGACTAAACCTTAGCCCAGGGATATCTCCTGATGGTGGGGATACCCTGTCCTCGAACCTTATCTACTATACCCTAGGGTATCAGCGGAGACCAACTACCTATCTATACATGATTAACATATCATTAACATTATTGATATATATAATTATGCCAATATAAAATACTGTCAATTCCGCCAGTCAGTATCAGAATTGGCGGCATAAATAACAACAATCCTCGACGCGTTTCCCCCTGTAGCATTCAGGGTTCATGAGGAGGTCAATGATGTTACATGTCAACACCAAGCTGTCCAGTCTGATAGTGACAGCGACAATGTAGTAATGGTATGTGCTAGGAAAACTTAGACCATAATTGATGATGTCAGATGATATAATGATGATATGCAAAGATGTGGTAATAACATAGCAATCATAAACTGATTTGTGGTGATTTTTCCAGACAGACCGATACAGAGGTCAGGAGGAGGATAATCAGATGTCCAATGGGGATCTGGTATCAGGCGACGATGCTCAGATAGTACATCCACGCATGTGCGGGAGGAATAGGACAGACGGGGAACGTCCGGTAGCTGCTGACGGTCTTGGTCTGGATAATGCCTCTAACTAAGGGGACAACCATAAGCTCCACCTAATGGCCTTACCTGATAGTAGATGTACTATCTGAGCATCGTCGCCTGATACCAGATCCCCATTGGACATCTGATTATTCTCCTCCTGACCTCTGTATCGGTCTATCTGGAAGAATCACCACAAATCAGTTTATGATTGCTATGTTATTACCACATCTTTGCATATCATCTGACATCATCAATTATGGTCTAGGTTTTCCTAGCACATACCATTACTACATTGTCGCTGTCACTATCAGACTGGACAGCTTGGTGTTGACATGTAACATCATTGACCTCCTGATGAACCCTGAATGCTACAGGGGGAAACGCGCCGAGGATAGTTGTTATTTATGCCGCCAATTCTGATACTGACTGGCGGAATTGACAGTATTTTATATTGGCATAATTATATATATATCAATAATGTTAATGATATGTTAATCATGTATAGATAGGTAGTTGGTCTCCGCTGATACCCTAGGGTATAGTAGATAAGGTTCGAGGACAGGGTATCCCCACCCTCAGGAGATATCCCTGGGCTAAGGTTTAGTCTAGGGTAACAGTAGGGACAGTATCCCAGTAACTATGTTTTCCCTATGTACCTGCTTATCCCTGGGTATCACACATACAGTCTAGAGGTACCTTTCTCCATCGTAAGGGACTAAGGCCACATTGAACCCATTTGTCGCCACCAGAGTGTGGTATATGTAGAGAGACGCTAGATCGATTGGGATCAGATTATCAATAGGATTATCAATAGAGTTTCACTAGATGGTTATGGGGAAATTTTCCCTGTTTTAATAGGGATTATAGTAAAAGTCATGTTTTAAAGTTGTTTTTTTTTTTTTTTTTTTTTGCTGGAATACAGAGTGAAAAGAGTTGTTAATGTTCACTTTAAGCATCGCTGTTCGTTGTCAGTAAGAGATGACAGTAATATAACATTCCCTCCTCACAGAAAGCCTGCGAGTTACTGGTGGGAGAGAGCTTGTAAATATGTATACATAAAATAGCCATAATGTTTAACAGGGAGGAACATTAGAGACAGCTATTGTCTTATAAACTTCCTAGTAAAAAACATACTGGTAATGTTTTGTAGCAGAAGAGCTAAGAAGACCCAAGAGGAAGGATTTCTAAGAGAAAACCAAGTCAGTAGGAAAAACACAAACAAATTGCAAAACAAATATTATTTAGGGAGAACAAAATGTTTCCAAAGGGGCACCTGAGGGTGGAAGTGGGGAGTAGTGAGGATTATTGGGTAGGAGCAGGGGTAAGAGTTTTAGTAGCCTTTTCAATTATCTTTTGCTCATTGTTGCACCCTGCTGATTAGTGCAATTGTAAGGCTACTTTCATATCAGTGCGGTTTTGAGATACAGCAGCTGGATCTCAAAACCGGAATGCCAAAACGGTTTTGTTTATTGTGAATAGGGTACACTCCGTTCCGGCAGCATTCAGTTATGTGACCGGATACAAAACCGCTGCAAGAAAAGTCAAAATAGGAAAGGGTTTGATAAAAGAGCTGATTCAATAAGAAAAAGAGATGTTGTTCTGAGAGGATTTAGTTGGGATGTTCGTTACTCGGGAGGGGGAACGTTAAAAAGGGGGGGAAAATGTTGTGTTACTACTACTGTATTCCAAAATGGCTCAGAGATACATTGTACGAGATGTTATATTGCTTATATTTTGTGAAAAGAGCAACACAAGAGGATAGCATTGTTTTATTGCTTTACCGTAACACAATAATAATAAAGATTTGTTGAAAAAGAAAAAAAAAATGCTGCAAGCTGCAGTTTTGTGTCCGGTCACAAAAACAATGTAACTCAATGGTGATGGATCCATTTTTTTCAGATCCTAAAAAAAAATGATCCATTACCCATTGACTTACATTGTTTTGAATAACAGTCTCAGTTTCTTCGATTTAACACAACCACATCCTAACGGAACGGATGCATCCTGATGTGTTGAATCAAATGGAACCGTTTTGGTCTGCTTTTAAGATTCTCTGCTGGATGTGAAAGTAGCCTTATGAGCTGCCATTATAAAACTAATAACATCTGTTCCCCCTAGATTTGTCCTTCCTTACCTTTCCTCTTGGCTCTGCTTATTCTGAGATGTATTGCAAGTAGGCTTGAGCGAATCAACCTTCGGATCATAGATCCGAAGTCGATTTGTTCAAATACTTCGATTTTAATGCTGTTTCCGTTCAGCATTAAAATGTAGTGGCTCCGTGGAGCCAAAGTTCGTTTTGCGCAAGACTTTGGTTAATTCCTACTGTATTCATATCTGTGTATTGAAAAATAGTTTACAATAGCAATCCGAAGTGGGCTTTGGTCCTGCTGGTACCTCTGTACCAAAGCTCAGTTCGAATTGCTATTTTAAATAGTTTTTCAATACGCAGATATGAATACAGAAGTAATTCACCAAAGTCTCACGCGACTTCGGGCGAGAAGTACTTTGGCTCCACGGAGCCAAAACATTTGAATGCTGAACGGAAACAGCATTAGAATCAAAGTATTTCAACAAATCAACTCCGGTTCTATGATATGAAGGTTGATTCGCTCAAGCCTCATTGCAAGACATGATAAAATATAAAAAATCTTTTATAAATTTTATGATACAATATGTGTCATTTATCGTATATTGTGTTGTGTTAGCATGTCCCAATAGGTGTTGGATATGTTTGATTGGAAAGTGGAATCCTTAACCCCTTCCCGACATCCGCCGGACATGTATGGCAGATGATGGCTCTTTAAAAATGACGCCTGCTCTGGAGCGAAGCGATCACCATAGGTGCCTGCTGTTTCATACAGCAGACACACGCAGCTAATGTCTGTGATCAGCGGTAATGGCGACCACGCTTATTTAACCCCTCAGATGCTGTGGTCAAATGTGACCACGACATCTGAGAGTGCTAAAACCTGAAAGCTTCCGGGTCAGGGGCACTTTTTCTCGGCGGAAATGGGGGAAAGCGTGCTATGCTAATAATGAACTTGAGCCTGTACTGAGGCTTATTATTTGTATATCACAGTTCATGCCATCAGGTGGCAGTATGAAACTGTGATTTCTGCATAGAATAATGGAGCAAATTCCATTAGTCTATACAAGTTGTAATCTGATGATTGCAAGTTGTGGTCAACTTGGGGACCTAAATAGAAAAAAAATAATAATATTGAAAAATATAAAAATTTGAGTCACCCGACCCCCTTTCCTCAAAATCAAATTAAATGAACAATTAAAAAAATTACATCATGGGCATCTCCGCGTGCAAAAAATCCCATACTATTAAAATATTTGAAAAAACTTATCCGATGTGTCAAATGGTGTAATGGAAACAAAAAAAGGGCAGATCCGTCGTTTTTTCAATACATTACTTCGACAAAAAATGTAATACAAGGCGATGAAAAAGTCATACACACCTCAAAAATGGTATTAGCAAAAACCACAGATTGTTCCTCAAAAAATGAGCCCTCATTTTTTCAAAAGTTTTTCTATTTTTTTTTCAGGATTAAAACGCAAGAAAAACTATGCAAATGTGGTATCGCCATAATCGTACTGGCCTGAAAAATGAAGAGCACAGGTCAGTTTTACCACATAGTGAATGCTGTTAAAATAAAAGCCGTAAAACTGTGGCGGAATTCTTTTTTTTTTTTTTTTTATTCCATCCTATTCAGAATTTTTTCCCCGCTTTCCACTACATTGTATGCAATATTAAATGGGGATATTAGAAAGTACTTGCACCCGTACAGCTATGTGAATGCAAAAATTAAAAAAGTTATGGCTCTGGGAAGGTAGGGAGCGAAAAATGAAAAAGCAAAAACCGAATATCGCTATATAAGAATTTATCATGTAGAGAAAGTTAATACAAGGCACTTCCTAATGTATTTTGATTGTCCATATAATGTGATGGAAAAATCAGTCTAGTCAGCAAAGGAAGCAATATGGACAATCACAATACATTAGAATTGCCTTGTATTTACTTTCTGTAATGATGAATGCCATTTGCTGAAGTGAGAGGACCGCTTTAACCGAGGTAGGGATGGACACATCTGTATGTACATAAAGTAATACTGCCACCTATGGAGAAAAATATAGCTACTCTTATAACTACTATAATTCTATCTCCTATGTACCAGAATATAACTACTATATAACTGCTTCTATGTACATGGCTATAATTACTATAATCCTGCTCCTAGGTACAAGAATACAACTACCATAATACTGCTCCTATGTACAAGAATATAACTACTATAATACTGCTCCTATGTACAAGAATATAACTACTATAAAGCTTCATTCACAAATCAGTTTTTTGGTCAGTGATTTCCATCAGTGATTGTGAGCCAAAAGCAGGTGTGGCTCTAAGCACAGAACAGATGCAGATCTTTCCCTTATATCTTATCTCTGTGGAGGCTCCAGTCCTGGTATTGGCTTACAATCACTAATGGAAATCACTGACGACAACACTGACGTGTGAATGAGGCTTAATACTGCTCCTATGTACAAGAATATAACTACTATAATACTGCTCCCATGTACAAGAATATAACGACTATAATACTGCTCCTATGTACAAGAATATAACTACTATATTACTGCTCCTATGTACAAGAATATAACTACTATAATACTGCTCCTAGGTATAAGAATATAGCTACTATAATACTGCTTCTATATACAAGAATATAGCTACTATAATACTGCCTCCTATGTACAAGAATATAACTACTATAATACTGCTCCTATGTACAAGAATATAACTACTATAATACTGACTCCTATGTACAAGAATATAACTACTATAATACTGCTCCCATATACAAGAATATAACTACTATAATAGTGTTTCGTATGTACAAGAATATAACTACTATAATACTGCCTCCTATGTACAAGAATATAACTACTATAATACTGCCTCCTACTTACAAGAATATAACTACTATAATACTGCTCCTATGTACAAGAATATAACTACTATAATACTGCCCCCTATGTACAAGAATATAACTACTATAATACTGCCCCCTATGTACAAGAATATAACTACTATAATACTGCCTCCTACGTATGAGAACTATTTACTGCCCCCTTTGAATACAACATTCAAAAACATTATATTAAACCTGCAGATTATTACAGGTGATTGTTGGAAGAGAAGCGTTCCTTCCTGGCAATCGCCTGCTCGTCAGCGGAGGAGACCACTGCTATTATATGCAGCGTTCTCCTCCTCAGTATAGGGACGAGCAATCGCTAATATCAATCATTGTTTGCTGGCACTGATTACACAGAACGATCTGCTGCAGACAAACAAGGTTTTTTAAGTCTGCTGAAAGATTTCAATTACCAGATAAACGAGTGTTTGCTCACTCATCGGGTAATTGGCGGCACTATTACACTGCCAGATCATCGTTAACCATTGAATACGAACGAAGTTCTGCAGGTGTAATATTAGATTTACTCTTACCCAGCTATCCCATGCTTGTATATTGGCCTAGTTATACTGACATTGTTAGTTCTTGCACATCTTGTTATTCAATCTGGAACAGTAGGGACTATATTGGCTTTCCCGGCTTATTGAAGGCATTGCCTTTGCATATTCTCTAATGTCAGTATATGTGAACTCTTTGAGCTTCCTGAAGTGCAATAAATCTGAGGGTCTAAAATCCAAGCATCAACTTTCTGCAATCCAGACACTTTATATACGTTTTATAATTTGACTTGCAAATCACGGTATCTGTAAAATAAAACTGTAACCAATTTTAATTCTCGAACCCAATCTTTGGCTGGTGGGTGGAGAAGATTGTTCACTCTAATCCTCTTACGTACTGATAACCACTTCCAAGTGTTCCAAGTATTCACAAACGTCACGGCACAATACGCCCGTCCATCAAGCTTGCCTGGAATTTCATGGTGGAAGGAAGTGGGCAGATATTACAGAACCTTGTTTATTTCATTTCTGTACAGTGAAGGATTTTCTCCTTTGAAGTTCTCCAAGCTGTTGAAATTAGTAATGCAATAAGATCATATTATTTACGCCAGGAAGAGTATTTTTTACCTAATGCCATTGACTTGGAGAAGTTTAGTTGCCGGATGACCTTGCTCGTATGCATCCCAGCGTCCTACCTTAGAGGAGTTTGTCAGTCTGCTCTAAAAAATGAAGATATTGTGAAATAACACAACATTATAAGTCATTTAGGAAACAGTCCATACAGAATGAGCGAAATAGAGGGATCATTATTTTTCTTAAACCGACATAATGATCTTTTATGTTCTTGTCAGAGCTGTAGGGACTCCTGTCTGCATACCAAGTAGTTTTCCTCTATATACAGTAAGCCTGGATATTAAACCTTACAAGGAGGCTAGTACCATCAGTGGAATCCTGCCATAGTTACTGGCAGAGCTCCTGTCAAAAACTCTTTTGTATCCAAGTTGATTCTGTCATTTATATGGCAGTTTTATCATCTGTAATCATGTGGAAATGAAGATTCTCCATCTCCGAAATAGTTTTACATGATTCCTTTGGTATATGTATTTTACCTAAATCATACACTCAGATTTGAATACCTTTTCGATGTAGATATCATTTACATAATAAGCTGAGTCACTTTGTAAGAACATTGTATCACTGATACTGTACTCTAGAGCTACATTCACAATTCTACTGGTTGCTATTGGAAACAGTTAGAAAACTTGATGTCAAACACACCCGTAATGGTTTTATGCCAGCTATCCGGTGTAAAATAGACACTTCATACAAAGCAGCTTGTTAAGACACTACACAATCAGAGGATACTGAGGGATTTCAACTTAAGGGTACATTCAAATGACTGTATTTAGGAATAGGACCCATTCATTTCAGTGGGAGCGCAAAAGATGCATCCGTTCTTCTGTTCCTCTGCTCCGCAAAAAAGACAGAACATGTCCTGTTCATGTCCGCAATTGCTATTCTATCATAGGGCTGGGCATTTGCATACCGCAAAATGCGGAATTCACACAGCTCGTGTCCGTGTTTTGCAGATCCACAATTTGCGGACCACAAAACAGATACGGCCGTGTGAATGTACCCTTAAAGGGGTTGTCCGAGTGGAGGTCTGACGCCCAGCACTGTGGCCTCTTCCTAAACCAGTGACATCACGTTCATCACTGACAAAAATGAAGGTGGCTGAGCTGCAAAACCAAGCACAGCTGCTATCCAATGGATGGCGCTATTCTTGATAAGCTGTAAGAGAATTTCTCTTTCATCAATTATCTACTGATGGCTTATTCTGATAGTCATCACTATTAATTAAACACTGAGAAAACCCCTTTAAACCTGCACAATTAGGAATGCAGCTCTGGAGTATAATAAAGGATGTAACTCAGGATCTGAACAGAATAAATAATGTACAAGTGGGGAAAATAAGTATTTGATACACTGGTGATTTTTCAAGTTTTCCCACCTACAAAGAATGGAGAGTCTGTAATTTTTATCGTAGGTACACTTCAACTGTGTGAGACACAATGTAAAAAAACAGAAGATCACATTGGATGATATTTAAATAATTAATTTGCATTTTATTGTATGAAATAATTATCTGATACAATAGAAAAACAGAACTTAATATTTGGTCCAGAAACCTTTGTTTGCTATTACCGAGGTCAGACTTTGGCTACATGCACACGACAGTTGTTTTTTGCGGTCCGTTTTTTGCGGTTCCTTTGTTCCGTGATCCGTGTCCGTTTTTGCTTCCGTTGTGTTTTCGTGTGTCTTCCATTTTTTTTGCGGACATGACACAAAAGATTTTACCAAAAGACAGACTGACAATTTTTTGCCAAGTGCCTGCCATGGGATCCGCAAAAAAACGCAGACGCCGAACATGGATGACACACGGATGTCCATCCGCATTTTTTCACGGTCCCATTGACTTGAATGGGTCCGCGAACCGTTTTTCGCGGACTAGAGTAGGACAGGTTATATTTTTTTGACGGACTGGAATCACGGACCACGGACGCGGAGGAAAAACGGTGCATTTGCCGAGTTTTCCAAGGACCCATTGAAAACCAATGGGTCCGCAGAAAATCACGAAAAACGGCACAACGGACACGGAATCAAACAACAGTCGTGTGCATGGGGCCTTTTCCTGTAGTTCTTGACCAAGAAAGATGGTATTTCTTCAATTTTCTTTTAATTGCGCCAACAGTTGTTGCCTTCTCACCAAGCTGCTTGCCTATTGTCCTGTAGCCCAGCCTTGTGCAGGTCTACAATTTTGTCCCTGGTGTCCTTAGACAGCTCTTTGGTCATGGCCATGGTGGAGAGGTTGGAGTGTGATTGATTGAGTGTGTGGACAGGCAGGGGCAGACTGGGAACTAAAAGTGACCCCGGTAAAAATACTAAAAGTGGCCGGTTTTGTAGTTGGGTCCAAATTGATGGAAGTCAGGGCCAAAACAAGTCGCCTGGGCCAGCAGTACCATATTGTGGTATATTATACTACCCCAACAGAGCCAAATACCACAGTCCATCATAAAATACTGCCAGCAGCACAAAATACATCCCCAGAAACTTCCACTGGTCGGCCATGAGGAGGGCCCCCTCGGCATCAGCCCACCGGGAAATTTCTATGGCCAATCCGCCCCTGTGGACAGGTGTTTTTTTTATACAGGTAACGAGTTCAAACAGGTGCAATTAATACAGGTAATGAGTGCAGAGTAGGAGGGCTTCTTAAAGAAAAACTAACAGGTCCATGAGAGTCAGAATGTTTGCTGGTTGGTAGGTGATAAAATACTTATTTCATGCAATAAAATACAAATTAATTATTTTAAAATCATACAATGTGATTTTCTGGATTTTTTTTTTATTCGGTTTATCATAGTTAAAGTGCACTTACCATAAAAATTACAGACCTCTCCATTCTTTGTAGGTGGGAAAACTTGCAAAATCGCCAGGGTATCGAATACTTATTTTCCCCACTGTATGTACTCAGTGATCTCAACAGCAGATGAGTGCAGCTCTGGATCTGGAGTATAATACAGGATGTAACTCAGAATCAGTACAGGATAAGTAATGTATGTACACAATGACTCCACCAGCAGAATAGTGAGTGCAGCTCTGGAGTATAATACAGGATGTAACTCAGGATCAGTACAGGATAAGTAATGTATGTACACAATGACTCCACCAGCAGAATAGCGAGTGCAGCTCTGGAGTATAATACAGGATGTAACTCAGGATCAGTACAGGATAAGTAATGTATGTACACAATGACTCCACCAGCAGAATAGCGAGTGCAGCTCTGGAGTATAATACAGGATGTAACTCAGGATCAGTACAGGATCAGTAATGTATGTACACAGTGACTCCACCAGCAGAATAGTGAGTGCAGCTCTGGAGTATAATACAGGATGTAACTCAGGATCAGTACAGGATAAGTAATGTATGTACACAATGACTCCACCAGCAGAATAGCGAGTGCAGCTCTGGAGTATAATACAGGATGTAACTCAGGATCAGTACAGGATCAGTAATGTATGTACACAGTGACTCCACCAGCAGAATAGTGAGTGCAGCTCTGGGGTATAATACAGGATGTAACTGAGGATCAGTACAGGATAAGTAATGTATGTACACAGTGATTCCACCAGCGGAATAGTGAGTGCAGCTTTGGAGTATAATACAGGATGTAACTCTGGATCAGTACAGGATAAGTAATGTAATATATATACGCAGTGACTCCTCCAGAAGAATAGTGAGTGCAGCTCTGGAGTAAAATACAGGATGTAACTCAGAATCAGTACAGGATAAGTAATGTAATATATGTACTCAGTGACTCCACCAGCAGAATAGCGAGTGCAGCTCTGTAGTATAATACAGGATGTAATTCAGGATCAGAACAGGATAAGTAATGTATCTACACAGTGACTCCACCAGCAGAATAGTGAGCACAGCTATGGAGTATAATACAGGATGTCACTCAGAATCAGTATAGGACAAGTAATGTAATGTATGTATACAGTAACTCCAGCAGCAGACTAGTGAGTGCAGCTCTGGAGTATAATACAGGATGTAACTCAGGATCAGTACAGGATAAGTAATGTAATGTATGTACTCAGTGACTCCACCAGCAGAATAGCGAGTGCAGCTCTGGAGTATAATACAGGATGTAACTCAGGATCAGAACAGGATAAGTAATGTATCTACACAGTGACTGCACCAGCAGAATAGTGAGCACAGCTCTGGAGTATAATACAGGATGTAACTCAGGATCAGAACAGGATAAGTAATGTATGTACACAGTGACTGCACCAGCAGAATAGTGAGCGCAGCTCTGGAGTATAATACAGGATGTCACTCAGAATCAGTACAGGACAAGTAATGTAATGTATGTATACAGTGACTCCAGCAGCAGAATAGTGAGTGCAGCTCTGGAGTATAATTCAGGAAGATCAGAATCATCACTTGCATATTGTTGTTTGATCTTGTTGATCAAATAGAGAATTATACTATCAAATATATTTGAGGCAGTGGTTTCACCCATGGAAATCTCTGTCCATAGGAAATAGGGAATTTATAAAAGCAGGTTCCCCACCAGAGTGCATTGCAACAAGAAGACCCAACTTTTGCATGTATTACATGCAGAGATGTAACTTGTTCTCCTGGGCCACAATCCAGAATCTTTAACAATGTCTCTGTCAAAGTGTAGAGGGTGCAGCAGTTGCAGAGAGAGCTGAGCCTCTAGGTATAATGGTAACGCCCCCGTTGCTCCTAGAGGCTCATTTGCATATAATAACACATCTTTTTTTCTCTGCAATGCGGGCACATATGAACATGCGACCAACACAGATGCCTTCAGCTGCCAAGTGCACATGTAACAGGTCAGCCGGTGTCATAGGAACAAACCTGCCCTTTAAGTGTACTCAATAGAGGGACATCAGTGACTGACTTTGTAAGAAGACAAGATGTATCATCGCCACATAAAAGCGACCGTACCATAAAAATAACATGAAACACAAAAAGACACTTCTAATAAAATAGATGATGAAATGCAGTTCTGTTACATTCTACGCAGCACAGCATTGCATTGTGACCGGATTAGCCTATTTACAATGCTTTATCGCACACATTGCTTACTACAGAGGCTTCTCTGAAAACTGTCAGGGAATAAATCTTCTCTCATTAGTTTAAAGCAGAAATTTGCACTTAAAGTTTAGTAGTCCATAAAAGAAATCTCAATTTGCACAGCGTTCTTCCTTGTGAGCTTGTTATCAGGCCAACATAATTACCACTTCACTATGTATAGGAGCTTTGCAATCCTTCCTGGTTTTCATTAGAGAAAATTCAGGCTCCGCTTCATTAAGATCGCCACTTATATGGAGATTACAGACTGTCACTTTTACAGTCAGTTTTTTAGGCCGCCTGCTCGACCCTGTCTCTTCCATGTAGTGTAACATTCAAATATACTACAATGTTTTCTGAGAGTTCCCACATCACCCAATGATAACAGGCAGTGGGCAAAACATTGTGCACATGACGATGGACGGGACGTTACAATTCTGGTCCACAGTGTACTGGAAGCAGCTGGGACAGAAGCGTCGGCAGTAGAGATGAGCGAAATTCTGTTTTAAGTTCGGCTTCCAAAGTTCGGGTTCGGGTTATCCAAGCATCCCGTTATGGATTCCGCTACCACGGACCATAACGGCATTTGGAATCCATAAGGGGATTCTTCAATGAACCCGAACCTTGAACAACACGGAGGACCTGGGGTGACGTCACCGTCATGTGATCAGTGCAGGGGGCGTGGCTCAGTACTGGATTAGATAAGAGGTGGTAGCCTACGACCTCTTATCCAATCCAGTACTGAGCCACGCCCCCTGCACTGATCACATGACGGTGACGTCACCCCAGGTCCTTCACCCCGGATTCCAAATGCTGTTATGGTCCGTGGTAGCGGAATCCATAACGGGATGCTTGGATAACCTGAACCAGAACTTTGGAAGCTGAACTTAAAACAGAAGTTCGCTCCTCTCTAGTCGGCAGTGGAATGGAGCTTCTTGGAAGAGGTATCATTTTATTCTTTACTGGAAACACCGTACATTCCGTCCCCTAAAAGGGTTGTCACATCTCAGACTATTATGGATATATTTCTAAAATATGCCATAAATCAGGGATGGCCAACCTGCGGCCCTCCAGCTGTTGTAAAACTACAACCCCCACCATGCCCTGCTGTAGGCTGATAGCTATAGGCAGTGTGGGCATACTGGGAGTTTTAATTTTGCAACAGCTGGAGAGCCTTAGGTTGGCCATCCCTGTCATAAATGGAAGACAGGTGTGGGTCCCAGAAGTGGAAGAACCTGAATTCTAGAATGGGTCCCCGAAATGAACAGAAAGCACACTATGCAGCTGTGGTGTCCTCTCAATTTACTGCCATGAGACGTCCGAAAATAGCCAAGCGAGCAGTCCCAAGCTGTGCAGGTGCATGCATTCATCACTATGGGACTTCCCAAATATAGGTAGCCCATAATGATGAATGGAAGGTGGCCGCACAAGTGCAGGTCGCTGTCCATTCACTTCGGGGGTTCCTGTTCTGGAGATATGAACGACTCATAGAAGTGAGACCCACAGATATCGCACATTAATAGCATATCCTCGCAATAGGTTATAAAGCTTATATATTTCTCTAAATCATATATTTTTTCAGATCCATATAAAGGATGCGATCATTATGGGTCTTTATTGAAATCTCTTGGGAATTCTTGGCCCTAAACCGGCAATACGTTTGGAAATATGATTGTCTGTCCCCGCACGGTCTTTTCATGTGGGGTCATGTCCTCCTGACAAATGAGCACTGATTGGCTGAGTGGGTAGTCAAGCTATCGCTGCCGTCTCAAACCCCAAAATAAGAAGTGGAAATGGCAGAAGAATGGTAAGGTGAGTACTTACTGTTTGGCATTTTTGCCTCCCCGACCACATTTTTACTTAAAGGGCATCTGTCAGCAGTTTTGCACCTATGACACTGGCTGACGTATTACATGGGCACTTGGCAGCTGAAGGCCTCTGTGTTGGTCCCATGTTCTTATGTGCCCGCATTGCTGAGAAAAATTATGTTTTAATATATGCAAATGAGCCTCTAGGAGCAATGGGGGAGTTGCCCTTACGACTAGAGGTTCTTCTCTCTCTTTCCACTGCCGCGTCCTCTGCACTTTGATTGGCAGGTCCAGGTGTCATGATGTTTTCACTGCCTGGCCCTGTCAATCAAAGTGCAGAGGGCGCAGCAGGTGCAGAGAGAGCAGAGCCTCTAGGTGTAACGGCAACGCCCCCGTTGCTCCTAGAGGCTCATTTGCATATAATAAAACATAATTTTTCTCAGCAATGCGGGCACATATGAAGATGGGACCAACACAGACGCCTTCAGCTGCCAAGCGCACATGGAACAGGTCAGCCGGTGTCATAGGGACAGAACTGCTGACAGATGCCCTGCTTACAGTAGAATGCCTGGGTCATTTATTTGCTTTTCTCTGTTTATTGTATTTGTGCCTGCTCTGGGCAATGTGTGACTTCTCTCTTATGTAGCATGCCTGTGCCTTCTCCCATCATATATAAATATGTATGAAATACATATAAATCCTTCGCATTCTGGAAGCCGCCCTGAGGCCTTATCTGGTTTTGTTAACAATTCAGGAGTCTATTCTTCTCCGCACAGAACACATCGCAGTTGAGACAAAGGGAGATTCTCAGCTTGTAGGATAATGAGGTTTCTCTGGTATCACAGGGGATCGTCGCTGCATTGTGTCACCATGGTAACAACATGGAGGCGTCCTTCATCCATTTTCGGAAGGAGGCTGGTTCCCATGGCAACGGGGGCAAGCAAACGTGATGTGTACACCTGTTGTGTCCATGGCAACCGTTAACCCCTTAGTGACAAGCAATTTAAAAAAAAAAATTTTTCACTGCATTCCAATAGCTATAACTCTTTAACTTTCCCATCTATGTAGCCGTATGAGGGCTTGTTTTTTGCCGGACAAGTTATAGTTTTTAATAGCACCATTTCGGGTTGCACAGAACATACTGATTTTTCAGCATAAATTTTCTAACTTTATTCTCTGGGTCAGTACAGCGATACCAATTGTATATAGTTTTTGTTTTTTGCTTTTTTACATTCTACGTCTATTGCACAATAAAATCCATTACCTCCCAAGACCCATAACTTTTTAATTTTTGTTTTACAGTGTTGCGTGAGGGCTTGATTTTTGGGTATCAACTTGTACTTTTTATTGGTATCATTTTAGTATATAACACTTTCTAATCGCCTTTTACAGAGTTTTTTTTTAATGGCGAATAAGCGAAAAACAGCATTTCTGGCCTTTTTTTTTGTTTACCGTGTGGGATAAATTACAAGATAGTTGTCTAGTGCGAGTC
Source organism: Bufotes viridis (assembly GCA_033119425.1). Lineage (NCBI taxonomy): Eukaryota > Metazoa > Chordata > Amphibia > Anura > Bufonidae > Bufotes > Bufotes viridis. The sequence goes on along the minus strand of CM065598.1, from coordinate 96,614,955 downwards.
AGTATGGATGCAATAATACCTAAAAGGTGGAGGGGATTCAATTTTAGAAATTTTTTCAGTTGAAAAGCTTTTTTTTTAATGGAAAAAATGTGTATTTTTTTCTTTCTTAGATTTTTCTTTTTTTAACTATTTATTAGTCCCACAAGGGAACTGTAATAGGCAATCTTTTAATGGCGTCTACAATACATTGCAATAGCTTTTGCAATGCAATGTATTATTCTGTCAGTGCTATACTGACATCCACCTGCTGGTTGCGCCAGAGAGGCACGGCCTGCTTGGATACACTGCAGGCATGGCTGGGGCCTTCATTAGGTTCCAGCCTGCTGTGCACAGACATTGCACCCGACAATCTAATTTAATGGGGTGGCGATCGGAGACAGAGGGAGTCCGCTCCTTCTGTAACCACTTAGATGCCACGTTCGCTACTGACAGCTGCATCTAAGGAGTTAAACAGCCTGGATCAGCGTTTCTGCCAGTACGAGCTGTTACAGCAGGAGACCTGTGCAGGACTTAACGCCCATTAGTAACTACAGTAGAGGGCATATTGGTTAACCCCTTAGTGACCAGCCTGTTTTACACCTTAATGATCAAGCAATATTTTGACCTATTCTCAGGACAGGTCATCAATATCAGATCGGTGGGGGTCCGACACTGGCACCCCAAACAACGTTTTGAGCAGATGTGGCACCAGAAACTATACATGATTGCTGCATCTGAGCGTGAAGACTGTAAAATTAACAGAAAAAAAAATGAAATCATACTTAGCGCATACATTTGCTTCCGACTGGACGGCCGCCACCATCTTGCTTGAAGATCTGGTGCGAAATTTCGCGTGGCCCAAGATGATGTCACCATGCATGGGATTTCGGCCGAGATCCTCAATCAAGATAACGGCAGCTGTCCCGTTGCGAGCAAATGGAGGAGGTATGTATGTTTTTTTTTTGTTATTTTACACTATTTCAGGTTAAATCGATTCGCTACCACGAAGCACGAAGAAATTCCACTTTGCAGCGAATCAAGTTTATCCTGAAATATTGATTGAATTTGTTGGATTTGATCATCTCTGGTCATGATCATTTTTGCTTCTGTTGATGCATCCACATTATTTTATTCGCTTTGGCAGCAGCTACCTGACACTGGTCACTAAAGTAAAGTTTACTGTCCACCAAGTCTTTTTCAGTGGCAGTTTTACCCAGTGCTTCACCATTTATTGCAGGGGTCAGCACCTCCGGTGTGCCCGCTGTTGTGACACTACAGCTCCCAGCATACACAATTGACTCCTATGCGAGTTCAGAGAACCTTTGAGCCAGTGGCCTACATAGAGACGTGAGGGCCCCATAGCAAGGATCAAACCAGGCCCCCCACACAGGACAGAAGGGTTTCTGCCTAAACCCTTTTTAATGACCCTTGGGCCATTTTTCTTAATTTGCTAAAAGTTGTTGCTTTAGAGCACGGATGCTCAACCTGCGGCCCTCCAGCTGTTGTAAAACCACAACTCCCACCATGCCCTGCTGTAGGCTGATAGCTGTAGGCTGTCTAGGCATGCTGGGAGTTGTAGTTTTGCAACAGCTGGAGGGCCGCAGGTTGAGCATCCCTGCTTTAGAGGGTATAGTCCTGACCAAGTATTTTTTTCTCCAGTAGAAGAGGAGATAATCCCAACTAAGGCTCCATTCACACGTCCTCAAATGGGTCCGCATCCGTTCCGCATTTTTGCGGAAACGATGCGAACCCATTCGTTCTTTATGGGGACAGAAAAGATGCAGACAGCACACAGTGTGCTGTCCGCATCTGCACTTCCGTGCCGCAGCCCCAAACTTCGGGGCCGCAGCTCCTCAAGAAAATAGAGCATGTCCTATTCTTAAATGCAGCTGCTGACAAGAATAGGCTGTTCTATGGGATGGGGGTGCCGGCCGGGTGTATTGTGGACACGCAATTTGCGGATCCGCAATACACCACGGATGTGTGAATGGACCCTAAGGCTCCATTCACACATCCGTAAAATGGGTCCACATCCGTTTCTCAATTCTGCGAAACGGGTGTGGACCCATTAATTTCCAATGGGGACGGAAAAGATGCGGACAGCACACTATGTGCTGTCCGCATCAGCACTTCCGTTTCCTCCAAAATAATAGAACATGTCCTTTTCTTGTCCGCAATTGCGGAGAAGAAAAGACATTTTCTATTATAGTGCCGACGATGGGTGGAACGCACATTGCCGGTGTCTGTGTTTTGCGGATCCGCAAAACACTTACGGACGTGCAAATGGACCCCTGGGCCCCCTCTTGCCCTGGGCCCCATAGCAGTTGCATGGTCTGCCGCTATCGTAGTTACGCCCCTGCTTTGAGCATATGTGCATGATGGGAGTGCTGGAGTTGTAGACCCCTGATTTATTACGTAATTAACATTCTACGAGTGATTGGAGAAGTAACTATACTGTATAACACAATTACTAATAGTAGAGTTCGCTTTAAGAGTATCAATGGTTACTACTCAATTGGCAATAGGCGGTGCTGCCGGTTGCTTTGCTGTCTTGATAACAGCATCATCTTCTATTTTTATACCTGATATTGAGATAATTTTTTTTTTTTATGTGATGAGGCAACTCTTCCTAAACCTCAGAGCATCCATCCCCTTCAGCTTAAATCGCTGTCAACTTTACAATTGTGGCTAAAGCCAGGCCCTCCTGATCCATTCTTCACTATTTTTGGAACACGTCTCAGATTTGAAGGACAGGCCCTCCAGGAAAGAGCTGGGAAGATGATTCCTTGTTGCAGACAAAAAAAAAAAAAATTACACAATTCAAGTTGGGCAGCGACAACGAGAATGTTAAATCCTCGCGAAAGAATACAACGTTTTCCCTTCAGCTCTGACATGCCCATTACAAGTTAATGATGTGACAGGTCCTCCGGCTAGTCGAAGTCTACTTAAACCAATGCCAAAATACAAACCACGGCTGAGAGTTTTTATTTTTTTGCCTCAACTCTGGGATTATTATAAGGTGCAGTCAGCACAACATGAAACCATTTTAATTGGGGCAGAAACGGACACAAGAAACGCTAATCAAAGAAGCATCATCCCTTAGAAATAAATGATGAAGTTGATGAAGTTGCTAATAACATCTGATTACTGGCCGGCCGCTGTCTTGTGTCTGACCCCATTTCTCTGGTGCTCAGCCTCGCTCAACCCTGTTCTTAAGGTGATATCAGAACAATAAGGAGGCAATTAGCATCTCCCGGGGCCAAATGTGACAGATATTGGAATGTTTTGGCACAAAGAGATGAAATCCGACAAGGAAAAAAACAAAAGAAAACATGTCTTTAGTTGCTAGTAGCGACTGGCTGGTATTTCTCCCCAAAAAAAGATCATAGTAGACAATTATAAAATACTAGAAATTCTTTCAATTCAAAATCTGATACTCTAAAAATGAGAGCAGTGATAACCAATGATTTCATTTTGTAGCTCACGTTACTTGTGGCTGTTTTTCTGCAGATTCTCTCTTGAACCCTGGGTTCAGACCTGAGCGTTCTAAAATAGCGCGTTTTACTTTTGTCGCGCGTATTTCAGCGCGTTTTTGCAAATAGGAAAAGCGCGTTCACTTCAATGGGTCTGCAAAAAATACTGAAGTGTCTCCGTATACCTTCCGTTTCCGTTTTTCTGTTCCGTTTAAATATAGACCATGTCCTATTCTTGTCCGCAAATCACGTTCAGTGGCTCCATTCAAGTCAATGGGTCCGCAAAAAAAACGGAAATCATACGGAAAGGCATATGTCTTCCGTATCCGTTCCGTTTTTGCAGAACAATCTATTGAAAATTTTAAGACCAGCCCAATTTTTATTATGGAATTAATGTATACTGTATATGCCAAACGGAAAAACGGAACGGAACCGAAACGGAAACAAAACGGAAACAAAAAAAGGAACCACGGATCCATTATAAATGGCCTGCAAAACACTGAAAAAAAAATACGTTCGTGTGCAAGAGGCCTAAGTGTTTAATTTAGAATATTTAATCACCTGGAACTGAAAAGTTGCCCTAAAGCTGGATTAAATCATTTCTGATGTGCGCGGCTCCATCTTTGTCTCGCTTCAACAATTGGCATTTATCATGTAGAGGAGGTTAATACAATGCACTTACTAATGTATTGTGATTCTCCATATTGCCTCCTTTGCTGACTGGATTCATTTTTCCATCATGTTATACACGGCTCGTTTCCATTGTTATGACCACCTTGTAATCTGTGGTCGTCCTTGCGCACTACAGAAAAGAGTGATGGACTGGGTGCACTCATGTGGTCCCGGCCACCAGAGAGGCCGGCTCTTTTTCCTGAAGACCTCTTTCACACGGGCGTCACGTTTGACGCCCGGATAAGAGGCGGGTGCGTTGCGGGAAAATGCGCGATTTTTCCATGCGTGTGCAAACTGTTGTAATGCGTTTTGCACGCGCGTGAGAAAAATCGGCATGTTTGGTACCCAGACCCGAAGCCGGACTTCATCACTGAAGTCCGATTTCGGGTTGAGTATTCTGGAGAATTTATTATTTTCCCTTATAACATAGTTATAAATGAAAATAATAGCATTCTCAATACAGAATGCAACGTAAAAAGGGCAATAGAGGGTTAAAAATAATTAAAAAAAAAACTCACCTCCTCCATTTGATCGCGTAGCTGCCGGGGGGGGGGGGTGAAGGACCTTCAGTGACGTCACTGGGTCACATGGTCCAATCACTTGCTTCCATCATTAACCCTCTATTGCCCTTTTTACTTTGCATTCTCTGTTGAGAATGCTATTATTTTCCTTTATAACCATGTTATAAGGGAAAATAATAAAGATCGGGTCCCCATCCCGATCGTCTCCTAGCAACCATGCGGGAAAATTGCACCGCATTCGCACTTGCTTGCGGATGCTTACGATTTTCCCGCAGCCCTATTCACTTCTATGGGGCCTGCGGGAAAAATGCAGAAACTGGAGCATGCTGCGATTTTCACGTAATGCACAAGTGATGCGTGAAAAACAACGCTCATGTGCACAGCCCCATAGAAATGAATGGGTCCGGATTCTGACACAGCTGGCACCCAGTTGCTTTGACGTAGTGGGTGCCATCTTTAAAGACCCAACATGTGACGTACTATTATGTCACATGTTGGGAAAGGGTTAAATATGGCACAGATTTCTATGCATTATTGCTCTGTTATTTCAGTGGTGGATCCCTCTTCTAGAAAAACACGTAAAAGAAAAAGGAAAAAAACGAGAGAGGTTATCCGAGTACTTCTCGGGACAACAGGTGTGCCCTTGAAGGAAGGGGGTCAGCACGAGGCGCCACCAGGAATGTGACAAGAACGTGGAAAGAGGTGTAAAAAAGCCAGGTAGTGGAGAAGGCTGCTCGATGTAGTGTTAGCAGGGCTCAACACTCAGCATTCGGATAGACAATAGGTATGTGCAATGACGGTGAGAAAAAGGATGTCCAAAATTACGGGCATAACCTCACGGTCAATAATATAGAAATTGAGCGCCAATCTCGAAAAACAGACAGAAAGATGGCACTGAAGAAGGAACGTAGAAAAGGTCACCCACAGTGTAATCCAGGATAGGTTTATATATATAATATATTAAGCACCCTCTATATAATCAAGGTTCTAACGTGGGTGGAAAAGAATTTGCTCCTGATGAAGGGGGTGTTATAGAGACCCCTGAAACGCGTTGAGCCGTATATACCTTATAAATAAAGAGATTGAATACGAAGCTGTGGATCCGTGTGCTGACTTCCACCTCGAAGGCAGATTTGGCGCGCTTACCTCGATCTCTACCATTCTACAAGCGATCCCGGACGCATTTTGGACGGAGAAAATACTGGAGATAAAACCGCAGCATGCTGCGGTATTTTCTCCGTCCAAAACGCCGTACAGTAACTGAAGACATCCTGATGCATCCTGATCGGATTTCTCTCCATTCAGAATGCATTAGGATAAAACGGAAGCGTTTTTTTCTGATATTGAGCCCCGAAGACGGAACTCAATGCCGGAAAAGAAAAACGCTAGTGTGAAAGTACCCTTAAACAGCTGATTGGTAGGAGTGCCCGCAGTTGGCCAGCATTTTTCGATCAGACAGCCAGCATTTTGTTGTTGCAGTGCCTGTAAAGAAGTCTATCCATGGGCGTAATAGTGTCTAGATCAGCAACCTTCGGCACTGCAAACATGCTCGACTGTTCTAACTCCCACAGAAGTGAATGAAGCATTCTGGGAGTTGTAGTTTCTGAACAGCTGGAGTGCCGGAGGTTGCTGATCCCTGGGCTAGATGGCCTACCCCATGGTTGGTATGTTTTTGCTTGCAGCATACAAGGGACGCCAGCAACATTGAGAGGGGAACTGCATATAGTAGCAGTATACAGTAGATTAGGAGTATGTCGCAGTATGGACACAGGGATCTTTCCTGAGGAGACATGTTGGACTGACGCCATTTTGAGTTGGCTGCCTTAATTTTCTACTCACCTGGGCAGGATCCACAGAAGGAGAAGTGCAAGAAGAAGCAGACTATCCCTTTAAATGTGCTAGTGTCATGAGGCATCTGCGTATGCCAGTATGGGGCATCTTGGAGCGGCGAACTTGTCATGTAGCAGCTGGTGTCGGCAGATGACTGGCTGCACCGTTTAAGCCAGAGCAAGGTTACCCAGATGAACTGAAGCCTTATATTACCAGATGAGGTGCTATAAATGCACGTCCCAGACAGAGATTAATTCAAATTATGTAAGACGATACATACAATGCCAAGATGGAAGGTCAGTTACAAAGGCTGCGTCAAGCGCAACTATTTTTACACATTTAGTCAGATTATCATCAGAGCAATGTGACACGGCGACACAAGCAAATTAATGAAAAGGATTCTGGCTCCAGACTGGAGCCAATTTACACGGTCGGTAATTAAAGTGACTTTTATTTTGGCCTTGCATCGTACTTGATGTATATCACCTATGTCTCTTTTCTTTGCAAACAGCGACGTCAGAGAAATATTGATCGACTTTGCTTTGATGGGTTTAATGGGAGGATATTTCTGACTCGCGGGAACTTTTTTTTTTTTTTTTTATCCTAACAATGCTTTTGTTTGTGCTTTCAAGAAGAAATATGTCCTTGTTATAAAAACTCGATGCTAACGAGGTTAATATCGCTCCGTCTGACATGAATGGAAAAAATGACCTTTACTGTGCAATCGTTTCTCGGTTATCTTCTGTAGAGCTTTATATTGTGCCCTATGGAAGCCGTGATCAGAGGTTTGCCTTTATGTCATTATGAGCGGAGCTTTTATTGACGTGTATTATTCTCTGTGTCCGCTTTTGAAAAAGATTATAAAGCTAAGACATAATCTACGCAGCTTTTGTAAATGCATTACTTTACATATCTTGCACGGATCTTGATTTATAACGTGTGTTGTACTCAGAGCTGTATTCACAATTCTGCTGGTTGCTACTGGAAACAGTTGGAAACCATGGAACAAACATATCCCTAATAGACAAAACCCGTAGCTGAGGTCCTACAGTGAAGCAGATCGTCTTAGGAGTCATTGTGATCGTAATTGGGCCCCATAGTGAGCAACCTATATGTAAATAAAGCTACCGAAAAATGTCTTCACCATCACAAGAGAGTGTGCCGCATCTGCTACTGAGCAGCAAAGAGACGCTCTACCATGCTCCCTGTCCCAATCCCAACTCAGTTCACGAGAACCTGCAGCTCCACCAGGTGCACTGTCTTGTACCCCCTCCTCTCAATGGGTGCTGACCAGTTGCAAACATTGGGCAATCTGATATGAGCAAGGGGAGGGGAGGTTAGGACCATGCACAGACCACTCATAGTCAACAGAGGGCACCAATCTCCAGGCAGGGCCGACCTTTGTGGTGTGTGAGCTGTGTGGCCCGGCGGCCAACACAGCAGGTAGACGCTACAGGCTACCAGGGCCGGACTGGCCTGCCACAGCCTTGGTGACAAGTGGGGGCTGCCGCCGGCAGGGCACAGCAGGAGATGAGCGCTTCCATTGCGCTCATCTCCATAGTCATCTTTATCGCCATACAGATGTCTGTGCTGTGGCAGAGGAGGGAGAGGCGTGTCCCCTCCCTGTTCCTCTGATAGGCTTCCAGCACTAGGCCGGCAGCCTATCAGATGCCAGTGCTGGCAGCGAGGGACGTACAGCGAGGGACACAGGCCGGAAGAGACCTGCATCGCATCACTGACATGGAGGTAAGTATAAGTGTTTTTTTTGTTCAATACTGGAACATGATAGGATGGGGGCTACTGGCACATAAGGGGGGACTACTGTCACATGATAAGGGGGGGCTACTGGCACATGATAAAGGGGGGACTACTGGCACATAAGGGGGGACTACTGCCACATGATAAGGAGGAGCTACTGGCACATAAGGGGGGACTACTGGGACATAATAAAGGGGGGACTACTGGCACATAAGGGGGCTACTGGCACATAAAGGGGGACTACTGTCACATGATAAGGGGGGGGCTACTGGCACATGATAAAGCGGGGACTACTGGCACATAAGGGGGGACTACTGGCACATGATAAGGGGGAGCTACTGGCACATAAGGGGGGACTACTGGCACATGATAAAGGGGGGACTACTGGCACATAAGGGGGCTACTGGCACATAAGGGGGGACTACTGGCACATGATAAGGGGGAGCTACTGGCACATGATAAGGGGGAGCTACTGGCACATGATAAATGGGGACTACTGGCACATAAGGGGGCTACTAGCACACGATATGGGGGGGGGGGTCTGGCTGCTGGCACATGATGATGGGGGGCTCTTATTACTGGCACATAGAAATTGTCTAGAGGGGGCCAAACAAAGAGTTGGGTTGAAGAAATATGAGGGAGAGGTGAACGGTGGGGGGGGGGCACAAGATTAGCTCGCACAGGGCACCTGAACACCTAAGGCCAGCCCTGTCTTCAGGGGCCCCATGAGTGAAGGGCCAAGGGGTGGATTTGGGCTGGAGGGGCATTGCCTGCTACACTGATTGCTGTTTTGTTCAAATAAAGAATAGGAAAGGCATTAAAATGAATGATTATCACTTGGAATTATCATTGCTGAAACTTCAACACCATCCAATCCACAACGTCATGTCTCCAATAACTTTAAAGTGACTTTTACAATATTGGTGAGGTGACAATCATTTATCAACACTCTCCTTCCATAATGGGAAATTTCAATGTTAATCAACGGTTATAGCGCACATTTCCACAATGTAACCGCCACAGATGCCAAATCCGGTTATTATTTTCTCATTTAGTTGGAAGTCTCAAATCTTGCTTTCTTGCTCTGAGCTCGTTCTGTCAGCGACGCGCTTGTATGTAAGCGATGATACGCTAATCACTGCCGCCTTCTTCTATTTAATGCACACAAGTTATTTGGAAAGCAGATGTTCCATTTAGCAAATTGGGTTTCATTGATTACAAGCATAACAATAATAACAGAGAATGGAGCAAATGTAATGGGGCTGGATTTGTTTTCCAACATAAAATGTTAATAATGACATTCCTCAAAGGCAGAAACTAAAATACATCAGATATGGTTTCTTAAATTCTCAAGAGTTGACATTACACAATGACAAATTCACAATAAATTTGTATACAACAATGAACTTCCAAAATCCATAATCCCCTGGGCAATATAATTTTTGGGTAACTTTTTAATAAATATATAGTGTTACATTTACTGATATGGGAAGCTCCAACATTAGTTTTGCAGTCCATTTCCAGAGATCCAAGTTTAGTAAATGCATAGCTTCGCAGTCCCACATAGGAACAGTCCCCTTGGTACAGCATAGTTCCAAAGCTCCTATACATTTTGCAAGTTCAAAGCTCCGAAGCGCAGTTGGTGCCCGGCCCAATAGATTAATGGATTCATAGTTGCACATCTCCAAACACAAACTGGTGGGCAGGTTCCCAAGCCCAAATAATTTACAAGTCAAGGGCCACATAATCTCAAACATTCACAGTTTTGCAGGTTTAAAGACCAACTTGCACTAGATAGATAAAAGATAGATAGATAGATAATACATAGATTTGTAGTGACCTGGTGGTTCACTGCTAAAGTTGTCAAAATGTTTACTGTTGGATAAGAGTAATATATGCACATAGAGTATGGACGTCTAGTAAAGTGGTAAAAGTAATTATTGCTGCTTTGTTATGTATCGGAATTCCAAAAGGCTGTATATGGGAAGGAAGTAGTTAACTAGCAGACTTTAGAGACAGTTACCAGGTGGTGGGCTGGCCCCTTCCCCCGGTTAGTGAGCTGCTGGCAAATAAGCCAAAAGAGAAGACATGTGTGATTGTTGCAGGTGTGTAAGCCAAAGAAGCTGTAGTAGTAGCTGTAGGGAAAAACCATCCCAGTGAGTGAAAAGCAACTGTACTAAAAACAAACCTCTGACGCAGAGAAAAACAGACTTCTATAGAAGGTTGAGGACCATTAAAAGGGACAGTGCGTGGACAAGAAAGCCAGTGTAAGATAACACACGTTTACAGCGATAGACTTTACTGCACGTGGTTTGGGTTATATTGCTTCAGGCGCCCGCCACACTACTGAGACAGACTGCGCTGCCACGGTGTGATCACGATCCCATTCACATTTGCATGTACCGGTGCGATTCTTTTATATAAAATTCACCATCAAAAGGTCCGGTTTAGCGGTGTACCTGTGGATATAATCGCACTAATAGGATAACACCGTAAGGTTCCCTTCGCATAAGACAAGGTAATGCCTACTCACATACAGATTCTTGCAACAGGCGTATCAAAATAGGCTCCCGCTGTTCTACCTTCAGCGGCGGGATGTCAGTTCTCTCTCCTCCACGTGGGACGCTAACAATCTGTAGATGTGAGCCCGGGCACAAAGATAGTGAAGCACCGTTTATGTTCTTAAAAATTGGATGTTTATTATGTACTCACAACAGCGCAGTTTACAATTTTTTCTACTGACTGTTGGTGTATTAGCTCACTACACCGAAAGACTTGCAGCGCCACAAGTAGGATAACCTGATAAGTGTGGACTTTTTACTGATATACATTACTGAGACAGACTGGCCATCTGTTGAAGGACTGCACCCTGCAGTTGGGCATTGGCAAAATATTGAACAAAAAATTGCATGCTTTTGGTCAGTTGGGAGGATTGCACTAAACAGCTAGACAGAGACTTAGAGAGGACTGTTATCATTGCCACCCCCTATACACAGCCTTTGGGAAAATACCACCTTGTGATATATCTGAGGACTGTGCCCATTACTTGTAGTGTGCCACCCTTCATCCACTCTGTAAAAGAGTATATTTTGCTTTAACCAAGCCAACCCAGTCATTTGTCTGCATATCTGACTCTGGTTCTCCTGCCTTGTGCATCCCAGCCACCACCAGGCAAGAGTTACTAAGTCCAGGGTGTGCCCTGAGGGCAAGGAAGGGTGCATCCCTTCAACCACTGCTCGCCCAGCCTGGAGCAGGTTTGGCCACCATGAGGAATACAACAACCCTTGTTGCCGCCACCAACCCCAACTTCCATGCTCTCCACCACCTCCTCACGTCTCCCACCCCCCAGGTCAGCAAGCCACAGATTGATTGACCGACAGAGACAGATACTGTGGACATGGGGGATGATGAATACATATCAGATATACACAGGGAATATATATCTTTTTTTTTACATTCTTTATTTTCATTATTATATAACAGATAATACTGGTAAAACACCCACAATATAAGACATACAATGGGCTTTTGGTTCTCAAGGATATAAACACCTTGTTTATTCCATGTCTATAACCTCGACTCTCTGCTCTATGAAATCTCATATAAATAGCTGCTCCCCATTATATAAAGGATACAGTGGGGAAGAAAAAGGAGCCAAGGATACAAATAGACATAAAAGAAAGAAATAAGAGATAAAAATAAGAAATAAAAAAAGGGAATAGAGGGGTTGGGGGTTGAAGTTATTGGAAAATTTACTTTTTGACCCTGTAAAACTTGAGTTAGCGAAAAGAGAGAAAAGTCCCAAAAACTTTAAAAAAATCTGCTGTTTCTTTTTTTGTTATTTACACACTATAATACCGTTATGAATGTAAAACTAGTACAAGTTTAATCCACATGATACAAATCCTCCTGGATATTCTGCAAACAGATCACATAAAGACATCAATAGCATTTTACTGATTGCATCTCTAGATAAATCCCCAGGCTATTGATTAAAAATTATTCCCAGTTGACCAATTTTTGCTAGAGTCGTTAAAGGATATTGATGGGTTAGTGGGATCATATCATAAGCCTCCTTTATTAACCACATAACTATGTGCTTTACAGATATTCATATATTTATCGAACATTTACTTTTATCGCATTTGCTGCAACATGTAACTAAAAGTGGCCAACATTAGAAGGAATTCAAAATTTAGAGTTTATTTTCCTTTCAGATGTACCATCCCCTTAAAGCAGGCATCCTCAACCTGCGGCCCTCCAGATGTTGTAAAACTACAACTCGCACAATGCCCTGCTGTAGGCTGATACCTGTAGGCTGTTCGGGCATGCTGGGAGTTGTAGTTTTGCAACAGCTGGAGGGCCGCAGTTTGAGGATGCCTGCCTTAAAGGAACATATCACCTTCATGATGACCACTTTAAATGTTGAAGGCAATGGACACCTTTGCAGAGATTTTTTTTATTGCTTATTTTCTAAACAAAAATTTCTGTAACTCTGAGACTGACAAATTTTCCAGAATTGGTTTCAGGTCCATTAGGCTGTCACATTCAATTTGGTCTGAATAAATTCAATTAGTAATGACAAAGTGACAGCAACATACTGTATTTTTTGCATTATAAGGCCTCTTTCACACTTACGTTGTAAGGATCCGGCGTGCACTTCCGTCACCGGAAATGCCCGCTGGATCCATCACAACGCAAGACAACTGAAAGCATTTTAAGACTGATCAGTCTTCAAAATGCTTTCAGTGTTACTATGGCAGCCAGGACGCTACTAAAGTCCTGGTTGCCATAGTAAGTAGTGGGGAGCCAGGGGAGCAGATACTTACAGTCCGTGCGGCTCCCGGGGCGCTCCACAATGATGTCAGAGCGCCCCACGCGCATGGATCACGTGATCCATGCGATTATGTGATCCATGCTCATGGGGCGCTCTGACGTCTTTGTGGAGCGGCCCAGGACTCGGGAGCCGCATGGATGGTAAGTAGACTTCTCCCCTGCATCCCCACTAAAATGTGGATTAAGGGGTTAAAAATAAAAAAATTAACTCACCTTAGCCACTTGATTGCGTAGTTGCCGATCTCTTCTGTCTTCTTCAAGCATTAGCTGCCATCTAAAGGACCTGTGGTGACGTCACATCACATAGTCCAATCACATGGTCCATCACCATGGTGATGGACCATGTGATTGGACCATGTGATGAGCTCGGTGACGTCATCACACTTCCTTTAGCCGGCAGCTAATGCTTGAAGAAGACAGAAGTGATCGGCAACTACGCGATCAAGTGGCTAAGGTGAGTTAATTTGTTTATTTTTAACCCCTTAATGCACATTTTACTAAGCATTCTGTATTGAGAATGCTATTATTTTCCCTTATAACCATGTTATAAGGGAAAATAATAAAATCTACAGAATACTCAACCCAAACCTGAACTTCAGTGAGGAAGTCTGGGTTCGGGTCTGGGTATCAAACATGACGATTTTTCCCACGCGCGTGCAAAACGCATTAAATTGCTTTGCACTCGCGTGGAAAAATTGCGCATTTTCCCACAACGCACCCGCCTCTTATCCGGGCGTCAAACGTGACGCCTGTGTGAAAGAGGCCTTACTGAAGGCTATTAGCAATTCATTCATAACTTATAGTGCAAATAATAAAGTAATGGCACAACATAGAGCCAGAAAAATAGATGCTCCCGAATTGTTATTACATGGGGAATACATGAAGCTATTAAGACAGACATGTCAGGAGAGGTGACAGGTCCTCTTTAAAGGATGGGTTAGTGGGAGCATATCAATAGCTGCCTTTATTAACCACATACCTATGTGCTTCACAGATATTCATATATTTATTGAACATTTACTTTTATCGCATTTGCTGCAACATGTAACTAAAAATGGGCAACATGTTAGAGATAGCAGCAGCGACATGGAGAATCCGAGTGTGAAGGGGAAGGCGGTGTTAATTTGCCCTGCGCTGCACCTAGGCGCATGCTCTGGCAGTCTGTGTGTCTAAACAGAAATCTATGGCAGCTCCATCCACCAAGAGATCACAACTACCTCATTTTGTATGTCGTGTTTGGCATAGTTATATATGTAACAATTGTATTATCTCTGTTATACAAACTGTTCTTCATTTTCAAAATTACTAAAAAGATTTAAAAAAGAAAGAAATCTATGGCAGCTCCGTAGATTTTGACTTCATTTGCTCCAGAAAATGGTCTTAAATGCCGCGGGTGGACACAAACCCTTTCAGCCATGGCCTCTTTCTGAAAAGTGGCGAGTGCGGCGTAAAACACACCACTTGCAACTACCAGTATTTTAAAAGTTTCAAACACACAGTTTGCAAATTTTCCACACCACTTTTCAGGCACAAAATAATAAATCTGCCCCATAGTTCGGTCCTTTCCCGTCTTCATATTAAAGGGACGGATCTGGTCTTCAGTGCATGTTTCAATGATGGACAATAGTTTCATATCCTGCTACGTGGTGTCGCTCAATACTGAACATATGGATGTCATGTCTCCATGCGCTGACTCTACCATTTTATATTTTCTTAATGTGTGTAGTAACAGGTTGACATATTTAGTAATGATGACGATATAAAATATTGACATTCAGGGTCTTCAAGATGGATGAGAGTCAGATTAGACATGTAATAACAAACTATAAAAAGGAGATTTCCAAGGCTCATATTGACCAATTAAATGAACTGAGTTGCAAATCCTGACAGGACCTGCCATGCATATCGCAGGACACATCACCCTCATTATTTGTCATGGTTAATAAAGGATTCCTGATTTTTTTATTTTTTTATTTAATCCAAGTTGATTGGTTTCTAAATGAGATTTTTTTTCTATCTCTGTGATCTCTGGGGATTTTTGCCGCTCTCTGGATTTGAAATTGATGGCATATAAATTCATGGCAGATTAATCTTAATGCCATTTCGGACAAAATCTCCATCAAGCAGTCAGGTCATAAATGACAGGGTAGTCGTTCAGAAAAAAAATGAGAAAAGAAAATATCAATTGGTACTTTCTAATGGATAATAGGCTGCAGTGGAGAAGTGCTCCAGTGAGCCTGAAATAATTATGTTAGAGATGGATCCTAACATGGAACCATGTCCCACCGGGAGCAAAAATACAAGGAAGAAGGGTCCAAGAAAGTCAATGAAATTAAAAGAGTATATATATATATATATATATATATATATATATGTATACATACACTGCTAAAAAAATAAAGGGAACACTTAGGGTACTTTCACACTAGCGGCAAGGAGCTCCGGCGGGTGAACAGCCTGTCAGATCCGTGCTGCCGCTAGTGCATGCGTGCCCCCGAACTACCGCTCCGACCCCATTGACTATAATGGGCGCGGGCTGGAGTTCCGGCGGCAGCACGGCAAACATGCCGAGAGGCGGCCGGAATAAAAGTAAAAAGCTCCTTGCCGATAGTGTGAAACTAGCCTTAAACAACACAATGTAACTCTAAGTCAATCACACTTCTGTCCAGTTATGAAGCAACACTAATTGTGAATCAATTTCTCCTGCTGTTGTACAAATTGAACAGACAACAGGTAGAAATGATTGCAATCAGCAAGACAACCCCTATAAAGGAGCGGTTCTGCAGGTGGTGAGCACAGACCATTTCTCTGTTCTTATCCTTTTGGCTGTTGTTTTGGTCACTTTTGCATTTTGTCAGTGCTCTCACTCCTAGAGGTAGCATGAGGCGGTGTCTCCAACTCACAGATGTCGCTCAGGTAGTGCAGCTCATCCAGGATGGCACATCAATGCGAGCTGTGGCAAGAAGGTTCCCTGTTCCTGTCAGCATAGCATTCAGAGCATGGAGCGGATTGTGTGTATATATATATAATGGAGAGACTGCTTTCTAAGACACTCCATGTATAACTATGTAATATATACAATTGCAACACTAAGAAGGAAAAGTTGTGGAATTATGGAAATCACAGGATCGATAGACACGTTGATAATATGCAAATGATAAAAAATGGAAACAAAATACTCAAAACATCTCAATTTATTCAGTATCGGGTATGTGCAGAAAAACATGAACTTACATGCCTTGACGTTGCTATGAGGCAAACATTAAACGGAGTGATCAATAGTAAGTACTAAGAAATAACTTTTAATAAGGAAGTCTTTAAAATATAGCCCTTTGTAATAATGTAGATTATATTTAAACAAAACAAATCATAGATAAATCATGAAATTATAAGTAGTTAGGAGCAGAGAGGGCATAGCAACACTTTTACAAGATAAGTGAGGATCCTACCATTCTGACGACAGGTCCTTGGTTGTGGCAAAGAGGAACCTTAGATATGTGTGGGTCACTTCCCTCTGTGGATACCACTTTGCCTTCACCGTTGGGGTGCTTTGGATGACTACTAGCCCTTAATGAGCCCTGGGCACTCGTGACAGTGACGGGATGGGGTCGCCCTTGTAAGGACGAGTGCCCTGTGGTTAGGCTGCTCTGACAATTATTAGGTCAGGGCTTCATCTATTCACAGGGCTTATTGAGGGCTAGTAGTCATCCAAAGCACCCCAATGGTGAAAGCAAAGTGGTATCCACAGAGGGAAGTGACCCACACATATCTAAGGTTCCTCTTTGCCAGAACCAAGGACCTGTCGTCAGAGTGGTAGGATCATCACTTATCTTGTAAAAGTGTTGCTATGCGCTTTCTGCTCCTAACCACTTATAATTTCATGATTTACCTATGATTTGTTTTGTTTAAATATAATCTACATTATTACAAAGGGCTATATTTTAAAGACTTCCTTATTAAAAGTTATATCTTAGTACTTACTATTGATCACTCCGTTTAATGTCTGCCTAATAATACTGGTGATCTAAACCACAATATTAGATTTATATCTTCTTTTTGCTGCAAAACTCTGCTTGACGTGCTACGAGGTTATTAATGGTTGTCTGAAGAATGTTCTGCTATACTGAATGCACTTGGCACGCAAGTCGTCAAGATCTGCTGCCAACCAATGTCGTCCCAGATATGTTCAATGAGAGATGCTGCAGGTCATGGTAGCATGTTTACTACTCCTATGTACAAGAATATAACTACTATAATACTGCCTCCTGTGTACAGGAATATAACTGCTATAATACTGCCCCTATGTTCAAGAATATAACTACTATAATACTGACTCCTATGTACAAGAATATATCTACTATAATACTTCTCCTATGTACAAGAATATAACTACTATAATACTGCCTCCTATGTACAAGAATATAACTACTATAATACTGCCTCCTATGTACAGGAATATAACTACTATAATACTGCTCCTATGTACAGGAATATAACTACTATAATACTGCTCCTATGTACAAGAATATAACTACTATAATACTGCCTTCTATGTGCAAAAATATAACTACTATAATACTGCTCCTATGTACAGGAATATAACTGCTATAATACTGCCCCTATGTACAAGAATATAACTACTATAATACTGCTCCTATGTACAAGAATATAACTACTATATTACTGCTCCTATGTAGAAGAATATAACTACTATAATACTGCTCCTATGTACAAGAATATAACTACTATAATACTGCTTCTATGTGCAAGAATATAACTACTATAATACTGCTCCTATGTACAAGAATATAACTACTATAATACTGCCTCCTATGTACAATAATATAACTACTATAATACTGCCTCCTATGTACAAGAATATAACTACTATAATACTGCCTCCTATGTACGAGAATATAACTACTATAATACTGCCTCCTATGTACAATAATATAACTACTATAATACTGCCTCCTATGTACAAGAATATAACTACTATAATACTGCCTCCTATGTACAAGAATATAACTACTATAATACTGCTCCTATGTACAAGAATATAACTACTATAATACTGCTCCTACAGTATGTACAAGAATATAACTACTATAATACTGCTCCTATACACAAGAATATAACTACTATAATACTGCTCCTATGTACAAGAATATAACTACTATAATACTGCTCCTATGTACAAGAATATAACTACTATAATACTGCTCCTATGTACAAGAATATAACTACTATAATACTGCTCCTATGTACAAGAATATAACTACTATAATACTGCTCCTACAGTATGTACAAGAATATAACTACTATAATACTGCTCCTATGTACCAGAATATAACTACTATAATACTGCTCCTATGTACAGGAATATAACTGCTATAATACTGCCCCTATGTACAAGAATATAACTACTATAATACTGCTCCTATGTACCAGAATATAACTACTATAATACTGCCCTAACGTGGACGAGAATGTGAACCTTAATAGGCAGGATAATGTTGATATCTCATTGGTGTTGCTCTGTATATAACTTCGGTCCCTATAGTTATGGTGCAGTTAATGCCCTTAGTGTATGAATACATTATTCGATCACAGCCCTGTAATTATTATTTGCAGACTTCTCCCACGGCAGTGTCATTAGTAAGTGCCTTCCAGCCATTTACATCTGATGTTTATAAACTTCCTTTCAATTGTGGATAAATCGGATTCGTCACATTAAAAAAAAGAAGCCAAGAGCTCAGCGATTGTAGGCAACATGTGATTGGTTCACAGGGCGCTTTCTGCATTTTTCTAGCGTCAATAAACATCATTATCTTTGGAGTAATTTTACCCCGAGAACCTGAATACATTTCGTCTCCCAATCCACCCCCACCCTCCCCATGGCTCAGACACTACATCTTGGCCGTTTAAGCAGCAGGCTAAATATCTAAACAGTCCAATATCTAATAATCTTGTGACATTTTAAAAGACAGATAATCCACTCAGCGCAGTGTGCAAAGCTGTTTTGGGGGGAGGGCGGCACATGTATCTGAATTTCATAGCGACGGGGCATAAATTACATACTCACTTTTCTTCAATTACTGCAATATTAATGCTGCGTCTGGTACAGAAGGACGGAGAACATTGTTTAAAAGTTACACAATTGCAAATAAAAATCTATGAAACGCGCAGGGGAAAGTGCAGAAAATTTGATTAGGGAGTAATAATTCTCTGGCTGAAAAAATGTCTCCTTTTACAATAGAAAATTGTGGGAACGGAGTCTTGAATTATTATGCAAGTGAATACTCAGATTTTTAGGAATGTTCCAGCCTTCAGGCCTCCTACACACATAAATTTGTTGTTTTGACACTAAAAAAGCCGTAAAGCTGCGTGCATTTTTTTTCTTGTCACATGCATTATTTTCACATGCGTGAAATATGTTTTTTCAGGCGTTTTCTTTTTTCCTATAGAGAAGGTTATGAAAAATCCATGCCTGAGAACCACGGGCCACGGAACTGCCTGCCGGAATCCTGTGCCGCAAGTGTGAAAGTACGCTAAGTACAACATTCTCCTGATTAGTGGGGTCCCATCAGTCAAGCCCCAAAGATGATACATTTATTACTTATTCTGTAGATAGGCTATAAGTGTGCTTTTTATGCAGAGTCCCTTTAAAGGGGTCCTCTCACTTCAGCGAATTGCATTTATCACATAGAGAAAGTTAATACAAGGCACTTACTAATGTATTTTTATTATCCATATTCCCTCCTTTGCTGGCTGGATTCATTTTTCCATCACATTATACACTGTTTATTTCCATGGTTACGACCACCCTGCAATCCATCAGCAGTGGTCGTGCACACTATGGGAAAAAGCTCCAGCCTATGTGCACATCTAGGGTCCTGGCTTATGTCAGCCCTGATCATAGGTGGCTGTTCCCCGAGTCTACTAACTACAGTATTGGTAAGTATGCTTAAGGACTGAGGCCGAGCTGTCCCAGACTGCTGAATGGCACATCCGCAGTGATGCAGCCTCTATCCTGCTTTAGGACAGAGTCCAGCAAGCTCGGGCACTCCAGCTGCTGTGAACAGGGGCTGACTGGTCCTGAAAAGTGGCCCCATGTTGTAGGCGGGTTCAAATTGACAGAAGGTGGGACAAAAGAAGTAGGCAGGGTCAGCAATACCAGAAAAGTACAGAAAAAATGTAACACCCCAGTATACCAAATACCACAGTGCAGCACAATATACTGCCCCAGCAGAACCAAATACCACAGTTTAGCACAATATACTGCCCCAGCAGAACCAAATTCCACAGTGCGGCACAATATACTGCCCCAGCAGAACCAAATACCATAGTGCAGCACAATATGCTGCCCCAGCAGAACCAAATACCACAGTGCAGCACAATATACTGCCCCAGCAGAACCAAATACCACAGTGCAGCACAATATACTGCCACTCGTGCCACAGTATGAAACTGTATCATCGCCCTGAGGACGGCTATACAGTTGAATTCAGGAGGGACCTGCGGCCACTGGCGAGGTGCAGAAGTGCCTGATGCTCCTACATGAATTAATGTACTTGGCTGGCGGCCATGGGGAGGGCTTGGGTGGCCCCCTGGGCATCAACCCACCGGAAAGTTTCCCTGTGGGGTCTATGGCCAGTCTGCCCATGGATGTGAAACTACAATTCCCAGCATGCACACTTGCTCCGCTGTTGTTGAACTGTAGTGTAAACAGCTGGAGGTTGCTGACCTCTGCTCATATTGCAGATTTTTTGTGTCCGATATCGGCCGTGGATTTATTCCACTTGTTCCACTACAAAAAGTTGGCTTTTTCATGTTCTGTGAACCTTTGAAAGCTTATTGACTAAACCAGCTGACGAACATATTTGTGGTCACTCGGCTTTCCTAGAAGCAGATTTACCTAGAAATGACCAATTAGATAGGATATCCTCCTCTGGTTTCCATTTGTAAACTTTTAATATTTTACATTATCACATGAAAAATCCTCTGGGCTCCGGAGCTGCCGATCAACAACCATCATCAGTCCTGTCCGACATCTACAGTCCTGTATTCCGGCTTCCTGTGCTCCTCTGCAAGTCAATCTCCCATACGTCAGCGCTTCCGCCAAACACAAATGCGTGTGTTCTCCGATGCCTTGCTCGCCAAGAGACCTCATTTGGCTTCTCTATATCAAAGACGATGAAAGTGCTGAAGTATCTATCACAAAACACATAACTGTTTTCGCAGCGGAGATTTATTACCTCGGGGTGGAAAAAAAATAAATAAGAGAAAAAACTTAAAAAAGAATTTTCCGAAGCTAGTCGGTAAATGCAGCAAGAAGGACAATATTATTTATCAGTTATTTCGTGGAAGTGAACGCCAGCCGCGGGTTCATGAAGTGTGAAGCACGGGAGGCGTACTGGGCCTTTAATGATCCTTGAAGGAACGCCATTGTGGAGATCTGCAAACATTGGCGTTTCCTGTGATGATAATGCTATGGTTATTTCATGAAACGTATCCGAGAGAAATAGGTCTCCAGAAATTGCTTTATTCATTAAGCGGAAATATCTAGAGATGGAAATCGGTGCACTTGGGGTCTCTGGACCAGAAACTTGAATTCTTAATGTTTGGGAATTTTTTTTTAGTCCGACTGCAATTAAGTATACGAGAAGCCGCAGCCGAGGAATATGCAAATCTGCCAGAACACCCGTCCGCACCTTAGTAATTAAGAATAAATTACACAGTTCCACCAGTATGGAAGCACGGGGGTTTAGCTGAAATATTGCTCTGTATCCGGCAAACCGAGCTATTTCACAGTGTGATCACAATCCTGACCTGCTTTTTGAGCCGCACTGATTACAATGACTTCTCCCTCCCTCAATGAGGCTTTTTTTTGTCTGTGTCAATTGCCCAATAATCTCCCCTGTCCCGGCGGTGGTTTAGATGCTTATATATAGCAGCTAATCTGAGCTGCAATGTAAAGCAAGGGGGAAAGCACATTCTTATAAGAATATGCAAACAATGTGCACAACTCTGTCTCCCTGGCAGTGCCCAGAGGCTCAGGCTTTTACAGGTATATACATAGGAAATAATTGTTGACGATATGATTGGCTGTTAGGCTAGGTTCACACAACGACATTTGTCGCGCGACAAATAGGGCACAACTTCACAGCAACATTTGTCGCGCGACAATTTTTATAATGGTTGTCTATGGTGTCGCATTGCGACATGCTGCGACTGCGACAGTCGCAGAAAAACCCATCTTGAATGGATTTTTTGCGACTGTCGCGTCGCAGCATGTTGCATGTCGCAATGCGACACCATAGACTCCCATTATAAAAATTGACGCGCGACAAATGTCGTCATGTGAACGTACCCTTACTAAAATGATTGTGTTGAGGCAGCCGCACAGCTGATTTGAGGGATGTCAGGCTTGGAGAACCCATGACCGCAGCTCCATTATAAGCCGGAGGATCATATAGCTGATGTTAGGGTTTTAATGTGGAGGTGCCGTCAAAAAACCCTATTTTTTTACAGTTCAGCATGAAAAACTAGTTAATTTTACCATTTACTTTTTGTTAAAAAAAAGCTCCATTTGTGACATATTCTCTTTATTATTGCTGTTTTATAGTAATTTATAGTAATGTCCACCTACTGACGTGGTTGCACATGCTCAATTCCATCCTTCATCTGCCACCAGCCCTATGTACCTGTGGCAACCACGGGGAGAGAGCTGCAGCAGAAAGGACACATTCGGAAAGGTCAAAACCCTGAGATGCAGCAGAAAGGACGCCCCCTGAAAAAGCAACACACCCTTCCCTGAGCTGCAGCAGAAAAGATAGGCCCCCTCAGAAAAGACACACCTCTGATCTGCAACAGAAAGGACATGCCCCTAGAGCTGCCAGCCTGAAGAGAATCTAGCAGAGCATTAGGGTAATGATTAGGAGTAGAGATGAGCGAACTTTAAAAAAAAGTTCGGCGTTCGGGTTGTAGTAATCGCCGCATCCCGTTATGGATTCCACTACCGCGGACTATCGCGGCATATGGAATCCATAAGGGGCGGCTTCCACCAACCCGAACTGTTGAACAGCCGAAGGACCTGGGGTGACATCACCGTCATGTGATCAGTGCAGGGGGCGTGGCTCAGCACTGGATTTGATCCCGTGCTGAGCCACGCCCCCTGCACTGATCACATGAAGGTGACGTCAATGCCCGTTTTGGAGCAATGCCCGTGCTGACAGGGAAACCCTGACCCCTGCTTGTGATAGGACCACCACCAAAGTACGGGAGCATTTATTTTGTATCCAGTGAATGGGGGCTAACTGGTCCCCCTTTAATTATTACTGTTGCGCACAGGAATCGGTGTATGTGTGTAAAGCCTTATTCACACATCGGTGTCTATGATGAAATCCATGATAAGATGGTCGGTGATTTATCCGTGAAGAATCGGGGTTTGGTCTGTGTGTGCATTTTTTGCTCTCGATGTGTTATCGGGGTTCCACTGACACTGCACAACCAGAAATTAATTTTCAGAGCATTTTCTACAAATGGCCCGTGGAGATGAATTTTTCTCCGATCCATAGACTATAACGGGCGTGACATGGGGAAAATAGAGCATGCTTCCATGCTAAAACCACGGACCAGTGGACCGCGCTAAAACACACAGACATTAAAATGCACGGGTACGTGTGCTGTCCGTGGAGAACGGAGCACGTGTGTATAAGGCCGAGTGCCTGAAGTTGGGTCCTCAGAGGGAGAGTCACTCTAAAGCAGGGTGCACAACCTGTGGCCCCCAGAGCCATGGTTTGCGGCCCCCGTTCTGAGCAGAAATGCAGTTGATCCTGCGATCAGTTGTGTTTCTACCCAAAGCGCCACACAGCGCTGGCTTAGGCTACATGCACACGACAGTTGTTTTTTGCTGTCCGCAAATCGCGGATCTGTTCCGTGTGTCCGCAAATTTTGTAGGTTGTGTTTCCGTGTGTCTTCCGTTTTTTTTGCGGATCCGCAAAAAAAAGGGAAGGCTTGAACCAGTTTCTTAAAGTACCTGTACAAGTGCCCTGGTTTCCAAGCAACCATCCGCAATAAAAACGTATGCGGATGACAAACGGATGGCTTCCGTTGGTCATCCGCATTTTTTGCGGACCCATTGTGTATGGGTCCTCAAACCGTTTTTTGCGGACAAGAATAGGACATGCCATATTTTTTTTTTTGCGAACAGGAAATGCGGACAGCGGACAGGCAACGGAAGAGGCATCCACATTTTTAGTGGATCCATAGAAATGAATGGTAAACCATCGGATCCGCAAAATAAATGTAACGGAGGCCGCAAAAAAATACTGCCGTGTGCATGTAGGCTTAGAGTGACAGCGGGGAAGCCGAGGAGAAGGCAGAAGAGCTGCAGTGTGGACCCAGCAATCACATGATCACCAGGCATCTTGGGAGCAGAGGAGCGCAGAGACGCTGATCAGCTCTGCCTTGTACAAAACCACCGCAGTAGACTGGTTTCCCCTGTAACTGGGGGCTCCTTTGGATGTCCCAGTTACAGTGGAAATAGTGCAAAAAAAAAAAGTCTCCTCTTGACCTCTTGGGGAAAGTTTTAAAAATTATTTAAAAAAATTGAAAACACAATAAAATAAATATAAAAAAATATACATAAAAGAAAAAACTCCTCTTAGGGGATATACGTGGCAAAAATATCTTAAAAAAATAATCGAAAATTATTTAAAAAAAATTATAAAACATCAATGAAATCCAAATAAAAGTAAAAAGTACAAAAAAAATAAAGTGTCAGTGTCCGTCAGGGTCTTTTTATGACCACTTGGGGGGCATATTATGCAGCAAAATCATATTAAAAATTAAGTTAATATTAAAATACATAAAAAACAAATGCCCACACCAACCAAAACCATCGCCATTATTGTCCTATTCACATGAAACTATACATATTATATAATAAAACAACCGACACAAAATAGGTAAGTTATTATAATAATTTATTTTGGTGTCAGTTTGCATATTTAATCCCACAAGGACCCACACCGTACATGTACGGCGCTGGTGGACGTGACTCAACAACCAGCTCCATACATGTACGACGGGTTGATCGGGCGGGTATAGGAGCTGTGCCGGCCCCCTTCAGCGGCAAGGGTCCGGCAGTCCCTGATGGCTGGACCTCTGCTGTATGCGCTAACCACGGCACGTGCGGGATCCCGCCGGGTCCAGGGTGGCCATCGGGTCCCCGCGCTGCTGTGACGGGGACTCGATGGCAAGGAAGGCAGCCCGATGCCTTCCTTAGGCATCGTGGCTGCCTTCCGGGAGAGCCTGTGAGATCCAGCCCCCTGGATCTCACAGGCAGGAAGCTGTAAGTGTATTACAGTGTGTAATACACTTACAGCCAATGCATCGCAATACAGAAGTATTGTGATGCATTGTAAAGGGGATCAGACCACCAAAAGTTTAAGTAAAAAAAAAAAGTGAAAAAAAAAAGGAAAAAATAAAGTTTTAACTCCTCAGGTGTAACACCGTCAAAAAAATAATAAAAAAAACTGTGCTAAAAACAATTTTTTTGTCACCTTAAATCACTAAAAATGCAAGGCACATGCCCTCCAAAATAGTACCTATCTAACCGTCCCCTCATCCCACAAAAAGCCCCTACCTAAGACAATCGCCCAAAAAAAAAAAAAACTATGGCGACACTAAAACAGGATTTTTTTTTTGTCAAAAATGCTTTTATTGTGTAAAATATAAAAAAAATATTATGTATCGCTGCGTCCGTAAGAACCTGCATTTTAAAAATATCACGTGACCTAACCCCTCAGGTAATCACCGTAAAAAAAAATAAAAAATTATGTAAAAAAAGCCCTTTTTCTGTCACATTAGATCACAAAAAGTGTAATACCAAGCGACCAAAAAGTCATATGCACCCCAAAATCATACCAATCAAACCGTCATCTTAGCCCACAAAACATGATACCCTACATAAAAAAGCTATGGCTCTCAGAGTATGGAGACACTAAAACATGATTTTGTGTTTGTTTAGAAAATGCTGTTATTATTTAGAACTTAAATACATTTTAAAAAGTATAGATATTAGGTATTGTTGCGTCCGTAAGAACCTGCTGTATAAAAATATCACATGAACTAACCCCTCAGGTGAACACCGTAAAAAATAAAAATGGTGTCAAAAAAGCCATTTTTGGTCACCTTACATTTTGGTCACCTTACATCACAAAAAGTGTAATACCAAGCAATCAAAAAGTCATATGCACCCTAAAATAGTACCAATCAACCGTCATCCCATACCGAAAAAAATGGGGTAATTTTTTTTAGAGTTTCTACTCTAGGGGTGCATCAGGGGGTACCTTCAAATAAATGAGACATGGCAACTTAAAATGATCCCAGTGAAATCTGCCCTCTAAAAACCATACGGCGCTCCTTTCCTTCTGCACCCTGCTGTGTGCCCATACAGCAGTTTACGACCACATATGGGGTGTTTCTGTAAACTACAGAATTAGGGCAATAAATATTGAGTTTTGTTTGGCTGTTAACCCTTGCTTTGTTACTGGAAAAAATGGAAAACTGGCCAAAAAAGTTAAATTCTGAAATATCATCTACGTTTTCCTTTAATTCTTGTAGAACACCTAAACATAGTAACATAGTAACATAGTAACATAGTATATAAGACCGAAAAAAGACATTTGTCCATCCAGTTCGGCCGGTTTCCTACAAGTTGATCCAGAGGAAGGCAAAAAACCCCTGTGAGGCAGAAGCCAATTTTCCTCACTTAAGGGGAAAAAAAATTCCTTCCCGACTCCAATCAGGCAATCAGAATAACTCCCTGGATCAACGACCCCTCTCTAGTAGCTATAGCCTGTAATATTATTACACTCCAGAAATACATCCAGGCCCCTCTTGAATTCCTTTATTGTCCTCACCATCACCACCTCCTCAGGCAGAGAGTTCCATAGTCTCACTGCTCTTACAGTGAAGAATCCTTTTCTATGTTTGTGTACAAACCTTCTTTCCTCCAGACGCAGAGGATGTCCCCTCGTCACAGTCACAGTCCTGGGGATAAATAGATGATGGGACAGATCTCTGTACTGACCCCTGATATATTTATACATAGTTATTAGATCTCCCCTCAGTCGTCTTTTTTCTAAAGTGAATAACCCTAATTTTGATAACCTTTCAGGGTCCTGTAGATCCCTCATTCCAGTTATTACTTTAGTTGCCCTCCTCTGAACCCTCTCCAGCTCTGCTATGTCTGTCTTGTTCACAGGAGCCCAGAACTGTACACAGTACTCCATGTGTGGTCTGACTAGCGATGTGTAAAGTGGTAGGACTATGTTCTCATCACAGGCATCTATGCCCCTTTTGATGCAACCCATTATCTTATTGGCCTTGGCAGTAGCTGCCTGACACTGGTTTTTGCAGCTTAATTTGCTGTTTATTAAAATTCCTAAAACACCTAAAGGGTTAGGAAAATGTCTAAAATCAGTTTTGACTACCTTGAGGGGTGTAGTTTCTAAAATGGGGCCATTTTGGGTGGTTTCTATTATGTAAGCCTCACAAAGTGACTTCAGACCTGAACTGGTCCTTAAAAAGTGGGTTTTGAAAATTTTCAAGATTTGCTTCCAAACTTCTAAGCCTTCTAATGTCCTAAAAAAAAAATGTAATTTACAAAATGATCCAAACATGAAGTAGACATATGGGGAATGTAAAGTCATAACTATTTTAGGAGGTATCACAATCTGTTTTAAAAGCAGAGAAATTGAAGTTTAGAAAATTGTGCGAATTTTTCAAAATTTTTGGTAAATTTGGTATTTTTTTAATAAATAAAAATGAAATATTTTGACTCAAATTTACCACTGTCACGAAGTGACGAGAAAACAATCTCAGAATGGCTTGGATAAGTAAAAGCGTTTTAAAGTTATCACTACATAAAGGCTACATGCACACGACCGTTGGTGTGGATCCGCAAAACACGGAAGCTGCTCTGCGTTCTGTACCGCAATTTGCGGAACGGAACGCCGCCCATTATAGAAATGCCTATTCTTGTCCGCAAAACGGTCAAGAATAGGACATGCTCTATTGTTTTTGCGGGTGCACGGAACGGAGCAACGGATGCAGACAGCACACGGAGTGCTGTCGGCATCTTTTGAGGCCCCATTGAAGTGAATGGGTTCACGCCCGAGCCGCAAAATATGCGGCTCGGACGCGGACCCCAACTACAGCCGTGTGCATGAGACCAAAGTGACACGTCAGATTTGCAAAAACAGACTGGGGGTCATTTATTAAAGCTGTCGGGTTTAAATACAGTTACAAAGGGCATTTTTGCAACTATTTGAATGGCCGCGTGACAATTTTTTATGTGACGAGCGTTTTTACGTCAAATACAACAGGTGTAAGGTATGAGGACGGAGCGGGGGCGTGTCCAGGACCCCTAGTCATAAAATAGCCATAGAGGGACAACTCAGACCCGCGTAAAAAGCAGTCTTAGTAAATGTCCCCCACTATGTGAGGCATCTGAATACCCACACATGCCCTGATCCATCTCTATATGCATTTGCAGCTGGCAGACCTCCTCTATAATAATGTAAACCTCTAGCTCTTCAGCTGTTGTAAAACCATAACCCCCATCTGCCTGCTCAGAGCTGTAGCTTTGCTGCAGCTGCTCCTGATCAGTGGACACAGACGCGCTACAAGCCAGGTCCGCACGTGATTAGGTACAGTTGCTAGGAGACGGCCAGAGCGAGGCTTGGCACTCATGACCCCGCCCCTTTCCGGTACGCTCAGCCTCTCGAGTCATGTGACAGCCCTCAGTTCACGTGACAGACAAAGTCCAGGAGGAATCATGTCTGCAGCGGAGGGGTGAGTGGTCTCCGGCTGTGTGGCACCGTAATGAGCGGCGTTAGTGCAGGGAATGTTGTAGGGGGCGGCCTTTGCCCCCCAGTCTTCTTATTCTGGCACTACAAGTCCCAGCAGTCTGCAGAGTTGGGCAGCTGTGAATGCTGGGATCTCTAGTGCCAAAGAAAATATATGCTGGGACTTGTAGTACTACAGCACCTCCATGCCCCAGCTTGTAGTCCTATTGCTGCTTATGCTGGGACTACAGCACCAACGTGTGTCTGCTTGTAGTCCTCCTACTCCTTATGCTGGGACTTGTAGTACTACAGCACCAACGTGTTTCTGCTTGTAGTCCTACTTCTGCTTATGCTGAGACTTGTAGTATTACAGCACCGCGTGTCTTTGCTTGTAGTCCTCCTGCTGCTTATGCTGAGACTTGTAGTACTACAGCACCAACGTGTCTCTGCTTGTAGTCCTCCTGCTGCTTATGCTGAGACTTGTAGTAATATGTCTACAGCACCTGCATGCCCCCTGCTTATGCTGGGACTTGTAGTACTACGTCTACAGCACCTGCATGCCCCTTGCTTGTGGTCTTTTTGCTGCTTATGCTGGGACTTGTAGTACTACAGCACCGCGTGTCTTTGCTTGTAGTCCTCCTGCTGCTTATGCTGAGACTTGTAGTACTACGTCTACAGCACCTGCATGCCCCTTTTGTGGTCCTATTGCTGCTTATGCTGGGACTTGTAGTACTACGTCTACAGTACCTGCATGCCCCCTGCTTGTGGTCCTATTGCTGCTTATGCTGGGACTTGTAGTACTACGTCTACAGTACCTGCATGCCCCCTGCTTGTGGTCCTATTGCTGCTTATGCTGGGACTTGTAGTTCCACGTCACAAGCTCACATTTCTGCCCAGGCTCTGAGTCCTCACAGCAGGGAGCCGCTTCCAGTCTTCGTGGTTCTTGTCGTCTTACTGCTTCTCCCATCTCACACTCATGGGGTTCATGAAGCTGAGCGTTTTGATGGGGGCTGCGCACTGTTCCTCCCGGCTCCACCCCATGTGTGACCCTCAGTCGTAGACCCGTATACGACAGGTGTACAGTCCACCCGGGACAGTTGCTTGTTGTTATGTCCGTGTAGGTTTTGCAGTGAATGGAGATTGGGAAATGAGAGATTTTGAGGGAAAGCTGAGCGGATGGATGATGGTCATGTGATGACCCCCCGAGTCCTTCTATTATGTGCAGCAGATGACCCCCACTGCACACGCTGCACCCTCTGATCTGCTGTATCCTGGAGATTATGAAGCAAACATGTTGTGTAATTCCGTGACTGGACGTGTCGTCTTGTAAAAAACACAAATCTTGTACGGCAGTGGTCTGCAATCCAGATTTCCCCGGCTTCTGTGAAAGTACAACTCTCAGCATGTCTGTCTAGCAAATCAAAAACCTCAACTCCCAACTTCCCTTCCACCAACTATAAAGACTTAAAGGGGTATTCCCATCTCAGACAATGGGGACATCTCGCCAGCTACTGTAGAACCCCCGCAGCCGCTCTTGAACTACAATTCTCAGCATGTACCAGCACTAGAGCTCTCCCAGTGCTCTGTCAGTAGCCACAGTTCCCAGCATGCCCTGCTGTAGTGTGAGATGTCATATTAGTGAGGGTCCAGCTGCTGAGCCCCCAATAGTTCTCAAGCGGAGTCTGTCAGCAGTGTTGACCATGCTAAACTGCTGACAGGACTATGTAGGTGTTGTGGAGAGCAGGACAAGCATGCCTTTTATCAGGTTTCTGCTCTTACAAGTGCGCAGGAGGTGAAGTGCTCTCTGCACTGAAATGCTTTACAACTCCTCCCTGTGCTCTGAACGGTGGCAGTAGTGTCCTTCAAAGAACTTGTTTCAGCGGAAGCTGGCAGATTGAAAGTTCATATTCACACCACTCCTGATGATAAAAGGTCCACAAAAGGTGTTTTTGTCCTGTTCTCTCCAGCCCTTTCTTAGTGCTATCAGAAGTTTAACATGGTCGACACTATCATAGATAATGCCTATTCTTGTCCGCGTGACATCAGTGAGTGAGGTTAAGAGGTTAAGGATTACTGTTAGATATGAATATTGCTGAGAGCTGTGGGGCCCGATGTAAGAGTACAGTGACTGCATCGGGCCCCGCCGCGACTTGCCTACTTCCAAGCCCCCCCCCCCCCCCGCTGATCTTTTTTTGCAGGGCCGCAGAACGGAACTATGAATTTGGACAGCACACGGTGTGCTGTCCGCATCTTTTGGGGCCCCTTTGAAATGAATGGGTCCGCACCCGTGTGAATGGGCCATAAAAATGAGGGGTTTCATCTGCCTCTTCATAAAATGGTTGCAGGGGTCCAGTTCCTGTCCACTGAAGAGTAACCAACCTGATCTCTCTGGAGATGGACTGTGCATGTGTGACCACCTTGCAAGTAAACACAGGGCCATACCATCAAATCTAGACTATTATTATGTTGCGTCAAACCTTGACTCCTTCCCTTCTCGCATTTTCTTCATCGTTCTGCACTCAGTACCCCGTATGAGAAAGTGAAAACAGAATCTTATGGATCTTTTGCATAATTATTAAAAAGTAATAATGTGTACAAAGAATTGCTACAAGAATTTCGCATGGACATACCGTATTTTTCGCCATGTAAGACGCACATGGGTTTTTGAGGAGGAAAATAAGAAAAAAAATATTTTAACCAAAAGGTGTGCTTTTGGTAGGTTTTGAACTAATGGTGGTCTGTGCATGACACTATTATGGGGATCTATGGATGACACACTGTTATGGAGGGGTATCTGTGGATGACTATTATGGAGGGGGATCTGTGGATGGCACTGTTATGAGGGGAGATCTGTGGATGGCACTGTTATGAGGGGGAGATCTGTGGATGGCACTGTTATGAGGGGGGATCTGTGAATGGCACTGTTATGAGGGGGGGGGGTCTGTGAATGGCACTGTTATGAGGGGGGGGGGGTCTGTGAATGGCACTGTTATGAGGGGGTCTGTGGATGACACTGTTATTGGGGGGGGGGGGTCTGTGGATGCCACTGTTATGGGGAGGGGGATCTGTGGATGCCACTGTTATGGGGAGGGGGATCTGTGGATGCCACTGTTATGGGGGATCTGTGGATGCCACTGTTATGGGGAGGGGGATCTGTGGATGCCACTGTTATGGGGAGGGGGATCTGTGGATGCCACTGTTATGGGGAGGGGGATCTGTGGATGCCACTGTTATGGGGAGGGGGATCTGTGGATGCCACTGTTATGGGGGATCTGTGGATGCCACTGTTGTGGGGGATCTGTGGATGGCACACTGTTGTGGGGGATCTGTGGATGGCACACTGTTGTGGGGGATCTGTGGATGGCACACTGTTGTGGGGGATCTGTGGATGGCACACTGTTGTGGGGGATCTGTGGATGGCACACTGTTGTGGGGGATCTGTGGATGGCACACTGTTGTGGGGGATCTGTGGATGGCAGTGTTATGGGGGATCTGTAGATGACACTGGTATGGGGAGGGGGATTTGTGGATGTCACATATATAGCATCTAATGCTCTATATATGTGTCATCCAGAGATCCAACCCATAAGATGCATCAGCGTTAGCCCCATAAGACGCACTGCCATTTCCCCCCACTTTCGGGGGGCATAAGTGCGTCTTATGGGGCGAACAATACAGTAAGTACTTAGACCCTTTGCTCTAACACTTGACATTTAACTCTCTGGCCTCACATTTCTCTGGATCATGTCTGAGATGTTTCCATGCGTTGATTAGACATGATTTGGAAAGACACGGCCCTGCCTATATAAGATCTCACAGCTGCCAGTGCATATCAGAGCAAAAACCAAGCCATGATGAGGAGAGAACTGCCTGTAGAGCCCAGAGACAGGACTGTGTGGAGAAGGGGGCAAACATCTTTCTACTGTACTGAAAGTTCCTAAGAGTACAGTGGCCTCCATTATTCTTAAATGGAAGAATCTTGGAACAACCGGGACCCCTTCTAGAGGTACTGCCCCACCACATTAAGTAATTGGGGAGACAGGTGACCAAGATCCCAATCCTAAGATCCTGTGTGCAGATGAGAGAATCTTCTAGAAGGTCAACCATCACTGCAGCCTCCACCAATCTGGGCTTTATGGCAGAGTAGCCAGAAAGAAGGCTCTCCTCAGACACACAAAAGCCACCTACAGGCTGTAAAAAAGCACCTAAAGGACACTCAGACTGTGAGAAAATAGATTATCTGTTCTGTTGAAACCAAAATGGAACTTTTTGTCCTCAATTCTCAGCGTCATATCTGGATGAAACCAGACACTGCCCAATACCGTCCCTACAGTGAAGGCTGGTGGTGGCAGCATCATGCTGGGGGGACAGGGAGACCGGTCAGGGTGGAGGGGAAGATGAATGGAGTAAAGTACTAATAGATTCTTAATGAAAACCTGATGCAGAGCTCTGGGCCGAATGTTCACCTTCCAACAAGACAGGGACCCTAAGCGCACGGCCAAGACAACACAGGAACCGATTAAAGTCCTTGAGGGCCCAGCCAGGGGCCTGAACCCAATGGATCATGTCTGGAGAGACCTGAAAATGGCTGTCCACCGACGGCCCCCATTCAACCTGACAGAACTTGAGAGGATCTGCAGGGAAGAATGGCAGAAAATCCCCAAATACAGGTGTGTAAACCTTGAGGCCTCATCCTCAAGAAGACTGGAGGCTGTGATCGCCACTAAAGGGGCTTCAGCTAAGTCCCGAGTAAAGGGGCTGAACCATTATGGGGTATTGGGTGCTGAATAATGGGGAAAACTTATTTTTATTCTATTTTGGCGCAGCATTACAAAATGTGACAATAAGAAAGGGTTTGAAGACTTTCCAAATGCTTTGTGTTGCTCAACAATGGCAAATGCAGCTAAAGCTCCATCAGAGATGATCCGGGGAAAAAAAAAGCAACGCATGATCCAGTATTTTTCTGGCCAAAACATGACATTTATATTGTAATTCGTCCGGATCACTACCGGACCTCGTTACAGTTAATTGGGATCTGGCAGTGATCTGGAGAATCTGCTAATGCTGGATCTGGTGAACTTCGGTGATGCTGAGAGCAGCCTGCCGGAGGCCTTCACCGGGGATGTGAATGGGGCCTCACAATAATTCTTTTTAAGCATGTGGCTGCGGCTGAAGTTTTCTTTCCTCGTACAGTCTCGGCAGCAGGAGAAGTGTTAAGGACGCTTTTTCAATAAGTAACTAATTGAATTGCTTGGTGGAAATCAATAAACGTGGAAAATGCCAATGTGCCGGCTTTATTGCTTGAATTGTGCTGCGTGAACATTGAGACGTCTCGGCTCCTCCATAAAAATGCTGGAGGTTTTTTACAGCTGCAGTAGTATTTCTCTGTTTCAGAATTCTGCTCCTCCTGCGGATCCCAAGTTATCTTTTTAAGTGATTTTTTAGGTTTTTTCTTCTTCTTTTTATTTAAGGCATCATTCACACAAACGTAAAAAACGGCCATATGACCTCCGTTTTTAGCACCAATGCAGTGTGTGGGGCTATTCATAGGAACACCAGCCGTCCAAAAATAGTTTGTGTACTATTTATGGCCGTTTTTACAATCAGACTGACCCCGCTAATAACGGCCATTTAGACCGGATTGCACTTGTCTGACGCCTGTAATAACGGTATACTATGTTAAAAATGGCATTTCAGGACTTAAAGGGTTTTTCCGAGACCTATATACTGAGGATCTATCCAGTATCTGATCCTGGGGGTCCGACACCTGGGACTCCTGCTGATCAGCTGTTTGAGAAGGCAGCAGCGCTCACAGTATCGCCGCGCCCTTCACGCAGCTTTCACTAGGCTATGTAACATCACGTTCATCGGTCACATGGTCTACGTG
The DNA here is from genome assembly GCA_033119425.1 of Bufotes viridis. Classification (NCBI taxonomy): domain Eukaryota; kingdom Metazoa; phylum Chordata; class Amphibia; order Anura; family Bufonidae; genus Bufotes; species Bufotes viridis. The sequence goes on along the minus strand of CM065598.1, from coordinate 96,580,139 downwards.
ACCCTCCATCGATCAATGTATCTCTTGGAAAACCCTTTTAAAATAAAAATAAAAAAAACTTAATCTATTTCAATGGGCAGGAACACTCCCTCCTTACTGGAAGCATCAGGACCTGCTCCCAGTATGATGATGTCACATGATCACGCTGAGTGACAGGTCCTGCAGCATTCAGTAAAGAGCGAGTGTCCCCACAAGTGCCTATCAGCACTATACTGGAGGGCACAAAGGGGAGCATCATTTATCCTGGGCGGTACGAAGGGGAGCATCATTTATCCTGGGGGGTACAAAGGGGAGCATAATTTATCCTGGGGGGTACAAAGGGGAGCATCATTTATCCTGGGGGGTACAAAGGGGAGCATAATTTATCTGCATTCCGTTTCTGTCTGTTCCGCAAAAAAAATAGAACTTGTTCTATTGTCTGCATTCCAGACAAGGTAGGTGTTTTGTGCACACGAACATCATCCGTATTTTTTGCGGATCCATGTTTTTTCGGACCGCAAAATACATACGGTCGGGTGCATGAGCCCTTATGGAAAGACCGCATGGTGTGGTGAATTTGCTGTTGTGACTTGGCCGTGCGGTGGGCTGTAATTAAAGTGATTTTCTGAATCTTTAATAGGTCATCATTATCTGATACCCGGGACCCCCACTGTTCATCTGTTTCAGAAGGCACCAGTGCTCCTGTGAGCGCCGCAGCTTCTCCCTGCTCACCAAGCATTGTATAGCGGCTTTCACTTCTATGGGGCTGAGCTGCTCCTAGGCCATGTGAACGATAAACATGATGTCACTGGCCTAGGGAAAGCTGAGAGAAGACTGCAGCGCTACTGCGAGTGCCACTGCCTCCTCAAACAGCTGATTGCGGGGGTCCCGGATGTCGGACCCCCACTGATCAGATACTGATGACCCATTAAGAGGATAGGTCATCAGTCTTAAAGTCTCAGAACACCCCTTTAAACGAATTAGGATCTAACTGTTCATTCGATCTGCATTGTTAATGGCTGCGCAGCACCACCAGAATCTCGACACGAGGCCGCCTTCTGGTCTGCACCCTCACATGTGGATTTGTTGCAGATTTGCAGTGAATCCCACCTTATGCATTGCAAAGGGTGTACTTGTCAGGGGAGAGCCTCAGCATAACTTAAAATCCACACCACAGGTCGATTTAGGCTACTCTTAGACTTGCTGCAGAGAAATCCAGCAAGCAGTTCCGTCACTGGAACTGCCTGTGGGATCCGGCTATTTGTATTGAAACGGACAGCAGATCCGTCTCACAAATGCATAGAAATAACAGATTCTTCTCTCCAGTTGTCATCCGGAAAGACAGATCCGTTATGTATTTTTTCACATTTTTAAGGGTCTGCGCATGCGCAGACCGCAAGAACGGATCCGTCAATGCGACACTAATACATTTCTACGGAACTTAATTCCGGATCCGGCACTACGGTAAGTGTTCTGGCATTTTGGACGGCGATAAAACCGCAGCATGCTGCGGTATTATCCCCGTCCAAAACGCCGTACTGTGACTGAACTGAAGACATCCTGATGCATCCTAAACGTATTTCTCTCCATTCAGAATGCATTAGAATAAGACGGAAGCGTTTTTTTCCGGCATTGAGCCCCGACGACGGAACTGAATGCCGGAAAAGAAAAACGCTAGTGTGAAAGTAGCCTTACCCAGCAGATTTTTTTCCCTATATATGATGTGGTGGGGGAATAGGCTGCAGACAGTCTAAATATTGCGCCTACCTCTGTGTGCTGTGGTCTGGCGCATTGTTCTGCACTGAACGTCCCTGCGTGAACCTGGCGCCGCTCTGTCAGGGATGATAACGCACGCACCTCATCCCTTGCTCTATATGGACACTTATGTAACCTGGAATGACGTGACCTGCATAAAAGAACGAGGCCGCAACTTCTACGTGACTCCTAATATCCATCTATTTTACACCGGGGAGTTCTTGGTGTAATGAAGCTAGAGATGTGACCGCACCATTTTATTTCCCTCTAATGTATTAATGACATAAACCGCAATTCCTCCACGTTTGTCTCACTCTTAACCCCTTCTTATGCCTCTTGTTTCCATAACTCGCAGTTTAAAGGGGTGTTCCGAGACTTTAAGACTGATGACCTATCCTCTGAATGGGTCATCTCATCAGTATCTGATGAGTGGGGGTCCGACACCCGGGACCCCCGCCAATCAGCTGTTTGAGGAGGCAGTGGCACTCGCAGTAGCGCTGCAGTCTTCTCTCAGCTTTCCCTAGGCCAGTGACATGGCCTAGGAGCAGCTCAGCCCCATAGAAGTGAAAGCCGCTATACAATGCTTGGTGAGCAGGGAGAAGCTGCGGCACTCAAAGGAGCACCGGCGCCTTCCGAAACAGCAGAACGGCGGGGGTCCCGGGGATCCTATTTATTTCTATGGGATCACTGCTATTCTGCGATCCTGCCTATGGTCAGTGTTGCCATGTAGCCCTACCCTTAAAGGGGTTGTCTCACTTCAGCAAATACCATTTATCATGTAGAGGAGGTTAATACAAGGCACTTACTAATGTATTGTGATTCTCCATATTGCCTCCTTTGCTGGCTGGATTCATTTTTTCCATCACGTTATACACGGCTCGTTTCCATGGTAACGACCACCCTGCAATCCAGTAGTGGTGGTCGTGCTTGCACATGATTGGAAAAAGGGCCGGCCTCTCTGGTGGCTGGGACCGCAGCAGTACGAATGCGCTGCAGCTCCTGCCCGTGACGCCTTGTATCTGCGCCGCAGCAATGGCCGCAACCCCTGGAAACGAGCCGTGTATAAAGTGATGGAAAAATGAATCCAGGCAGCAAAGGAGGCAATATGGAGAATCACAAAACATTAGTAAGTGCCTTGTGTTCACTTTTTCTACATGATAAATGGTATTTGCTGAAGTGAGAGGACCCCTTTAAGGGTAGGGCTACATGGCAACACTGATCATAGGCAGGATCGCAGAATAGCAGTGATCCCAGAACCCCCGCCGATCAGCTGTTTGAGAAGACATCGGCTCTTGCAGCAGTGCTGCCGCCTTCTCTCAGCTTTTCTTAGGCCGTGTGATGTCACAGTCATCAGTCACACCCCTTTAAATTGGGTTGGACAGTTTGTAGAGTTGCCCTTTAAGGCCTTTTTCTTTTTTAGAGATGGCGTATTGGCAGTGCAGATCCACAGCGAGTTACTGTTGAATGCATATGGGGTCTATTGAGTCCTCATTACCGTATGTGGATTTCAATGCAGATTTAACCTGTTTAATATATAGGGGTGAAATCCACAGTGAACCCCCCAAAAAAATCCTCCTGTAAGGGTATATTCAGACATTGCAGTTGCTGTGTGGTTGTTAACCGCTTCATTGGTTTTGCAGTGTGTTAATTGTCTGAACGGTTTTTACAGGTGACGCACATCTGTTTTCCATGTTTCACCTCTAAAAAATCGCGGCCAATGACAACATCACAAAACCACAGCGAAAAGCAGCAATGAATGTGCTTTTCGATGTGGTTAGCAACTATAGAAGGTGTGATCCAATGTCCCTCTCTTCCTCCTACGTTGCAATCACAAGGGGCCGGGAAGCTGAGATATGAGGGGCCGCTTGCGGAGGTTCTTCTCACGTAGATCCGCGCTGGAGGTGAGGATCAGCATTGACTACAGTGAACCCTCCGTGTTACCGTCAGCTCTACACTTTTCACGTAGCATCCTATCTATCCTCTTCCTGAAATTTTTCACAAGCGCAGCTCTAACGACCCAAATACAGTGCTGTCATGAAACCTATGAACGGGCCGGGACCTGCGGCCACAAATGCTCCCATATGACGCTCAAGTCAAACCGTCCTTCTATGTTTCTCATCGTAATTTGTACCTTTTTCAAGGGCAGAGATTCAAATAATATTGTATTAGGAAATTGCTTATAAGGGCTGGACCGGACCCCAGAACTTGACTTTAGTCTGATTTCAGTAGGGGGATAGCTGTTAAGTGTCCGATTATAAAACCTGGTGGACATGATGGTACCATGCAATATATAGTGCCCATTCATGTGAATAGGTGCTAGGAAATGGCGCATTTCTCTCATAGCTTCCACTTCTGAGAAAATGTACAGCGGTTGGGAAACCCCTTTACACAGAGACCTGCTGATTGCTTTATAGTCAGCAACTATAGACCCCCTTACGTAATCAAAACCTCCCCTGACCATGATGAATATGAAGCATTCCCCGTGCCAGCCATCACCTGATGTCTTCTGTAGTGAATGATTTGCATGGAATATTCAGCCGCGTCGCTTTGTCTTTGTCTCTTAGACCCTCGTATTGGCTGGGGAATGAAACGCTGAAGGTGCCAGCTGCTCTATTCGCCCTGAACCGAAAACGTCTCTGCGACAGACTGAGAAACAACAGTGATGTCCCCAAAGATGCCATTGTGGTCTTGCAAGGTGGGGAGGAGACCAATAGATACTGCACAGACACCGGCGTCCTCTTCCGTCAGGTGAGCATTTAGCGTTCAGCTGTAATGGCGGCCATGTTGCTTGTCGTCTCAACTACAAGTTGTAGCTAAAGCCAGTATTACACTGGCCGGCCAGATCCTCAGTAACGAGCGTTTTTAGGAACACTCGTTAGCAATGATCTGTCAGTGTAATACTGCCATCGATTACCAGATGAACAGGCACACTTACAAATTCTAGCTTGCCGGGCATGCCACTCGGGCATGCTCAGCCTGCGGCCCTCCAGCTGTTGCGAAACTTCTACGGCCATCATTCCCTGACTGCCTACAGCTATCATCCTACAGAAGGGCATTGTGAGAGTTGTAGTTTTACAACAGCTAGAGGGCCGCAGGCTGAGCATCCCTGCACTAGTCAGTATGGAGATAAGTGATGGCATTAACGAACACTCGTCCCCATACTGAGGAGGAGATCGCTGCATGTAATAGAAGAGGTCTCCTCCACTAACGAGCAGGGAATTGTGGTGAAGAATCGCTTTCGTCCTGACAGTCGTCTGTTCCATCACTCTATGTAATAAAGCCCTAAGGCCAGCCATAGACATTAGATAGTGTCAGATGAAATCTCGATGTTCAGACAGCTAAGAGTCCAGACTAGTGTTGAGCGAACTTGTGTTTTCAAGTTCAGCGTACAGGATTCATGTTCGGGTTCTCTAAGAATTCCCTTATGTACCATGGTTATCGTCCGTGGTAGCGGAATCCATAACGGGATTCTTAGGTAACCTGAACCTTGTACGCCGAAGTTGCTTCATCCCCAGTCCTGACCCTACCCCCCCTTCCCCTTGCATACGCAGACCGTAGAGGCAGGTTATCCCCTGAGGACAGTGGGATCAGACATGTTGAAATCTGACAGCAAGCTCCTTCTAATGGGGGAGTTGGAAGGTCCCAGTTCACGTTACATGGTTGGCCAGTCCTCCCGAAATTGGCAGGTTCTCCTGATGTTAACCTAAGGACTCATGCACACGGCTGTAGGTGGTCCGTTCCATGCATTGGGGACCGCAATTTCCGGTCCTCAATGCACGGGCAATCTCCATACGGCCGCCGGGATGAATCCAGACCCATTCAACTTGAATGGGTCTGCACTCGTCCGTTCCGCAAAAAGATAGGACATGTTCTATCTTTTTGCGGTACGGAACCCCAAAGAATCACTCCGTAGTGTTCCGTTCCGTTCCGCACCGTGATGCGGAATACACACGGAACGGTGCCCGTGTATTGCGGATCCACAAATGCGTTCCGCAATACGGCAACAGGCAGCACACGCATGAGCCCTAATTTGTCGGACCAGCTTAATTGTTTATAATAAATTCTATCGTTTTTCCTAAAAAGGACAATTTTACTGGAGATATTACTTCATTTCTTTTATGGGACGATTCTTCTAAAAGGGGTTTCCAGGAGGTAAATGCTGATGACTTCAGGATAGGTCATCAGTATCTAATCAACTGTGGAAAGTAGAGGCGGCACTCAGGCGACCACAGCAAAATCCTTCTCGGCCTGTGATGTCAGTCACATGGCCTTTCAAGTGAATGGGACTGAACTGCAATTAATCAAGAAGGATCACAGCACTGATCAGACCAAATGGCTAACGATGTGGGTGCACGCACAGGAATTACACGTCTTCCACAAGACTTGCTGTCAAGTCTTGTGGGACTAAACTGCAATACCAGGCACAGCCACTATTCAATGTTTGGCGCTCTGTGTGCAACGCAGCTCCCTTCATAAAGCCGATCGCTGGGGGTCCGACTCATAAGATACTGTTGACCATCAGTATTTAATTTCCAGAAAACCCCTATAAAAGATAAGAGAAGACCTTTCTGTAAAGCTCAGTTCACACTTGCATCAGTTATTAGGCTACTTTCACACTGGCGTTTGGTTTCCGTTTGTGAGATCCGTTCAGGGCTCTCACATGCGGTCCAAAACGGATCAGTTTTGCCCTTAATGCATTCTGAATGGAAAAGGATCCGCTCAGAATGCATCAGTTTGGCTCCTTTCTGCCTCCATTCCGCTTTAGAGACGGACACCAAAACGCTGATGTTCGTCTGACGAAACTGAGCCAAATGGATCCATCCTGACACACAATGTAAGGGTCCTTTCACACTGGCGTTTTTCTTTTCTGGCATAGAGTTTCGTCGTTGGGGCTCTATGCCGGAAAAATCCTGATCAGGATTATCCCAATGTATTCTGAATGGAGAGAAATCCGTTCAGGATGCATCAGGATGTCTTCAGTTCAGGACCGGAACGTTTTTTGGACGCAGCAAATACCGCAGCATGCTGCGCTTTTTGCTCCTTCCAAAAATCCGGAACACTTGCCGCAAGGCCGGATCCGGAATTAATGCCCATTGAAAGGCATTAATCCGTATCCGGCCTTAAGCTAAACGCCGTTTCGGCGCATCGCCGGATCCGACGTTTAGCTTTTTCTCAATGGTTACCATGGCAGCCAGGACGCTAAAGTCCTGGTTGCCATGGTAAAGTGTAGTGGGGAGCGGGGGAGCAGTTTACTTACCATCCATGTGGCTCTCGGGGCGCTCCAAAGTGACGTCAGGGCGCCCTACACGCATGGATCACGTGATCCATGCGCATGGGGCGCTCTGACGTCATTCTGGAGCGCTCTGGGAGCCGGACGGACTGTAAGTATACTGCTCCCCCGCTCCCCACTACTACTATGACAACCAGGACTTTAATAGTGTCCTGGCTGCCATAGTAACCTGAAAGCATTTCGAAGACTGATCAGGATCCTGATCAGTCTTCTAATGCTTTTAGGCGACTTGCGTTCTGACGGATCCTCAGAACGCAAGTGTGAAAGAGCCCTAAGTCAATGGGGACGGATCCATTTTCACTGACACAATCTGGCACAATAGAAAACGGATCCGTTCCCTATTGACTTTCAATGGTGTTCAAGATCCGTTTTGGCTATGTTAAAGATAATACAATCGGATCCGTTCTGAACGGATACATGCGGTTGTATTATCTGAACAAAATCTCTGAACCCATTGACTTTCATGGGGTCCAAATTCATTTCGGTATATTGCTGTAGAGTGCCATAAAATTTTGGAACGCCTGACATCCCCCATTAACTAGTCTGAACAGAGGCAAGTTTTACTTTCTGTTAATGTTTAAGGTGCATTATATATTTATATGGGTGACTTTTCCTTGCTTTAACCCTTCAGGAGTCCTTCTTTCACTGGACGTTCGGAGTGACGGAGTCGGGCTGCTACGGAGCCATTGAGGTCAATACAGGAAGATCTATCATCTTTGTGCCCAAACTCCCGGAGAGCTACGCCGTGTGGATGGGGAGGTAAGGAATATTAGCTTCTGCTGCGAAGTCTGCTCTGTGTCTCTTGTTTTTATGGACAGGGATGTGCTGGTGCAGAACGGAGGCAGGGAGCTGTCAATAGCAATATCCTCTGCTTTTATTGCTAATCTGGGGAGTTTATAACCCCTACAGTGACAGTCGCCAGGACCGAACGACGGCGGCGCTGACTGAGTTATCAGCAGATAATCATATTTATTCAGCGTTACTGCGATTTTCTTAGCCGGGCACAGATGCAGAATGCAAGTTCAAGACCAGGTCACTAATCTGATCTTGTGTCCTTAAAGGGGTATTTCTATCACAGTAATCACCGTTAAATCTGTTAATGATCGAACAGTGATCATTTTTCTAAATATATGTAAATAACTAATTCCCACCCATTAGGAGAAAATTGATCTATACTTACCTGATTGTTGTCTTCCGTCTCCCCTGGTTACGGCCACCGCTCTTCTCTGGCATTGCGGTGGCCGCACTTACGCAGAAGACTTCTTCTCTTCTCCTGGCCAGGCCGCGCGCAGTCCTGAACGCGCACGCTGGCGCTGCGCCTGCGCCATGGTGACTTCTTCCTTTCCAGTATAGTATACTTGCCAGGAAGAAGTCACCATGGCGCATGCGCGTTCAGTCCAGCGTGAGGCCCGGCCGGTAGAAGACTTCAATCAAGATGAAGCCCGCCACCCTGCCGAAATCAGGAAGTGGATGGCGCGCCGGTAGTAGGTAAGTATGAAACGCTGTGATGGGAATACCCCTTTAAAGGGGTTACTTAGGTTACTAAAACATTAGGGCATAGTGAAAGCAATATTGCAACTCATTAGAGCCTTTTTTCCACCTTTTTGTTTTCTTGTTCTTTTTGCAATCAGACCGTGTTTGTTCCGGACATCCACATAGAAAACGCTGTGGTTGCGTTGAAAGTTAAAGGGGTTTTGTCACTCCATGTGGAGAAAGTTAATACAAGGCACTTACTAATGTATTCTGATTCCCCATATTGGCTCTTTTCTATCACATTATACACAGCACATATCCGTGGTTACTACCGCCGTGTAATCTAGCAGCGGTGGCCGTGTTTACACACTATAGGGAAAGGTGTTGGCCCATGCGCACGTCCAGCCTTTCCCTATAGTGTGTAAGCATGACCTATTGCCTATCTATCTTTCTCCTTTGCTGTCTGGATATATTTTTCCATCTCATTATACACTTCTCGTTTCCATCGTTACATCCACCCTGCAATCCCTCAGCGGTGGCCGTGCCTGCACACTGTAGGAGAAAGCGCTGGCCTGACCGGTGACTTGGACCGTGGGAGCGCACATAAGAGGGTGCTTTTTCCTATATTGTGCAAGCATGACCACCACCGATGGATTTCAGGGTGGTTGTAACCATGGAAACGAGCAGTGTATAATGTGATGGAAAAATGAATCCAGGAAGCAATATGGACAATCACAATACATTAGTTAAGTGCCTTGTATTCTCTTTCTCTAAATGCTATTTGTGGAAGTGACACAACCCCTTTATTATCCCCAGTAACCTGTTTTGCTCCAGTGACTTTTGGCTGAGAGACTCTAACTTGGAGCTAACAAACTGCAGTTGCAAAAGTACTGGTGCACCTAATAGGGTAAATTCTTTAAAGAAGCACCCCAGAAATGTGCTATAATGTGCATTTTCAAAAATAGCGCAATTAACGCGCACATTTAGTTAGTGGGGAAAAACGCTAAATAGTTATCCCTAATTTATTATTGACGTGATCCAAAATGCTACCATACGTTTACTCCTGCCATGAGATGTCAAAAAATGAAATAAAAAAATTATCAAAAAGTCATGCACAACCCAATGAAAAGTACAGATCACCCCGCAAAAAATGAGCCCTCACACAGCCCCCGTACACATAACTACAGAAAAGTTAGTGGTCACAATATGGCGATGAAAAGAAAAAAATATATATTTTAAAGATTTTTTTATTTTTTCCCGTAACATTACACAAGAAAAATTATACACGTGTGATATCGCCATAATCGTACTGACCTGGAGAAAAAAAGTATCAGGTCAGTTTTAATGCATAGGAAACAGTGTTAAAAAACTCAAAAAACATAAAACATGGAATGTTTTTTTTTTTTTTAAACAATTCCACGCCCTTTGGAATTGTTTTGCCGCTTCCCTCCAGATTGTATGCAACTGTTAATAGTGCCATTAGAAAGTATATCTTGTTTCACAAAAAACAAGCCCTCATACGGCTATGTGACTAAAAAAATAAAAAAGTTATGGCTTTGGGAGGGCTGGGAGTAAAAAATAAAAATGGAAATTCACCTGGTCTTGAAGGGGTTAAAGCGTACCTGAGTTTTCAAAAAACATTTGCATAATGGCTGTGCTTCTTTGTACAATCATAACTGTGTAGTAATAGGTCTTCTTTGGTCTTCCCTAATGTCTTTTTCAGCCACACAGCTAGATGCATTTCTCTCACAAGCAGGGGATGTCTCCCTTCTGTGGAATCTGCCAGCACTGTACTGCTGTGACATCATTTCCCTCACTTCCCACTATTTTTGCTTTCAGCTCTGGAGCTCACAGATAAAGGAGTGAGATATCACACTTAGGCCCCATGCACACGACCGTTGCCTGCGTCCGCTCCTCCTTGAAATTTTGCGTCTGTCAAAAAAAACGGATGACGGACCGTTTTTTTTGACGGATCCGATTTTTATGGCAGATACATTGTAAAAATGCCTATCCTTGTCCGCAAACGTGAAAAAAATAGGACATGCACTATTTTTTTGGACGGAATGAAAACACGGATCACGGATGCGGAACAAAAACGGTTGACCATCCACATTTTTTGACGGACCCATTGAAATAAATAGGGAAGCATCCTTTCCGTGAAAAAAAACGGAACGGACGCGGAAACTAACAACGGTCGTGTGCATGGGGCCTTATATTCTCACAGGAGGCTATTATAGAAGCAGTATGTTTATCAGGCTCTGGATATCAGCTAGCTCTGACACGCCCCCACTTCCTGTGACTTGTCTTCTGTGTTTCTGTTACTAGGGACGGATCTTGACTGACAACAGGCAGAGGACTGCAAATTGGGTGGAAGTGAGACCCTTAGTGGCCACAACTTTACAACTTCAGGTGGATGCAGGCAGATTTAGATCCCCAAAGGGTATATATACTGAGGATTTTCTGCCACAGTATTGCAGTGGCTGCAGTCTAAGGGCTCATGCACACCACCATTGTTTGGGCATTTTTTGCGGGTCGGGTGTGGACCCATTCACTTAAGCGGGGCTGCAAAAGACCCTGCCAAAACAATAGAACATGTCGTACTCTTGTCCTTTTTTTCTAATCCTGGACATTCCCTTTAATCCGTACTAGAATTATAGGAACGGTCATATTCCGTAGCTTTCCTAATCGCTGATTCCTCCCTCGTTATATCCGCCAATAAATTATTCATTTCTCAGACGGAGTCCGGCAGGTGAGGACAGAAGGGTCTCATTCCTAAGAATGAAATTACGCACTAACTAACGTGTTTTCCTCAATTTGTCTAATTAAAGCTCTGCTGCCATTTACTTCTCATTAATTTTAAATGTCAGAATGACTCAATGCATTGATTGGAGATATTCAGAAAGTGCAACATATTGCGCAACAGATGCTTTGTCGGGTGGGTTCAGCGGCTCTTTAATATAATTATCTTTAAGTGCGCGCATCCTGTGCTTATCATGGAGACATGTGAGCGATCTCATTAATAGGTATTTACACGTAATCCATTAATGGGGAAATGAATGGGATTTATGCATTTGATAAGTGAAGATGTCAACCCAAATTTACAAGCCTCCAATTTACTAAATGTTTTATAAAAATGTTAATTTTCTGGCTTTGAGTAGAAGTGGAGCTGGGGCCTCGCTGTAACCAGAGTAAGACGCGACTGCCCAGCGCGTAATCCGTGGAGGAGCAAGACGATGGTAGCACAGGGGCAAGGGTTGATTGACATTTATTTGCCCCGGATTTGTTAGGCCTCATGCTCACGACTGTAGTTTCTGTCTGCATCTGATCCACATTTTTTGCAGATTGGATGTGAAACCATTTATTTCAGTCGGGCTGCAAAAAATGCTGTCCGCATTCGCACGTCCGAATCTCAACACCACATGTCCTTTTCTTGTCCGTTTTGCGGACAAGGATAGGACATTTCTACAGAAGTTAAAACAAATGGCGGCATGCGCGATTTGTGGACCACAAAACACTTGCTGCCGTGTGAATGAGCCCTAATACTTATAAAAGGAAAATTAAAGGGGTTATCCCGTGACTGTTGTAAAAATTGTAAATCGGACATATAGGACTTGGCATCCTCTTTCTAACAAAGCTAGAACCAGCCCTGGACCTCGCATGAATCCAGAGATCTCCCCATTCATTGCTGCAATTGCTCTGCGAGATTTATTTCAAGCTGGCGCCTCGGGGGGCGTTTCCTTTTTGATGCAGCTGGTGGCAGTTGTAGGATGGAACCAAGCATGTATGTCAACCTCAGCAAGCTAGACAGAGAGTTTAGAAAAAGGGCAAAGATCAGGTGGAGCTGTACTGTACTGTATTCAGATCGAAGTAATGTTTTTTTGTGGGACAACCCCTTTAAGGGCATGTTCACACGTTTGTGCCACCTTGGATCGGAGGCCTGATTTGTTACAAGGGTATTGTTCTTGTCTATAGATTAATTATGGTAAAGTAAGGTCTCTTCAGAGCTGACGCGATGATGTAGGGTTGGCTGCGTCGCTCCCCTCCTCCTCTCCTCTCACCTTGCCACGCCGAGCTTAGGCCTGCTTCCCGGCGGAATGCTGTGTGCCGGCCTGAGTTGACGGGTGCCCTTGGAGGTGAAGTGCCCTGAATTACAGTGCGCTGGTCGGTGCTCCTCTTTGGACAATGCCTCTAGTTTCCTCTGGCCCTCCCTGCCTTCCCCACCGCTGGCACTTGAAGAACGAGGTCTGAAACACCCTGGGCCTCTCCTCGTCTTAGGTGTAAATAACGATCTCCTCGTGTGTTGTACCCGCCGACCCCCGCTGACGACTACCCTCTGGTTCCCCTTCTGATGTCATAGTCTTCCCTGCCGTGGCGTTCCTTTTCTGCTCCTGGAGTCCCCCTGCTGATGCCCTGGATGGACTGTCGCTCTACCCCTGATAAGAAGAGCGGTGAGGCCTGCCCATAGTGGCATCGTTTTATACCTTGCTGTTTCTTTTTTCTCTTTTTAAATTTTTTTTTGGGTGTGGCTTTGCCTGTTGACAAATATGATGTACCGTAATCAAACAAATTAGAAACCCCGCTAAATAGTACAAAAATTGTATTACTACCGGACTTTTGCTTAAAAGGAAAGAGAGAAGGGAGAGAAGAGAAGAAAAAGGGGAAAGAGGGGAAGGGAAAAAAAAGGGAAAAAAAATGACCCCAAAGCAAAATAGGCGATCAGCGGATTTTTCAAAAACAGCCAGAAGCATCCAGATTCAGCCAAAATTGATCAGTTTCTGAAATCCCCTAATGTAATGACAAAAGCAGGGGCAGGTCAAAAAGTGTCATTTGACTCTAATTTTAAAGGGCTTCTGTCACCCCCCTTAACCCATTTTTCACTAGCTGACATTAGCTATTTGCTAATGTCAGCTGAGTTGAAATATATATTTATTACCTTTTCCGAAGTTGTCATTTACGTGAAAAAGCCACTTTTATTATATGTAAATGATCTTCGCTACCAGCAAGTTGGGCGTTTACTTGCTGGTAGCCGCCGCATCTCGATTAGTTATGCACGCCCCCTTCCTCGTTTGATAGACAGGGCCAGCGCTTTCTCCTCCTCGCACTGGCCCCGTCTGAAGATAAAATCCCGCGCCTGCGCCGTACCGCTCAGTAGTCGGCGCAGGCGCTCTGAGTGAAGGACGCGAGCTTTGCCGCTCCGTCCTCAGTGCGCCTGCGCCGACTACGTAACAGCTACACCCGGAAGTGAAGAAGCCGGCATCGCTGGTAAGGAGGCGGAGGGAGTGTCCGGTGACGCCGTGGGATGCTTGATGCAGGTAAGTATTTGAAGATTCTGTATGAACCCACTAAAACCACCAACGAATTGTGGTTTAATTATACTGTGGGCAATGTTTTACACACTATACCACCAACGTTTTCAAAACTATTAATAAATATATAATGCAATATATTTATAAATATACATATATAAATATTTATATCCCGAGCCCTACAATAAATATATACAACCCCTAATAAATTCTTCACTTCCGGGTGTAGCTGTTACGTAGTCGGCGCAGGCGCACTGAGGACGGAGCGGCAAAGCTCGCGTCCTTCACTCAGAGCGCCTGCGCCGACTACTGAGCGGTACGGCGCAGGCGCGGGATTTTATCTTCAGACAGGGCCAGTGCGAGGAGGAGAAAGCGCTGGCCCTGTCTATCAAACGAGGAAGGGGGCGTGCATAACTAATCGAGATGCGGCGGCTACCAGCAAGTAAACGCCCAACTTGCTGGTAGCGAAGATCATTTACATATAATAAAAGTGGCTTTTTCACGTAAATGACAACTTCGGAAAAGGTAATAAATATATATTTCAACTCAGCTGACATTAGCAAATAGCTAATGTCAGCTAGTGAAAAATGGGTTAAGGGGGGTGACAGAAGCCCTTTAAAAAAGGTGCTAGAATCAGAGGCGAAGAATTGGTGGATGATTATTCTCAGGATGACGGGAGAGGTCCTAAATGATTTGCCCACTCCTGAATCTGCCCCACTGAAAGAAATTTTAGTGGCGGTTTAAAAAAATGGCGAGCTAATTCAAGATATGTCCATCCAGCTGGGAACAATCCAGACTGATGTGATGTTGATAAGGGAAGATGTCTCAAAGATACGGGACAGAGTTACAACCATAGAAAAATCTGTGGGGGTTCTGAAGAATGAAGCTAAAATATTTAAAAATGAAATGTCCACCCTGAGTACGGATACTAATCCCTTAAAAAAAACTGGTGGATCTGGAGGACAGGTCCAGGCGATGTGAGAACTATCCCTGAAGGCACAGAAGGGAAAAGCTCCGCTGAAATGATACAGTCCTTAATACTTGAGAAATTTGGAAAGGAACATTTTTCGCCATTATTCCTGGTGGAAAGTGCACACCAGATCCCAGGGGGAAAACCTATCCCGGAAGTCACCCACGGGTACTTCTGGCGAAAATTTTGGTCTCACGAGACAGGGATGTGATTTTGAGAAGGGCCAGGGAATGCCCTCCTATTTCATATAATGGAAGTAAAGTCTCCTTCTTTCCTGATTTTTCTAAAGAGATCCAAGAAAAGAGACGTAATGTGAAAAAACGGCTTCAAGAAAGGGACATTAAGTATTCACTCGTCTAGCCAGCGAAACTTCGGATACTATGTAATGGGGGAACTCTCTCTCTCTCTTTTTGATAACCCTGGTCTGGTGACAGACTGGCTCCACAGGAATAATATATAGGCATTCGTTATCTAATGTTTTTCTTGTGGTGGTGGAGGAGCGGTCTTGGTTAGGAGATCTGGTTCTGTAATGTTGCGGATCAAGAAGGTTTTGGGGCGGTCTATGGAATGGATTGCGATGTCTCTTTGGTGGAAGGGATGGGAGGCTGGGAAGCTGAATACTTTTTTCTACTTTCTTTTTGGGGAATCTATTGATTGGTCGGATGTCAACTAAAATTTTAACTGGGAATGTTCAGGGTCTGGGCGATAAGGTAAAAAGACAGGCGGTCCTTGACTCGGTACAGAGGCATCTACCAGCGATTGTGCCTACTGGAGACTCATCTCACTAAGGAGACGGTCAGGCTTATCGATAGCGGATGGGCCAAGCAGACCTATCGCTCTACCTTCTCTCGTTATTCTAGGGGTGTGACAGTTTTAGTCCGTAAGCAGATTGATTTTGTCTGTCGGGCATCCTTTATTGATAAGCAAGGTAGATTTGTGTTTCTTTATGGAAATCTTGCTGGAACATTATGTATTGTGGTCTTTATTTATATTCCGCCACCTTTTTCTTTTTATGCACTTAATTGTTTGTTAACCTTCATGGATCAATGGCCTGAATGTCCCACAATCAGTAACGGGGACATTAATTGTGTCATTAATCCAGGAACCGATAGAATCTCAATGTGGGAAGACCTCTATACTCATAAACAAGGGTCCCCCATGGCACGATTTTGTTTGGAATTAGGCCTTGTAGATGTGTGGGGGTATTTAAGGAAGGGCAAAAGAGCCTATTCGTATAAGCAAAGCCGGAAATTCAATTTAGAGGATAGACCTGGCTCCGATAAATACCGTAATAACTATCTTAGATGTATAAAGCGGATGAAATACGAGGCCAGGGCTTTATCAGATCATGTACCATTTACTCCTGAAGTATCTATGATGGTTGACAAATATTGGGTAAGACCGCCATTTAGATTAGAGGACCTTTCATCGGTTTTGACATAGGCTAATTATGTCAAAACCTTGTAGTGCGGCCCCCACTGATGCCAGGGATGTATTTTTTTTCTCATACCTTCCCAACCGTTTCGGCCGGTTGAGAGCCCCGTTGTTTTGGCGAGCGAGCGGTAATCTCGCAACGGGGCGGAGACGCAGTCTTCTGCTGTGGTCGTCTCCTTTTCCCCGGCTATGATTGCTTCATTGTAAGGTAATAAAGATCATAGCGCTGATTTAAAGTTCAAGTTACTGCCGGTTAAGGAATACTCTTTAGATATTCTACTGCTGTGAGCGGCGGGGCCGGTGTATTGGGAGACATCTGTGGATGACACATATAGCATAAGATGCTATATAGTGTCATCCACAGATCCCCCTCACCATAACAGTGCCATCCACAGATCCCCCCCCCATAACAGTGCCATCCACAGATCCCCCCCCATAACAGTGCCATCCACCGATTCCCCCCCCCCCATAACAGTGCCATCCACAGATCCCCCCCATAACAGTGCCATCTACAGATCCCCCCCCCCCCCATAACAGTGCCATCCACAGATCCCCCCCCCCCCATAACAGTGCCATCCACAGATCCCCCCCCCATAACAGTGCCATCCACAGATCCCCCATAACAGTGCCATCCACAGATCCCCCATAACAGTGCCATCCACAGATCCCCTCCTCAAATCCCCCTCCCCATAACAGTGCCATCCTCAAATCCCCTCCCCATAACAGTGTCATCCACAGATCCCCCATAACAGTGTCATCCACAAATCCCCCATAACAGTGTCATCCACAGATCCCCCATAACAGTGTCATCCACAGATCCCCCATAACAGTGTCATCCACAGATCCCCCATAACAGTGTCATCCACAGGATCCCCCATAACAGTGTCATCCACAGGATCCCCCATAACAGTGTCATCCACAGGATCCCCCATAACAGTGTCATCCACAGGATCCCCCATAACAGTGTCATCCACAGGATCCCCCATAACAGTGTCATCCACAGGATCCCCCATAACAGTGTCATCCACAGGATCCCCCATAACAGTGTCATCCACAGGATCCCCCATAACAGTGTCATCCACAGGATCCCCCATAACAGTGTCATCCACAGGATCCCCCATAACAGTGTCATCCACAGGATCCCCCATAACAGTGTCATCCACAGGATCCCCCATAACAGTGTCATCCACAGGATCCCCCATAACAGTGTCATCCACAGGATCCCCCATAACAGTGTCATCCACAGGATCCCCCATAACAGTGTCATCCACAGACTCCCCCATAACAGTGTCATCCACAGACTCCCCCATAACAGTGTCATCCACAGACTCCCCCATAACAGTGTCATCCACAGACTCCCCATAACAGTGTCATCCACAGACTCCCCCATAACAGTGTCATCCACAGACTCCCCCATAACAGTGTCATCCACAGACTCCCCCATAACAGTGTCATCCACAGACTCCCCCATAACAGTGTCATCCACAGACTCCCCCATAACAGTGTCATCCACAGACTCCCCCCATAACAGTGTCATCCACAGACTCCCCCATAACAGTGTCATCCACAGACTCCCCCATAACAGTGTCATCCACAGACTCCCCCATAACAGTGTGTCCTCCACAGATCCCCCCCCCCTTCCATAACAGTGCCATCCATAACAGTGTCATCCACAGACAACCATTAGTTCAAAACCCACCAAAAGCACACCTTTTGGTTCAAAATATTTTATTTCTTATTTTCCTCCTTAAAAACCTGTGTGCGTCTTATAGGATTAAAATACGGTATTTAATATATATATATGTCGAGCCTCTTGCAGCCAGGGTAAGGCAAGACTCTGTAATTGAAGGGTTTGGGACATTGGGAAGAGAGGATCGTATGTCCGTATATGCAGATGATGAATAACACTACACTTCTATGAATTATTCAGATAGTTAATTCCTTTGGTGAAGTTTCAGGTCTTGATATTAACTGGTCAAAAACCACTCTCATGAATTTCTAGAGAATCTGGAAAACCATTGACCAAACAAGGATAACATCCGTGTCGTGTCTGTGGTTTTCACGAACCCACAGACTATAATGCGTGTGAGGGATGTGTGATCTGCGTCGGCCACACTGTGTCCTTCTTGCTTGACTTGCACTTTTCTTCGACAGTATTTTTTTCTGGTCCTTGCCTCACGTAGTCTCCTAGCTTCCGGCGTGTATTATTCAGCCACAACTTGTGCTCTTTTCCTGCTATTTCCTCGTTTTGTTGCCATGAAATCTAAACCAGAGGGGAGAGACGCAGAACAGTCCATCTGTTGACTTGAGAAAACTCTGAGCTTTCTGGGAATGCAGCACTTGATTGGTGCTAATTGACTTGGCTGGAATTGGCTGCTCAGTCACCTTGCCCCAAAACCACGCTGCCGTCTTTTTATTTTATTTTTTTATTTTTTTTGTTATCCAGCAGATGCAACACTAGAAACGTGGCTGCTCCCCTGGGTTATCATTATGTACGGCTCTCAGACAATATATACACTTTTACCTCTAAATCTAAATGTCAGGAACAAAAACGCAGCGACATCTCGCTTGAAAACGTCTGCTTTATCCCCAATCCACAAGACAGCAAGTCATATTGCTTGCAAGATCTGAAAATGCCCAAGAAAGCTTAGACGGGAATCATCGTTTTTCTGTAGTGGTCTAGACAGTTCTCGCTGCTCCCGGGTGGAGGATCTGGGGCTTTGCATTGTGTTCAATATGATTTGCACTATGGAAGGAAGAGAAGAGAGTCGCCTTATCATGATCTTGTGTAATTATTGTTGGATTATTATCTAATATGTAACAAAAAAATCAGTGCAAGATGTATATAGCCAAGCTTTAGATGTGAATAGAGTGTAGGGTAGGACGCCATTTGAAATCCATATAGCAGGGGCAGATTGGCCATAGACCTTACAGGGAAATTTCCCGGCCGCCTGAGCCCTCCCCACGGCCGGCCAGTGGAAGTTTTGGGGCTGTATTTTGTGCTGCTGGCAGTATTTTGTGATGGACTGTGGTATTTGGCTCTGTTGGGGCGGTATAATGTGCCACAATATGGTATTGGTGGCCCTGTCTTCCATGAATTTGGACCCGACTACAAAACAGGGCCACTTTTAGTATTTTTTCCAGGGCCACTTTAAGTTCCTAATCCGCCCCTGTCATATAGGATATGCATATTAAAAACTGCATCCTTTACGGTGCAACGCATCCAAGTGCAGGAGATAGGCCGGGCCCTTCAGATAGGGTATATGTCAATAGGGGGCTTATTTAGAGACCCCAAGTGATGGCCATGGATGTGAGTGGAGTAAGATAAGGATAAGCCAGCGATTCCCAATCGTTTTAGCCCTGGGAATCCACTCAATCCTTAATTAGGTCACAGCTATATCTTCTGTTATGGATTTTCCACAAAATCCGTGTCAAATCAATGGCAGAATCTGCATCGGCATGTTGATTTTTGCTTTGTGTCTTGTTGTGGATTTCATCCTTGGCATTACAAGCGGTCACGCCTGGGGGGATGATGGGCCCATGGGTGAGGAGTTGGGCTGGTCCAGCCACTTACCCCTTCCTGTCCACACTGCCAGGTATCGCGCAGGGTTAGCTGCCAGGAACGGGTCACGGGGTGTCTCTTACTAATCTGCCCAGAGGACTGCAGTCAGTCAGGTCTCTTCCAGTGAAAATCCAAGCAATTCTGGTCAGTTCTACCTCTTTGCCCGCTGCCGACACTGCTTTCAGGTTCACAGGGGACGAGAAGGCTGCACAGTCTTGTTTCCTGAATCCCGTCGTTTCTCCTTAGCACCATTCCCTGCCATGCGCCTGGTCTTGGATCAACGTCTTGATTTCCTCCAGTGCCATGATATTGTATAATGCATCAATGCATACAGCGTCTGGACTGTGCAAGTTTTGTGATGGGAATAAATACACTGGTTGACAAAAAAAACTACCGCACCCAGATAGAATTTTCGGATTGCTGCAAGCTTGGCATACAGTTATGTCTCAGCCAGATTAGTAAATGATTACAGATATGGTCTGCTAAGACCAGAAGGTGTATAAGTGCTTCCCCCAATGTACAATAGAAAGGCTGTCAGAGGCTACTTTTGGGTAGTGTACCTCTTTGTGAGAGATCGTTGACAGCTAGACCTGCCTCTACGATGCACTCGAAGACATTTTTCCCAGTTGATAGACTTTCAGAGGGGGCACATCATTGGTTCAGACCCAGGTGGCACCTTTACTATACACCTGTCTCTCTGCCTGGACCATTTCCTGGCACTTAGCGGGTGGAAATTTGATGTCTTGATACTTATTATGTGTCCTGCCACTGACAGACAGCCACCGTCACCCCTGTTTGCAGTAGTGTCCCGAATGACGAACTTGGACGTTAACCATATCTTCTTCACCGAAGAATCCGGGATCTGGCGATGGTCAGGTTAGAGTATGGAGGCTTTGTGGTGAGCGCTTTACTGTGGAGCGACACACTGGCCCAACTGCTGGTGATGATCTGCGGAGCCATCGCATACGACACTAACAGCTCAGCGACATGTGCGGGATATCCTGCCGCCACGTGTGCTCCTCTCGTGGCAGGGCTGATGACTGGCATTTTTCTGCAGGATAATGCTCGCCCACACCGGAAGGGTTTCCCAGAAATGTCTCCTCCCGATTACAGCACTTCCATGCCCTTCCTAGAGCCTCCTTTCAATTGTACTGCTCTCCCCAATAAAATATTGGAATCACTTACATTTATCCTCTTTACATTCACACAGAGAAAGTTTCATTCCATTCCAGCAACTCCTTGATACGTTAATATTTCCTTCAATGCGTGTACATGTGGGAAGGCCCCCTAAATTGATTCCAGGTCCAAAATGTTGTGTCACCCCTGCTGGAATCTGACAGCACCCTGGTTGGGAATTGCTGGCCTAAGCGATACCTTTGCAAAGCTGCATTACCTACAATGCAGTGCCTATGAGTGCAGCACACGGCAGGCGCTCTGCTGCGCTGTCCCAGTTATCACAGACCTGAACCATGCCAAGCTTTAGGGCTCATGCACACCACCGTATGGCTTTTTCAGTATTTTGCGGTCCTCAAAAAGCAGATCTGCAAAAAAGGATGCCGTCCGTGTGCATTCCGTTTTTTTGCGGAACAGAACAGCTGGCCCCTGATAGAACTGTACTATCCTTGTCCGTGCGGACAATAATAGGACATGTTCTATCTTTGAACGGAACAAGAAAAACGAAAAAACGAAAAAAACTTTCGTGTGCATGAGCCCTTAGCCTGCAAATGTTCAAATGCACTTTTAGATTGGAGAAGAGTATAAGGCTAGGGCTTCACGACGACATGTGTCACGCTACATTGATGTCGCACCAATGTCACACGACAATTTTTATAATGATAGTCTATGGTGTCGCACTGCGACATACTGAAACGTGACAGTCGCAGAAAAATCCATTTTGGATGTTTTTTTTCGCGACTGTCGTGTCGCAGTCGCATGTCGCAGTGCGACACCATAGACTATCATTATAAAAATTGTCGCGTGACATTGGTGCGACAAAATGTCGTCGTGTAGCCTAAGCCTCAAGGCCATTCCTCAGATCCTGCAAGGTTAATTACCATATCACCGACAGTACTGCAGTCCTGGTCCCAGTCTATCACACTGGCTGCATTCATGCAGATCTTCGCCGGCTCCTTTAAATATCAGTTAAGAAATCCTGTCGGATCCGAATTTTCCTCGTCTGTTCTTCCTGCCTGTTCACCCAGTGCGAGTGAATTGCTTGTTATTTGCAATTTCCTGCACCTTCTGCTGTAGAGGAGAAGGGAAATGTTCTCTCTTCCCAATCACACAATTAAGAGCCAGTCTCCGAGCCTCTGCTTTGTGTAGCGCATAATGTCGTGGCGCAGCTGGTGGCAAATCTTGAGCGTGACTTTTTTTTATTTTTTTTTGTAGCTTGTACAATTATGTTAAAATAGTGCAGTAAAAACAAACAGGAGTTTGTTCAAGGTGTTTGCAGACATACCGGTACTGGGGCAGCGCAAAGCAGCCATCTCCCATTTAAAGGGCATGTCACATGGGTTGATGCCAAGCATGGAAGGGAGAAACGACTGTTAGTGTGATAATTCATCCCCCATGCAGATTGCATATTGTCTGCAGCACATCTCTCATTTACACAGTACAATATGCTGCCAGGAACTATATTTTTTTCCCGCCCTCATAAAAGATGGCATTGGCCCGTGTTAAGGGGCCTTAAAGGCGTTATCCAACCTCTGAAATGCTCCCCAGCGCCCGCATTGCTCCTGATGCCTGCACGGGCACCGCTGCATCTCCCTGTTGCGCAGATCAAAACATCTGGTGACAGGGGAGGCAGCGAAAATCAGGACGCAACGGGGACGAGCCTCCCTAACATCATCCTTGATGCTAGGAAGGTTCGTTCCTGTTGCGACCTGTTATTGGCTGCAGGACAACCGCCCCCCCCTCCCCTCGTCGAATGTTTTGATCCGTGTGGCGGGGGAATGCTGCGGGTACCGGGAAGCGGGTATTACCTGTATGCGGTCCACGGGCATTTTAGGGGGCGTTATAGAGGTTGCATAACCCCTTTTCTTACATGTCTGTTGTAGTGACTACTTGCATTCCCTTTACCACTTGCATCCATCTTATAACTTTATGTTGTTCCTTTCCTCTGTTATTCATACTTGAATTTTATGAATAAATGTACAAGTGGGTGTTAGCAATAGGGGTGTGTCACTGCGCATGTCCTATTCACTCGTCAGTGTTCGGTCAGTGATTGTGAACCAAAACCAGGTGCGGCTCTAAACACAGAACAGGAGCAGATCTTTCCCTTATACCTCATGTCTGTGGAGGCTCCAGTCCTGGTTTTGGCTCACAATCACTGACCAAACACTGAAGTGTGAATGAGGCTTTACACTATCCTGTCAGTGCTTCAAGTGTCAAACTGTGCATGGACAGACACCCAACTGGTAACATCCACATATTCTTTAATAAACTAGTAGCAATAACTGAGGAATGGAACAACATAGATTTATATGAAAAACTGTTCCAGAATAGTTATTGTATGGGTGTCCGCTGTGGTGACAGGTCCTCTTTTATGACCAGTTTCTTAATACTAGATTTATATTGCACAGATGTTAGTTGGGGGCAGACATCGGGGGTTCATAGACGCCTCAGAACTGCAAGGAATACATCATGGTGCAGTTTAAAAAGGATGCAGCGGGCCATATTGGGAACAGGATCCGTTCTTATAACCTTTTTTGCAGCCCCACCTGCTCTCCTTATGGCACATGCTGCCTTTTATCAAGAACTGCAGATGCATGCTGACACACCGATTATTTCATCTCCTGTTCTGCGCTTATGAAACCTTAATTTTTCTTTCTTCGTTTCCTAGGATCCACCCCCCAGAGCACTTTAAACAGAAATATGCAGTTGACGAAGTCCAGTATACGTGTGAGGTGAGTACCTTTTGTGTTGCCTTTCTAATAATATTCATGACATTAGATGTTTCGGGAAAATTGAGCAATACCATATGGTCCAACCCTACTAGTCTGGTGCATTTGCCGTGAATTACGGAAGTATACCAGAGCAGCAGGGATTCCTGACTATCGGCTAGATCCCCTTTGGAATCCGATATGGATTGTCTCCCAGTTTTCCCTTCTCTTTGAATCCAGTTTTAACCACTTGACAGAAGGGGGACTTGATTCGCCTCCTTTCTGTGCAGGCAGCATATATCATTTGTCGTGTGTTACATGCGCCTGACAAGTGACTGCTGAGAAGCGAAACGCTTCATTATTGCAGCAGCGTCGATCAATAATTCCTGCATCAGTAACAAGTCTGTGAGATGTATACAGCGGCCGCGGCACAGTTATGTCTCCATCTAATGGTCTGCGCTCCCTGTGTACCGCTAGTCTTTATAGGCTGCAGTGGGGGCGAGAGATTTCCCCTCGCGCATAAAATCTACAGCAGAAGCAAATTTCTGTAACAAAGCCTATCAATACTTAAGCTGGGACTTGAACGTCAGAAGTTTCGATCCTGGTTGCTGAGATCCTGACCGGTCGCTAAAACGAGGGGCAGAAGCTGTAAGCCGGTCAGCGCGCCCCGGCTCTACTTGGATTTTCCTCGGCGAGCGGAGCAAGTGGTATGTGGGCTGTATTCAAAACCCCCTTTGCTGGGGGTGTGCGGCTGGGTGGTACCGGAGACCAGATTATTTTTGCTACAGATTAAGGGTCCATTCACACGTCCGTAGTGTATTGTAGATCCGCTTTACACCCGGCCGGCACCCCCATAGAACTGCCTAATCTTATCCGCAAATGTCATGTTCTATTTTTTTCCCGGGGGCCGCCGACCGGAAGTTTGGGGGCGCGCTGCAGAAATGCGGGTGCGGACAGCACACTGTGTGCTGTCTGCATCAATTCCTGCCTCATAGAGAATGAATGGGTCCGCACCCATTCCACATAATTGCGGAACTGTTGCGGACACATTCACGGACGTGTGAATGGACCCTAATGGGGAGGTTGCATTGGCTGGACCATCTAGAGACCCTTTTAGATGAGCCGATGATCAGTCATCTGATCGGTTCCCTTTAAAGGGAGTGTCTTACTTTAGGAAATGGCATTTATAATATAGACGAGGTTAACACAAGGCACTTACTAATGTATTGTGATTCTCCATGTTGCCTTCTTTGCTGGTTGGATTTATTTTTCCATCACGTCATACGCTGCTCGTTTCCATGGTTATGACCACCCTGCAATCCATCAGTGGTGGTCGTGCTCGCACACTATAAGAAAAAGCGCCCTCTGTGCATAGACCTGTGCTATTTCCTATAGTGTGCAAGCACGACCACCGCTAATGAATTGCAGGGTGGTCGTAACCACTGGAGACGAGCTGTGTATAATGCGGTGGAAAAATTAATCAAGACAGCGAAGGAAGCAATATGGAGAATCACAATACATTAGTAAGTGCCTTGTGTTAACTTTCTCTACATGATAAATGCCATTTGCTGAAGTGAGAGGACCCCTTTAAGTTAACATTTAAAACTGCTTATCGGCAGCGCACCTCCCTGAGTTACCTATCCAGTGGATACATAGACCTCCCTGATGATAAGAGAACCAGGCGGTCTCTGTCCCATGATCATTGGACGTACCAGTCATCTGACCCCACCAGTCTTTGTCGCATATCGGATAATTATTTTCCATCAGTTTCTCGAATTAGAAATCCCCTTTAAGATGTGGTCGCCGTTAGCTGTGTGGTATTTTAGGCTCTGATCTATTCCACTGCCATAATCCTGTTGTAGGAAGTTTGTGTATTATCGGGGCTGAGGCAATGCTGGGTGACAGATGTATGCATCGATTAACATTTTCTTTTCTTCCATCAGATCGCCAAAGTCTTGAGTGCAAAGAGCCCGTCAGTTCTGCTCACTCTGGTAAGATAACCTCCGTAAAGCAGGCTGACACCATTGACTTGTTAGCTCTGCAATCTTCTATCATGGGGTTCGAAGGTCCCGTCTTCTTATCATAAATTTGCACACTCAGGGAGCAAAGACGGGTAAACCGCAGCCTTTACATTCCTGCCCGAAGCTTTTATGGCCGTGACAGACAATGTCCTCTGTACAAAGTATCCCTGTTATCTTCCGGCAATTACAGCAGAATCCTCATTAGTGTGTTTTCTGATTATAAAGCTGCTTGTGCAAACAAATCTAATGTGTGCTGGGACTGTACGGCAGATCACATGGGTAAGCAAGTAGGATTTTAACCCGTGCAATCTACGGTGATAAGCGGCATTACGTGTCTGCCAGCTGCTTATCCCCGTTGACACCACCTGCATAGCCGTCAGCTGAGCGTTGGAAATCTGTTCTTACAGTCGTAACAACAAGTACATGGGCAACTGGGAATGGTTTTTGCAACGTGATATGCTACATTAAAGAGGACCTTTCACCGCTCTTGACATGTCTGTTTTAATAGCTTCATGTATTCCCCATGTAGTAACAATTCTGGAGCATCGATTTTTATGGCTCTGTGTTGTGCCGTTCCTTTATTATTTCTACTAGAAGTTATGAATGAATTGCTAGCAGTCTGCAGTAAGGGTACAGAGGGGAGGTAACCAGTTGGGGGGGTGTACCTGCACAGACTCACTCTGTCCAATCAGTGCTGCCATTGTCAGACTGTGCAGGTACGCGCCCCCAACTGGTTACCTCCCCTCTGTACCCTTACTGCAGACTGCTAGCAATTAATTCATAGCTTCTAGTAGAAATAATAAAGGAATGGCACAACATACAGACATAAGAATAGATGCTCCAGAATTGTTACTACATGGGGAAGGCATGAAGCTATTAAAACAGGCATGTCAGGAGTGGTGAAAGGGTTTGTCCCACCATTAAATCTCATATTCATTGTATACATCCTTAAAATGAAGCACATTACATTTACAGGTTGTTAAAAAAGCCTAATTCAGTGAAGAGTTCTGACATTTACCTACGTAGTATGCCGCCACCTAATGGTCAAAATATATCGCAGTGTGCATTTCTTCCTAATGTGCTGGTGGACACACATGCTCAGTCACTCTCCTGACAGCCAGGTCTTTGCACAGTGATTCTCCATTCACTGCAGGGCAAGCAATAGAAATAGCTTTCTGCCCTGCTTGTCAGGAAGCAGCAGAACCTTTGCAGTAACATGGCAGTATATTGTCAGCTGCCAGAGGTGGAAGGAGACTGATTCTTGCCCCCAGCAGCAGCAGCACATGAAAGCAAAAAATTATTATTTTTTTTAAGTAGAAACTGACAGTGCAAATGACCTTACGCCAGCTACCTTTCTTGGGCTACCTGCACTGTTCATCCTAATCCTCCTGGTTCATGCCTTTAAATGTCAGAACTACCGAGATGTGCCAGGCTGTAGGAATGAAGGCTATAGAGCAGTGTTTCCCAACCAGTGTGCCTCCTGCTGTTGCAAAACTACAACTCCCAGCATGCCTGCACAGCCAAAGGCTGTCCGGGCATGCTGGGAGTTGTAGTTTTGCAACAGTTGGAGGCACACTGGTTGGGAAACACTGCTATAGAGGATGTGACAGCGCGTAGTACTACAGATGCTTTAGTATTGCCATGGGAGCTGACTGGTAGCCTATGAGCGCTGTATTTGTGGTTGTAACCCACCATCAGAAATCATCTTTCTTAGCCTACATGCACACGGCAGTGGTTTTTTGCAGCCTCTGCTCAGTTTTTTTTGCGGATCCGATGGTTTCCCATTCATTTCTATGGATCCGTTAAAAATGCAGATGCCTCTTCTGTTGCCTGTCCGTGTCCGCTGTCCGCATTTCACGTCCGCAAAAAAAGTATAGCATGTCCTATTCTTGTCCGCAAAAAAACGGTTTGCGGACCCATAGGAGTCAATGGGTCCGCAAAAAATGCAGATGACCAATGGAAGCCAGCCGTTTGTCATCCGCATCCGTTTGTTTTTTTGCGGATGGTTGCTTGGAAACCTGAGCACTTGTACAGGTACTGGTTCAAGCCTTCCGTTTTTTTTTTTGCGGATCCGCAAAAAAAAACGGAAGACACACGGAAACACAACCTACAAAATTTGCGGACACACGGAACGGATGTTGATGTGAAAAAAAAGGAAGTCGGATCTGCGATTTGCGGACAGCAAAAAACAACTGTCGTGTGCATGTAGCCTTAAGACTACTTTTATTTTTTTATGTAATATTGTGATTTAAATCATAAAAAGTTAAGCTTTATGTGGGAAGAGTTTGAAGATGAAGGTCCATCTGGTTTTTATTATGCCAGTAATTTAATTTATTTTAGGCGGCAACCGACTGAGCGGCGCAAATAGCAGACGTCAACTAGCCTGGTCTGACTCGCTCTTCCACTTACTTTCTCTTCTGATATTTGCGGCCACGCAGGTGGGCTGAGATCGGAGAAGGAGATTTTTTTAAAATTTTTTATTTTATTTTCAAT
Source organism: Bufotes viridis (assembly GCA_033119425.1). Classification (NCBI taxonomy): domain Eukaryota; kingdom Metazoa; phylum Chordata; class Amphibia; order Anura; family Bufonidae; genus Bufotes; species Bufotes viridis. Next base: position 96,551,975 of record CM065598.1, on the reverse strand, counting down.
CAAACAGCTTGTGAGATGAATCTGACTTTTAGTGCATGTAGTTAACACAGTTTTATTGGAAGCGTTTTGGTGAAGTGACTGCCAGCAGTACCCGGTGTCTTGCTAAGTACGACACTCTCACAATCACGGCCTTTAATAAATGCCGCTCCCTCGCCGGATGGGGGGAGGGGGGTGTTTGATGTTTTCGCTGTTGCTTTGTCTACAGAGAGGAAAATTCAGGTAAGTAATTAATTTCTGCAGTTTATATGGGATGTTGTTCAATTTTAATGTCAAGTGGAGGAGAGAAATCTTTTTTTTTTTCTTCTTACTCAAGTGAAGCACTTGTTGGAAAGGTGCGGTCCCTATTAGGCCTCATGCACACGGCCGTTGGTGTTTTGCGGTCCGCAAAACACGGAAGCTGCTCCGCGTTCCATTCCGCAATTTGCGGAACGGAACACGGCCCATTATAGAAATGCCTATTCTTGTCCGCAAAACGGACAAGACTAGGACATTCTCTATTTTTTTTGCGGGGGCACAGAATGGAGCAACGGATGCGGACAGCACACGGAGTGCTGTCCGCATCTTTTGCGGCCCCATTCAAGTGAATGGGTCCGCGGGGACGCAGACCACAACAACGGCCGTGTGCATGAGGCCTTATTTTAAGGGTTAAAGGGTATTTCCCACTAAGTATAAAAGGTTGTCACTATAAAAGAGCTCTTAATATAATGTTATCCTCTATACCAGGCATGCTCAACCTGCGGCCCTCCAGCTGTTGTAAAACTACAACTCCCACAATGCCCTGCTGTAGGCTGATAGCTGTAGGCTGTTCGAGCATGCTGGGAGTTGTAGTTCTGCAACAGCTGGAGGGCCGCAGGTTGAGCATGCCTGTTCTATACCAATAAGTAGTCTTGCAGTCACTAGACAACCCCTCAAACTACCGGACTGGTTCTGAATAGTGATGGGTTCTCTGACCAGGCAGGGACCTTACGGCTGAAGCTGCACCCAGTCTGTGTGTTCATTTGAATTAGAAGCCCCTTTATTGATTGGGCAGAGTGCTGATAAGATCTCTGCCCGATCACAGACAGAACTGTGTGGCCATATATTGACAGTGGTACAGTCCTTTCTGTCCCCCATGATCAGTGCAGTGAAGCAATGGGAAACTAAGCTGGTAGTCCTTCGCTTCCGGTTACGGACGACAGAAGTCACTGAAACATAGTGCAAGAGCTGGAGGCATGACGAGCAGTCTGCGGTGTGGAGGGGTGAGTAGTATGTGTGAGAGCGGTGTACAAAGAGCAGTCTGAGTGGGGAAAAAGGATGGGGATCAAGAATCCATGTGAACCGTCTGTGTAACAAAGGGGCGGGTGGTCTCCGTCTTCCTGTTACAATGCTGCACCAGGTATGCAACTTTGACCCCTTCACTGCCCTAGGCTACCAAGGTTCATACGCTTACCCCTTTACTTCCCTAAACCACCAGGGGTGTAGGCATTAACACTTCACTATCCTAAACCACCAGGGATATATGCATTAACACCTTTACTGCCCTAGACCACCAGGGATTCAGCCGTTAACCCGTTTGCTGCCCAAAAACTAATGGGAATGCAGATATTAACCACTTCACAGCTGTAGGCCACCAGGGATGCAGGCAATACCACCTTCACTGCCTTAAACCACTGGGGATGCAGACATTAAACTCTTCGCTGCCCTAGACTCCCTTGAAAGCAAAGATTAACGCCTTCACTGCTATAGACGACCAGAGATGTCGACATTAGCCCCATCATTGCCCTAGACCACCAGGGTTACAGACATTAACTCCTTCTCTTCTCTAGACTTTTGTCGCTTTACGGTAAAATTTGACTTGCTGCTGTATAACTTCCCCACTCACTAGCTACAGATTTAGCTTGCAGATTTTACTGATAAAGAGATTGTTTGCTTTATTTCAGGATAGGTCATCCTTATCCGACTGGCGGGATTCCGACTCTTGTCACCCAGTTTTCTCAGTAATGGCTAAGTCCAATTTTCTTCACAGCTAGGTGACTTAAAGGGATTCTCCTTTGAATCATATATCAAAAGTCCTGAAAATGCTGTTAATAGCATTTTTAAAGTAATTTGCACTTCTTAGCATAAACAGTACCTACTACTAATCTACTACAGGCTCTGGACAGAATCAGTCTCCTTCTCCCCCCTGCAGCTGACAAACTAGTCCCTTCTTACGTCCCTTGCAAAAAGCTGTTTCTATTGGCTCCTGCAGTGAGCAGAGGATCGGTATGCACAGATCTGACTGGTAGGAGGGTGACTGAACACCCTTGTCTACCAGCACTTGGCTCAGTAGATGGCGGTACACATTGTTATACACCGGGTAGCGCCATACTATGTCAGTCAATGTGATAAATCTTCACTGGTTCATTTTTAAAGGGGTCGTCGGAGTGTTTAATACTGATTAAACTATTCTCTGGATAGGTCCTCACTATGTGATCATGGGGTGTGACACCCGTGCACTGCCGATCATCTGTTTGAAGAGGTCGCAGCTCGACATTAAGAGTCGGGGCCTCCTCGCAGCTTACCAAGCACCGCACCGTCCATTGGATATTATATGTGCTTGGTATCGCAGCTCAGCCCCATTCAATTGAATGGCATTGACCGGATTAACTAACATAATGTCACCGGCCTAGGAAGGGGCCACAGCGCTGGTTTCTGCAAACAGCTGATCAGCGGGGTTCCCAGCAGTCGCACTTGAGGAGAGCATATCAGTATTAAACTCTCAGACAACAGCTTTAATATAGAAAACTTGATATATAGATATATATATATAATGGGAGCATCCCCTTTAAGGGCTTTAAAAATAGATTCTTGAATCTTACGGACCCTGGGTTTGTGATGTTGTTGCGGTGGAGCCTGATGTTCTTTCCAGCCAGCAGCGTACGGCAGGGTGCGTGTTATATTAGTCTTTGCTTATTTGATATAACAGCCGGGACAGGTCTCCGACGCTTGTCAGAGATGAGAGGCTCTCGATAATAAAGTCGACTGTCACCCCCAGGCAGTGGAGGACAGACTTCTTACATATATATCTTAAAGTTATGGATGTGAGCAGCTGATTACCATTTGCTTACAGTGCGGTCTTGGTGGGCAGCCCCGGCTCATGTTTTATTCTAGCACCGACATTGAATAGAGTCTGACATAGTGTATATATGTTTGTGTGTGTGTATATGTATATATATATATATATATATCAGGTTACTCTTGTTGGAATACTGCAGATCGCGCCTGCAGATGTTCTCGAAGGGCCGCAGACCACATTACTACCAAAATTCAATCAGAAACTGGATCAGGTAAAAATTGGACCAGACGGCATCTGGTCAGATAACAGTGAACTGGATGTGATAATGTAGCAGACATAATTGTTATTTGGAACTACCTTTACATAGGACTGCAGGAATCCCCAATTTCCCCCAATTATTAAATAAAGGGGTTTCCATTTTTGCATCGATAAATGTATAATTAAAGGGGCGCTCACGTCTTGTATGCAAATGTATGCAATATTGCAGCACACAGCTCCATTCAAGTGAATGCGATCGGCCTCAGCTCCCTCCCCAGCCGGGTGCTGTTATTCTGGTAAACGTCGTGCTGTGGTCCCTTCATTCTGAGGATTGGTATGGATCGCCAGGATGGGGAGATGAGAATAACCCTCTAAGGCAGTGTTTCCCAACCAGTGTGCCTCCAGCTGTTGCAAAACTACAACTCCCAGCATGCCTGCACAGCCAAAGGCTGGCCGGGCATGCTGGGAGTTGTAGTTTTGCAACAGCTGGAGGCACACTGGTTGGGAAACACTGCTCTAAGGGCTCTTTCACACGAGTGGATGTCGTGCGGGTAATCCGATGCGTGAAAGAGAGCCAAGCCCCGTTCCAGACAGCAGAGACACGGGGCAGTAACATGATTGATAATGCTCTGTGGCCCTCTGTGATCTTTTTACTACAAAATCACAGTAAGATAAAGTTGTCACCGTGATTTTTTAGCAAAAAGGTCACAGAGAGGCAATCATGTTACTGCTCCGTGTTTCTGCTGTCTGGAACGGGGCTTGGCTCTCTTTCACGCATCGGATTACCCGCACGACATCCGCTCGTGTGAAAGAGCCCTAAATGTTAAGCAACTTTCGAATATACCTTCAATTTTTAATCCTTTTTAAGAACTTTGCTTGCTGTCAGTGAATAGAAATTTCTTTGTTTACACCCAAAGGCTGAAAAAGTATCCGGTCATCAGCTGACATAGGTACAGGCTTCTTGTTAGAGATCTCAAATATAAAGGGACATTATCAGGACGGGTTTTCAGCAAGCAAAGCAATTACCTTTAACTGTCAGCAAGCGGAGATCTTTAAAACAGTGAGGAATTTGCTTCATTTACTTGTGCGTAAAGTAGAAAGTTGCAGGACTTTATTATGCTCCGAGAAAACCTCTTTAAATGTAGTGCAATGTCAGATTACTGTTCATAGGACTCCTGGAGAAGAGCGGAGCTGTCCATAGTGCTGAACAGCGGTGTAGTGGGCATCATGACACGGATGATATCACATGTGTGTACTGTATGTATGTGGGCATATATGTATGGAATGTTTGGCTTGTAATCTCCTTATTGTTCATATAAGGCTCCAGATCTCACTATGAGGACACGCATCCCGCAGCAAAATCCAATATTTCCTCTCCGTGCTGTGACATTTTCCCTTCCCTATCCAAACCTTTGAACAAGTTTGGAAATCCTGAATTGGCATTTCTGCAAAACTTTGACATTTATACTGAATGTCTGTACTTGTTCTACTCGTACATTAGGAAAAAAGTGTTCTGCATGTCACAGTCAGAAGCTGCCTCCTTGGAGATGGTTGTTCGCATCTCCCCGACATCATCTTTTGGGGAGAGTTGTAAGGCCCTCGTGCACATTACATTGGTCGTCTTACCCGGACACAATCGGTCGGTTTGGCTGATGATAGTAGCATAGTTTATAAGGCTGAAAAAGACACCCGTTCAGCCTGTTCTCCTGCAGAGTTTATCCAGAGGTAGGTAAAAAGCCCTCATGGGTAGGAACCAATTTTAGAAGGGAAAATTCCTTCCCGACTCCAATCAGGCATCAGAATAACTCCCTGGATCAACGACCCCTCTCTAGTAGCTATAGCCTGTAATAATATTACACTCCGGAAATACATCCAGTCCTCTCCTGAATTCCTTTATTGTACTCACCATCACCACCTCCTCAGGCAGAGAGATCCATAGTCTCACTGCTCTTACCGTAAAGAATCCTCTTCTATGTTTTTGTAGAAACCTTCTTTCCTCTAGACAAGGGATGCCCAACCTTCGGCCCTCCAGCGGTTGCAAAACTATAACTCCCAACATGTCCTGATAGTTGTAGGCTGTCCAGGCATGCTGGGAGTTGTAGTTTTGCAACAGCTGGAGGGCCGCAGGTTGGGCATCCCTGCTCTAGAGGCAGAGGATGTCCCCTCGTCACAGTCCTGGGGATAAATAGATGATGGGAGAGATCTCTGTACTGACCCCTGATATATTTATACATAGTTATTAGATCTCCCCTCAGTCGTCTTTTTTATAAAGTGAATAACCCTAATTTTGATAATCTTTCAGGGTACTGTAGTTGCCCCATTCCAGTTATTACTTTAGTTGCCCTCCTCTGAACCCTCTCCAGCTCTGCTATGTCTGCCTCGTTCACAGGAGCCCAGACCTGTACACAGTCCTCCATGTGTGGTCTGACCAGTGATGTGTAAAGTGGCAGGACTATGTTCTCATCACGGGCGTCTATGCCCCTTCTAATGCAACAATTATATTATGGGCCTTGGCAGCAGCTGCCTGACACTGGTTTCTACAGCTTACTTTGCTGTTCACTAAGGCCTCATGCACACGACCGTTGTTTGATTCCGTGTCCGTTGCTCCGTTTTTCGTGATATTCTGCGGACCCATTGGTTTTCAATGGGTCCGTGGAAAACTCGGAAAATGCACCGTTTGTCCTCTGCGTCCGTGGTCTGTGATTCCAGTCCGTCAAAAAAATATAACCTGTCCTATTCTTGTCCGTGAAAAACGGTTCACGGACCCATTCAAGTCAATGGGACCGTGAAAAAATGCGGATGGCCATCCGTGTGTCATCCGTGTTCCGTGTCCGTTTTTTTTCCGGATCCCTTGGCAGGCACTTGGCAAAAATCGTCAGCCTGTCTTTTGGTAAAATCTTTTGGGTCAAGTCCGCTAAAAAAACGGAAGACACACGGAATCACAACAGAAGGCAAAAACGGACACGGATCACTGAACAACGGAACCTCTTTTTGCGGACAGCATAAAAAAACGGTCGTGTGCATGAGGTCTAAAAGTCCTTTTCCATGTCAGTGTTGCCCAGTGTTTTACCATTTAGTATGTCCGATATTCTGATGTGTATGGCGGCTTTCAAAGAGATTTTCTGGAACCTACCCTGAGGATAGTCGATCCATATCTAAATCCTGGAAAACTCCTTTGATATTTGTGCGGTTCTCCTTGTAATGCAGTCACTTTTTGCCTCTTTTAGTCACTGTTAATGTTTTTGCCTCCAATTTTGTGAATGAATGCATCATATCGTCTGATCCTGCAGTCATACCCCTTCCATTTGTCTCATGAACCTTACTCAATTAAATTTAGCTAATTAGTGAGAAGTAAGGACTAGATGGACGGCTACTCAGTATTTCTTGGAGTTTCTTCATTCCTAATTTTAGTTGTATTGGAGGACCTTAGAATATTTGGCACTAAAAGTGGACATACTCCATTAAAGTGTCCTCGAAAACCACGGTATGAGGTTGTCGTCAAGTAAGGCTGTAGTCAGTCCAGGTCTAACCCTGGGTTCAGACCTGAGCGTTCTTGAAATGCGTGTTTTACGCACGTATTACAGCACGTTTTTGCAAATATAAAACGCGCGTCGTACGTGCGTTCTTGTGATTGACTACTGTGGTGTCAATCACAATACGCGCGACAAACGCTCCAAAAAAAGCTCAAGTACTTGTTTATGCGTAGGGCGTTTTACAGCGTGTTCGAATGCGCTGTAAAATGCGAAAATGTGAACCAGTCCCATAGGGAAGCATTGGTTTGCATATGTTGAGCGTTTTACAGCGCGTTCGAACGCGATGTAAAACGCGCAAGTGTGAACTTAGGGTAATACTGCGTCTGTTTTTTGTTACATGTACGATTGCACGCGGTTCCTTCTACACTCGCCGCGTCTTTTGGATATAATATGTCTTGTGTTATTCTTGTGCCTTGGGTCATTTCCTTTTATTTATATCTTGTTTCTTCTTTGCAGCGCGGGGTTAATACCGACAGCGGAAGTGTTTGCAGAGAGGCCTCGTTTGAAGGAATAAGCCAGTAAGTGAAAATCTCCTTACCCGGTCTCCTCCATGACAGAATACAAAACCAGAGTCTTTCTCCTGAGCATCGAAATCTGTAATTCTGTGTCACTCAGGGCAGATAGAAAATAATTGCGGAGCTTCACAATTAGAAGATAACAGGATGGTTCAGCTTTCTGGGTAAAATATTCAAATCCTCTTGCAGGCTCATTACATCCAAATGGTATACGAATAAAGAACTTATTAAATGGGGAATGGCATGTAGAGTAGGTTACAGAAAACTGTGGTATTGGCTTTAAACCTACAGAAAAATGGAGCATCTTTGTGAATACATTACTTATCCTGTACTGACCCTGAGTTATATCCTGTATTATACTCCAGAGCTGCACTCACTATTCTGCTGGTGCAGTCACTGTGTACATACATTACTTATCCTGTACTGATCCTGAGTTACATCCTGTATTATACTCCAGAGCTGCACTCACTATTCTGCTGGTGGAGTTACTGTGTACATACATTACTTATCCTGTACTGATCCTGAGTTACATCCTGTTTTATACTCCAGAGCTACACTCACTATTCTGCTGGTGCAGTCACTGTGTACATACATTACTTATCCTGTACTGATCCTGAGTTACATCATGTATTATACTCCAGAGCTGCACTCACTATTCTGCTGGTGGAGTTACTGTGTACATACATTACTTATCCTGCACTGATCCTGAGTTACATCCTGTTTTATACTCCAGAGCTACACTCACTATTCTGCTGGTGCAGTCACTGTGTACATACATTACTTATCCTGTACTGATTCAGAGTTACATCCTGTATTATACTCCAGAGCTGCACTCACTATTCTGCTGGTGCAGTCACTGTGTACATACATTACTTATCCCGTACTGATCCTGAGTTACATCCTGTATTATACTCTAGAGCTGCACTCACTATTCAGCAGGGTGTCATTGGAAACTTCAGCTGGGTGAATGACAGATGCCTCTGTAACAGTTTAGCTCCGCTCCTATATTGGGAGGGGACGGTAGTTTTCCCCATGTCACATTACTGTATGGTGCTGGGTGTGATTCTAACACTATCTGGATGTATACTGCCGCATGTGCTGTGCAGTCGCTGAATTAATAGGTAATACCATGAGATTTCAGCTCTGAAGCCTCCATAGTTGCCTATGGAATAATAATTGTTGTAGTATCGTTTCATAGTCCACCAACCGTTCGTACAGCTCCCATTACAGGTTATCACTCTAAGTCAGGCATCCTCAAACTGCGGCCCTTCAGCTGTTGTGAAACTACAACTCCCCCAATGCTCTGCTGTATGCTGATACCTGTAGGCTGTTCAGGCATGCTGGGAGTTGTAGTTTCGCAACAGCTGGATGCCTGCTCTAAGTTATAATCACTTCTGCAGTTGTAGAGTCTGGGTGACTACGTCTGTGAGGGACGGCCAACATGGCCGCGATTACAGCTCCTGGAGGAGTTGACCTATAACTTTCCGCAGTCCTGCACTGCAGACACCAGAATTTGCCCCGACACCACTTATGGAAGGGGCTGCCCAAATACAACGCGTCTTTCAAACAGAACCACATTGTCGAAGCTTGAGAAACCTTGAGATTCTCATCTTCATCCCAATTTCACGCTCTCCGGCAGGAGCTCATCTACGTTTGCTTGTGTCAAATTAAGGGAAGTTAATGCATCCCCCCCCCCACCTCCTGTATTAAGATATCATCCCATTATTGTGATGTACTGCTCCGGCTCCAGAGTCAATCACGGTCCCGAGCAGCAGGAGCTCGAACAATCCTTCACACATTGTCAGAATAAATACATAAAAATCCCCACGAGCTGCGCTCGCCATCCCCGCACCGGATTACTCAGTATGTATAGCAGGGACTTGTGACCACACTCATGTGCTGACAGTCCCATAAATATGTATTGATATGCAGGCTGTAAATAGGAAGAGTGAATTGGGAGGGAATAATACAGATGTAGCCTCCTGAAATAACGGGATCGTCTCAGGTTTCTGCCTGGCGCTGCTTGGAGGTTTTATTAATGGATGAACACGGTATAGCGAGCCCTGACGGCGCTGTCACATCTCTGATGGCTGCAAGTAACGGATTTACATTACCCATGGCTTATTGGGTCTCTTGTTTATAGAGAGCTTGTGTACAGGTGTAGCAGAGCTGAGTGTGTCTTTTCCTAAAAAAACGGAAGGTATACTAAACTGAAGCATGGTTTTAATGTAATGACTTTTCGGGATGTAAAAATGTCAGTAACTCATTCAGCTCTGCTACATATATATCTGTCCACCTGTTTCTGTTGATATATATCTGCAAAAATGGAGTGTGAAGTACAGGTTAGGGCTCCTGCACACAAATGCATGCCGCCCATTCCGTGTACTGGGGACCACAAATTGCGGTCCCCCAACGCACGGGTAACATCCATGCGGCTGCCGCAGACGGATGCACACCCACTGAACTTTAAATGAGCCCGTGTTCCGTCCGCACCGCAAAAAAATAGAACATGTTCTCTTTTTTTTGGGATGCGGAGACACGAACAGAAAGCCACAGAAGCACTGCGTAGGACTTCTGTGGGGTTCCGTGCCTCCGTTCCGCTCCTTCTGGATTCCGGACCTATTTAAGTGAATGGTTCCACGTCTGTGATCCGGTGCAGAAACGGCAGTTCGCAGTATACGTGCACCGGCCGGCACACGTTTTTCTTTGTGTACGCTCCGTTTTTTTTTTTGTGTGAAACCATTAATTTAAATCGGTTCCCCAAAAAAATCACGAAGTTACTGCGCATGCATTCCATTTTACGTATGTTCGTTCCCCAATGGAAAAGAACACGTCCTATTACTGTCCGCATAACAGACAAGGATTGGACTGTTCTGTTCCGCAAAATACGGAATGCACTCGGAAGTCATCTGTATTTTTTGCTAATCCGTGTTTTGCAATCGTGTGCATGAACCCGAAGGCTGATTATTTGCATGCAATACCTGACGGCTGAATGCTAGTCGGTTGACAGCTGTCTTTGCCTCCCCTGTACACATGCATGCTTGGCCAAGTGTTCATGTGTTCTCATTTGGGAGAGTAGGGTAAGCTGCTGCTAGACATCTCCACAAGATCAAAAAGATTGGCCATGTTGCAATCCAACAGTCCAATCCTTTTCATGCCAGATTTATCTTGTGGCTGATGCTGGAAGATCTGGCACCCCTTTAGACCTTAGCTTCCATCACCTATTAGTTGGCTAACTTTGCGGCAGAAATAATCTGCAAACTTTGACGCGTTTTTGGCACACATTGTCGGAATGTAAGCCACCCCTCTTTGTGGTAGGCCACACCACACCAAGGCATTTTCTATTATAGTGCCGGCGATGTGCGGCCCGCAAATTGCGGAACGCACATTGCCGGTGTCAGTGTTTTGCGGATCTGTAATTTGCGGACCGCAAAACACATACGGCCGTGTGCATGTAGCCTCAATGGCATATCCTAGCAATATGCCGTCAGTGTTTGAGATGGGAATACTCATCTAACACCCCTAAGGTGTGCCGGCTGGGCCCGTGCTGCAAACAGCAAATTGCGGTCCGCAGTGCATGGGCACCGACCGTTGGGCTGTTGCATGCCGATCGCGGACCTATCCGATTGAATGGGGTCCACAATCCACATGCACTACTCCGTAGTGCTACCGTGGGGTTCTGTGCCTCCGTTCCGCACCGACCTTCCGGATTGCAGACCCATTCAGGTGAATTGGGTCCACATCCTCGATGTGAGGTGGAAACGGCCGGTGCCCGTGTATTGCGGACCCGCTGTTTGCGGTCCGCAGCACAGGCCCGGCCGGCATGTTCATGTATAGGAGCCCTAACTAACATGAAGTCTGACTCAAGGGCACAGTATAGTTGTTTTATCCAGGTCCCAAGTTAGAGATAAGGGAGGTAATTTTTAATTAACCTGAACTTTAAAATTTCAGTCTGCACAGCCGTCACCATAACCCTCATCATCTCTCCTGCCACACAGTCACTGAGCGTGTCATTAGCCTTCGTGTTTCTTCTCCTTTCTTCACCATCTGTGTCCTGCCGCGGCTCTACCAATCATTCTCCTATCACAAAATGTATTATTATTTTTTTTTTACCTCCCTGTTCTTTTTTCCCTTTTTATTAGCCGTCTCCACAGAATGACACTTTTCTCAGGGTCTCTGTAGTTTCGGCTGCAGAGTAAAGGTCGTGCCCGGCTCCCTTCTGCCACATTGTCTCTCCGTAATTAATGCCATCTCGGGCTCTTTGAAGCCTGACAGATTCGAGTAAATACAGTTTCAAAAATTGGATCACAGCGGTGCCTGCCACCATATTAATTTTCTGATTGTCTGCTTTCTTTGAGGTGACGGTTTAACCAGCAGAGACTTCTAATCTTAAAGGGGACCTGTCAGCAGACCTAGGGAATACGCGTGGTGTGCCGATCCTTGAAACACAGCTCTCATTTATGTTTCTAGATTAAACAGCTAGAAGTTCTCTCTTTTCTTTAGCACCCACTCCCCTATTTCTCTTTCATGTAAAAATCTATAGCCTGTATTCACCATTAACAGTCATACTAGCATGCAGGGCCGGCATCAGCACCCGGCATACCTGGGCAAGTGACGGGGCCCACTGAGATTTATCGCCCAAGGGCCCACATGAACCTCAAGCCGGCCCTGCTAGCATGGTGCCCCTAATGGTGACTGCAAGAAGATGGTTTTTGCATTTAAAGGGGATCTTATCGATCTTGAGAATGGGAGGTCCCATGTCCTGGCAATGGTCGCAAATGCACTTCACCGCTCCATACAAAGCCTATGGGACCCCCAGAATAAAATCGCTGTTTTCTTGTTACTGAAAAACCCCTTTAGAGAGGACTCTCCGCTCCTCCCGACATATCTGTTTTAGTAATTACTTGTATTCCCCATATTATAAAAAATCAGAAGCATCTATTCTTAGAACTCTGCATTGTTCAGTTCCACTGTTATTCCTCCTAGAAATGTCTAAATAAATTGACAACTGGATGCTACAATTTTTCTTCCCAAAGAGGCCTGTTTTTATATAATCTGATATAGTCAGCTCTGATTGGTCAGTGTGAGAGTGTGCAGTGGCATGCCCCCAAATGGTAACTCTTAGTTGTCAATTAACTCATCAGTTTCTAGTAGGATTAAGAAAGGAATGGCACAAGACAGGCTTAGAAGAAAATATGCTTCTAAACTTTTATATTATGGGGCACACAATTATTTACTAAATTGGACATGTCTGAAATGTGGAAATTCGCCATAAAGGAATTACTGCTGGCGACCTCAACCACTGTCCAATCGCTGGCTTCATTCATTTTTCTGTCTCATTATACACGGCTCGTTTGCAGGGGTTGTGACCACCCTGTAATCCAGCAGTGGTGGTCGTGCTTGCACACTGTAGGAAAAAGCGCCGGCCTCTCTGCTGGCCAGTACCATGAGAGCACACATAGGCACGCATGCGCAGCAGCTCCTGTCCCGGCCTCCTCCTACCTGCGCTGCAGCAATGGCTGCAACCCATAGAAATAAGCCGTGTATATAATGTGATGGAAAAATGAATCCAGCCAGCAAAGGAGGCAATATGGAGAATCACAATACATTAGTAAGTGCTTTGTATTAAATTTTTCAACATGACAAATGCCATTTACGGAAGTGTGAGGACCCCTTTAAGTTAAGGGACATTCAATTTTTTTTTTTTTTTAAAACATTAGGTGTAAAAATTGAAAAACTGCTCACATACCAAAGGCACTATAATTCATTGTAGTCAGCTTTGAAGAGTATGGGGTGTCGGCATCATCATGAAGCCCCCCAGCCTTTACATAAGGAGAAGAGGGGGCTTCACAGCATAAATCAGAATTGTGCCTTCGTTTCATGGTTTTTCATACTGTCGCAGGAAAGGGATAATGCTTCTTCTCTTCAATTCAACTCTCAGCTCACCGACGCCAGATCTCTCACAGTTTGGCGTTTGCCCATAGGCAATCGAGCCTGGGCTCTTCATCAAGGGGCCCCTAGAGATTGTATGGACTCTTTCTGTGGTATTTACACAGGTCATCTATATTTACAAGGGTCAAGCCTTCCATATTTCTGTAGCTTGGTTCACTTTACATCAGGGTTAGGAAACCTGCGGCACTCTGGCTGTCGTGAAACTACAACTCCCAGCCTGCATACTTGCTCTGCTCTTCTCAAATCTGTCATAGAGATGAATGGAGCATACCGGGAAGGCTGCTGACCCCTGTCCTACATTATGGCACATACATTCACTGATAAGCAGCGCCAAAGTTCTAGCTTTTTTTTTCTCACTCTATTTTTATTTTGTGTGTGTCGTTTTACGGTATATTAAAACCGAAATGCTGAACTGTCAACTTTATTTTATTTCAGATTCACCGTGAACAACACCCTGCTTCACCCCGAAATCGTGGAATGGTAGGCGTCTTCAGTGTCTATGGCATGGGGCAGGGATGGGCAACCCGCGGCTCTCCGGCTGTTGTAAAACTACACTTCCCACCATGCCCCGCTGTAGGCTGATAGCTGTAAGCAGTCTTTGCATGCTGGGAGTTGTAGTTTTGCAACATCTGGAGAGCCGCAGGTTGGCCATCCCTGGTATAGGGGAACTTGTCTCTTGTTTTTTTTCTGCAAATATCTGTAGAATTGCTAAAAAAAGGTAATAAAAGGGGTATTCCCTTCTTGTAAAGTGATGGTAGACCGCTAGGATATGCCATCACTTTATACACTTAGTGTTAGAATTCAAACGATCACAGCACTCATCCAATCACTGGTTTTCACAGGCTGCTCGTCAAGATCGGTCCCCAGCTCCACCTCGGGAACTATTTCATCCTTGTATATACAAATTAACAGCACTCCAAAGTTGAAGTTGAGAACGCAAGCATGTTCTCACTGATTCTTCCCGCACTGGGCCTGATGAAGGGCTGCATATAGCCCGAAACGTTGCCTGAAATTATGTCCGGCTGAATAAAATCATTAATTACTTCACCTTCAACTTTGGAGTCCTGTCAATTTGTATATACAAGGATCACTTTATAGACTGTGGGTGTCTTACCTCTGGGACTCCCGTGATCTTGGGAATGAAGGGGACTCGGCAGTGGTTTAGCACTGTGATCTCAATGATCCATCTAGAGTAAGCTCTCCCTAGGGTTGGCTGCAAACGGACAGAATTTAGCTTTTTTCTGCACGCAACGTGCAGGTCACCAAGTTAGTTCACTGGGGTTTTATGGAACTGAACAAACAGTGAAGGAGATGCTTAAGTGGCACATCCTCTTCATTCTCAGGATCCTGGGGGTCCAAAAGGTTGTCCCCTAAAGTGATTGCATGCCATTACTTTAGATGGAGGAAATGACCCTTTAAGACGGGTTATATTCAAGGACTGGGGACACTGAGGAAGAAACCCTTTGTTGTTGCCTTGATGCCCTGATAATGATGCCTCCATTATAGCTACTGTGCAGCTATATAAAGGGATCTGCGTTTTTGCAAATAGTGGAGTGTAAATGCAGAGCGCATATTGATAAACCTGACAATTACGCGGTTGCCCGTTGCTTTTTGAGGTTTGGGTACATTTACGTATCTCACGGGGTTTTGTTGGGTCCAACGTATCCCATTGATTCCTCCTTTCCCCAGACCTACTGCTAATATAGGATCACCAGTGACAAAGCCCAATCCTTTTTTTTTTCCTCCTTTTCGTGATTTTTAATAATTTACCACGTTCGTGTATTTTCACAACAAACTCACCATCTGGCAAATGAGGAATGAGCGCAATCAATCTGCAGAAATTCACGGGGGCCATGTAGCCGCCTTGATGCTGAGGAACGGATAAATCAGACGAGAGGCAAACAAGGGGACTGTTAACGTCTGCCGGAGTGATAAAGGTCTGCGCCGTCCATGTTCTGTTTCTTGATGGAGAAAGAAAAAAACGTTTACTCTTTAGACATTGGAATACCCAGGCCTTGTAAACGCCTCATTAATCGCACCGCCTGCCAAGGCGCGTTATGAAGCTCGCGATTTTACAAGCCTCACATCAAATTGGACACACCGCACTCGTCCCTGAGGGAGAAAGCATAGATGCGGTCCTTGGATGATCCCATCAATACATGACTCCTCTTATATCTGAGGACGCTTGTACCTTGCTTAAGACTACAAGTCTCAGCATGTCCTTTAATGTGACGCCACAAGGCGGAGGAGGATTTTCTGTGCTGGACTTTGTTCCTGGGACTTTGCGGCGACTCCGCAGATTTGTCTCCGATCTCATTTCCCACGGGTCTTAACCTTTGCGTGTGAAATCCGCAGTGAAAATTCACAGGATTAATTGACGTACCGCGGATTTAAAATCCACACCACAGGACGAATTCCACTGTGTATTTTATACACAACATGTGGGGGAAATTTATTTAAATCTCATCCACATTGCTGCTACTCCAGCTTAGCTGCATTATCTCATGGGACCCTGTGGTGGTCCGAATTCTATTTCTTGTCTCATCAGTGGCTCCGGTGGATAAGATTCACCTTCTGTCTCTCCTATGATTTACACTGCAGCTCTGCTTCTGTTGGAAGATAAACAAAAGCCTGCTAGTGAGTGTTGCTCATAGCTGCAATACTTAAAGGGGTCGGCCCCAGCAAACAGCATTTATCACCTAGTGTGAGGCTGTATGATCGCTGCTGGCACCCCCAGTAGTCATAAGAACTGGGATACTGGATTCCCTCGTATGAATGGAGAGGTAGTACCCATGAGTAAGTACTGGTCCATTCACTGCCCCAGTGGTGGGAACCGCACCTATAAGACAATGGGGGCATATCCTATCGATATGCCCCCATTGTCTGTCATGAGACAACACCTTTAAGGGTCAATTCACACGTCCATAAGTGTTTTGCGGATCCGCAAAACACGGACACAGGCAATGTGCAATCCGCAATTTGCGGGCCGCACATCGCCGGCACTATAATAGAAAATGCTTAATCTTGTCCCCAATTGCGGACAAGAATAGGATATGTTCTGTTTTTTTTGCGGAAACGGAAGTGCGGATGCGGACAGCACAATGTGTGCTGTCCACATCTTTTCCGTCTCAATTGGAAATAAATTGGTATGCACTTGTTCTGCAAAATTGCGAAATGGATGCGGACCCATTTTGCGGACATGTGAATGGAGCCTAAGTCCCGTGAAAAGCACCTTTCGAATGACGTCATTCATTTGCGCTGGGCTTTGCGTGGCTAAAAAAAGAAAAATGATCGCAGTGTTCCGGCCGCCGCATGAATTTACTTTTAGTCTGCTCAAAATGTTTCATTATCAGAAATCTTCCCTGCGGTTATTTTGTATCTCTGTGCCTATAAGGAAATAGGAGAATGACAATTATTTTATTTTTTATTATCATCGCGTAATTCTGCAGATGGGTGAGATAACGTCTGCTGGAACAGAAGGTCATCTGCGAGACCCGCGACCATTAAACCTCCATGATTCCTGCTGAACTAAAATGCTGTTTTATAATTGGGAATCGTGTCTGCCGAGCTGTAGCAATGTCATCAGTTTAAAGGCTAATTGCGACGAGCGGCTGGCGCCCACCTCTGGGGTTTCTCCATCATCCGTCTGAAAAGTATAGCAAATGCGAGGAGGTTATTTTCCTGCAAATGAGATCATGGGTTGTTACTGAGGATCTTTACTGGAACAGATCAGAATATTCATGGACTGATGCTGGAGAATAGTTAAAGTGTAAGTAATATTACTTTGTGAGGAGCGATTAAGGTTTTGTGTTGCAGGGCTCCTAATTCTTCGCTCCGCAGCTTCCAGATACTGGCTGGCCGCAGCCACCAATAGAGGGAGCTACTGAACACCGCTCGATGTGATCTCAGTGATCCATCCCTAGTGGTGGGTGGCTCCCCTTCCTCTTTGATTTTCCTCTAACCTGCATGGTCAGCCCATTCCTATCAATAGCCAATCGAGTGGCCTCTGATTATAGCTAAACTGAGGCCCAGGAGACAAATTGCCCCAGCACAACTGCATTATAATGATCGGTAAGTCACAAAGGTTGGGCCTCCATCAAATGGGCCAGGAGAAACGGCATATGGAGGCCAATGGCTGAGAAGAGTGTCAAAGACTTATGGGTTCCAGTATTGGAAAGTAGATGTCACTTGCCCTCCTTATTGTCTTAGGCTAGGGCTACACAGCGACAGTGTTGGAGTTTTTGCGACCTGCGATCCCATTCATTTCTATGGGATCACTGCTACTCGGCGATCCTGCCCATGACCGTTGACGCCGTGTTGCCCTGGACTTAAAGGGGTATTCCCACTTCAGGAAATGGCGTTGATCATGTAGAGAAGGTTAATACAAGGCACTTACTAATGTATTGTGATTTTCCGTATTGCCTACTTTGCTGGCTAGATTCATTTTCCCACCACATTATACACGGCTCGTTTCCATGGCTACAACTAGAGTTGAGCGAACTTCTGTTTTAAGTTCGGCGTCCAAAGCTCGGGTTCGGGTTATCCAAGCATCCCAGACCATAACGGCATTTGGAATCCGGGGTGAAGGTCCTGGGGTGACATCACCGTCATGTGATCAGTGCAGGGGGCGTGGCTCAGTACTGTATTGGATAAGAGGTCGTAGGCTACCACCTCTTATCTAATCCAGTACTGAGCAACGCCCCCTGCTCTGATCACATGACGGTGCCGTCACCCCAGGTCCTCCGTGTTGTCCAAGGTTCGGGTTCATTGAAGAATCCCCTCATGGATTCCAAATGCCGTTATGGTCCGTGGTAGCGGAATCCATAACGGGATGCTTGGATAACCCGAACCCGAACTTTGGACGCCGAATTTAAAACAGAAGTTCGCTCAACCCTAGCTACAACCACCCTGCAATCCATCAGTGGTGGCCGTGCTTGCACACTATAGGAAAAAGCACCAGCCTATGTGTGCTCCCACGGTCCCGACCACCAGAGAGACTGATGCTTTTTCCTATAGTGTGCAAACACGACCACCACTGATGGATTGCAGGGTGGACGTAACCATGGAAACAGGCCATATATAATGTGATGGGAAAATGAATCCAGCCAGCAAAGGGGGCAATATGGAGAATCACAATACATTAGTAAGTGCCTTGTGTTAACTTTATCTACATGATACATGCCACTTACTGAAGTGAGACAATCCCTTTAAGAAGACGATTAGTGTTGAGCGAAGTTGTGTTTTAAGTTCTGCGTCCAAAGTTCGGGTTATCAAAGAATCCTGTTATGGATTCCGCTACCACGAACCATAACGTAATTCTTTGATAACCCGAACCCGCAGAACTAGTTAAAACACAACTTGGCTCAACACTAAAGACGACCCATGTCCATATACTGAGAGCGTCTCTGAATGGCTGCCAGGTAATGCTACTTCTCACCTGCAGAGTCACTTCAGGGAGAAATGTGTGGCTTGTTATGGCGTCCCATGGCAAAATAAAGGAGAGCGACGGGAGCCGACCTCATGGTGATCAGCGTACCTCCGCACCACTTGAATTTTGAAAAGAGGGGGTGGCAAAGAGCACAAGAACAAACTTCCCCCAGGATGTTGAGATCTGTTCTCCATGATGAAGCTTGATGGGAATGACATTCTGGGTTAAAAAGCGAAATTCAGCAAAGCCAACATTTTTGAAAAAAAATGTTTTTAGGGACATCTAGGAATGTTCTCTGCACCATCGCTGTCATTATCAACAGTGACTGGAAATGCACTTTAATTGGGGTTGTAGAGGTTTGGCTTAGGGTACTTTCACACTTGCGTTGTGAGGATCTGGCAATCTGTATGCAAACAGACAGCATTTGTAGACTGATCCGGATCCGTCTCACAAATGCATTGCAATAACGGATCCGTCTCTCCGGTTGTCATCCGGAAAAACGGATCCGTTATTTATTTGTTTATATTTTTAAAGGTCTGCACATGTACAGACCGGAAGAACGGATCCATCAATGCGGTATTTTTATTGCTGGATCCTGCACTAATACATTTTTAATGTAAATTAGTGCCGGATCTGGCATTCTGGCAAGTGTTCCGGAATTTTGGACTGAGATATTTTCTCCGTCCAAAAAACGTGCAGTGACTGAACTGAAGACATCCTGATGCATCCTGAACAGATTTCTCTCCATTCAGAATGCGTTAGGCCCTATTCACACGTCCGTAGTGTTTTGCGGATCCGCAACACACCTTGCCACCAGCCCTATAGAGATGCCTATACTTGTCTGCAATTGCGGGCAAGAATAGGACATGCTCTTTATTATTGTGGAGCCGCCGGCCGGAAGATCGGCAGCGCGCTCCACAAATGCGGATGCGGAGAGCACAGCGTGTGCTCTCCGCATCCATCATGCCCCCATTCAAAATGAACGGGTCCGCACCCGTTCCGCACGAACATTGCGGACGTGTGAATAGGGCATTAGGGGAAAACTAATCAGTTCTTTCCGGTATTGAGCCCCTAGGATGAAACTCTATGCCGGAAAAGAATAACGCACGTGTGAAAGTGCCCTTAGTGAGGGTTACATTTCTGAATCATTCAGAGGCGTGAGAGGGGTGATCCCCACCATGCCATTATTTCAGACCTACCGTTAGCGGTATGTAGGGTTGGCTGCCGTGTCGTATACAGCAAAATATTGAGATGTTCACTTTTTTTACTACAAAGATCAAACATCAGTTCTCATCTCTCCTCCTGTCCCAAGTGATGAAAGCAGATGTTATATGACTACCTTGCAAATGCACTGGGGAAGGAAAATCTGTTGCAGAGGTTTGATGGCAGCTGACAGATTATTCCAAGTTGTAGCCTATGTCAGAGGCATGTCTTGTCTTATGTGCTGCGGACGGCGGCTGCCTCGTGCCATCGGGCTCAGCAGTGCTCCATCTCACAAATCGCCCTTTATTTCCCAATGACACATCTGCTCACAGTCAACATAGCTGTCATGTTTGCACCTTACCCCTGAAAGCCTTGATCACATCCCATCTCTTCACTATCTCCAACATTTTTTATTTTATTTTTTGTCAGGGTTGCTGGTTTCTGCATTTTTACACTTGAAATATCTTTCGTTGATAAGAGAGATACTGAAATGTAACGCAGTATTTGTGGTATGGTTCCTAGAACGCGGGGCGCATGCCTCCAGTCACCGCCATGATTCTTTGCAGCTTGGGGCTTCTGCAACAATGTTTTTTAGTTATCTATTTCTAATAGAAATGAATGACTTCTCCGATTTCCTTGTCACAATCTGTAGGAATTGATAAAGCCATTGATTTCTGTATTGTAAAAACAGCAGGGCCTTTATGGGTCAGTGATGTTAGGACTGCAGCTATCGATTATTTAAATAATCAAGTATTCTACCGATTAATCCAATAATTAATTGAGGACTCGAATAAGAAAAAAAACTAATTAAAAGAACGTTTTTTATAAAAACTGCCATCATCAAACCCTTGTGCCCTGTGTATGTCAGGATTCAGCGCAGCACAGGCTGGTGGGTGACCATGGAGCACGAGTAATAGCAAGTTTCACTCACGCTCTATGGTCACATGACACAGACGAATCCCCGATGCAAAAAATTTGCATCAAGGATTTTTCTGTTGAGTTACTTGATTTAACCGAGTAATGGTTTCAGCCCTAAGTGATTGTTTTTTCATGAATTAACGTCATTAGTTTCTCATAAGTTGATGGGCTACATGTCTCAGTGATGTCACTGGTTTCTCATGAGTTAATGGGCTACATGTCTCAGTGATGTCACTGGTTTCTCTTGAGTTAATGGGCTACATGTCTCAGTGATGTCACTGGTTTCTCGTGAGTTGATGGGCTACATGTCTCAGTGATGTCACTGGTTTCTCGTGAGTTGATGGGCTACATGTCTCAGTGATGTCACTGGTTTCTCGTGAGTTGATGGGCTACATGTCTCAGTGATGTCACTGGTTTCTCGTTAGTTGATGGGCTACATGTCTCAGTGATGTCACTGGTTTCTCATGAGTTAATGGGCTACATGTCTCAGTGATGTCACTGGTTTCTCATGAGTTGACAGGCTACATGTCTCAGTGATGTCACTGGTTTCTCATAAGTTGATGGCCTACATGTCTCAGTGATGTCACTGGTTTCTCATGAGTTAATGGGCTACATGTCTCAGTGATGTCACTGGTTTCTCATGAGTTGATGGGCTACATGTCTCAGTGAGGTCACTGGTTTCTCGTGAGTTAATGGGCTACATGTCTCAGTGATGTCACTGGTTTCTCATGAGTTGACAGGCTACATGTCTCAGTGATGTCACTGGTTTCTAATAAGTTGATGGCCTACATGTCTCAGTGATGTCTGGTTTCTCATGAGTTGATGGGCTACATGTCTCAGTGATGTCACTGGTTTCTCGTGAGTTGATGGGCTACATGTCTCATTGATGTCACTGGTTCCTCATGAGTTGATGGGCTACATGTCTCAGTGATGTCACTGGTTCCTCATGAGTTGATGGGCTACATGTCTCAGTGATGTCACTGGTTTCTCGTGAGTTGATGGGCTACATGTCTCAGTGATGTCACTGGTTTCTCGTGAGTTAATGGGCTACATGTCTCCGTGATGTCACTGGTTCCTCATGAGTTGATGGGCTACATGTCTCAGTGATGTCACTGGTTTCTCGTGAGTTGATGGGCTACATGTTTCAGTGATGTCACTGGTTTCTCATGAGTTAATGGGCTACATGTCTCAGTGATGTCACTGGTTTCTCGTGAGTTGATGGGCTACGTGTCTCAGTAATATCACTGGTTTCTCGTGAGTTGATGGGCTACATGTCTCAGTGATGTCACTGGTTTCTCGTGAGTTGATGGGCTACATGTCTCAGTGATGTCACTGGTTTCTCGTGAGTTAATGGGCTACATGTCTCCGTGATGTCACTGGTTTCTCGTGAGTTAATGGGCTACATGTCTCAGTGATGTCACTGGTTTCTCGTGAGTTGATGGGCTACATGTCTCATTGATGTCACTGGTTTCTCACGAGTTGATGGGCTACATGTCTCATTGATGTCACTGGTTTCTCGTGAGTTGATGGGCTACATGTCTTGGTGATGTCACTGGTTTCTCGTGAGTTGATGGGCTACATGTCTCAGTGATGTCACTGTTTTTTTTGTCAGTCAATGGGCTACATGTCTCAGTGATGTCACTGGTTTCTCGTGAGTTAATGGGCTACATGTCTGTGATTGGTTCCTCATGAGTTGATGGGATACATATATCAGCCATGTCATTAACTCCTCGTGAGTCGATGGGTTATGAGATGCATGTCTTATTGATGTAATTTCTTCCTCATGAGTTGATGGGCTACATATATCAGAATAGAAGAGTAAGAGGACAGTAAATGGAGAAGGAAATAAAAAAGCCCTGGTAGTAGAAATAAAGGGGAAATTCTTTGATGGTTACCACAGAAAGCTTGGTGATCAGGACATCAATGTTATGTATTCTGCCACAACTGAAATAATTTTACCACTATTACTCTGAAAAGGCCATGAGTTGCTCTATTGACTTCACAGTTTGAAACCAAAGGCGTATCGTTGGCAGGTTAAATTGATTCCGCAGTGCTACAAGCCAGGATTGATCAAATAGCATGGATTTCACATAGAAGGGCAAGAGGATGTCTCACAGATGGAGCAGGAAGAGGTTGGGAGACTTAGGGCTCCTACACACAAACTTATTTATTTTCCATTTCCTTTCCGTTTTTTGTGGTCCGTATGTGGAACCATTTACTTTAGAGGGTCCGCAAAACCGCCCCCAAAAAAATGATTCCGTGTGGATTCCATTTCTATATGTCTGCATGGTAGTTCCACAAAAAAGTTAGAACTTGTCCTATTTTTGTCCGTTTTGCGGACAAGGATAGGCATTGTTGCAAAGGATCCGCAAAAACAGTGGATGCAATGCGGATGTCACACAGACGTCCATATTTTTTGCAGATCCATGTTTTAATGACTGCAAAATGCATACGGCCGTGTGCATGAGCCTCTAGGGAGTACATGATCTCTGAATTTTGAGGCGAGTCACCAAATGGCATCTCAGAAAATGGTCAATTTTGGACAGTCCTTGAAAATGTTTAAGCCGGTTATACATTATAAACAAAGTGGGAAGACAAATGGGAAGAGGCTATTAGTTTAGTTCGCTTAAAGGCCTTTTTACACGGGCCGAGAATAGCACAAAGTAGTGACGATGGGGCAGTGTAAATGTACTGCCGATTGCGCTATGACCGAGCGAAACGCTCATTCATCGGGTAATTGGATCATTTGTGCGAACACAAAAATCCTTGTTTCCCGACAGCAGATCGTGGTGTGTAAACACAGTCTACTGCCGGCAAATAAGTCACTATGGGGAAGAGCGATGGCGTTAGTGATCGCTCCTCCCCAAAATCTGGAGGAGATCGGTGCATGTAAATGCAGGAGATGCCCCTTGGGTGACTCGTGCAAATGCCATGTGCTGCCCCTGCGTGCTCCATACACATCAGGTACCCATGAAGGCATTCTCTCCACAAGACCCCTGATGATGTCGTGTGGTATCTGGCACCAGGACGTTGGCAGCAGATCCTTTCTCTCTTGTAAATTGCTCTGTGTGACCTTCATGGTCCGGACAAGTTTTTCCAGCAGGTCTCACAGATGGATTGAGATCTGGTGAATTTAGAGGCCAACTTTGTCCTGTTACGCAAACCATTCCTGGATGATATCTGCAATGTGACCTTATGATGCTCAATGAGGCTACTGCCAATATGGCGCACTGCCGCCATGAAGTGCTTGGTCTATACAATGTTTGATTAAGTAGTACTTATCACATCCACATTAATGCCCAGACCCAAGTTTTCCAGCAAAACATTGCCCAGAGCATCACACTGCCTCCGCCGGCTTGTCTTCTTCCCGTTGGGCATCTGGTGACATCTCGTCCTTAGGTAAGTGATGTACACTCACCTGGCCGTCCACCTGATGTAACTTGATTCATCAGACCAGGCCGCCTTCTTCCATTGCCCCAAGGCCAAGCTCTGATGCTCGCATACCCATTATAGGCACCTTTGGTGGTGGACAGGGGCTGGCATGGGCACTCTGACCAGTCTGCAGTTACACAGTGCCATAATCAACAAGCTATGATGTCTTTTGTGTCCTGACACCTGTCTATCACAGCCAGCAGGAACATTTTCTGCAATTTGCTTTACAGTAAACTCTGCAGTTGGATCGGATCAGGTCAGGTCGCCTTCACTCCCCGCAGCCTTTGGGCGACCTTGATCCTGCACACCTGTTGTCTTTTCTTTTGCCACTTTTGGAAGGTACTGATCACTGCATGTCGGGAAAACCACACAAGACAGACCAGTTTGGAGATGCTCTGACCCAGTCCTCTAGCCTTCACAGTTTTGCCTTGTCATGGTTGCTCGCATCCTTACACTTAAACCATTTTATCAGCTTCCAACACATCAGCTTAAAAAAACTGACTAATATGCCTCATCCATGGAAAGGTGCCATTGTCACAAGTTAAAGGGGTTGTCTCATCTCAGACATTAGTGGCATATTGCTAGGATATACCACCAATGTCTGATTGGCGTGGGTCCCACCGCGGAGACCCACACCCATCACTCAAATGAGCCCCCAAAGCAAAAGAGAACGTACCAAGCATGCACAGCGTGATTTTTAGCGAATTTTTATTTTCGGAACTCCCTTAGAAGTGTTTGTAGTGCATGTAGACACGGCTACCTGTCCCTTCACCTCATGGGAGATCCAGAAATAACCAAGCCGGTGAATAGAGGTGGCGGTCCTTGTTCACTTTGGGGACCCCGTTCTAGAAATAGGTCACACCTCTGGGACCCACACCTGTCTGACATTGGTGGCATTTCCTAGCAATATGCCACCAGTATCTCAAACGAGACAACCCCTTTAATGAATATAATTCACTTCACCTGTCATTGGTTTTAATGTTATTTTACTCTCTTTGCTGTCTTTATTCAGTTTTGCTGATTGAATAGATTTTTAGGTAAATAATAGTAAAGCCTTAATTGCAGCTTTACGTTTGTCTAGATCCTTCAAGCGTCTTCTGATCACAATGTTTTCACTCCCAGCAGTCGAGGCGCAAAGTCTTCATTATGCAGAATTTCCAATATTCGCCTGCAGAAGTAATTTAGTACGTTGGTGACATTTTCAACTACAGCCTTAAGTTTACAATCTTCGCAGAATCCACCGAGCCATCTGCATTTAGATCCGGACAGTTGTGAATAATGTCTCCTATAGATTACACAATATTACAACGATGAATATTTTAAGCCCTCAAAATGGTTCATTAAACGCTATAGGCTTAAAAACGGGAGCGATAAATTGTACATCGCTTCCCCCCTTCGAGAGTTTAAGAGTAAAATCATTTACATAAAACTCCACACACTTTTTTTTATTATGCAAATGGTAAGGCATTTCCATATACCTTCCTTAATAAATGAGCCGCTTCCCCCTAAGTCCTGCGTATATATATTCATAGGCCGGCAAACTAATTACTGTTCGCCCCGCCAAAAAGAGGAAAAAAATCGCTGACAGGGAAGGGTTAAATAAACGGCTCGATCTCGTCCTTTGTGTGCGGCTTGCAAACATTGACTTAATGTTATTCATTGATTTGAATAAGCTTTTCAGGAGTAATTAATTAGTTCTCTTTCATTTGGTCTGAAATTTTCTTTTGATTTACAAATCTGATTAAAATTAGAATAGATGTTCTCATCAGGATGAGATGAGTGAGGTCTACCTAGATCCAAAGAAATCTATTTTACTTTAAATTTAGAATTAATTCTTAACCATTTGCATTTAGCGGTGATGCCAAAATTGGGGAGATTTGTCAAAAGTGCGGCAAAGGAAAAGTGATTAATCCTTTCATTTTCAAAGGAGCAAAGTGAAAGGTGGCCTCTTATTGCTTGCAATGGCAACTCAGCCACTTTTCCTCTCCCCATTGTCTCCTGAAATACTAGACACAACCCATGGACAAGGGTGGTGCTGTTTTTGGAAGAAGGCAGACAGGTTTTTATAATCCTGGACAATCCCTTTAAGTAAGAAAACCCCTTAATAAGGGCTCATGCACACGACTGTATGTATTTTTCGGTCTGCAAAAAACGGATCAGCAAAACATTTGGTTGACATCCGTGTATATTCAGTATTTTGCGGAACGCAACAGCTGGCCCCTAATAGAACAGTCCTATCCTTGTCCGTAATGCGGACATTAATAGGACCTGTTCTATTTTTTGCGGAATGGAAATACAGACACGGAATGCACACGGAGTAACTTTGTTTTTTTTGGACCCATTGAATTGAATCTTTCCGCTACCACGGACCATAACAGCATTTGGAACACGGGGTGAAGGACCTGGGGTGACGTCACAGTCATGTGATCAGTGCAGGGGGCGTGGCTTAGTACTGGATTGGATAAGAGGTCGTAGGCTACCACCTCTTATCTAATCCAGTGCTGAGCCACGCCCCCTGCACTGATCACATGACGGTGACGTTACCCCAGGTCCTCTGTGTTGTCCAAGGTTCGGGTTCATTGAAGAATCCCCTTATGGATTCCAAATGCTGTTATGGTCCGTGGTAGCGGAATCCATAACGGGATGCTTGGATAACCCGAACCCAAACTTTCGACACTGAACTTAAAACAGAAGTTCGCTCAACTCTATTTGTGAGCCCTAAGGAGAATGTAGGGGAGGATAGTCTCCAAAAATGACGGTGATGTCTCAGGCCAACTGCAGAGAGGATTCCGAACATGTTGTCTTCCATCTGGCTCTAGGAAGGGGCACCCCCAATTGTAAAGTCTCAGAATCGCTTCTGCACCATTTTCTTCAGATGTTTTGTAATTTGCGACAACACTTTCCAAGAAGAGCTGGCTGATGATAGAGAGTTGGCGCTGTCCTCTGCAAAGTCCATAGGATCAGTATTACAATTCGAGAGACCACTTGGGGGCCTAGAAGACGTCTCGCCGTCTCCCGCAGACCTGACTTGCATACTGTGCCCATGTCTGATGGTCCCAGGGGCCATGGAGATCTGGAGGGATTAACGATTCTGCAGCGAAAATGGATTGTAATATATCTAATCCCTCAAATCCTGATAGACGTCTCCATTTTTTTTTTTCCTTTCAAGCAGGATTAGCCCACGATCAGTAATGACAAAGCCGGGCTTTCTAAGTCCAGAGTGTCACGTTTGACTGTCACGGTAATGAGATATTCGCAGGCACTCATATCGGTCAGCTAATTAGCACATAATTAGTCTAAAGCCTCTAGACCCTGGCTTTTCTCAGGATAGACTGGACTGGGGCCATATAAATGTACAGGATATACATCCGGCGTGTGCGTGCTGTGCGGCATCAGACAGCTCGGAAAATAAGGTGTTTTCCCAGGATTTATGTACAAACTGAAAATCATAAGTTCTAACAAAGCTAGAACCAGCCCTGTACTGCACATGGGTCCAGAGATCTCCACATTTACTGCTCCAATTGGTCTGCTAGATTCTGTTGAGCCTTGAAGCTCAAGGGGGCATGTCCTTTCTGCCGCAGCTCTCTCGCTGTAACTGCTACAGCTTCTAACAGGACATACGGCTGGTGGCAGTTGAAGATTTAAACTGAGAATGTGCGACCACCTCAGTGAGATGTACAAGATGTACGATGAAGAACAAACGGCAAGTTATTAACTGGCAATACTAAGGGGGTCATTTATCAAACAGGTGTTTATCAAACATTTTCTAAAAGAGCTGTCAAAAATGAAAGGTGGAATCTGATCGGTTTCTATGCAACTAAGCCAGTTCTACTTTGCACCAGTTTGATAAATGACCCCCTAAATTTTTAATTACATGCAATTGCAAAATTATTCATATCCACGTGCTGGTATGAAAAATGCAGAAATTGTTTTGTGTTCTCTTTGTGGAAAAGCTGGGTGACAAGGGTGACAACTAAGGGCACTTTCACACTTGCGTTAAACTTTTCCGGCATTGAGTTCCATCCTTGAGGCTCAATACCGGAAAAAAACTCTTCAGTTATATCTTAATGCATTCTGAATGGAGAGAAATCCGTTCAGGATGCATGAGGATGTCTTCAGCTCAGTCACTGAACAGCGTTTTGGCCGGAGATAATACCACAGCCTGCTGCGGTATTATCTCCATCCAAAATTCTGGAATTCCCGGATCCACCATTCATTTCTATTGCAATGCATTAGTGCCGGATCTGGCATTAAAAATACCGCAATGACGGATCCGGCATTCCGGTCTGCACATGCGCAGACCTTTAAAAATGTGAAAAAAAATAAGAATACCGGATCTGTTTTGCCGGATGACACCGGAAGAAATGATCTGGTATTGCAATGCATTTTTCTGACTGATCAGGCATTTTTGAGACCTGATCAGTCAGAAAAAAATGACATGCGTTTGCATACAGTTTGCCAGATCCGACAGGCAGTTCAGGCAGCGGAACTGCCTGCCGGAATCGAACAACGCAAGTGTGAAAGTACCCTAACATGACCGCCGTTCTAACTTCTGAAAGGTGAATCCACTTAGTTATGCCGTTACATACCTATAGAACTGTGTAGTGAGTTATCGAAATCTGGGAAAGCTGAGGGACCACCTCCGTTTTGCATTTGCTCTCACCCAGCTTTCTAAGACTTGGCGCCATTTGTTTCCGTTGTCAAGTAGGCCATTACCCAGCTGCTTAGATTATAGCGCCGCTCTGCACATGTAATCACTTCCGTGAATAATCCCCCACGCTGATGCTTTCCATTTGGCAGGGAGCTTTGAGCCTTTCCTATCCAGCCCTGGAGCTGATCAGGGGTAATTAATAGTGCATGTTTATCTGTCTCCCACCTTCCATACTTACCGGGTTTTCTTGCCAAAAAGAAGATGAAGCGTTCCAATTATTTCTGTTCAGTACCTGTGTGCAGGCAGCTATTCCGTGTGTCTAATGGAAGGGCTGTACACGGGACGAGCAGCGAGCGCGCTAAATAAATCATATTAATAAATAAACTATCAGTCTGGTTGACTGAAATAGGATGGAAATGATTGCTGGCAGCGGCCGACATTGCAGCGAAGAACTGACGTCAGTGCCAATATTCTCATTGTGTCAGAGAGGACAGTAAACTAGTGAGCTTAAAGGGCTTCTGTCGCTTCACTGACGAATTTTCACTAGCTGACATTAGCTACTTGCTAATGTCAGCTGAGTTCAAACATATGTTTAATATCTTTTTTTTTCATCTTCTAAAATTACTTATTGTTGCAATTAGCACAGTATGTTGCAGCCGCCGCATCTTCATGGTCTGAACGCCTCTCTTCTTTGATAGACAGGGCCAGCGCGCTCTCCTCCTCTCGCTGGCCCTGTCTGCAGCTGCAATCCGCGCCTGCGCCGTCTCGGCCTTTAGTCGGCGCAGGCGCTCTGAGTGAAGGACGCCGCTTAGGCGCTCCGTCCTCAGTGCGCCTGCGCCGATGACGTCAGCGCTACACCCGGAAGAGAAGACGCCGGCATCCCTGGTAAAGAGCAGGCGATGCCGGCGTCTTTTCTTCCGGGTGTAGCGCTGACGCCATCGGCGCAGGCGCACTGAGGACGGAGCGCCTAAGCGAGCGCCCTTCACTCAGAGCGCCTGCGCCGACTAAAGACCGAGACGGCGCAGGCGCGGGATTGCAGCTGCAGACAGGGCCAGCGAGAGGAGGAGAGCGCGCTGGCCCTGTCTATCAAAAGAAGAGGGGGCGTTCCAAGGCCATGAAGATGCGGCGGCTACCAGCAAGTACCCGCCCAACTTGCTGGTAGCGAAGCTAATTTACATATAACAAAAGTAAGTTTTTTAGAAGATTGAAAAAAGAAAAAAAGATATTAAACATATGTTTGAACTCAGCTGACATTAGCAAGTAGCTAATGTCAGCTAGTGAAAATTCGTCAGTGGGGGTGACAGAAGCCCTTTAATGCTGTACATCCCATACTTCATTGTCCACAGGGGGCAGTGTTATAGCAGTCATATTCTTGTACATAGTAGAAGGCAGTATTTATAGTAGTCATATTCTTGTACATAGGAGCAGTATTATAGCAGTCATATTCTTGTACATAGGAGGCAGTATTATAGCAGTCATATTCTTGTACGTAGGAGGCAGTATTATAGTAGTTATATTCTTGTACGTAGGAGGCAGTATTATAGTAGTTATATTCTTGTACGTAGGAGGCAGTATTATAGTAGTTATATTTTTGTACATAGGAGCAGTATTATAGTAGTTATATTCTTGTAAATAGGAGGTAGTATTATAGTAGTTATATTCTTGTACATAGGAGCAGTATTATAGTAGTTATATTCTTGTACATAGGAGCAGTATTATAGTAGGTATATTCTTATACATAGGAGGCAGTATTATAGTAGTTATATTCTTGTACATTGGAGCAGTATTATAGTAGTTTTATTCTTGTACATAGGAGCAGTATTATAGTAGTTATATTCATGTATATAGGAGCAGTATTATAGTAGTTATATTCTTGTACATAAGAGCCGTATTATAGTAGTTATATTCTTGTACATAGGAGCAGTATTATAGTAGTTATATTCTTATACATAGGAGGCAGTATTATAGTAGTTATATTCTTGTACATAGGAGCAGTATTATAGTAGTTATATTCTTGTACATAGGAGCAGTATTATAGTAGTTATATTCTTGTACATAGGGGCAGTATTATAGTAGTTATATTCTTGTACATAGGAGGTAGTATTGTAGTAATTATATTCCTGTACATAGGAGCAGTTTTATAGTGGTTATATTCTTGTACATAGGAGCAGTATTATAGTAGTTATATTCTTGTACATAGGAGCAGTATTATAGTAGTTATATTCTTGTACATAGGAGCAG
Organism: Bufotes viridis; assembly: GCA_033119425.1. NCBI lineage: Eukaryota > Metazoa > Chordata > Amphibia > Anura > Bufonidae > Bufotes > Bufotes viridis. The sequence continues at coordinate 96,520,810 of CM065598.1, read as the reverse complement.
TATTACAGTAGTTATATTCTTGTACATAAGAGCAGTATTATAGTTGTTATATTCTTGTACATAGGAGCAGTATTATAGTAGTTATATTCTTGTACATAGGAGCAGTATTATAGTAGTTATATTCTTGTATATAGGAGCAGTATTATAGTAGGTATATTCTTATACATAGGAGGCAGTATTATAGTAGTTATATTCTTGTACATTGGAGCAGTATTATAGTAGTTGTATTCTTGTACATAGGAGCAGTATTATAGTAGTTATATTCTTGTATATAGGAGCAGTATTATAGTAGGTATATTCTTATACATAGGAGGCAGTATTATAGTAGTTATATTCTTGTACATTGGAGCAGTATTATAGTAGTTTTATTCTTGTACATAGGAGCAGTATTATAGTAGTTATATTCATGTATATAGGAGCAGTATTATAGTAGTTATATTCTTGTACATAAGAGCCGTATTATAGTAGTTATATTCTTGTACATAGGAGCAGTATTATAGTAGTTATATTCTTATACATAGGAGGCAGTATTATAGTAGTTATATTCTTGTACATTGGAGCAGTATTATAGTAGTTTTATTCTTGTACATAGGAGCAGTATTATAGTAGTTATATTCTTGTACATAGGGGCAGTATTATAGTAGTTATATTCTTGTACATAAGAGCCGTATTATAGTAGTTATATTCTTGTACATAGGAGCAGTATTATAGTAGTTACATTCTTGTATATAGGAGGCAGTATTATAGTAGTTATATTCTTGTATATAGGAGGCAGTATTATAGTAGTTATATTCTTGTTCATAGGAGGCAGTATTTGAATACAGGAGAGTACAGGACAAGACCAGCATCCATAAATGAATTTAGCCTTTGTTCAGAAAAAATGTAAATCGGCAGGAACAGAAGATACTGCTGAAATGTTTTGATATTTTAGAGGCCTTGATCAAAGCTACAGTATTAACAGCATTAGGTCTTAATTATAGCAGTATTACAGTAGTTATTTTTTTGTACACAGGATGCTGTATTTAGGTAGATTATTGGGGACGAATGTTCCTGCGAGCACTTGTTCCCAACAATCTGCTGATGTAAAGGTGCAGCTGATCACCCATTGAACGGACTAAACGCTTGTTCGTCGGGTGAAACTGTCGCTAGCGCTGGCAAGTAAATTATCATTTCTGGGCAGCAGATTGTATATTCTAAAGAGCGATGTAGTGCCCAGAAACAAGGCAACCACATGAGGACGAGCGATGGCAATAACGAACGCTTGTCATCTTACTGTGGAGGTGATCGCCGTATGTAAATGTAGCGCTTCACCTCCTCAGACAAGCAGCCGCCTCTGCTTCACCTCGCCTCCTCTAAATCCACCTTTAGCACTGTTGTATTTTTATACTTAGCGGGCAGTATTACGGTAGGTATGTAGTGGTCTCATTACATCCATATGTATATCTTCTTTCGTTAATGGTTCCGCCGCAGTGTTCCTGCCCTCTTTCTTCCCTCCACACGCCGTGTCCAGAAGTATTTTTAGAAAGTGACATTTATGCGCTCTCATATTTTAATCAGAAGTTGAAAGGTTTCTTGAACATATCTAATTGGCATCTGGAGCCACACGGCGGGCGTCAGAGGTGTGAAGCAAGGTCCAGAGCAGTCGATTGTGTTCAGATACTGAAGGTTGTATCGCGCATTTCCTCCGAACCTGTGCTGCTCATTATGAGCTGTGAGATCCTTCATCTTCGTTTTAATTAAGTCTGTGAAATTTCTCCTGCTATGTTAAAATCAGTGTTGTGTCATTCACACATGTCGAGGATGTGAAGGTTGTGTGGGAGGATTAGCACTTCTGGTAACTTTTATTATATCGTGTTATAAGTCTTTGGCTCGTTCTGGGGGGGTTTGATCCATATATGTACGATATGTTGGAGATTTCTCTATGCTTGGTGTGGTCATAGAAGCATCCCTGTGGGTCTTTATGTGACGTTCAGGTCCTGGCTTCATACTTATAGCATAAATTCCCCTAAGTCTTTGCTTGCTGCATTAAGAAGATTACACAGTTGAATGAGGATTGAGGGAAAATCTCTGTTTTCAGGACATAAAATAAGTTTCTAGTCCCTTTAGAGTCGTTAAGCTGGCAGTAGATTCTGCTTCCCAAAGCCTGGTTACATCAGAGCCTTAGTAGTAGTAGTGTTGAGAGAACTTGTGTTTTAGGTTCTCCGTCCAAAGTTCGGGTTCGGGTTATCGAATAATCCCGTTATGGATTCCGCTACCACGGCCCATAACGGAATTTGGAATCCATAATGGTATTCTTCGATAACCCGAACCCCAACTTTGGACGTAGAACTTAAAAAACAAGTTCGCTCAACACTATTCTGCGTCCAAAGTTCGGGTTATTGAAGAATCCCGTTATGGATTCCTTTACCACGGACCATAATGGAATTTAAAATCCATAACGGTATTCTTCGATAACCCAAACTTTGGACGCAGAACTTAAGTTCACTCAACACTAATTATAAACCAATATGTCTATGGCCAATAGGAGCTTCATGTGACTGGGTCACAGGGAGGCCTTTCCCTGCAACTTCAGGACAGTAAGTATATTAAAAGCTTTCTCTTAGGGCTCATGCACGCGACCATATGTATGTTCTGCAAAACACAGATCAGCCAAATAAACTGATGACTCTTTTTTTTATTGCGGATCCATGCCTGTCCTTGTCCGCAAAACGGACAAGAATAAGACGTTTTATCTTTTTGCAGAATAGACTTGGGGACATACGGAACGCACACAGTAATTTCCGTTTATTGTGTTGTTTTTGCGGCCCCATTGAAATGACTGGTTCCGCATACGGGCCGCAACAAAAATGGACACGGACAAAAAATACATACGTGTGCATGAGCCCTTACAGGTATGCTCTGTATAGTTAAGCTGGGTTTACATGTCCTGAAAACTTCTAAAATATATTAAAAGTACAAAATCAAGCAAGCCACAATCCATGTAGTATCCTCCAGTTCTCTGATTATGTCCCGATTCTAATCCATGAATAGCTCCATTCAGTGACGGTAAATGCTGGCTGCAGACACCAGTACACAAGGTCGTGTGCATGAGCCCTAAGAGAAAGTTTTTAATAAGCTTACTGTTGCAAATTTGCAGGGAAAGGCCTCCCTATAACCCAGTCTCATGAAACTCTTACTGGCCATAGAAATAATGGCTTATAATACACAATAAACAGCAAAGGCTCTGATGTAACCAGGCTTTGGGAGCCTTATATAGATTTAGTCTCGAATTCAGTGTGAGCTGTATGGAGTAGGCTTATCAGCTCCCCCTAGTGGTGACTGGACTCAGCAGGAAATGTGTCATTTGATTCCACAAGTGAAGATCTAGGGATTTGAATTCTTTAATAAAAATTAAGTTCTAACCCTTAGGAAACATTTAATTAGATTAACATACATTTAGGCCAATTTTTTTTAAAGATGAAAACGTAATTCCTATTTATCCAAAAAGAACAGGAGAAGCCTGTTAGTGGTTAATGCTCGAGTATCGTATGTAAGACGTCGCATGTCAGTCCTTGCTGGAAATCTTAGAAGAACTAATCTCAGGTTGAGATAGAATCGAGAGACAAAGCCTCCTATCTGCCAATGTAAAAGGCCTCTGTTATTGATATAAGTCCTATCGCTGAAGACTGGATGTATCGCTGCGAAGATCAGGGCGCCAACCGCGGTATCTCAGGCACAAAACAATTGTGATCTGCGGGGTGGCCGCCTTGGCTCAGACATGAAATGGAATGCCAGATAGCTGTAAATGCAGATAATAATTGAGTCTGAAGTGCATAAGAGGAGCTGGGAATCTCATCCTAGCGCTCTCATCAAATGTGAAAGATATTGCCGGTGCAGGAGGAGAGAGATTGCACAATGACTCGGAGGCTAATGGCAGGAGCACTGCAGCGGGTGGGCAGAGCACTGCTATACAAGGCTCATAGAGTGCAAGGACAGGGGTCATCACCGAGTAATGCACAGCTCCCCCTAGAGCTCTCACTCAGCTTTCCCAGGCTCCTGAATGCCTAGAGAAGTTGAAAAGGCTGTATTACTAGATAACCTAGTCTGAGGCTAATATTACATGGTGACTTTGGCCGTGGCACAGCAAAAGAGTGCAGTGTAGTTCTGCTTGCATCGCAGCTAATGAAGGTGAACACGCAAGTTTCTGAGACACAACAGTCGAATGATATCCAGCAGGTTTGGATTTTTCTTCAAATGTCAGGTTGTGAGCTGTAATGTCACCCCATTCGCTTTCACTAGCTGCGATGCACTGTGGTCTTTGGCTGTACATCGTGTATTGCAGCCAAAGTCACAGTGTAGTTCGAGCTTTATGAGCCTTGAAAAGAAGAGATTATGTTAAAAAATGATGCATTTTTCCTTTTCTGAAAATTGATTAAAATAAATTCTACAGCCAGAGTGCGGGTAGTTTTTGGCTCACTGTCATAGTTGCATGAATACTTTAGGGTGTGATTTGGCTGGGAATCCAATGTAATTTAGGATTTGCAAGACTCATTAGACGCAAAAAAAAAAGATGGTGGCTTGCCGCAAGTGACTCATGCTGAGCTCTATGCTGGAGAAGTGCCTTGCAGTGAAAAATCCCTTAGGTTTAGATTTTTTGTGATTTTTTTTTTTTTGTCGCGGTCCTATCAGATTGTGTGTAGTACAGATTGAAAGATTGTCAGTTTCGATTGTGTAGGGGAGGGTTTAAGTTAACCGATATCTGCCCTTACTAGTCTATCCTTAAGATATTGTGGTCTCTTGTAACACATTATGATAGGATTCTGAAATGTCTGGATATGATTGTCGGAGAACGGGCCGATGTTTTTGTGTTATGGACTGAATTTTTAGTATCATGGGATGATAGGTGAAAACCAGTGGAAGACGAGGAGGAGAGGGAGTGGCGTTGGTGGTAGATGATGTGCATGGACTGTTCTCTTTTAAGTAGGGAAACCGGGTAGCCTCTATCTTGGAATTTTTGAGACATTTCCTCTAGGCATTGGTTACAAAGGACGGGGTCGCTGACAATTGTGGCAACCCTTTAAAATTGTGATCGACGTAAAGCTTTTTTTGTGGTATGTGTTTCCTTTAATTTCCCAACTATTGATGTCAGGCTTACTGGCCTATAGTTGCCCGATTCCTTTCTACTACCTTTCTTGTGAATTGGCACAAAGTTTGCTAATTTCCACTCTTCTGGGACGACTCCGGTTACCAGTGATTGGTTAAATAAATCTGTTGGTGGTTTTGCTAGTACACCTCTAAGCTCTTTTAATAGCTTTGGGTGTATCCCATCAGGCCCCTGTGATTTATTTGTATTAATTTTAGACAGCTGACTTAGAACCTCTACCTCTGTAAAGACACATGCATCAAAGGATTCATTATTCTTCCTCCCTAACTGAGGTCATTCTCCTTCATTTTCCTTTGTAAAAACTGAAAAGAAGTATTCATTTAGGCCAAAAAGTCAAGAACCAGGAGATCAATACCGTACCAAATCGGCAGAAGCCAAAGCGTAGTCCGCTGCCACCCAAACGCTGCTGCCACCACCACACAGAGGCAGCACCAGCCGGGGGAACTATGACAGTTGTATTGGTGTTTCATGCCTAAGGTTGCCGTGTAGCCTCAAGAAACTTCTTTCAAGGGTTCTGTCTGACAAGACATATTATAGTGTAGAATTTTTTTGAAAAGTGTTACTTTGCTGTCTTATTAACTTTTGTATGTTTTTCCTCTTTTGCAGTCGTGTCTTCAAGACAGACATGGAGCTGGAGGTGCTGCGTTACACCAACCGCGTCTCCAGCGAGGCTCATAAAGAAGTAAGTGAGACTCCTTATCACACGGACCACTCATTCTTGTCTTGTTCTTGACCCGTGTTTCATGTCTGGCCATGTCTTCTCTTTGTAGTCTGCCTCTTCGCAGTTAATTGTATTGGCTGTGGGGAAATGTGGCTATTGATTCCATTGTTGCTTTTATGTGTCGGTAATAGGATTGTCCCAGTATACCTCATTTCTATGTATAGCAGTGGCTGAGATCATTAGATATCCGGACTCGTTGTCTGCCGTGACGATGACGGCTGCTGCATTCAGGTAGAAACCAAGCAAGTATAACAGATATCAAGTATCTGTGCAGAGCTCCTGCTGCCGGGTCACAGAATCCCATCCACTTCTCTCTTCAGTACTTATACTTTGTTGTAACTATATTGCTGCAGTCTAACCTATGTGCAGTGCTAAAAATGTATTGCCTGAAGCAAGCCGTGTGAATGTGAACCTATCGGAGGAGCAGCCATAGCTTCTAAGGAAGCCACCTACACTCGTATTGCTAGAACATAACTTATAATGAGATTTTTTTGTGTTCTTGTTTTATCATGGCATCAGTCAGGATTTAAGTATGTCTTTGGCAGGAGTTTTTCTTGCCGCTGTCTTCGCAAAAACATAAGATGGAACAAAGCTAAAGGTTCCCATACACCTTCAGTAGCTGTCCGATGAGCGCTCATTTGGCTGACAGCTATTGCTCCCAACTCGGTTTGTAGATGTTGTCGATGGAGGAGTGTTCTGCTGCCCGATACTCACTCCCCATCGGGCATTGGAATCCTTCTCGCCACTGTCATGGTCTGTGGGGGAGAGTTGGGCGCTCCATTTATTCATTAGACTGTTGACTGGTCCAACCAGTGGGTTTGGCCAACATTAGTATAATGTATTTGGGGGCCTTTAGGCTTTGTTCTGTGTTGTATCTTCCGTCTATAGTGGAAGCCGCAGCACTGTGGCCTATCCATCACACCCCAGACACCAGCTGCATCTTCTGGACCCCATTGACGTAGAACGGGGGTCTTGTTGGGTTCAATCAGTGTGTCCATTACTTTGTTGGGAACAGTCGATGGCTGATTTCTACATGTGGACTCAACTGTTCTCTGGCTAAAAACCCGCAACAAAATGATAATTTTATGGTTTTTTTTCATGCATTGTGCTGTAATTTGCTGTGGGTTTGCTACGTCAATTCATCCTAATGAAGCCTTTGATGCAAATATGAATAGAGCTGCTCACATAATTTGTGTCAGAACACACACCAAAAATAGCAAACTAAATAACTACAGTTTGTAAAAGCGCTGTCGCTTCTTTTATTTTATTTTTAAATCTTAATGATCTGTCGCTTGCTAAAAATCTGTGACATGGTCATAAGTGTTAGACATCAGCTTCACTTGTTCCATTGTTGGCCCACAGGTCATGAAAGCTGCAAGAGTTGGGATGCGGGAGTACGAGCTGGAAAGGTACGTCACTCACCCGTAAAATGCCCTAAACTCCAGTTATCTGTAGCTGCCGCCGACCGTTGAAGTCATGACAGCAGAAGGATCCTGTGGCACCATGCACACCTCTGTACCCCATCTACACTGCAGTGCTATGTAGTCAGACCTCAGTGCAGTGCGGCATATCTATTGTCTGAGGCCAGCTATGGATGGTGCCAAGTGTGAGGTCATAAGGATCAGAGTATCGGGTATAACATTTATAAAGGTCACCTATACTCTTACGTTGTCAAATATAACCTATATCTGCTGATATTTATGAAAAATACCAGTTCAGTGCACTTTCATGGATATCATGGTCTGCACCCTTTCCAGAAACAGCGCCACTCCTGTCCAAAGGTGCTTCATGGTACATATATTAAGTAGAGGCCCACCGATCATGATATATCAGAATATTGTCTGATTTAGTTAACGGAAGTCTCTCAGCCGTACCTGAGGGGTTGGAGTTCTTTCATTGTGGTGGACATCACTGAGATCTCATTTTGTCACACATCACTTGGACTGGATTTTCCCTTAAAGGGGTTATCCAAGATCTATAATGACCCCCCATATGCCCGGGCCCCTCACAGAGGTAGTACTTAACTCGCTTCCCGGCACCCTCGTCACGTCTCATACCGGCATGGCCACCGCTGAAACATCCGGCGTCAGAAGGGCAGCCAGTAGCAGGCCGCCAGTGGAACGATCCTTCCTAGCTTCGCGGGTGACATTGCAGTCTGCTGTTGGATATTCAGCTGCGGCCATGCGGGGATCAGGAGCGAGGCAAGTATAATCTATAGGAGGGGCCAGGCATTAGGGGGGGCATTATAGAACTTGGATAACCCCTTTAAATTATTAGAGCTTTCCCGGTCCCTGTATATCAATATCCCTGATGCTAAGCTCGTCTTCTACTCAAGCCTGAGGATAGAATTGCCCTTAATATTTTATTATTCTTAAAATCATAAAATAATCCGGAGTAAATAGTAGTCATTGGCGGTCATTTATCAAACGCACACAACTGGTATAACAAAATTGCCATTTGGGCAATATTTCATATGAAAAACTGAGTGGCTTAGGTTTGTCAGGCCCCGTTGGTGTCCGTAAAATGACGGATGCTTTTTTTTTTTTTTTTTTTGGGGGGGGAAATGCAACAGAAAAATAGAAACACAGATGCAAATGTGAACAAAGCCTAAGTTGCCAAAAACGGATCCGTATTTATACCGCTCTTAGCCCATAGAAGCCAGTGGGGTTTGGATGGTTTTTTTTTTTATCATCACAAATTATTGTAAAAAATAATGAAAGAAAATATGCATTTCACACCCATATTTTCATATGCAAGTGTGAACAAGCCCTTAAAATGTTGTATGCAGTCTGTCTAGGTAATGGCTTTTTATAGAGCAAAAAGTAAAAAATGCATTCAGCTGTTACTATGTTATTTTTGCCTATTTACTTAATTCCTCCCAATCGTTAGCGCCACCATATTCCGCAGAGCTTTACAATTCAGGGGATTCATGTTCAAATCAAAATAGACGTGACAGGATTACAGGCTAATGTACAAATTAACATTGGGAGTGAAGGCCCTGCTCACAAGAGCTTACAATCTATGAGGAAATTGGGTGACAGAAAAAGTAAAATAAATTAATTTTATACAGTGGTCCAGACATCTTTGTACTCACACCTTGAATAATTCCCCCCCTCCTTTTGTCTCAATTGTGTTGTAATCGCCGTCCTCCGTGTACAGCTGGTTAACTGTGCGGCAGATATCTGTACCAATTATCTGGAAAAAACCCATCTGAAACGTGCTCAATTGGCCATGGCGGCATCGCTCTGCCTCGCCGTTTTGCATGAGCTTCTTCAACGGCTCCTTTCACAAGGGTTTCTGAATGATCCTCTAATTAAAATGGCTGCCTTTGATGTAATTGAAGTGCAGGATCGTGATAGACGGCGCATTTACAGCACGGCCAAGTGTTTACAGACGTCGATTTTATGAACAGGATATAATTTATGAACAATTGGCGGCTGATGACACTAGTCCGTAAACAAAAAACTATTTAGTCATGCTGACCTGAACGTTTGTTCCCTTGGGTCTGCGAAGGCTGATTGACAACCAGTAGGACTTTCAGTACAGCTCCGGTACGGGTTGTCACCAAACCTTGCCAAAATCCTGAATGTCAGGAAGCAAGAAAGAAAATTCTTAAAGGGGCTCTGCTCTTTGTAAGATTTATTGCATATCTGTTATATCGGTGAAAGATTGCTTGGTCTACGAGCGATAATGAGCATGACGGCTTCTTTCGTTTTACGACCGACTTAGCTGTGATCTCGTCTCGTTAATGTAGCAGTATTTTTCGCCATTTATGCCGTAACCGTCTGAATCGCCGTCAGATCCCATTATAGTCCATGAGGAGCCAGCAGTGTCCTGCTATGCCATTAAACTCCGGTGGTCTGCTCCTCTTCCAGTAGTAGCCTACGGCTTGGCCTTCATCGCCACCTGTATCTGTTCTGTGGGTCTATCGGGGGGGTCTAACTTTAGGGTGCACATTCTGTCCGTTTAAGAGGCAGAAGGAGTACATGCGTAGAGTAGGAGCAGGCTGTGGGTAGAAGCAGAGCTATTCCACCGACTGGGCCCGTCGGAGGGCGGAGATGCCCGCAGATCGGCCAGCCGGGGAACAGGGAAGCAGGTGAGCAGAACGCCATGCTCTGGAGCCGAGCTGTGGTGGGAACGAGCTGCGATAACCGATATTAGGCTTTTTGACTACAAATCTAGAGAATCGATTGCCAAAAAAGGCACCTGTTAAGTGAAACTACCCTGCAAGTGTAATGGTCCCCATTGGATAACCCCTTTCTAAAAATCCTATTAAGGGCTCACTTGAACGTATTTTCTTTCCGTGTCCGTTCCGTTTTTCTTGCGAACTGTATGCAGAACAATTCATTTCAATGGGTCGGCAAAAAAAAAAAAAGTTACTGTGTGCATTCCGTTTCCGTATGTCCACAAAAAAATAGAACATGTCCTATTATTGTCCGCATTACACACAAGGATAGGACTGTTCTATTGGGGGCCAGCTGTACTGTTCCGCAAAATACGGAATGCACAACGCCATCCGTATTTTTTGCGGACCGCAAAATACATACGGTCGTGTGCATGAGCCCTAAGGCTGGTGTGTTAGCAACCGAATAAAGGACAAAATATCTCTTCCAACTCAACGCCACTTTACTGACTGTTTAATATTTAGGTCAGAGAGCTGTAAATGTAATCCAGCGAGCCGCAAGAAATGGGGAAAAAATATTTACTGACGTCAAAAATCGTCTTTGAATAATAAAATCCCCCCCCCCCCAGGACCAGACAACATCTGTTGAGTAATTTCAGTGTTTGGCAGGGATGAGCACACGTGGGTCGTACAGCAGCGGCAGACAGCGTCCGTGAGCCGAGACACCCTGTCGGGGTATGCCACAGAATCAGATTCATTTCTTTACTGTAGTCAATTGCAAGTAGCGGCGACCCGTGTTGGTCCCGACGGGAGCAATTACTTCTGCTGGTGCGACTCCCCCCCCATGCTCAATATTCCAATGTCAAAGGGAAAGTTTAACCCCTTTTAGACTTTAATCAGGCTCGTCTGGTGTAGGCAGAGTGGGGTGCAGGCCTGGTTCTTCAGAGAATTTGATAAAGACAGTGTCAATGGCTGCGAGATGCAAGCCCTTTATTTACTGATCAGTAACGGAGTGCAAGGAGCCGTCATTTATAATGTTCTCCTCGGTACCAGCGCAGCCGTTTCATCTTCCATTATAAAGCTGTTCCCAGCCAGCAGTGTGTTTACATAGGGGGCACATACTTCTTAGCAGGCCAGTTTAGGCTGGTGACTATGCTAAATTTTTGATTACATGCAATTCCAAACGTATTCAGATCCAGGTGCTGGTTTACAGAATACCTTTAAGGTATAATATAACACAATGTGATAAAATATTAGATTTATATTTATATGAATACAGTGAAATGTCAGTGATATACACTAGTTCTAAGAAAAGGCTCATTATAATACCAGATGCATCAACAGCAACTTGTTGATGGTTTCCAATCAGAGTAACAAGAGTATACTTATTTTACACTGTCCATAAAAATGAGTTGAAAATAAAGTGAAAACATCCAAAAAGATGGTGAATCACTAAGATATCACACTTGACACTTGCTGACTGTACAGTCAATTTGTTGGATTATTTCCCAGGGGGTTTGGCTTATGACTGTATCCACAGGTGATAAATGTATGGTCTCTGGGGTCCAACTGATCATGAGAACAAAGACCCCGAGTCACGTACTGGAATTTAGTAATGGTCCGACATTTACTGTCTATGGGACCGACCGATGTGTTCGGCCATCTCCATTAGTCCCGTAGACCATGAATGGAGTGGTGTGTACGCCCAACAGCGTCACCATTTAAGTGGGAGGGCTTGGAAAACGTGAGATTCCTGTTCTTGGGATCGTCTATGATCATACATGTATCTCCCGTGGATGGATGATAAATGTTGCTTGTGGGCTAGTCCATTTTAAGTCAGCCATAAACAGAAGATAAAAGCCCTTATCTGTGGAGAAGAGAAGATCAGGCATGTTGGATTTGAACTCCTCTTTCGAAGGTGATACAGCTATGGACTGACAGCTATCTAAACGGTGATGCCCACTGTATTCGGAGAGCTGCATTTTGACCTCTTAATTTGTTTGTTTTTTTACTGTTTTTTAAGAGATGGACCCTGTGAATCATTCGTCTTCTGAGATTCAATAGTGAAAAGGAAATTTATTTAGGCACGTAAAGCAGAGAAATGAGCAGGAACCGGTATGGTAGTTAACACGCTGGAAGACATTGCCGGTGGCCAGGACATCAAACGGCAATGTAATGGCTTCTCAGTGTGAGTCCAGGAAATTTTAACTAGATAACAAGTAGAGTTTCCTGACTTATAGAGGGGGCCGGCATTCTGCGGGGCTTTGAAGCCAGATGATATGAAGCTCCCAGGTCAGGAATCGCACTGCAGTCCCGTTTCATCATGTAGATAACGCTCCAGTGCAGTGTAAGGACACTTCATGCTCTGGTCCAGATTACCCTCAAAAATATTGAAATTAGTTTTGGGCTGCTGCCAAATATTGAATTGATGACCAGTAGAAAGTCAACGAGTGCTTCATTTTAAACAAAATATATATATTTTCGTATTGCTCCAGTGCAACTTTGCAAATGGACTTAATGAAAAATGTTCTACTGTGTAGGTTCAGACCTATGTGTCTCAGTGTTAACAGACTTATAACCAGGTGCTGGTTTGTCTGATCCTGCACTCGTACTCCCATTTTTCCATACTCCTTATCAGACTACACAAGGTGTGTTTGTAGTCTGGTACCATGGAGACGCGGTGATTGCAAGGTTGGAACTTAGAAATTCACTATAAAATAAGCTTGATTTATACTCCATACCTGCAACCTTGCTGGTGATGCATCTAAATTTGGGGCTCATTCGGACGAACATTTTTGCGGAACAGAATGGCCAGCCCTATGATAGAAATGCCTACTCTTGTCTGCAATTGCGGACAACAATAAGGGCACGTTCTATCTTTTTTGTGGGGCTGCGGAATGGAAGTATGGATTTCGATTGAAGTGAACGGGTCCGAATCTTACCCACAAAAATTGAGGAACAGTTGCGGACACAAATATCCGGTCGTGTGAATGAGCCTTTATTCGGGTGCCTCTGCCAGTAGGTAACATGTCCCTATAGGGGGAAGTCAGAGGTCAGTTCCTACACTGTCACAAGTCCTGTGGTCTTGCACATTGATATTGTGTTAAGGTAACTCTCGATTTTACAGCGACCAGTGGACAGTCACCATTGACTTGCAGGCGGTTGGGGAAAGCTGGATGACAACTCCTGTGAAAACTGTCAGGGCTGTCATATTATTTGTCACCAATCTCCGATCTAACCAAGAGTGTGCCAAAACCGTTTTTTTTTTTTTGTTTTTTTTTTTGGGGGACGGGGGGTTGTCTTTTTAATGCTAGAGCCCCAGATCATGTAGTTTAGTTGAAAGTTGTAAGCTTTGTATTTGTAACAGCAGATGAATTGTATGCACATTATCCCGAAGCCGATGCTTTTATCCGGAAATCCAGAACGAGATGACATTTATAACGTAGAGCTATGAAAGCGGCTTCACCATTTGGAGTTTGCTCCCAATTTGCCAGATGTAGTCCGGCGCACGTTCATCGCCGCCTCAGGATCTGCCTCCAAAACCTAATTTTATCCTTGCCCTTTCCAGAATGCAAAAAGAGACTTTGGCCTGACGTGTCTCTCTGCGGAGGACGTAAACCATTTATTTAAATACAGTGGAATCGGCGCTACGCTTTTATTTTAATATAGTAACACCTGCTGTTTGTTCCAATCTCCTACTCTCCGGCACTGCCAAGAACAGTTTATGCACAAAGTCACATCTGAAAAAAACATGTTTTACCTTCATTTCTCTCCGGGGCCTGTTAATGTCACAAGGAGAAGGAAAGCTTTAGTTAAATTATATTTTTTTATGTAACATGCAAACTAATAAATTAATGGAAAGAGGATACTTGGAACAAAAAAATGTTCTCTCCTGTAAGTTTAAAGGAGTACTCCACTTCTGGGCTGCTAAATACAGGCTATATGGACCACTTTTTATATGGCTCAATCATGCATGTAAAATATAAAATTAAGCAATTTTTCACACAGTTTTGAAAATTATCATGCAGTTTTGAGTATGCAGCGCCTATGCATATGCATTTCTCTTTATTAATACAGACGACTGGTTTCAAAATGTTACTCCACTTCCTCTGCTTTACTGGTTGATTTATGGGTTCGACCAACCCCACAAGAATCTCTAGAATGGGGGGAAGAGGGGTCCAAAATCCCCTCTCTGAATGGCGCTGTAGTGCACCCGTCTACGCTGTCTACGTCAGTCTCATAAGTAATTGGAGCCGTGCATGGACTTCATTCAGGGAGGGGACTTGGGGTCTCTGAGGATGACTGGGGGCTCCAGCAGTTGGATGTCCCTGCACCTATCCAATACTTTTCGTGGCACAGCCCCTTTATGTAGCATTTTCTGTTGAGATATTCTTATGCCTTCATCAACCTAATGTTCATCCCCTTCTCTAATTTAATTTTTTTCTCTGCTTGAAGACCCATGGAGACGAGGCTTTTAATTTCCATTATTGTACAACATTTCCAAACGATCCCAACAACTAATTTGTGTCCGGTTTCCTTTCGAGAACCATCCATCACCCAGACTTTAAACAAATTTTCCCCGGCAGCCGCTAATGGTTCCGTCAGGTCGAGGACATGAAGCTCCACATGTGATCCAATTGTTTATCTGTTCCATTAATGTCCTGCTCAGATCTTTAATCTCTTTTGGGACTTGTCTTCTCCTTCAGATCCTCGTCCCACGGTCACTTCTCAGCCACTGACCTTGAGAAATGCATTAGCGGCGCCCGGCGCAAGATATTTAAAAGATTATTAAAAGCACGGCGTGAAATAATGAGAACAAAATGATTTAGACGGCAGACGGCTCCACTTACATCTTAAGAAATTAAGTTATTTATGACATTTTAAGATCCTGCCTCCTTTCCATAGCCACTCAATCCAGTCGGAACGTAAGCGTCCGCCTGCTAGTCTCTAATGACCATCAATAACATCTGTTCCCGTCACCCTGTCTGCTGAGCGGAAATCCATCACAGGCCTCAGCATCTCACGAGGAAGATCAGAATTGGCATGTTTTATTGATGTAACTGGTACCTGTCAGTCGCTCGGGGACGGATCAGAGCTGAAGACGCACAAGATGAAAGTGGCCGGCCGTTTGTTTTGCAGAATTACTAAACAACTTATGTGCATTAAGCTGTAAATTGTTGGCCATTTTGTCTCAGGTCAAGCAGATTATTTTTTTTTTAAATATACATATATATATATATATTTTTTTTTTATGAAAAAACACCCGTTTTCTAAATTATTTTAAATTAACTTTTTTTTATTTATTTTAAATAAAAATATTATTTTATGTAAGTAAGACCTCTGCTTTTCCTCATAAGTTTAGTTTTAGTAAATATTTAATTTCCCCATAAAATCTTTTACTCTTAATTTGACAACTAGATGTTACCATTCCCCTTGTCAAAGGGGTGTGTCCTCTACATAGCCTGATTCTGTTAGTGCTGATTGGACAGTGTAGGGACAGACCCCCAACTGTTCACCCCCAGTTGTCAATTTAGCCATAAATCTTTAGACGGAATAACAGAAGGACAGCACAACACGGTTATAAGAAAGCTGTTCCAAGAATTATTTCGCTCTGTTGCATTTTATTTAAAGGGCATCTGTCATCAGATTTGTCCCTATGACACCGGCTGACCTGTTACATGTGCACTTGGCAACTGAAGGCATCTGTGTTGGTCCCATGTTCATATGTGTCCGCATTGCTGAGAAAAATTATGTTTTAATCTATGCAAATGAGCCTCTAGGAGCAACGGGGGCGTTACCCTTACACCTAGAGACTCAGCGCTCTCTCTGCAACTGCTGTGCCCTCTGCACTTTGAACACAAAGACCAGGTGGTGAAAACTAGATCATGCTTGGCCCTGTCAGAGTGTAGAGGGTGCGGCAGTTGCAGAGAGAGCAGAGCCTCTAGGTGTAGTGGTAACGCCCCCGTTGCTCCTAGAGGCTCATTTGCTTGTATTAAATCATTTTTCTCAGTAATGCAGCCACATATGAACATGGGACCAACACGGATGTCTTCAGCTGCCGAGTGCACATGGAACAGGTCAGCCAGTGTCATAGGGACAGATCTGCTGACGGTGCCATACGAAGGGGGCTCTGTTCATGACATATATACATTGTATAAAGAAGTAATGTCTCTGGGTCTTCCCATGAGCCGGTGCACTTTCCAATATCTGGGTACCATATTATAGTTCATCCTGTTCTTCTTGGTTCAGACTTGACATGTTCACACAATGGAATTTTCACACAGATTTTGGCGCATATTCCACGTTGAATTCGGCGTTCCCCTGCTTTCAATGGGAATGCACGCTGTCGTTTATACGTTCCTCAGGATGTGAAAAGCCGCGTGACACTGCAGTCGTTCCCGTCAATCTCTTTCACCAGTTTCTCAGCGGTAAATATAATCATTGAAAATTAAAAAAAAAAAAATATCCAGCAATAATTATTTTTTTTTACGTTTTTTTATGGAAATATGAGATTTTTAATCCACTTGAATCCAGCAGTGTTCCTGCCCTCGCTCCTCACTGAAATTGCATTTATATTTGTGCAGACATGCAAATTAATTTTAATCTGCAGACGGCAAAAAAAAATAAAAAATCTCGTTATGTAACGCATCGGAGGAATGAAACGCGTGAAAACAAACAAGGCATAACATTGCGTCGTAATCAGATGCTAATGGAGGGGGGTACATTCTGTACTAATAAATGTCTGGAATACTCTGAAGAAGCAGATCAGGATTCTGCTGTATAATAATTACACTAAATGGAGATAATTATACCCGCTGATACTTGGTGTTTGCAGCAATTACACCATTGTATACTCCGCCTGTCAGGATGGAAGAAGTAAACACAAGTGTGAAGTGCTCTGCTTCTTTTTATAGGCCCAGTATATAAATATATATGTAAGTGTATCAGACACAGACATATTTTGGGATTGTAGTCTTCATAATCGTACTTATAATACTGACCCCTACTAAGCTACCGGCCTGTAAAAAGTTTTGGAAGTAATTTAACAGAGAAAAGTATGGAAAAGCAGAACAGTCCTAAAATCACAGCCTTCCTATGGTCCTGAATGGAGTTTTGCATGCAGCATTACATGCCACAGTGCCTTTACACCTCGATAACAACCCAAGTGGGATCTGTAAATGGTGGCCATATCGATGATCACCGAAGGTTCCCAAAAACAAAAGGATTTAGTCAGCCGGTTTTGGGCCTTAAATGGGTTTTCTGAGAGTATCTGGTCAATGGGGGTCCGACACCCGAGACCCCCGCTGATCAGCTATTTCAGAAGGCAATGCACTCACAGTAGCACTGCTTTTTTTTTCAATGAAAACGTGTATTTTGTTTTGTTTTTTACTTGTAAACTTTTTTTATATTTAATAAAACTTTTTTTATACTTTTTAACCGCTTACTTGTCCCAAAAGGGGACTTTAACAGGCAGTCTTTTGATCGCATCTTTAATACCCTCTGCTGGGCCCTTCATTTGACCCCAGGTTGCCATGCCAAGGCATCAGCACCCTGCAATCTCATTTGCAGGGTGCCGATCAAAGACAGAAGGAGCTCCCTCTGTAAAAACTACTCAGATGCCATGGTCAATAGGGTGCTAATGCCTTGGCATGGCAGCCTGGGGTCAAATGAAGGCCTCACAAGCGGTGTGGGCTGTTACAGCAGGGGCCTGGCTCCATGAGAGCCGAAGCCACATTCTGTGCCCCACGGGAGACACGTGCCGCACTCAGACCAGGCCATCCTAAAAAGGTGGCGGCCTAGCCTAAGGCCTGTTAGTAACCACTGTAAAAAGTGCATGGGTGGTCAATAATGGGTTAAAGGGAATATGTCATCAGAAATTACCTATTTAAATCAAGTTATGTTAAACATATTTGTGAAGAATTTTTGGTGGTTATTTTAAATTTTCCATATCACTATATATAAATTGAAAAAAAGAAAACCCATAAATCCTGTAGTTTTTGCGCTGGCTACTTTAGCCTAATAATAGCTTCTTCTAACTTCTTGGTCTGCACAGGTCACTGTACTGCAGTTATCTTCTTATTACAAGCAGGATTTGAATGACTGATTTCATCTTTAGGCCCCTTTCAGCGTGAAAAACGCATTGCGCTTGCGCAACTGAACGCATTCGCAGACAAAAGTGACTTACTGTAGATAACACAGGATCCCCTATTCACAATAGGTGATATCAGCTCCCTCCCGACCTCTGCACAGGTCACAGAGCTTGCCTAGAAAACTCTCCGCTCCTGACCATCCTGTCTATGGCCCATGGGGCTGCCGTAAAGCATATTTCTAAATGCTGTTAAGAGCAGCTCATGCAAGATGGCTGCTCCCATAATCCTGCTCGGTAAATAAAATGTTAAAAAATCTGGAATCCGAAAATAAAAACATATTAGAATAAAATGCCATGTGTCGCTATCTGGTTTTAAAAGGTAGAAAACAATTCCGATGACATATTCCCTTTAAACTGTGCTCTTTTGATGGAGTATTAGAAAAGTTAAGGGTCTTAGAGTACGGCGACACAAGTTTAAAAAAAAATATATGTTTTTCTTGTACGAATGTGGTATATCTCTAATGGTTCTCATTTATCCAGGTCATGGTATGTCAGTGCTAATAGGTCAGAGAACCTGGCCCATCTGGGATGATGATGGCATAGCGCTAGGATGCCATCAATGTCAAATGAGTGCCGGTTCCACTTCCGGGGCCCCCTTCTATCTCCAGAAGGGAAGCGTATGCATGGTGTGCTTTCCATTCATTGCTATGGGAGTCCTGAAAAGAGCCACCACTCCATTCACCACTATGGGACTGCCGGAAATATCTGACCCCGCTGTTGACTATTTTTGGAACTTCCATAGAGGTGAATAGGAGGTGGCCCTGTATGCAAGGCTGTGGGTCCCAGAGGTAGCCTAGTGTTATGTCAATGTCTCAGATGGGCAGGACCTTTAAGTAATACATCAGAGCAACAAGTGCAGTTGCTCTGACTTACTACTACTGATATACAAAAGCAGTAGATGTAAAAAAAAAATAAAAAAAAAAGCTATTTAAACTTGGTCAAATTTTGCCATAATCATACTTACCTGCAGAATACAACTAACGTTATGTACCGTATGCTGCTCTGTGAATGGTACAAAATTAAAAATGTAAAGAAACAGTGGTGGAATTGACCGCATAAAAAGTTGATGTACGTAAAAAAAAAGCTCTCATATGTCGACAAAAGATAGAAAAGTTATGTCCTTTGGAATACTACAATGAAATAAATTAAAAATATATACTAGTCAATAATATAGAAGTAATAAAAATAAATAAATAAATGCTGCTTCCTTAAAGGGGTTGTCCTGGTTTTTGTTATTGATGGCCCATCCTCAGGAAACAGCCGGTCATCGGAGGTGTGGGGTGTTGGACCCTGCCAGTCAGATTTTGATGGCTTATCCTTAGGATAGACCTTTAATAACAAGATCCTGGGATACCTCTTTAAGGGGTGAAAATAAATTAAATCACCAAAAAGTGAGTAAATTTACATGCTGAATGAATCATTATGCAACTATAAGACATCCGTCTTATCCTCTGTGCAGAACTTTTGCTTCGTATTCTTCTGAAAGTCTTCAAATTTTCGAGATGGAGAGAGAATTATTTTATCAGCTTTTTTTCCAGAGCATTGTTCTTGGCTTTTTATTTTTATTAACTGCTATATTGAATGACTCCGGAGGGCAGATTCTCAGGGGTCACTTGTTTGGTGCCTTTGTATATTTTGCCAGAGAGATGTATCGAACACATTACAGAGTGGGCGCCGCTGCCAATTACTACTGGTGATATTATGTTAGGAAGCCGGGTTGTGTGATTGTGGTTTTTCCTGGAATAATGCTTTGTTTGGTTGCTGACCTTCCAAGCTGGAAGAATACGGTATTTTAGATTAAGACATTACTTAGAAAGATGGCGGCTCTGTCAAGATAACCCAGTCGGCAGCCACTGCACTGACAGATGGAAATGTCTTCTGGGCTCAGGGGCCTGTAAAAAGCTTCTCTGTTACTGGGTGAAGCCTAAACTTTTGCATTATTAGTTTATTTAGGACATGTAAATCACAATATAAAATTTATATTAGGAGTAGAATAAAAATAAAAAAGCCACTGCCGTTCCGGCATTTATCTGTTATTTTGGTCTACACCTCGTGGTCCTGGCTTGATACGCATGAACTGGTAGGAGATTCCTGGTCAGTCAGTCGCTGGCCGCAGTGGTTGGCAGGGCAGGAATTTCTGACACGTCGGGCAGAGACCAGCAGGAACCCGGTAAGCAAAGTATCGGTGAGCTTTAGGGCCCATTCAGACGGCCATAAAAGTGGATCCACGGACCCATTCATTTCAACAGGGCCACAAAAGATGCGGACTGCACATCGTTTGCTGTCCGCATCCGTAGTTCCATTCCGCAGCACCACAAAAAAAGATAAAGCATGTCCTAGTCTTGTCCGCAATTCCAGACAAGAATAGGCATTTTCTATCATAGTGTCAGCCATGTGTGGTCAGCAAATTGCAGAACGCACTTGGGCTGGCATCCGTGTGAATATGCCCTTACTTTTAATATTGAATATAAAGTGATCCAAAAATCATATGTACCCCAAAATGATAGCGATAAAAACTAGAGCTCATCCCGCAAAAGAAAAACTCCTCACACAGATCTGTAGAAAAAAATATGAAAGTTATGGGCGTCTTAATATGGTGAAGCAAAGAAAAGCTATTATTTCAAAGGTTTGTATTTTTTACAGTAGTAAAACATGAACATTTGGTATCTCCGTAGTCGTACTGTCCCACAAAATAAGCTTGTTGTCACGAACCAGCGGTTGTGAACCCACTGTGCCACGTGTCCTACCTCCTCTAAGGGCGTTGTGTAAGTGAACCCCTCGATCTTCACAGTACCTCTGATGGTGGAGATAGGCTTTCCCAAGGGGAACACCAGGTCACTACCACTTGAGGAGGATAGGCCCACGAGGCAGCTGGTCCAGGCAGACCAGGAGGTACCTGAGAAAGGTACCAGGGGTGCAGGACCGAAGGATGAGGCAGAGGCATAGTCAAACAGGCAATAGGTCAGGGCAGGCGGCACAGATACAGGTCAGGCAATCCGGATCGGCAACAGGAGAGTCAAGGCAAGCAGGCAGGGATCAAACAAGTCCAGAAACACAAGTACGAGTCAGGAACACAAGCAGATATTAGGAACCTTAGCAGGACACAAGACACTTGACACTGAGGCATCTGGGAAGGGGGCTAAGCCACTTATATATGTGCAGGAGGCCTAGGATTGGTCAGTGAGGTCACATGATCCAACCCATAAAGCACACGAAGTGACATGCGCCGGCCCCTAAGGAAATGCTGCAGGTAACAAGCAGCAAGCATGCTGTGGCCAGGGCTGAAAGGAAACACTGGCAGCAGATCACCGCTGAACACGGCGCCCGGGACCGTGGTGGTAAGCAGGAGAACAAAACACAACCTTAAAAACCATGCCAGAAACGTGTTTTTTTTAAAAGAAATTTTTTCCAGTTTCTTTCAGTACAACGTATAGTAAATTTAATTGTGCCATTAACAAATGGAACAGTAAAAAATGTATGGGTCTTGGTAGGTGGGGAGGAGAAAACAAAAGCAAAAATTGGCCGCATCCTGGTTCCCCTCATGGCTCCCCATCTCATTCCTGGACCCCAGCATCGCTTCTCACTCCTGGTCACTTACGTGGCTGCTCCTTTTTCTTCTGGTCCCTGCAGTGCTCCCTCTGCTCTTTCCTGGTCCCCGGTTTGGCTCCCCTTCTCACTCCTGGTCCCCGGCATGGCTCCCCTTCTCACTCCTGGTCCCTGATGTGGCTCCCCTTCTCACTCCTCGTCCCTTGCATGGCTCCCCTTCTCACTCCTCGTCCCTTGCATGGCTCCCCTTCTCACTCCTCGTCCCCGATGTGGCTCCCCTTCTCACTCCTGGTCCCTGCATGGCTCCACTTCTCACTCCTGGTCCCTGATGTGGCTTCCCTTCTCACTCCTCGTCCCTTGCATGGCCTCACCCCACACATCTACTTCTTGGACCCCATCATGGATCCCTCTCTAATTCCTGGTTCCCCTCATGGCTCCCCATCTCATTCCTGGACCCCAGCATCCCTTCTGACTCCTGGTCACTTGCGTGGCTGCTCCTTTTTCTTCTGGTCCCTGCAGTGCTCCCTCTGCTCTTTCCTGGTCCCCGGTTTGGCTCCCCTTCTCACTCCTGGTCCCCGGCATGGCTCCCTTCTCACTCCTCATCTCCGGCGTGGCTCCCCTTCTCACTCCTGGTCCCTGATGTGGCTCCACTTCTCACTCCTGGTCCCTGATGTGGCTCCCCTTCTCACTCCTCGTCCCTTGCATGGCCTCACCTTCTCACTCCTGGTCCCGGCATGGCTTCCCTCTCACTCCTGGTCCCCGGCTTGGCTCCCCTTCTCACTCCTGGTCCCTGCATGGCTCCACTTCGTACTCCTGGTCCCTGGCGCGGCTCTCCTTCTCACTGTCGGTCCCTGCATTGCTCCCCTTCTCACTACTGGTCCCGGCATGGCTTCCCTCTCACTCCTGGTCCCCGGCTTGGCTCCCCTTCTCACTCCTGGTCCCTGCATGGCTCCACTGCTCACTCCCATGGCTCCCCTTCTCACTCCTGGTCCGCGGCATGGCTCCCCTCTTACTCCTGGTCCACGGCATGGCTCCACTTCTCACTCCCATGGCTCCCCTTCTTACTCCTGGTCCGCGGCATGGCTCCCGTCTCACTCCTGGTCCCCGGCATGTCTCCCCTCTCACTCCTTTCCTCCCCTAACTCGGTTATCTTTAGGAAAGGTTTCACTATATTTCAACACAAGCCAACAATATGCATGTTATAAAAACATACATGAAATGAAATCCTAATTATTGCCTTTAATGCAGATTTAATTTGATACAGTTGCTTTTTTTTTGCGTTCTTAAGAAAATTAAATCCCAACATAATTTTAATTAAAGATGGGTTAGCTAATAAAACAACAGGCCAATCAATCTGCAGTGGATAGCAGCGAACTGTTGATAAAAGAAGGTCAGACTAAGATAATTAACTAGTCGCACTGCTCAGACTGACTGGTTGTGACAATATGGCGGTGTATGTGTCAGAGATGAAAAAGAAAAATCTGTTTACAATTTTTTTTTGAATAAAATACTTACGGTAATTATTATTTCCCCCAGTGGTTACATTTCTATGAATAATTAAGAGTTATTCAACCTTGCAGCACTCTTCTAGACCCAGCAGAGTGTAGTAGTTACATAGACCTATTTTATCCTTCATCAAACATGGCTGCTTTCTTCTAAGAACAGTGCCACATCTGTTCACAGGCTGTGTGTGGTATTGCAGCTAAACCCACTCATATTTGCAGAACAGCATTACCAGACACATGGACAGGTCTGGAGCTATTTCTGGAAAAAAGCAGCCATGTTTTTCTATCCTGAACAGCCCCTTTAAATTTGCTGTAGATCGGTCCTCCTGTGCGCCCTCTTTTTGATACATGGCTTTTTTTTTTTTTTTTTACTTTTAATTATGTTTTTTTTGGTCGGGTGCCATTGTCATAGCTGAGAATTATGGTTTGTTTCAGTAAAATAATTCCCTGTTTTGCAGCCGGTTCTGCCACAAGAGTTTAATAAATATCGTGTTATGGGATCTATGCAGAGAAGGGATGATGTATATATGCATTTCTGCACAAATTATTGCATTTATATATATATTTTTAATATATGAGGTGAAACAATGAGAATTTGAGTGATGACAGAATAGCCAGACGCCTGGTGCCTGCTAAGAATTGTGTGCACGGATACATCATCGTGTGGATAAGGTCATACAGGGGCGGATTGGCCATAGACCCTACAGGGAAATTTCCCCGAGGGCCACTAAAGCTTTCCTGATGGCTGCAGGCCAGGTATAATGATCTGATGCTTAACGGTCACAGTTGCCCTCCTGAACTGTATTGCCATCCTCATGACGGTGATACAGTTGAATGCTGTGAAGAGGGTGGCAGTATTTTGTGCTGCACTGTGGTATTTGATTCTGCTGGGGCGGTACTTTGTGCGTCACTATGGTATTGCAGGCCCTACCTACTTATGTTGCCCTGTCGTCCCGCCTACAACATGGTGCCACTTTTAGGTTTTTTCCAGTGTCGCTTTAAGTTCCTAATCCACCCCTGAGGTCATACATGGCCAAATCATACCAATAATGACCACCATCTGAGACATTTACACACCTGAAGGTGCCCAAGTCCGCTGGAAGGTGAAGGTCCGAGCCGCAAAAAAAAAGAGGGACAACACCAATGGCTTGTAGAGCCACACCTCTGCCCACCCAATTCACTTTCTGTCAGCCACACAATAATAGTGCCCCCCCACACAGTAAGAATGCCCTCTCTGTGCCACCTAGCAATAATGATGCCCCTTAGTGCTCCTCACACAGCATGATATCGCTTTAGTGTCTCCCACAGAGTATAGTGCCCCCTCACAGCAGGGTGATGCCTTGGTGCCCCCCCACAGTACGATGCTCTTTTAGTGCCCCTGACACAGTGTGATGCCTCCTTAGTGCTTCCACACACAGCATGATACCCCTAAGTGCTCCCTCACAGTATAATGTCCTCTAAGTGATCCCTCACACAGTGTGATGTACCCTCATTTTGGACATTGGGGGCATATTGCTAAGCTATGCCCACAATGTCTAATAAGTGCAGGTCCCACCTCTGGGCTGCCGTCCGTTCATTTCAATGGGCGTACCGAAAATAGCCGAGTGGCGCTCTCAGCTATTTTGAGAAATCCCATAGGCATGAATGGAAAGCGTTCCAAGCGCTCCCTTCACTTGGAGGATGGCCGCGCATGTGCAACTTTGCGGGCTCTATTTTAAGTATAGACGCGGGTCCCACAAGTGGGATCGACACCTATCAGACATTGGGGGCATATCCTAGCGATATTCCCCAATGTCCAAAATGGGAATACCCCTTTAGTGGCCCCCACCTACTCACTTTACTTGCTACACAATGATCTTTGGTTTTGCATCGGTTGTGACGGCCAAAGTTGCTGTGTAGTCCCAGCCGAACTCTACACAGTTCATTCATAAAATGGAAAGTTCTGTCTGTGGAGGATATGACAAGGTCACTCAGAGGACAATGGCCGTTGATTATGAAGGGGGAATCTTCCTACTTTGCAAAAGAAACCTTGGTGTCCCTCTTGATCACCAGTATTGGACAAGCTAGTCCATCTATGGCAATCCCTTTAAATATGTCAATAGTTATTCATTTCAGGTCCATAGTTCTTTCTAAGGGCTCGTGCACACGGCTGTGTTACAGCCCAGAATCCGGAAGGTCGGTGCGGAACGGAGGCACGGAAGCACTACTGAGTGCTTCCGTGGGGTTCCTCTCTGTGCCTCTGTACCGCAAAACAAACAACATGGTCTATTTTTTGGCGGTGCAGATGGATCATGGGCCCATTCAAGTTGAATGGGTCTACATGCACCTGCGGCAGCCGCACAGATAGTCCCGGGGAATTGGGGACTGCTAATTGTGGTCTCAATGCACGGAACGGCCGGCACACATTGTGTACATGTGCACTAACTGATTCAGCAAAGATGTCAGAATAGGAAATCCGCCAGTGGTCACATGCTTTCTCCATGTTAGGTCATGAATTTCAGACCAACGTTAGACCTGTGTTTGGGGGTCATGGGTACGGTGGCCCTCCAATCTAATAACCTGGCGTTCCATTGGCACTTAGTATCCTGAAATGTCAGAAAATTTTTAACGAATCAGAAGAGAGGTTTAGTCCAGAGATATTTCCATTGTCTCTGTAGACCCTCCGCCCTGTGCCCTCCGCATAAGCTATACTTCCTTTTTTGAAAGGGGGGGGGGGGGGTGCTATTAATTTCATTAAAAAAAAATTCAGGGAAATGTATTCGTGTTATATTTATAAAACAACCGAGCATGAAATGTCACTGGAAGTATGGAGATTCTCATATGGCGGCCTTCACGGAGCAGTGACTCGCTGCCGTTCACAAATTTACTTAAAAAATGAAGCAACGTAAACCACATTGACGGGAACCTTCACAACGTTTTCTGTGTCTCTGAAGACGTCTCGACTCTCAGCTTGCAAATTCCCTTGATGAAAAACTATTTTCAGGCGATAGATAAATGTTTATACAGCATACACTACTACAGCGAAGAGATGAGTGAAAAAGAAAAAATCCTCTTAATCCCCCCCTATTTTTTAATTTTTTTTTCCTGAGTAGGGATTAGCAATTCAATTAAAAAAGAATTCTGACATTCAACCCGGATTTTTCCAAAAGTCCTGATTTTTCTGACCTGAAATTTTTGAGCCTCGGTTCTAGAGAACTATGGGAAGAAAGTATCTGGCAAATTGGAAGCATCTTTCCTCTGACATTTGTGATCCTGAGGAAGTCTGGGTGCCTCCAGATCCTGTCAAATTTGCCAGGTTTCACTGACTGTTATCTAATGTGCAAGGCTAGCTTAAGCGGGTTGTGTCAAGATTTTTTTTTTACTTTTGCACATAAGATGATAAGTGCCTGATCGTTGGTGGTCAGACCGCATTGACCACCACTGGTTATGAGAACAAGTCCTGTGCCCCCTGTGTAATGGAAAAAGTGGCGGCCAAGGCTGACCTTGCACACTGCCAATCCATTCATCTCTATGGGGCTGTCGAAGAGAAGCCAAGTAGAGCACTCGCCTGTCTCCAGCAGTCCCATAGAGATGAGTAGAGTGGCAATACGCTAGCGCAACCACCACTCAATTTATAAGAGGGAGATCAGTGGTGGTCTCAGCGGTTGGCATACCCCGATCAAACACTTATACCTTATCCTGTGAATGAAGGATAAGTTTAAATCTTGGTACAAACCCTTTAATGGAAACCAAACCAGTCCATATATGTCAAGTTTGTTTTTTAATTGTAATATATTTAGGTGTCAGCCCAAAGGGGACAATGACAGGGACTGTCTGAATAATTGGTCCAATGTTTTTCTTGGCGTCTCCAGTATGATGACAGTGGAGGAAACTCTTCTTAGAAGTAACGTGTCAAGAGTGAGTTACGTGTGAATTCCTCAGCAGGAGTGGACAAACTGTAACCAGAAGCAACC
Source organism: Bufotes viridis (assembly GCA_033119425.1). Classification (NCBI taxonomy): domain Eukaryota; kingdom Metazoa; phylum Chordata; class Amphibia; order Anura; family Bufonidae; genus Bufotes; species Bufotes viridis. The sequence continues at coordinate 96,493,670 of CM065598.1, read as the reverse complement.
GTGCTGGGCGTGAAAACCTCTGTAATATGGCATCCTACGGTGTTATGCCTCACCTGGTGAAGTGGATCCTCTAAGCTGCTTTTTCAGATTAGCAGGTCGTGTGCCTCATGGAAAGGTAGTGTTGGTGCATCAAGATGGAGATAGATGTAGCAGAGCAAGAGAACCAGTGTGATGGAACATAAGGCTGAATGGGCTTAGTGAAGGTGAGGTTGCAGTGAGTTGAGTTGATGAAGTAGAGTTGATGCTGCACAGATGAGGCAAAGATGCAACATTGTTGGGGCAGTGAAGCCAACCTGATGCAGAACCGCTGGAGTAGTGGAAGGGAACTGCTGTAGCAGAGCTGCAGTGCTGAAGTAGTGGAACCGAGCAGTAGTGCTGAGAGCACTTACTGAATAATCAGTTGGCTGACACACTGCCACCAGGAGAGGATTGGTGCTGATCAGTAACATTTGGAACACTTTTTTTTTATATTGGGAAATCTTTATGAAATTCTCCATATGTCTTTGTATGAAATCGGAGGTATATGGAGATACAGTACAACACCCAGCAATTCTCTGGATGCCGTATTACTACTCTGTACTACCTGAAGCTTGTATGGCGCTGGGCATAATTTCTACTGGTCGAAAAAAATGCCGGACTTTCCTATGTTGGGTGTTTGGTTTTCGTTAGCAAACTTCTCTGTGTAATCTGTTTTTTCTCAGGAGTCACAATCCTGCCCTTTATAGAGGATTGATATGTTTTGTATGTCTTGTCACTTTGTTATGGTGATCTCCTGTTGTTAACATCGCGCCGTAGTGCAGTTCACAGCGCGCTCCGTTGTTAGGAGAACGAAGTGTCAGCGCTGACGGGCATCGGCGTTATAATTAGTTATTTTGTAGACAGGTGCTCGATGCACCTCTCCGGGCGGCCGTCAGCATTTCAGATTTCTTTTGTTACTTTTATTCCTTTTTTTATACCTTCCCTCTTTATATGACATCTACATATTTCACATCACAGATCCAGCGCGCTCCTGCATTGTAACATATCTGCAGTTTAATAAATGTGTTGTGTTTTGTTAGCTTTCTTAGGGATCGTGTGATATATATATATATATATATATATATATATATATATATATATATATATATTTTTTAGCGTGAAAGTGGTATAGGATGAGAGATCCACAGTGTAGATGACATTGCTCATTATATAAGCTGCACAGCACTTGTGTAGAGTAAGCTGTTCTTGACTCCTCCACTGTGTAAAGGCCCCTATACAAATTAGAGTAACATCATCAAACCCACTGATTTCGGGGGACCAGCCACCAATTCAGCGTACGCAGGGGTGTCCTAACTTTCCACTGACAACTGATGTTGGTGCAAAGAAGTATTGGGAGTTGAATTTGTCCCCATACCGAGTACATGCACTCTCAGCTGAATCGAGCATGCATCTAATGGTGTATAGGGGGCTCCTAAGTCTGCCTTGATGGCACATGTTGTAAAAAAGAAGGGTCAGGCATGTTGCATTTCAAAATGCCCATTCCTTTAAACCACAGCCAGAGGCATCTGGCAACAAGTTATCTCCCAATGAAAACACATGCACACTCAGCTCTAGTGTGGGGAAGGAGGCTCGGATGTAATAGCTGTCAGTCAGCATCTTGCGGAAGTCGTCTCACCTGTTATTTAACTTGTCACCTCTGCTCGGTGTTGAACCCATATCATTAGTGCATATTTTGTACTTCAGCTGCTATAATCTGGAGTTCAGAAAACTGGACGGCTTTGTGACTTTTGTAATACTACTAGAAATATTATGGAGTTGTTACGTAAGCGATTTCCTGTTGCATTCTACGTGGTATCTCAGAGGTAAAGCATCAAGCCCGTGGTTCTCCTCAGTCCTTATGGGATGTCTTCCCCCATATGCCCCCCCCCCTCGTCCCCATTCTTCCCACCACATACAGTTTCACAGAACCACAGGAAAAAAGAAGCTGCAGCTGCATCTCCCTCCTCCCTGCCTACAGTGTGACTATTAAATGTAATGTGCCATCAGAAACTGACCTGCAGTTTAAGGGCTCATGCACACGACCGTTTCCTGTTTTGCGGTCCGCAAAACACGGATACCACCGTGTTCATTCCTTATTTTGCAGAAAGGAACGGCCAGCCCATAATTCAACAGTCCTATCCTTAATCACTTTAAAGGTTTCTGAAGATGTCACTTTCCATGGGTTTCATGTTATCACATGTACTGATACATGTACTGCATATATATACTTATATATGTAGGCTTTGTGATTGGGAGAAGCCAGCATTGCATTGGCTAGTCTCCCTTGTGTCGATTGAGCTGCATGTTACCTATCCTTATGTCATTCCTTTATGTCATTACTGCTACATTTTTTGTTTAGTTAAAGGGGTTTCCTGAGATCTTAACACTAATGACCTATCCTCTCTGGGTAGGTCATCAGTATCTGATCAGTGGGGGTCCGACGCCCCAGACCTCCGCCAATCAGCTGTTTGAGAAGGCACCATGGCCCTCTCGCAGCTTTTCCTAGGCCAGTGACGACACTGGGACTGGGTGCAATACCGGGCACAGCCGCTATACAATGTATGGCGCTATCCTTGGTAAACTACGAGAAGGCAACAGCACTCACAGGAGCATCAGTGCTTTCTCAAACAGCTGATTGACGGGGGTCCTAGGTGTCAGATACTGATGACCAATCCCTAAGATAGATCATCAGTATTAAAATGGCAGAAAACCCTTTTAAGAAGGTCAAAATTCACAGGCACAATATACTGTTATTATAAAGACACCAATAATATGTTTTAGCATTCTAAGTATAGAAAACCTCTATTCTCAATATAGTAAGTATATGGGGGGGGGGGGTATAACTAAAGAAAATAAATTGTATTCACTCATGGAATTTGAACCTTGGGACATCTACATGGCAAAGCTGTCCACTTACCTTCTGGCTCCAGCCTCATCATATTGAGAAGAATGTTTTTCTATACTTAGAAAGCTAATACATATTACTGATGTCTGTATCATCATATATCGTGCCTGTAAATGAACCAGAAATATGGTTTTGCTTTCTGTGCATAGAAAACCTCTATTATTAACCTGGTAAGGCTATAGTAAGTAGAGTATATGATAGGACACAGCTCTGTCCTTAGCACGCGGATATCTAGCCCTGTCAATCAAGGTTAGGAGTATACAGAGCGCAGGGGGTGTTACAAAAGTACCGCTTCAAGAATTCAGCCCCGCTCCCTGGTGCTCCACTGTGTTCTTTTCCAAATTAATAAAATGCAGATATCTCTGCAGCTCTTTAACATAGAGACAAAAAAAAGGTATCGTTTTAATCAACCCTACCAGGCAGTATACCTGGTTTAATAGGGTTTATCATGCTGACTGAGCCTATGTGGGTACTATGTATAACACACATTTCAGGTTTGGGGTATGCTTTGCATGTTTGTTCCTGTGTTGTTTCTTTTATACAGTTATGTGGTAAAAGCTGAACGTTGCTCTATAGATCTTAGCCAACAATAAAGCACCTCTGATTTATACGAGCCGAGGGAGCGTTTCTCAGGATGGATTACTTCTTCTCTGGGAAATAGTTGTCCGCACTATAGTGAATAGACATGTATATAGCATATCAGCGGAGTTCTATTACTGTTATCCTCATCCACTACATGAAATGTTCTTGTACAAAGCAGGAATGACTGTTTTATGTTTAGTTTTAACACTTTAGGCCTTTTTTTCTTATTTACATCACTAGAAATGTCTTTTCTTGACCACAATATAGACAAGAATAGGACATGTTCAAGAATTAGCAGAATATTCTTACGCATGTGGACCAATGGAAATGAATGGGTCTGTGTACTATCCGCAAAAAATGTGGATCGGACCTGGATGCAAAATGCGGTTGTCTTAGGAGGCGTTACACTGCATTCATGTGTTCCCAGGAACTCCACCCTTACTTCACTTCAGAGACGATGGAGATACTAAGGAGAATAATGGCTCAGCAGTAATGTCCTGATATTGTAGAGCTCGTATTATAGTTCAGAGCTATGTTCATAATTCATCAGGCTTCAGAGCTAAAATCTTTCAGCATTCCCTGCTTGTTTAATTTCTGGGCTGAGCTTGCTGTGGTGATTTGTACTCTGAAATGTGCTGTCTTTACACTAGGCTCTGAAGAGTGCAATGATCGAATTGTCAGCTTCTTCCAATGACAGCAAGCAGAATAGTGAGTGCAGCTCTGGAGTATAATACAGGATGTAACTCAGGATCAGTACAAGCTAAGTAATTTAATGTATGTACACAGTGACTCCACCAGCAGAATAGTGAGTGCAGCTCTGGAGTATAATACAGGCTGTAACTCAGGATCAGTACAAGATAAGTAATGTATGTACACAGTGACTGCACCAGTAGAATCGTGAGTGCAGCTCTGGAGTATAATATAAGGTGTAACTCAGGATCAGTACAGGATAAGTAATGTAATGTATGTACACAGTGACTCCACCAGCAGAATAGTGAGTGCAGCTCTGGAGTATAATACAGGATATAACTCAGGATCAGTACAGGAAATGTAATGTATGTACATAGAGACTGCACCAGCAGAATAGTGAGTACAGCTCTGGAGTATAATACAGGATGTAACTCAGGATCAGTACAGGATAAGTAATGCAATGTATGTACACAGTGACTGCACCAGCAGAATAATGAGTGCAGCTCTGGAGTATAATACAAAATGTAACTCAGGATCAGTACAGGATAAGTAATGTAATGTATGTGCATAGTGACTCCACAGGCAGAATAGTGAGTGCAGCTCTGGAGTATAATACAAAATGTAACTCAGGATCAGTACAGGATAAGTAATGTAATGTATGTACACAGTGACTCCACAGGCAGAATAGTGAGTGCAGCTCTGGAGTATAATACAGGCTATAACTCAGGATCAGTACAGGATAAGTAATGTAATATATGTAAAGAGCTTTTTGCAGATACATTTTATGTGTGTAGACTATAAAATGAAGCTTAGACAGAAGATAGACATACCCTTTAAAGGGGTTTTGCCATCTCAGACAATGGGGGCATATTGCTAGGATATGCCTCCATTGTCTGATAAGTGCAGGTCCCACCTCTGGGACCCGCACCTAGAACGAGAACAGAGCAGGGAAATAAACGAGCGCTGGCTTGGCTATTTCCATCTGCCCCATATAAATGAATAAGAGCAGGGCTGCGTGTGAGCGGTGCGCTACCTATTCACTTGGATGGGAGCAGCGGGGAGCAGCACTTGGTGGCCACAGCTTTCCCTGCTCCGTTCTCCTTGTAGGTGCTGGTCCCAGAGGCGGGAACAGCACCTATCACACAATGGGAGCTTATCCTATGTGCCCCCATTGTATGTGATGGGACAACCCCTTTAAGTTTCTTTTGTTTGTAGAGAGTCTCCTATAGTACACACAGGATTTTAGGCTCCCTAATATTGTATCATAGATAGTTTGACTCTTCTCAGACAGGAGCCTATGACATTTTGTCATCAGCTGTGTTCCTGATATGTCCGTCTGCTGCCAACAGGTCAGTGGGATGCACAGTCTCTGTATTTCCTAGTACTTCAGTACGTTCACCCTCCACGGGATAATAATATTGTAACTTACAGTTTTCTTTCTTAAATCTATTTAAATTCTTGCTGATTTGCTCAGCCCTTCTCTACTTTTCCTGAGGGCTAGATATGAGCCAGTTTCCCTCCAGGGCTCCTTATAAATCCTTTACGTTCCAGGGCTGTCAGTCAGATCTACAAAGGCCGTCTTCCCACACCTCGCCTGTACTATGCCAGGATTTTAATCACCTCTATAAATTAATGATGCTCTCTTTAAATCCAATTGCTGCTGAAGGTACATGATGATAGGCTTGGGATCCACTGACGTGGAATATAGATTGCACTAATGAGGCCTAATGCAAGGACTGCATTGGTTTTAATAAATCTGGAGGAGGTGACAGGTTTATATCTTGGGGATTTTCTTAAGCAATAATCCTGTTATCGTCCTCATCTGCTCCACCTGTGCCCATGTTTTGTACTGTATCAGAAGTCAGAATTGTGGAACAGATAACAACTTGTAATCAGATAAAGGGCATCTGTCCGCAGTTCTGTCCCTATGACAGCGGCTGACCTGTTCCATGTGCACTTGGCAGCTGATGGCATCTGTGTTGGTCCCATATTTATGTGTGTCTGCATTACTAAGAAAAATGTTTAATATATGCAAATGAGCCTCGAAGAGCAACAGGGGCGTTGCCGTTACACTTAGAGGCTCTGATCTCTCTGCAACTCCCACGCCGTCTGCACTTTGATTGACAGGGCCAGGAAGTTAAAACGTCTTCACGCCATCACAATGTCTTCAAAACTGTCAATCAAAGCGCAGAGGAAGCAGCAGTTGCAGAGAGATCAGAGCCTCTAGGTGTAACGGTAACGCCCCTGTTGCTCCTAGAGGCTCATTTGCATATATTAAAACATAGTTTTTCTCAGCAATGCGGGCACATATGAACATGGCACCAACACAGATGCCTTTAGCTGCTGTGTTGTAAGGGTACTTTAATTAAGAACTGATTGGTTCTGTCTCCTTTTATAGTACCTTCTATATTCCTTGTAATTTAGTGAGTTCCCATTGTGCTGAGGTCAGATTCTTAAGTGCTTTCCTCAGAAGGTGCTGAAAGGTAAAAACCTGATTTCAACAGACAATTAATTGGCACTCTGTTGAGGAAAAGCATTTAGGTAGGATGCAATTGAAACACCATAGGGTGTCAGCCAGGTGCTAAGACATGGCGGCTGGATCCCCCCCCCCCCCCCCCCTCCCTCACATTGCATTGGGCAGGCCATGTGATTATTATTTATTCTTTATGTGATTTATCTGTTTTACCTTCTATTTAATCTCCTCATATTTTTTCATCACTAAGCCTGTTAAGCCTATTTATTCTCAAATCGCTGAATTCACGTTCAAACAGCTGCCAAGCGCACATGCAACAAATCAGCCAGTTTCATAGGTACAAATCTTCTGACAGATGCCCTTTAAGGAGTGATTTTTGCAGGAGGCTGCCAAGTTGTATTGCTAACAAATATATTGTTTCAGGTTCAGATACTCTTTAAAGGGAGTCTTTCACCTAATCTGAGCGTTTTAGACCGCTCAGATCAGGTTACAGACTCTTTGCCCCTCATTACTATACTACCTTTCTTTTATTCGTCCGTGGTCCAGATGCTGAAAAAAAGACTTTTAAACCGTATGTAAATCAGCCGCTGAAGGTGCCCAGAAAAACACTCCCCTTTCTGCCCTTTGGCCTGCCCTCTGTCCTATTACCTCCTTCAGCCGAGTGGCACAACAACGGCGGGACGGATGTCTTTAGTTGGCCGGCGCATACGCACTGCTCTGCCCATTATGGGCAGAGGAACAGCTTTTCATATTGTGCTTGCGCAGGCCAACTAAAGGCATCCGTCCCGCCGTTGTTGTGCCGCTTGGCTGAAGGAGGTAATAGGACAAAGGGCAGAAGGAGGAGTGTTTTTCTGGGCACATCGCCCAGTAACGCCGCCCCTGGGCACCTTCAGCAGCTGATTTACATACGGTTTAAAAGTCTTTTTGTTCAGCATGTGGACCACGGACGAATAAAAGAAAGGTAGTATAGTAATGAGGGGCAAAGAGTCTGTAACCTGATCTGAGCGGTCTAAAATGCTCAGATTAGGTGAAAGACTCCCTTTAAAGAGACCCAGAATACTAAAATATATCAGTAAATTTATTAAGGTAATACTGATAATCAAATGCAAAGAAAACTAACAAAGAATAGAGGATAGATAAAACACAACACAACAATTACTAATTCCATAATTACACCCACACTTCATCTAATGTGCTGACTACATCCAGAATGAAGGTACTTATGTCACTAATTGAGTTAACATCATCTGACAGGGACACATCATCTGGGGAGTCCGTTTCAGTAAAAGCAGTCAGAGACTCGATTGGAAAACTCCTGTTTTCCTACCCAAGGATGTCTCCCTCATAGCTGATCTCCAATGGCTTGCTTAAACGTTTGCAAGGGTTTATACTGTTTTTAGTCATGGATCTGCAAAAACGCTTTAGTTACAATAATACAACCGCATGCATCCGTCATGAACGAATTCGCTTGTATTATGTCTTCTATAACCATGACTGATCATGAACTCCATTGAAAGTCAATAGGGGACCGATCCATTTTCTATTTTGTCAAAGAAAACGGATTCGTCCTGGCACACAATGTAAGTCAATAGGGACGGATCCGTTTTCTCTGACACAATAGAAAACGGATCGGTCCCCTATTGACTTTCAATGGAGTTCATGACTGATCTGTCTAGCTCCGCATCCCAGGACGGACAGAAAAACGCTGCAGGCAGCCTCCAGAGCGGAATGGAGACTGATCGGAGGCGAACTGATGAATTCTGAGCGGATCCTTTTCCATTCAGAATGGATTGGGGCAAAACTGATCCGTTTTGGATCGCTTGTGAGCGCCCTTGACGGATCTCAAAAACGGAAAGCCAAAACGCTAGTAGCCTTAGCCAAAGGGTCATCTTGTACATCTTGTTTATCTGTTGTAATTTTGGACCTTGGAGCGGTCAATTACCAGATCCGCAATCAGAATCCCAAGACAAACTATGCAAACAATAGCTAAGTCTCTTGCACACACATTTCCAAACAGATCTTTTTGTTCATTTTCAGGTCGTAAGGATTCTATCAAATAAATGGGACAATACTTTGTGCCCATATTTCAGGCATGTCGTCTTTGTTCATTTTATCAGATACAATTTTGAGGGGGGGATGGTAAATGGAGAAGGGTTAGATCAGGGGTTGTGATAGGCTAACCTAAATAAATGAGTGTTTAGGGAGCGCCTAAAAAAGTGGATTTTATGTATTAACGTAATTGCTTGGGGTTGGGCATTCCAGCAAACTGGTGCAGCTCAGGAGAAGTCTTGGAGACAGGATTGAGATGTTGGGAGTACAGAGGATGTTAGTGGTAAGTCATTAGCTGAACGCAGAGAACGAGTAGGATGGTAGACAGAAACAAAAGAGGAGATGTAGGAGGGTGTAGCACTGTGGGGAACTTTGTGGGTGAGAATGAGCAGTTTAAATTGAATCATGTACTGTATGGGCAACCAGTGCAATGACTGGCACAGGGTGGAGGCGTCTGAGTAGTGGTTAGACAGATAGATGAGCGTGGCTGCTGCGTTCAGGATAGATTGGGGAGAGTCTGGTGTGCTGGAGGCCAATTAGTGGTGAGTTAAAATAATCCAGGCGGGAATGGATCAGGACACCAATGAGAGTTTTTGTTGTTTCCACAGTAAGAAATGGGCGGATTCTAGATATGTTTTTGAAGTGCAGGCGGCATTTGCAGGCAAGAGATTGAATATAGGGAGTAAGAGACTGGAGGAGGTGTGAGAGAATAGGGTCAGTAGTGCATGTGGTAGGATGAGAAGAAGAGAGAAGCCGGGCGACTTCTTCTTCTGTGACTGGTTCGATTGTGGAGTCAGATGAGATGTGGATGAGAAAGGGATTAATGCACTTTTGGACTAAGGAGGGAGTGAAAAGTGCCAAAGAGTTTTTATTTCTTCAGATTATTCGATTAGAATGAGGAGTATCAGAGTACCCCGTAAGTGGGTCTGTTTGGTGAGTTGAAGGGCAGAATAATAGGTTGTCAACATGAATTTATAATGGAAGAAGTCTTGTGGTGTGCAATTTTTTGGGTGCTTCTGGACAATTGCTGGAGGAAGTTAGCTTGAGGTGTAAGTCAGGGTTGCCTTTGTCTCTGTTTGCCAGTTCTGAGTGTAGGATGTGCCACTTCATCCAGGCCGCCTCTGAAGGTGTCATTATAATGTTTTGCAGCCAGTTCTAGACGGGAGATGGAGGAGATTGACGACAGTGATGGCTGTAGAGAGTCTGTAAATTTCTTTAGGTACCTTTACACGAGCTGATAATTTACACAATAATCGTTAAGTCGAGTAAAACCGCACAATTACCGAGTAGTGTAAAAGCAGTGAACGATATAGCGACAACCGGTAGATTTCTCGTTAGTTTAATTGCTTGTGTGGGCACAAAAATCATAGTCGGATGTTAAAAATTTGATACGAGTAAACTGGAATCATTCACGGCACACACGGTTACAGATAATTAATTTGTGCATAACACAGTGCAACAGTCTGCTTTACAAGTGACGGAATCGGATAATCGGTGCATCTAAATGATCATAGTAGAAACGTTCACTACACCAAGAAATGACTCGTTTGTTGCTCAATCGTACCGATCATCGCCTTGTGCAAAGGTACCTTTAGCGCCAATGCCTTGTAGATTTCTGAATGTGTGATAAGTAGGAGTGTGCTGAGATGGATGAGGACTTATGACAGTGTAGGAGAGAAGGTGTGTAGAGAGCAGGAGAGGAGAGTTAGTAAAGTTGGAAATGGAGCAGAGCCAGAAAGAGACCAGGTCAGATCTGTTGCTACAGGCGACCTTCATTAGGTGATACATATAGCTGTGCGGGCTTCTCCTCTCATTGGTTGCTTGATGCACACAGAGGTAACTAGGAGCAGCGCACTATGTGCAGGGTCTGCTCTCCTGAATGTAGATGCCCAATGGCATAGGTAGGTCTAGAGTAGTACCTGCCTGACTGAGACCACCTTGGCGCTGGTAGGCAGGCACAGATGTGTTTTGATCAAATTATTTTGGCTGAGAGTTTTAGATTTTATCATATCAGAATGAGAGCTTATTCAATTTATAAACTTTACATCTATTGTGTTAATGCTTTTTTTTCTGTTATTTATTTTTTTCAGATGTGTTGCTATCTTTATGCGTATGAGAGTTAGAAGCTGTGAAAATCCAAAACAGAAGGTTAGAGATAGGTTAGATGCTGGGTGGCAGACAGGGAGATAGAGCAGTCAGTGGGGATGTTAAAGTCGCCCAGTCGGCAGCAAAGTGATCTGGGAACTGGGCGGGTGGGCCAGGGGGTTGGTAAATAACCTCCACTGTTAGGGAGAGGAGATGAGAGTCTCAGGGTGTGGACCTCAGAAGATTGGAATAAGGCTTCGTTCACATCACCGTTTGTCTTTTCCGTTCTCCGGCTCCGTTCAGGAGCAGGAGAACGGAAAGGACGGATGGTGTACATAACTGACACCAACGGAGCCTAAAGACCCCATAGACTTTAATAGGGTCCGTTTGGTGTCCGCTCAGAACATGATTTTTGAGCGGACACGAAAGTACTGCATGCAGTACTTTCGTGTCCGCTCAAAAATCATGTTCTGAGCGGACACCAAACGGACCCTATTAAAGTCTATGGGGTCTTTAGGCTCCGTTGGTGTCAGTTAGGTGTCAGTTATGTACACCATCCGTCCTTTCCGTTCTCCTGCTCCTGAACGGAGCCGGAGAACGGAAAAGACAAACGGTGATGTGAACGAGCCCTAAGAGTGATGGTACTGAGGGAATGACCTGGCAAGTGCATTGTGGGAAAAAAAGTAAACCTACTCCACCACCATGTTTGTTGTCTGGTCTGGTGGTATGTGAAAAATGTAGGCCACCATAAAAGAGAACAGCAGGAGCAGCAGTTTCAGAAAGCTGAATCCAAGTTTCAGTGAGGGCCAGCAGATTGAGAATTAGTAAGAAAAAAGTTTTGAACGTATGGGAGTTTGTTGCACACCGACCTTGATTTCCAGAGTGCACAGTTGAAAGAGGGTAGAGCGGGACATGATGGGTTGAGACAAATCAGGAAGGTGAATAAAGCATGTGAGCTGGAGAGAGGTGCTGATGTCGAGAGTGAAATGGAGGGGAAACAGGACGGTTAGTGTGGAGGAAAGGAGCACACATTAAAGTGGACAGAGGGACGATTATCAAAACTGTGGATAGAGATGAAAATGTGTTAGGATGTCTTGCATAACATACCTGTCTTCTGCCATATTTAACTGCCTGACACTTGTCGAACGATGGCACTTTTCAAATGACAAAGGTGTCAACCCCACACAATCATCATTTTTCTCTGTAATGTGGGCACATATGAACATGGGACCAACATGGATGCCTGTGCACATGTAACAGGTCATCCGGTGTCATAGGGACAGATCTGCTGACAGATGCCCTTTACACAGTGTGTTTACTTGTATGTAGAAAAGGGTCCTTTTACATGGCCTCTGTCTTAGTGAACACCAGTTAATAATAAAACAAGCCATCATTTACGGCCCTTTACACAGACCGATGAAAACTGCATGTAGTAACGATCAATCATCTCTCATACTTGTACATTATGTTGGCAGCACGTCCCATGTTTATACAAGGATTTGTGCTGCCGGCGAATACCTTTGCTTGTGTGTCGGCTGATTGACAGTGTGTTTAGATAGGCCAATGACCGGTTGAAGTATGTTCCTATGTTTGTTCCTGAATGTATAACCAGCACTTCAGAAATGACCACTGGATCAGACTACACACAGGCTTTGTATGTAGTCTGTTACCATGGCAACTCATGGGACTGCACAGCAGCTGGAAACAAGTTTGAATGTTGTTTCATTGGATTGGAAATAAGTGGCTGCCATTTATCTACCGTTGTAACACAGGATTGACTATTGAGCCATCATTATCCAACAGGGCCCATACACTTTAAATTTTGGGAAGACCCCTTCACAAATAACCAATATTTAGGTCCGACTTGTATAATTGTCATGCAGTTTCAAAAACATTTAGCCACGTTTGCCAGTGTTCAGCTGTGTTTTATTTTCCTTTGATACATCCCTTCATCCCTGTTGCCAACCGATATGCCAAATATTAGTTATTTTTCAGCATTTACTGTAGCATTTATGGTGCGAACGACCTCTAGCGGCCAGTCCTGTAACCCACAAGCCTTGTGTTCCCGGTATTTGGAGCATGTTAGTAAATGGTAACCTTCATGGCCTATCAAGGTATATCCTTACCTAATCAGAACAGCAGATTGCATCTTCCCTTGGAATACCGACGGCTTGAATTCTGCTGATCCAGATGCCGAGCTGTGAATGTGATCGTTCCCGCTGCGTTCTCTGGTATTGGCACAGCGCATGATATTAATTTAACATGTCCGTGAATATAATTGACCTTCAAATGTTTTATGAGTGAATTATAACTCGGCAGAGACGAGAGCTCTGCAAAGTAAACACCCATCATGCTCATCGAAGATTTATTAAAATGTGGCATAATATACCAGGTGCAATCCCTAGACTTGTTAGACCCAATAGTTGGCATTCATGTACGTCATTCCACTGGACGAAAAGCATACCGTTAATAAATTTGCCACATATCGTGAGTCCTCTTACCCTATGACATCATGTCTTGTAACTCTTTAGTGGTCAGCAGTGATATGTACGGTATTAGAAAAATAGTATGGTGCCGGTCAGTGTGGTGAACCGTCTCGATATGACCCGTTCCTGCAGTTCTTCCACTCCTCTTCTAATATTATTGTAACTTATTTTCTTCCTAAGGGTTCAGCCACGTGCATTTCCGTGGCAAAATCCACAGCAAATCGGCTTCAAAATCCATGTTGATTTGTCACAGATTTTCCATGAATTTCACCAATGTTTTTGCAAAGGGTGGAAATGTGCAGCATAAATTGACATATGGCAGATTTTTAATCAGGGTATACAACGTTTTTTTTTCTGTTTTTTTTTCAAAATATACAATATTCAGACAAAGCTCCAGTTATTGATATCCTAGACAGATTAGTGCACTTCAGTGTGGCGACCTTTGTGGGCTAATAACACGTGGAGCCCTTCATCAAGCCGATTCTGTGGCTGCACACGTAAACGCTGGCCGCAATTTTTTATTTTTTTTTTGCAGCCTGCTAATTAGATTTTTGAATGCAGCGCATTTACCCATCGTAAGCATCGGGTTAGAACTCGATGCGTGATTAATTTCCAAATCTTTACTGCATCGTGATATCTGACCACATCTTTCCCCGCTCCATATAGAAAACAGCCGACAACTGTCGAATGCGTTTGACCAATGTCAAAAGCCTTTTAGTCTATGGGCAATCCAGAAGAATCCTCAAGAGACAAGTCTGTCTGCAGCAGCTCTCCATTCTAGCTATTAGATGGGCGTTCAATCTGTGGACTTTAATAATGCACATGGATTGGGGATGTCCATAGCAGAGATGGATAGTGCACATGGATTGGGGATGTCCATATCGGACATGGAATAGTGCACATGGATTGGGGATGTCCATATCGGACATGGATAGTGCACATGGATTGGGGATGTCTATATCGGACATAGTGCACATGGATTGGGGATGTCCATATCGGACATGGATAGTGCACATGGATTGGGGATGTCCATATCGGACATGGATAGTGCACATGGATTGAGGATGTCCATATCGGACATGGATAGTGCACATGGATTGGGGATGTCCATATCGGACATGGATAGTGCACATGGATTGGGGATGTCCATATCGGACATGGATAGTGCACATGGATTGGGGATGTCCATATCGGACATAGTGCACATGGATTGGGGATGTCCATATCGGACATAGTGCACATGGATTGGGGATGTCCATATCGGACATAGTGCACATGGATTGGGGATGTCTATATCGGACATAGTGCACATGGATTGGGGATGTCCATATCGGACATGGATAGTGCACATGGATTGGGGATGTCCATATCGGACATGGATAGTGCACATGGATTGGGGATGTCCATATCGGACATGGATAGTGCACATGGATTGGGGATGTCTATATCGGACATGGATAGTGCACATGGATTGGGGATGTCCATAGTGGACAACTACCTCTATTACTTTAGGGTTTTTTTTCTTTATATTTTTGTGCAGTGTACATGATCACATAGTAGTATTGGGCTAGAACAGTGATGGGCAACGTGCGGCTCTCCAGCTGTTGCTAAACTACAACTCCCACCATGCCCTGTAGTAGGCTGATAGCTATAGACAGGCTTTGCATGCTGGGAGTTGTAGTTCTGCAACAGCTGGAGAGCCGCACGTTGCCCATCACTGGGCTAGAACTCTGTGCAGAATTAATTCCCAAATTTTTACCGGCCTGCATGCTGAATCTGTTCAGATGGCTAGATATGAACAGAACCTAATGGTGGCGGTACACATTAGATGAATGTTGAGCAAAGCCTTGGATTTCCAACCATTTATTGACTTGCATTGGGGTAATGCCAGATCCGTTTTGCATCCGCATCCCAGGATGAAAAGCAAAATACAACATGCGGCGGTTTGCTCTCCGGTCTGGGAACGCAACTAAACGGAACGGAATGCACTCCGTTCTGTTCAGTTTTGTCCCCATTGACAATGAATAGGGACAAAACGGAAGCGTTTTTTTCCGGTATTGAGATCCTATGACTGATCTCAATACCGGAAAACTTATAAAGATAAGGTTTATTTGATGATCGGCACAAAGTGAAAGTAGGATTCACACAGCTAGACATACAGCTAACCCTTCGTGACGGAAGGACTGAATATTTTTATTAAAGACCAATTGAATAAATTTTTATTTTTATTTTTTTTTAAGATTAAAGTTTTTTTCCTCCTTTTCGTGGACTTACATACTGATGACTTCTACTCAGAATAGGTCCTCAATATCTGATCGATGGGGGTCTCACTCCTGCGACCTCCACTGATGAGCTCTTTGAAGCTACACAAAGACCGTATGACCGACTGATGTGAAGTCAAAGGCAGAGAAAAATACGCAAAACTTACCTGAGCTCCTTGGCCCTTTCCAACAGCTGATTTACCACCTCGTATTTAGCTCCAGCGCGACATTTTCAGTCGGTGTGTACATTTTCATCTCTAGGAGCAGAAGAATCGAAGGAACACGGCCCAAACAGACACTCTGCACTTAGTTACTTCTGTTCCTTCGAACAGCAAACCCTGAGAAATTTTCAATTTTTAGCTTGCCAGTTGGTGCACAGATAAGACAATACCACCGTCTCCTCTGGGATCTTCGCCATGAAATCTGGCCTGCTTTGATTAGCTGCCAAAACATGGGCCCGCTACCGCTATTTATTTTAGCAAAATTAACAGTGAAAAATGAATCTGCACAGCTTAGAGCCGCCCCCGACAGAACTCTCTGTAATCTCACGCTAATTAGACTCCATGCATATTTACTATCGCTCGCAGAAGACTTCTGACACAATGGAGCTAAGTAACGCTTGTTATCTGTAAAGACTAAATAGCGCCTCCTGTAGGCAGAGCCTGAAAGCTGCTTGACTTCTTCCTGATAAAATAGTATGTCATTATTGTATCTAGAAATAAACTTGAAAGGAGAGACTGGTTCATAAAGCGCTCAGGAATACATAGGACTAAAAGGGACGTTCTGATCATACGTGGAGCCCTGCCGATCGTTGTCCTTGAATGGTACAGGTGTGCAACCAGCATTGTCTAAATTAGTGCCCCCCTCTGGTAATTTTTAAGGGTAACAAATGTTTTTAATGGCAAGAGAGGAGAAAGCCACAAACCTCTTCCTGGTAGTTTCAAGAACTAATACGAGGTCATATAAACTGCACAAAAATGCAAAAACATTAAAAAAAAAAAACTAGAACAATTAAAGTAGTTGTCCACTATGGAAATCCCCGATCCATGTGCACTATTTGGACATATGGACGTCATACAGTGCAAGGTCCGTAAAGGAAGACCTGTCATCGGAGGATTCTTCTGGATCACCCATTGACTAAAAGAAATCCAAAGCACAAGGGATTGACATAAAACCTAAGGTGCACATATGCGTTAGCGTCATGCACACGACCGTATGTATTTTGCTGTCCTCAAAACATGGATCCCCAAAAAATTCGGATGGACATACTGAGACAGAATGCACAGAGTAAATTCTATTTTTTTGGCGTACCCATTGAAATGAATGATTCTGCATGCGGTCCGCAAAAAAACAGAAAGGACACGGAAAGAAACTACGTTTGTGTGCGTGAGTCGTAAGAGAGGAGAAACCTGCTTACCTCCTGCTAGAACAAAGAGATCTGGTGTTTAAATTCAACATGCCCGATCCTTCTTTCACTAAACATCTTTTGGGGGAATGTGGGGACCTCCCCAAACAAAAGGGTAACCTCCGCCAACCAGGCTAACAGAGGGTAATATCCAGTGCCCCGATCGCACCCCAGTAACATGAAAAAGTCCATAAGAAGTTATCCAGCACTTGCAGGTAAAACCTCATGGGTAAGATCTGTTGATCGAAACGTGTTGGCATCTTTTAATATGTCACTGGAATGTTTTTAATCCATATGGAATAAAGAAATCAAGGTTTTATCTTTAAGTGTTGTATGATTTCCTATGAGCTCCCCATACACATTAGATAACCAGACGGACCTTCCGATAATCTAATGTGTATGGGGGCCTGCAGCCATCTTGGTTTTCTCCATTCTATGCATATGCTACCGGAATTTACACCAAGCAAGAGTGAAGTGGAGGACTCCAAATGGTGCGGGTGATCTACTTGCCAAATTCATGGTCACCTGTTGACTTCAATACTCGTACTGGCAGCTTTTCCCGGTGATTGGTCCGGATTCTGGCAGCTGGACTAATGATTTGCATTCAAAGGAGTTGTAAGAGACTCGGTAATCATGGCTGCTTTTATCCACCCTCTTTACTTAAATAGGGCTGAGATGCAATACCACACACAGCTCATGGACAGGGGGGGGCGCTGTTTCTGAAAGAAATTCAACATGTTTTCATATTCTCCTACGATATGACTACACCTTTGTTTTTGTACCAATTAATTTGTCCATGGCAAAAATGGTCTATAAAAATTATTCCTTTCTAATTTTTCTTCCCGACTCTGGTTCTTCCATGACCGAATTCAATAAAGTGTCCGATTCTGGGCTGTTCTTCCTCCTGGCCAATCAGAGCCCTATTCCCTTCACTTATTGGGGGGGGAGTAAAAATCACACCGTGGCGTCCTGGACGGTTATTACACAATATGGGTGGATTTACTCTTGTCATGATTTGTTTTCATTAATTTTGATTATTTGTAAGTGTTGTACAGAGACACAAGGTTTGCTCCTGTCCTGATACCTGACGTTAATAAATAATTTTTTTCCTCTGTGGCCTCATCATAGATTTCTTTCTCTTTCAGTGTGTTCTTAAACTATTGCTACGCACGTGGAGGAATGAGACACAGTTCATACACCTGTATTTGTGGCAGGTATGTACAGATACTGCGGAAGTGCATGGATAGGGGTTAGGGTGGGCAAATACAATCTATATGGTATGCATTCGGAAAGTCTTTAGACCCTTTCACTTTTTCACATTTTGTTACCTTGCGGCCTTGTGCTAAAATAACGAAAATTAAAGTTTTTCTCAATCAATTTGCACTCAGTACCCCATGCTAATATATTAAAAAAGTAAAATTTTACATAGACACAAGTATTCACACTCTTTGCTATAACACTTGAAATTTAGCTCTAGGGGCCTCCCATTTCCCTCAGGCCACTATCACACGAGCGAACGCATTGAACTCACAGTGTGTGTCTACGGCAGCTGCTGTACTGACTCCCCTACAATGCCGGGGTTGCATAGCATTATGATTTATGATGCTATGTAAACCTTACAGTTATGGATAACTGTTATATTATTGCATAACACTGACAGCATTATGTCAGTGTTATTCAATACATTCCAGTACAGTATATCCTATG
The DNA here is from genome assembly GCA_033119425.1 of Bufotes viridis. Lineage (NCBI taxonomy): Eukaryota > Metazoa > Chordata > Amphibia > Anura > Bufonidae > Bufotes > Bufotes viridis. The sequence continues at coordinate 96,475,009 of CM065598.1, read as the reverse complement.
TACAAGAATATAACTACTATAATACTGCTCCTATATACAAGAATATAACTACTATAATACTGCCCCTATGTACAAGAATATAACTACTATAATACTGCTCCTATGTACAAGAATATAACTACTATAATACTGCTCCTATGTACAAGAATATAACTACTATAATGCTGCTCCTTTGTACAAGACTATAACTACTATAATACTGCCTCCTATGTACAAGAATATAACTACTATAATACTGCTCCTATGTACAAGAATATAACTACTATAATACTGCCTCCCATGTACAAGAATATAACTACTATAATACTGCCTCCCATGTACAAGAATATACATTCTATAACACTATAATTCTGACCTCCGTCTATAAGAATTTATTATAATACTGCCCTCTGTGGACAGTAATGTAATTCAATACTGTTCCGTATGTTTAGCGATATCACTGCTGTAATACTTCCTCCTATGGACAGGGATACAGTATGTCTGCCTGTATGTGCTTGTAAATGTGGTTTTCCCTTCTCAGATAGTGATTTGCTCTTTTCTTTGCTCTGCTTAGAGGCTTTAGACCTCTTTCACACGGGTGAGTTTTTCGCACGGGTGCAATGCATGACGTGAACGCATGTCACCTGCACTAAATCCGGACCCATATATTTCAATGTGGCTTTGTACATGAGCGTTGTTTTTCATGCATCACTTCTGCATTGCGTGAAAATCTCAGCATGTTCTATATTCTGCGGATGCAATGCGTTTTTCACTGATGGTTGCTAAGGCTAGTTTCACATTAGCGGCAAGAAACTCCGGCAGGCTGTTCCCGCTAGTGCACGTGTGCCCCTGGACTACCGCTCCGGCGCCATTGACTATAATTTCGTACTTTTATCCTGGCTGCCTCTCGGCACGTTTGCCGCGGTGCTGCCGGAATTCCGGCCCGCCCCCATTACAGTCGATGTGGCCGGAGCGGTAGTCCAGGGGCACGCGTGCACTAGCCGCAGCATGGATCCGACAGGCTGTTTACCCGCCGGAACAGCCTGCCGGAGCTCTTTGCCACTAGTGTGAAAGTACCCTAAGGCCCCTTTCACACAGGCGTTGCGAATTGGGGCCGGATAGGATGCCGGTGCATGGCGGGGAAATCGTGCAAGTGCGCAGACAATTTCAGTCAGTTTTAACTGCGATTGCGTTGCGTGGTTCAGTTTTTTTCGCGCGAATGCAATTCGTTTTGCACGCGCGTGAGAAAAAACTGATTGTGGTAATGTAGATTGTATTATTTTTCCTTACACCATGGTTATAAAGGAAAATAATAGCATTATTTAATACAGAATGCTTAGTATAAGGTCAATTGAAGGTTACATTTAAAAAAAAAAAAAAATTTACTCACCTCCTCCAATTAATCAGCTAGCTGCTGGTCTCCTGTTCTTTCTTCAGGACCCGTCCAAAGACCTGTGGTGACATCACTGAGCTCATCACATGGTCCAATCACATGATCACATGATTCATCACCATGGTAATAGACCATGTGATTGGACCATGAGATGTGATGTCACCACAGGTCCTTTAGTCAGCAACTCATGATCAAAGAAGAAACAAGAGATCGGCAACAACGCGATCAAGTGGATAAGGTGAGTTAATTTTTTTTTATTTTTAACCCCTCAACCCACATTTTACTAAGCATTCTGTAGTGAGAATGCTATTATTTTCCTTTATAACCATGTTATAAGGGAAAATAATAAAGAACGTGTCCCCATCCCGATAGTCTCCTAGCAACCATGCGTGAAAATTGCACTGCATTCACACTTGCTTGCGGATGCCTGTGATTTTCACGCAGCCCCATTCATTTCTTGAAAAACGCAGAATATGTAACATGCTGCGATTTTCACGCAACTCACAAGTGATGCGGGAAAATTACTGCTCATCTGCACAGCCCCATTGAAATGAATGGGTCCAGGATCAGTGCGGGTGCAATGCTTCAACATCACGCATTGCACCCGCGCAGAATACTCGCCTGTGTGAAAGAGGCCTAAGGCTGGGTTCACACGGGCGAGTTTTCCGCATAGCACCCGCACTGAATCTGGACCCATTCATTTCTATGGGGCTGTGTACATGAGCGCTGTTTTTCACGCATCAGTTCTGCGTTGCGTGAAACTCGCAGCATGTTCTATATTCTGCATTTTTCACGCAGCTCTGACTCCATAGAAATTAATAGGGCTGCGTGAATAACGCATTGCATCCGCAAGTAAGTTCGGATGCGATGCGTTTTTCACTGATGGTCGCTAGGAGATGATGTTTGTAAACCTTAAGTTTTGTATCACGCGCATTAAACGCATTGTACCCACGCGGAAAAAAACGGAACAACTGAACGCAATCGCAGTGAAAACTGACTTGTTTTAGTACCAAAATCGCACCATTTTAACTGAACGCATCCTGACAGAATCCGTCACGCCCGTGTGAATCCAGCCTAAGAGATGCTGTTTGTAAACCTTCCGCTTTTTATCACGCGCCTGAAAAACGCATCAAAACGCATTGCACCCGCATGAAAAAAACTGAACAAGTGAATGCAGTTGCAGACAAAACTGACTGAACTTGCTTGCAAAGTGGTGCGAGTTTTCCTGAACGCATCCGGACCGAATCTGTCACGCCATTATTTTCTGAGATGGTAAAACCAGTATAATTGTGTATGTATTGTACTGTAGCATGTAGCAGGTTTCTATACAGATGACATGCTCTTTTTTGCAACTTGCGTATGCTGTGGTATATGTCACTGGCCAGAAAAGTCGTCTTATTATCTGGCGGTGCCTGATCGCTCCCTCACAAATCAGCCGTGCCGCTTGTTGGGGAGAGATTAATTTGTGAAATGTGTGTCTGAAGGCAGAGTGGTAGACGCTGTGTGCACGTAGGACCCTCACCCACAGGAGCACGCGGTGAATATGCAGATGGCTGCAGGCAGGAGCGGGCTCTGTGTACATTGACTGCTAGATTGACGTAGCTGACATTTCCAGAGGATAAACAAATTAGACTTTATTCTGCAAGGTTAAAGTACAAAGACAATTTGATTTATCGGGGCCATCAGTCATTTTTACCTATGATTTTTCCTTAGATTAAATACAAGCTCTGAAGTAATGAATTGTGTATTTTTAGAGGTTTTCGCAGTGCTGGGAGGGGCAAACTCTAGAACTGTCAGTGGTCCCCATATAATCGTCTTTTACTCAAGCTTTTATTAGTCGCCTGTATTTCATGTATGCCACAAATCATGTTATGGAAACACAAAGGGGGGTTAGTCAGCACGTCCCTGTATGCAGGTGCACGTAGCTATGGCACATATACATACAAACAAAAAAATTCAACAGCACTCTGCAACCAGAACTCTGCCCTGCCTCTAAGATAGAAGCTATAAGAGGTCGTTAGTGTACATTTTGATCAAAAGGTAATAAGCCACGCGCCACGCCAAGGCCGCCTCATGAGTGGTCCGAACGCTAAATCCTACCTGTTATGGGCCATGACAGCCACATAAAATCCAGGGAGTGCGGGCTCAGCATGCATGCTGGGATCAACCGTACTTATTAACCCTTTCTGGTGCTGTAACAGCCTCCATTAGATCCAGGTATGCAGGTACCAACATGCATGCTGAGCCCACTGTGTACTCCTCCTGGAGCCAGATGGTTACTAGCAGGTACTATAAATGCAAGTTGCATTCATACTGCTGATGTACTGCTCCTGAGGAAGGGGTAAGAATAGACCCCGAAACGCGTTGAGCCAAACTTAATAAAGGAATTTGAACAGAAGCCACCATCTGGGCTGCCTCCATTTTCAGCGATTCTACAGGCGACTTTGGCGAGGGGGGTTAGTTTGGTTTGGTGTCTTGAGCTTATCCAAACCACTCCCCCCTGTGAAGTGAGTAAAAACCTCTTTAAGCTTTACTTTTTACCGAGACATGTTCTTATAATAATATATGTGCTAAAGGTTTGGCGCTATCTCTGGTGACTATTCTAAGCTTAGGGGGCACACTGGAAACCATTACCAGTGTGCACCTCCTTTAACAGCTTTTACTTTTCTATATCTCGCTTATAGACCTATATATTCACCTGATTATACTGGTTCTATATCACCAAGCAGCCTCCTCATCACTACTGCTATAGGTTTCTTGACAAGCTATCACATCCTTCTGGCCTATATCCAAACCTGGTGGCGCCTCTTGCTTTATTTTTTGACCATTTGGAATGGTTTTCCATTTGGTATAAATAAACCTCTATTCTCCCCCCTTTTTTCATGGCCCATAACACGTAGGATTTAGCGTTGGGACCACTCATGAGGCGGCCTTGGCGTGGCGAGTGGCTTATTACCTTTTGATCAAAATGTACACTAAACGACCTCTTATAGCTTCTATCTTAGAGGCAGGGCAGAGTTCTGGTTGCAGAGTGCTGTTGCATTTTTTTGTTTGTACAAATCATGTTATGAACATGTGCACATATGTGCCACCTTCTGCACCCCTTCATATGTCGCCATAAAGCCTGATAGATTATTAGTAGGTGACAGGTTAATCACTTGCTTATTATCTATGGATGTATTAAACATTTAATATCTGGTGATTTTTTTGGGGCAGTGAAGAAACATCACCTTCTATGACATGCTTAAATTGGCATATATAGGCTTAAAGACCATGGACACTTATGCACATATTGTTTTATTGCTCATTTGCTTTCTAAATGCAAAATGAAGCAACTTCCCCAATAGTCTTCATTTACAGTTTCCCACCATTTTGCTTCTGCAGAATATGGGTAATTCTTTCACCGGCTGCTTGTGCTGCTGAATCTGATGTCAATCCACCAGAGCTCTGCTTCTGTATCTGATGGCTCTGTCTCCTTTCCCTCCATTCTTCTTAGTTTTAGAGACAGCAGCAGGGAGGGGGAGGAGGTTGCACACAGCACATATGTATAGAGGAGGGCAGCTGACAGAAGAGAGGAAAGCACACACAAGGCAGTCTGCAGGGGGAAGACAGCAGCATCCTGGCTACACAGATCCATCATGTATTACAGGGAGGGACACGTCCACATGAAAAAAGTCTGAAGGTAGGAGCAGATTGTAAACAGAATATCAGGAGGTCTGAAAATGAATGAAAACTGCAGACTGAGACTTGAGTTAAAATAATAACTTTAAAGGTGTCCAGCCTTTCAAGGGTTTGTCCAGTTTCAGCAAGATCCACCTGCCATCAGCAAGTGATCGTTACTTACCTGGCAGATCCCATTCAGCCTCTTTCGTTCTGTCGACAGGGTTCTGTTTAACCGACTGCAGTGGTGACATTAACAACATATGACTGCTGCATCCAATCACGGGCCTCACTGCAGTCATCGCTCCAGCGATGGGCTGCAGTAGTCGAGTGCTGTTGACGTGACCGCTGCAGTCAGGTAAGCTCCGGATCTTCCAGGTAAGTACTTATCACTTCTTTTTTACAAGAGGATCCCCTGTGCATTTCCTTCTAAAACCAGATAACCCCATTTGATTGATGTAAAAAATTTAAATCAGATATCATATCGTACATGACAATACCTTTCTAACAAAGCTAGAAGCAGTCCTGCGCCCCACATGGATCCAGAGATCTCCCCATTCACTGCTCCAATTGCTTTGCTAGATTATCTTCTTGCCTGGCAGATCAGGGGTGTGTCCTTTCTGCTGCCGCTCTCTCCCTGTCACTGCCACAGCTTCTAACAAAACATATTGCTGGGGACAGTTAAATGCAGTTGGCGCTATACAAATAAAATTTTATAAGTGGCCATAATACATTTTTGATTACGTGCAATTATAAAAGTATTCAGATCCAGGTGCTGGTTTGAAAAATGTAGAATATATTTAATATATAATATTATTTTATGGTATTATTAATGATGAGATTATTAGTAATAATTATGCACCTTCTCATTTTACTTGGGGCACTTTCACACTTGCGTTTTTCTTTTCCGGCATAGAGTTCCGTCCTCGGGGCTCTATACCAGAAAAGAACTGATCCGTTTTATCCCCATGCATTCTGAATGGAGAGAAATGCATCAGGATGTCTTCAGTTCAGTCTTTTTGACAGTTCAGGATGGAGATAATACCGCAGCATGCTGCGATTTTATCTCCGCCAAAATGGCTGAATGCTGACTCCGGCATTTTTTTTCCATTGGAATGTATAAGTGCCAGATCCGGCTTTCAAAATACCGCAATGCCGGATCCGTCCTTTCGGTCTGCGCATGTGCAGTTGTGGAGAAAATGTATAACTATAACGGATCTGTCTCTTTGCATGACAAGCGGAAAGACGAATCCGTCCTTGCAATGCATTTGTAAGATGGATCCGTAGCTGGATCCATCTTCAGATGCTTTCTGTTTGCATGCAGATTGACGGATCTGCTTGCCGGATCACTCTGCCGCAAGTGTATAAGTACCCTTAGTATAGTATTGACGTGCCCCCATCGCTGCCCCCAGTGGTCAGTGATGGAAGGACATGCTTTCTCATATGAGCACTTCTTTTCGGTTTGCTCTTTCCTTGTAGTTCTTGCTTTCATCTCTCTGCTCTTCTTTCCTACAGTGGCGATAACTCCTCCATCCTTCATTATGGACACGCCGGAGCCCCCAATGATAAGACCCTCATGGATGGTGACATGTGGTGAGTTGCGATGATTTCATTACATGAACAGTCCGGTTTATGGACATTAGGCCGATTAACCCTTCAGGTAGCGTGGGAAGACCCAGAAGCATCTTCCTATTAAATGCCCTTGTCTTTGAGTCGTCCTTCTCTGTTGAGATGCTGACCATTCCGCTCTTTAGTTTCTTAGTGACATGGAAGCTGGGTGACAACCAGTATGGTTACCATTGCCTGGGTTGTCAGTATCGCCCAGCTTTCCGAGACACCTGCATTAGAGAATGGAAATGAAAACCATTCCGTAGTGAGAGGCGGAAAGTTTTGTTTAATATTCTGAGATTTTTCTGGTCAGTAAGAAGATATCTCTGCAGGAGCGGAGATGTGATCAGTAAGTGAAAGGAGCCGAGCGCGAGTCCTCACCCCACCGTCGGAATGGTCCTTCATGTTTGCTTTCTATAGGAAGTTGTCAGCGCTCGTCTAATTACAGAGCAGCCTCATTACGCTCCGGTTTCGGCGCCTTTGTTTGTGCGGCTGTATGAAGACGAGTTGTCGGCAGTCCCCAGTCATTTTCCACAGTAATTGAGAGCCCTCTACAGCAAGTTCTCAGCAAGTGTCCTCCACCCCGAGACGCTTCCTTGTCTCCGCGTTGTTCCCGTCATTATGAATGGTGAGACTGCCGCGTCTTACAACCATGAGAATTGCTGTAATCATCGCGCTCAGAATATTGGTGCGTCTTAACGGTGGGTTGGTAGGAGCCCACTCGGGGTACTTTCACACTTGCGTTAGGAAATTCCGGCAGGCAGTTACATTGCCGAAACTACCTGCCGGATCCGGAAATCCGTATGCAAAAGGATAGCATTTGTTTCTGGATCCGGATGCGGATCCGTCTAAAAAATGCATTGCAATACCGGATCCGTCTCTCCGGTGTCATCCAGAAAACCGAATCCAGTATTTATTTATTTTTTAAAAGATTTAAAGGTGTGTGCATGCGCAGACCGGGAAACCAGATACATTTTTCCGGAACACTTGGTACCGGATCCATGCTGCGGTATTCTCTCCGGGCAAATACCTAAGAGGGACTGAAGTGAAGACATCCTGATGCATACGGAACGGATTTCTCTCCATTCAGAATGCATTAGGATAAAACAGAAGCTTTTTTTTTTCCGGTATTGAGCCCCTGGGACGCAACTCAATACCGGAAAACTTTAACGCTAGTGTGAAAGTGCCCTTAGACATGTATGTTTCTTTCTTTCGGTAAGGTTTATGCATGGGGCTGATGCGTTCGTCTCTTGAGGCGAGCTGCATACCTCCTTATATCGCACATAATACAGAGCTTTCTGGTGCATTGGCTTACGTACAGACATAGCAAGGTTTAACGTGACACTTAACAAACTACCGGTAATTGCACAGTACAAACAACCTTTAATTTGACTTTTTCAATGGCTTTTGTTGCCTTGTGTCTATTTAGGCTAAGTCTACACGACGACATTTGTCGCATTAAGGTCGCACAACAATTTTTATAATGGTAGTCTATGGTGTCGCATTGCGACATGTGACATGCTGCGACTGCGACACGACAATCGCAAAAAATCAATTCAAAATGGATTTTTCTGCGACTGCCGCGTCGCAGTCGCAGCATCTCGCAGTGTGACACAATAGACTACCATTATAAAAAATGTTGCGCGATAAATGTTGCAGTGGAGTTGTGCCCTATGTGTCGCGCGACTTATTGTCGTCGTGTAGTCCTAGCCTTAAAATTGTCTGCAACTATGTATTTAAAGGGGTTGTCCAGTTTCCAGTATTGATGACCTATCCTCACAATATCAGGTCGTTGAGGGTCTGACTCCCGGCACCCCCGCCAATCAGCTCCTGCGAGGGCTGCGTTCTCTTCCCTGTATACCTGCGTGCCGTCAGCATTGCAGCAGCGAGCGGGTAAACAGTGAAGAGAACGCAGCGCTGGCAGGAAAAGTCCTGCAACTTTCTAAAACAGTATTTTATGCTTCATTTCTTTACCATATCTATATCTCTGCTTGCTGTTAGTGAATTATAACATTGTTCACATCCGAGGCTTAAAACCTGTACTAACTTAGTAATTGTCACAGCTGAGGGTTTGCTGCCATTATATCCCCCCTAGCCGGCATCAGGACACTCCTGTCTTTATGGTTTGTTACAATGTGTCAGCCTGGAGTCCTGATTGCAAGGTTTCTCTGCTAAATACATATACTTACAGGTTGTCAGCTTCTTGATGTATACTAGATGGGCCAGCTCACTGACAGCAAGCAGAGATCTTGTAAGCAATTAAAACCCAAAGTATATCGGAAAGTTGAAGATCTTTTCATTATACAATGTGGTATAATTTCAATATACATATGTGGTATTCAGAAACATTTATCAGCTTACCATTGGGGACCCCACTAATTATCAGAATAGGGGGCTCTGATCCCCATTTACCCCCAGCCATAAGACCGCTCCCTTTCCATACTGGCAGACAGGGCGGCTGCACCACTGAGACCGTAGATGTGTGCATGGGGAAGTCAGTGGGAGCGCTGCAGCGGGGACGGAGCTCCACGGAATCACTGGGCTTCGGGATGTGTGACCCCCACCAGTCAGCGGGTGATGGCCAGTCCTGAGGACAGAACTAAAGACCGCACTGACCTGTATTTTTGCTGTGAGTTCCGGTGGGGTTAGTTGGGGTTGTGTCAAGGTTTCGGTCATTTTCATGGTGAGAACAGATCTGCGTGCTGCGCTGTTCATCCTATGAATGGCGGCAAAGCCCCAAACTGGCGCTTACATTGTGGCAAAGGGGTTAGGTTGAGAAATTGGCATTGGGAAGGGGGCGCCATTTCAGTTTTTGCCTTATGCAGCAGAAAGGCTAGGTGCACCCCTGCCCATCACACAGACCAACCCGCAATCTCTTGTTCCACAGTAGAATAAATTAATAATAATCTTTACTTCTATAGCGCCACCATATTCCACAGCGCTTTACAATTCAGAGGGTTCATGCACAAAACAAAAGACATCGCAACGTAACTGGCTAATATACAACTGAATCAGGAGTGAGGGCCCCGCTCGCAAGAGCTTACGATTCCAGCTTTTGTGCTGTTCTCCCTGGAGGGGACACGTCTGCAGCCGGGCACCCCGGTACTGTGCTGTGGGCATACAGGTCTGCATCTAGCTCTATATTTCCTCTTCCGTTTCCCTCTGCTGGATGATTCTCTTCATCCCTTGATGGATCCATCCGTGTTAGCAGTCTTCATGTCCCTGTGAAGTAGATCAGAGAATTATAATGGATAATGTAGTACTTCTTTCTGTGATTCCCTACAGTACAATGACAGGAGCTGAAAAACATAAAAAGGTCGAAATTGGCCCATTCAGAAGTAGCGTTAAGAAATCATCACAATGAGAAAGACATCCATTGTAGTCAGTATGAAAATCTTACTGTACTTATCCATAACAGGCAGTATTATAGTAGTTATAGTCTTGTACATAGGAGCAGTATTATAGTAATTATATTCTTGTACATAGAAGGCAGTATTATAGTAGTTATATTCTTGTACATATGAGAAGTATTATAGTAGTTATATTCTTGTACATAGGAGCAGTATTATAGTAGTTATATTCTTGTACATAGGAGGCAGTAATATAGCTGTTACATTCTTGTACATAGGAGGCAGTATTATAGTAGTTATATTCTTGTACATAGGAGGCAGTATTATAGTAGGTATATTCTTGTACATAGGAGGCAGTATTATAGTAGTTATATTCTTGTACATATCAGGCAGTATTATAGCAGTTACATTCTTGTACATAGAAGGCAGTATTATAGTAGATATATTCTTGTACATAGGAGCAGTATTATAGTAGTTATATTCTTGTACATAGGGGGAAGTATTATAGTAGTTATATTCTTGTACATTGGAGCAGTATTATAGTAGTTATATTCCTGTACATAGGAGGCAGTATTATAGTAGTTATTTTCCTGTACATAGGAGCAGTATTATAGTAGTTATATTCTTGTACATAGGAGCAGTATTATAGTAGTTATATTCTTGTACATAGGAGCAGTATTATAGTAGTTATATTCTTGTACATAGGAGCAGTATTATAGTAGTTATATTCTTGTACATAGGGGCAGTATTATAGTAGTTATATTCTTGTACATAGGAGGCAGTAATATAGCAGTTACATTCTTGTACATAGGAGGCAGTATTATAGTAGTTATATTCTTGTACATAGGAGGCAGTATTATAGTAGTTATTTTCCTGTACATAGGAGCAGTATTATAGTAGTTATATTCTTGTACATAGGAGCAGTATTATAGTATTTATATTCTTGTACATAGGAGCAGTATTATAGTAGTTATATTCTTGTACATAGGAGCAGTATTATAGTAGTTATATTCTTGTACATAGGAGCAGTATTATAGTAGTTATATTCCTGTACATAGGAGCAGTATTATAGTAGTTATATTCTTGTACATTGGAGCAGTATTATAGTAGTTATATTCCTGTACATAGGAGGCAGTATTATAGTAGTTATATTCCTGTACATAGTAGCAGTATTATAGTAGTTATATTCTTGTACATAGGGACAGTAATATAGTAGTTATATTCTTGTACATAGGAGCAGTATTATAGTAGTTATATTCTTGTACATAGTAGGCAGTATTATAGTAGTTATATTCTTGTACATAGGAGCAGTATTATAGTAGTTATATTCTTGTACATAGTAGGCAGTATTATAGTAGTTATATTCTTGTACATAGGAGCAGTATTATAGTAGTTATATTCCTGTACATAGGAGGCAGTATAATAGTAGTTATTTTTCTGTACATAGTAGCAGTATTATAGTAGTTATATTCTTGTACATAGGAGGCAGTATTATAGTAGTTATATTCTTGTACATAGGAGCAGTATTATAGTAGTTATATTCTTGTACATAGGAGCAGTATTATAGTAGTTATATTCTTGTACATAGTAGCAGTATTATAGTAGTTATATTCTTGTACATAGGAGGCAGTATTATAGTAGTTATATTCTTGTACATAGGAGCAGTATTACAGTAGTTGTAGTCTTGTACATAGGGACAGTAATATAGTAGTTATATTCTTGTACATAGGAGCAGTGTTATATTAGTTATGTTCTTGTACATAGGGACAGTAATATAGTAGTTATATTCTTGTACATAGGAGCAGTGTTATATTAGTTATGTTCTTGTACATAGGGACAGTAATATAGTAGTTATATTCTTGTACATAGGAGCAGTGTTATATTAGTTATGTTCTTGTACATAGGGACAGTAATATAGTACTGTATTTAGGGCATGTGTGCCAAAGATTTTAGCCCAGTTTGTGACATTGTCTCAGTCAGAAATATGGTTAGAGTTATGTCACTGAACTGTCCTGCTTCTCTTGGTATTTTTTACACAGTACAGAATATATTGTGGGATGTAAGAGAACAAAATGTTGCATCCTTTCTTTTTTTAATTAAATCATCTAATCAATAGGACTAGAGAAGCAATCTGACTGGTCTCTGTGTACAGTATTATGCCTCATTGACATGTCCATGTTTGGTCAGTGATTGTGAGCTATATGCGGGAGGCACAGGAAGGTGAGAACAGCGCATTGCTAGCTGTACCCAACTTCCCTGGTCGTCTTCCGGCCCCACGCTGTGTCCTAACACGTACAGTGTCAGGACATAATGCACATAGAGTAAGTGAATCTGCCAAGTGGCAGCGCTGTCCGGAGCTGGAGAGGTGAGTTTAGATGGGTTTAGATGGGTGGGTTTTGATGGGGGCTGATCTGAGGCTGGGGGGGTCTGATGAGTGCTGATCTGAGGCTGGGGGGTCTAAAGATTTATTTGCAATGCAAGCGGCCGCAGGAGCAGCATAGCATGGTACACATAAAGCTGTCTATGGGTAGTAGTAGCAGTATTAATCGTAGTAGTAGTGATGCTTTGAGTTAATGGCGGTGGCAGTAAGGGATTAGCAGTGAGGAGCAGCAGCAACTGAGACAGTGGTGGCTGCCTTAGTAGCCATATGGTACATGATGGCAGGCAGCAGCAGCCTTGCAGAAGATGATGGTCGGTAGGCCGTAACAGGGGCATGATGGAGACTGTGGCAGCAGCAGCCGTGCAGAACATGATGGTAGGCAGGTCGCGTTATTCGCATAATGGAGGCGGCAGCAGTACAGAACATGATGGTAGGCAGGTCGCAGCAGTGGCATAATGGAGGCGGCAGCAGCAGTACAGAATGTGATGGTAGGCAGGTTGCATTAGTGGCATGATGGAGGCTGCAGCAGCTGTACAGAACGTGATAGTAGGCAGCTCGCAGCAGTGGCATGATGCAGTTGGCAACAGCAGCCTTACAGAACATGATGGTAGGCAGGTCTGAGCAGTGGCATGATAGAGGCGGCAGCAGCAGCTGTAAGGAACGTGACGGTTGGTAGGTCGCAGCAGTGGCATGATGGCAGCAGGCAGATAACAGCAAGGCCAGATCTATCCATCAGAATCAACTGGAAGAAATTTTACTGAATCCAAGCTTGGTTCATTTTGACAAAAGTGATAGTTTGGACACTGGTGGATGACAACTTGGTCCATTTGGGTGTCACCATACACCCCGCGGCGCAGAAAACTGTCTCTGGGATGACACTGGAGGCTGAGCAAGAAAGAAGTAGGAGAGCATGCTGTGCCAGTTCTGACCACTGTCCAAGTCTGCCTGCCCAGAAATCTATAGGGTCAGGGAACAGGGTATGCATCACCTGGGCACTGAGACTGGAGCTGTCGGCTTGCTGTGGCACATGGAGATACTGCTGTGGCTTCTACTGCCCATGGCGGCTGGAGGTGGGTGACCCTGCCAGCAGCAGAGGGGGGCTTCGTTTTCAGACACGCTGGCAGCAGGCATCTGCTTGCCATAAGCTGCATACACAGTGTTTCCTGGTAATAATGTAATTTGTCCCCCATTTTGCTTTGGTAGCGAGGGTCTAAAAGCATGGCTATCCAGTAATTTTTAGACCAGGCATGCTGAACCTGCGGCCCTCCAGCTGTTGCGAAACTACAACTCCCATCATTCTCTGACAGCCTACAGCTATCATTTTACAGAATGGCATCGTGGGAGTTGTAGTTTTACAACAGCTGGAGGGCCGCAGGTTGAGCATGCCTGCTTTAGACTGCTTGATGTCAACAATACTCTTGTCACTGCATGAGCAGACGAATATACAGGTCGCCATTCTGGCCAGCGTGCCCGAGGAGCACTTCTTTCCAGCTTCACCTCCCCACTGAGACCATTGGGTGTCTTGGCTGGTTCCATCCTCATCATCGTCCTCTTGCTCCTTCACCTACAACTCTTCGTCTTGCAGTGACAGCTCCTCATCTTCATCATCCTCATCCTCCATGGTACATTGCCTTTGTGTGAGAAGACAGCAAGATGCATCAGCTGCTCTTCTCCCGCTGTGGTCCCAAGATAAATATGAGAGGGATGACATTGTTAGTGTCGCAGTTGTCCCTGCTGATGAACTTTGTGGCCTCTTCGAGGGGCGTCAGCACGACAAATGACAAAATTGTTTATTGCTTTCTGCTGCTCGTACAGATGCTCAAGCATGTGCAATGTTGAATTCCAGCAATTTGGCACAACGCGGATTAAGCTCCAACACGGCATGGCGACGCTTGACTGGATAAGTGCCTGGTGTGGCAGCTAGGCCGACACAATCATGGGAGGGGGTCAAAATTACCTGGCTTCATTGCCGGGGTCCTGCCTTGCCGCTGCCAGAAAAAACAATAACTCAGTGGGCCATGAACGACATGTACTGTCCCTGCCTGTAAGAGCTGCTCCAGGTGTTCATCGTGGCGTTAACCTTGTGGCACACGAGAATCACAAGGAGCATCCCATGTTGTGGGCCATGTGAGAGTACAAAGCAGGGAAGGCTTTTTGAGAGAAATAATGCCGGCTAGGAATCTTCCGGCAAGCCTGAGCGCACGCCATTAGCTCGCTAAAAGCAGTAGACTTGACTAAATCGTATGGCAGCAACTGCACCGCCAGGAACTTGGCCAGGTAGGAATTAAGCCACGTATTCCATTATCGATAGCTGATCATGGAGCAGAGGAGGAGTCTGAGCGGGAGAATCGGAAAAGGGATGATGTGAAAGACATTGCATTGCTTGTGGGTGCAGCCTGGCGGGGAAGGACTCCTATGGCTGTGGCTAGCTGTCACCTCTGTTTGCCCACTGAATGGGGTGATGCCGCTTCCTGTAGTTCTGTAGAGCTGTGGTGCCTACGTTTGTGTTTGCCTCCCCACGTCTTATTTTTATCTTGCACAGCTTGCACAAAGCAATGCTTTTGTTTTCCAGCAGTGTGAAGAAAAAAGGCCAGATGGGAGATACTCACGCAGCAAAGGTAGAGACAGCCAAACTTGGATTAGCTCTGACACATTTTGGGCCAAACCCACCCACAGCATCAGCGGCATCAACAGATCCCGAAGCAGACATGGCCCTGGCTGTTCTTTGGGAGGTACATGGCCTCTGCTCTTTATTGCTTCCGCCATCCCCCTAAATCACGGAGACACGTACTTCTTTTGTCCATGATGCGGACCATGATTGGAGTCTATGAAGTCTGTCTGTGTTGCGTCGGATTTTCACTTAAGACTAATAGGAGATGCTTTGGAAATTCATTTTCAGCTGAGCAGAGTCCGTGGATTACGGACGACACACGGAGGAAAGAGCTCATGCCTAAGGGCTCATGCAAACAAACGTATTTTTTGTCCGTGTCCGTTCCTTTTTTTTTGCGGCCCGTATGTGCAACTATTCACTTCAATGGGGCCCCAAAAACCCCCAGAAATGACTCCATGTGCATGCCATGTCCGCATGTCCGTTCTGCAAAAAAATAAAACGTTCTATTATTGTCTGTATTACGGGCAAGGTTAGGAGTGATCTGTTGTGGGCCGGCTGTTCTGTTTTGAAAAACGTGTAATGCACATGGGTGATATCCGTGTTTTGCAGATGTGCAATTTGTGGACCGCAAAACATCAATGTTCGTGTGCATGAGCCCTAAGGCTGGGTTCACGTCACCTTTTAATTTTCCGTTCTTCTGATCTGGCAGAACAACAGAAAAAAAATAAAGGGATCCTGTGCATCCGTTAAGCACATTTTGCATTAATTTTAGCCATTTCTGTCTGCGATCCATTTTTTTAGATGGGGAAAAAAAGTACTGCATGCAAGACTTTTTTTCTGTCTGACGGACGAATATGGCTAAAGTGCATGCAAAATGTGCATAATGGATGCACAAGCTCAGTTTTTTCACGTTTTTTTTTTTCTGTTCTTCTGATAGGCTATGGTTATGTAAATGGAAAAAAAAAATTATGGCTATTGAAATGTGAGGTGGAAAAATAAAAAATGAAAATAGTCTAGTTCCCTAAGGGGCTTATAACTCTTTTCTTTGCCTCTGGCGTTTAAACCATCCGCGCGCTTCTGCTGATCAGCCGGGATTTCATTATTCAGGTAGAATATTAGTCGGTAGTCTGCAGTGCAAAATAAAAATCATATTTAACGCCTAATGAATTATTTCTTCTAGCAGCACATCTGCTTTTCACTTCTTTAGGGAAAAAAAAATTTGCGTCCAGTGCGGACCCCTCGCCTCCCCCGCTCTGTCGCCATGAGATCTCAATGTGAACACTGGTTATGACAATGTTACCAGAGCCAAACAGTCTTGAAGTGCGCGGATTTTATTTTCTGCCGCTGCCTTCTGCAGTGCGTTTGTAGCACCGGGTCACAGACTTTATATTGCTTTTGACAAATGTGCCTGGAAAAGGCTCTGGTTCGTAGTCTGCCAAGCTATTTTTGGCAGGATGTTCATGCTTCTAATGAGATTATTTAGAAGTTGTATTTAAATGTGAGCTGCAGTTTCCAGGATTCAGGTATTTTATCTATGTTCAGTTTTTGCATCTATTTGATTTTTTTTTTTTTTTTTGCCACCTGTGTCTAATGAAAATCCATGTCAGAGATTTGCAGAAAATTGATGATACTTAGAGGGCTTCAGTGGTGACCAAGCGTCAAATAAAAAAAAAATATATATATAAAATGTAACAATTATTTATAATATGTAAACCTAAATAATGCAGATTTATATGGGTCAGGTAGTTTAAGAACGGGTTTTGGTATTCTGGATCTCTATCTCCTGATGGAGCGCACACCTCATGTTCAGGCCTCTTGCACACAAACGTTTTTTTTTTCCTTGTCCATTCTGTTTTTGTGGATTCCGTTTGCGGTCCGTATTCATTACAATAGTTCCACAAAAAAAAAAAAAAAACGAATGTACTCCGTTTCTGTATATCCGTTCCGCTGAAAGATGGAACTCGTGGCTCCATTCAAGTCATTGGGTCCGCAAAAAATACGGAATGCATACGGAACACATCCGTATGTCTTCTGTTTTTTGGGGATCCATGCCCACTTTGCCCATGTGTTGACTGTTAAAATACATTACTGTACATTACGATCCGCAAAAACAGATGACACACGGAAACCATATGGAATTTTTTTTCGAGAACTACGGAACGGAAACACAACAGAAACAAAAAAAGGAACAACGGATCCGTGAAAAACAGACCGCAAAACACAGAAAAAGCCATACGGACATGTGTCACTCTGAGGTTCTTTCTCCTTTGGGCACTGTCGCCCCCTGCTGTACACTGGTAATAATGGACCGGCCCTCACTTCCAGTTATTTTCAATGATTGTGTTTATTGTCACATATATTCCCTTGTAACACGTTTCAACACTTCCCGGGTCTTTGTCAAACAATCAAGGGAATATATGTGACAATAAACACAATCATTGAAAATTACTGGAAGTGAGTGCCGGTCCTTTATTACCAGTGTACAGCAGGGGGCGACAGGGCAGGTCCATTATTACCAGTGCTACATGGGATGCCAATCCTAGGACGCGAGCACCACGTGATCCTCCCTGCAGTGCCGACCTACTTGAACACATGCCCCCTGCTGTACAATGAACAGTGAGCTGCTTAAAGGAATGGCATGATGGACGGCACTAGAGCACTGGGGACACTTCTGTTAAGGGTCCATTCACACGTCCGTGTGTGTTTTGCGGATCCGCGGATCCGCAAAACACGGACATCGGCGATGTGCGTTCCGCAATTTGCGGACCGCACATCGCCGGCACTCTCATAGAAAATGCCTTTTCTTGTCCGCAATTGCGGACAAGAATAGGACATGTTCTATTTTTTTCGGGAACGCAATTGCGGACCCGGAAGTGCGGATCCGCAATTGCGGACCCGGCCGGGACATCGTCTGTCCCCATTGAAACTAATGGGCCCACAATTCCGTTCCGCAAAATGCAGAATGGAATTGCGGACGTGTGAATGGACCCTAAATGAAAGTGTTAGTTTAAAAAAAGTGACAAATGTCATGCCGTGGCCTAGGGAATCAAGCTGAACGGAAATAATGTAACTGCTAGTATACTACCCCCTATACAGAAAAATATAACTACTCTGAAGCCCCTTTCACACAAGCGAGTTTTCCGCGCGGGTGCAATGCGTGACGTGAATACATAGCACCCGTACTGAATCCTGACCCATTCATTTTAATGTGTCTGTGTACATGAGCATTTTTTTCACGCATCAGTTCTATGTTGCGTGAAAAACACAGCATGTTCTATATTCTGCGTTTTTCACACAGCCCTGGCCCCATAGAAGTTAATGGGGCTTCAGTGAAAAACGCATTGCAACCGGAAGCAAGTGCGGATGCAATGGGTTTTTCAATGATGGTTGCTAGCATCAAAACGCATTGCATTCGCGCGGAAAAAAATGAATGCAATCGCAGACAAAACTGACTGAACTTGCTTCCAAAATTAGGTCCAGATGCGTTCAGTGAAAACTGAGCGATTTCGCAAGCAAGTCCATTCAGTTTTGTTTGCAATCACGTTCACTTTTTATCACGTGGGTGCAATGCGATTTACTGCTTTTTGCACGCGCGTGATAAAAAACGGATTGTTTACAAACAACATCTCTTAGCAACCATCCGAGAAAATCGCATCGCATCCGCGCTTACTTCTATGGGGCCAGCGTTGCGTGAAAATCACAGAATATAGAGCTTGCTGCAATTTTCACGCAACACAAAAGTGATGCATGAAAACCACCGCTCATGTACACAGACCTATTGAAATGAATGGGTCCGGATTCTGTGCGGGCACAAAGAGTTCGCATCACGCATTGCACCCGCGCGGAATACTCGCTCGTCTGCAAGGTGCCTAATACTGCCTCCTATGTACAAGAATATAACTACTATAATACTGCCTCCTATGTACAAGAATATAACTACTATAATACTGCTCCTATGTACAAGAATATGTCGAATATAATAATGCCCCCTATATGGAAGAACATAACTACTTAGGGTACTTTCACACTTGTGTTGGTGCGGATCTGTCTGTTTATTTACACAGACGGATCCGCACCTATAATGCAAACGTTTGTATCCATTCATAGCGGATCCGTTTGCATTAGTTTTAAAGAAAAATGACAAAGTCCAAAACGGATCCGTTTTGAATTACATTGAAAGTCAATGGGGAACGGATCCGTTTTCAAATGCACCATATTGTGTCATTGAAAACGGATCCGTTCCCATTGACTTACATTGGAATTCAAAACGGATCCGTTAGGCTCCGCCTCTTCAGACGGACACCAAAATGCTGCATGCTCCATTTAGTGTCCATCTCCAAAACGGAATAGAGGCGGAACGAAGCCTAACTGATGCATTCTGAACGGATCCTTATCCATTCAGAATGCATTGGGGCTTAACTGATCCGTTTTGGACCGTTTGTGAGATCCCTGAAACGGATCTCAAAAACTGAATCCAAAATGCTAGTGTGAAAGTACCCTTATAGTACTGCTCCAATGTACAAGAATATAACTACTATAATACTGCTCCTATGTACAAGAATATAACTACTATAATACTGCTCCTATGTACAAGAATATAACTACTATAATACTGCTCCTATGTACAAGAATATAACTACTATAATACTGCTCCTATGTACAAGAATATAACTACTATAATACTGCTCCTATATACAAGAATATAACTACTATAATACTTCCTCCTATGTACAAGAATATAACTTCTATAATACTGCTCCTATGTACAAGAATATAACTACTATAATACTGCTCCTATGTACAAGAATATAACTACTATAATACTGCTCCTATGTACAAGAATATAACTACTATAATACTGCTCCTATATACAAGAATATAACTACTATAATACTTCCTCCTATGTACAAGAATTAAACTTCTATAATACTGCCTCCTATGTACAAGAATATAACTACTATAATACTGCTCCTATGTACAAGAATATAACTACTATAATACTGCTCCTATGTACAAGAATATAATTACTATAATACTGCCCCCTATGTATAAGAATATAACTACTATAATACTGCCTCCTATGTACAAGAATATAACTACTATAATACTCCTCCTATGTACAAGAATATAACTACTATAATACTGCTCCTATGTACAAGAATATAACTACTATAATACTGCCTCCTATGTACAATATAACTACTATAATTCTGCCTCCTATGTACAAGAAGATAACTACTATAATACTCCTCCTATGTACAAGAATATAACTACTATAATACTGCTCCTATGTACAAGAATATATCTACTATAATACTGCTCCTATGTACAAGAATATAACTACTATAATGCTGCCTCCTATGTACAAGAAGATAACTACTATAATACTGCCTCCTATGTACAAGAATAGAACTACTATAATACTGCTCCTATGTACAAGAATATTACTACTATAATACTGCCTCCTATGTGCAAAAATATAACTACTATAATACTGCCTCGTATGTACAAGAATATAACTACTATAATACTGCTCCCATGTAGAAGAATATAACTACTATGATACTGCTCCTATGTACAAGAATATAACTCCTATAATACTGCTCCTATATATAAGAATATAACTACTATAATACTGCTCCTATATACAAGAATATAACTACTATAATACTGCTCCTATGTACAAGAATATAACTACTATAATACTGCCCCCTACCTACTATGATACGGTATTTAAAGGGTTAATAGATGGCCATGTATGCTTCTGTAAACTGACAGGGTGAATCTAGATTTGCCCAGGATGTCGGTGCACTATGTATAGTCATTGACTCCTCTCTCTCTGTATCTTTATGCTACGGACTGTACATTGCACAGGCTATCTGGCGCTGTGATATCAAGGACATCTGGTTGGCCTGATATTCTCAGAAAGGATCTTGGCAGTGGGGCTTTAGGAAATATCTGAGTGATGCTGGCATCTCCACTGGACCCATCTCTACACATACATTCTGACCTAATGGTACATGCTCGTGTGTGTTCCACGGAATGCATATTTAAGTGATTTAATAGAGGCTTATACATTTTAAATCCAGTATTTGCCTTGTGTTGTTTTTTATGTTTCCAATACGCTGTGACTCTGTCCAAATTGCTCATTAAAACAATGTTAACTGTTTATCTAGATTTGTACCAGTTTTGCTTCTTAAATTAATGTTTATGAACATAAATTACATGCATTTACGCTCTGTTTACAGATATTATCCTTATTCATAGATCTCAGTTATCCTTTCAGAAATGTGTAGAGTTAAGTATACATACCCAGATAATTACTAGAAAGCATAAGTATAAAGAAACTATTATGGTACCGCTATGAACAAAAATATAACTAATACTGCTGATGTACAAGGATATAATTACTATAATACTGTTCCTATGTACAAGAATAAAACTGCTGTAATACTGCCTCCTATGTACAAGAATATAACTACTATAATACTGCTCCTATATACAAGAATATAACTACTATAATCCTGCTCCTATGTACAAGAATATAACTACTATAATACTGCTCCTATGTACAAGACTATAACTACTATAATACAGCTCCTATGTACAGGAATATAACTAATATAATGCTGCTCCTATGTACAAGGATATAACTACTATAATACTGCTCCTATGTACAAGAATATAACTACTATAATACTGCTCCTATGTACATGAATATAACTACTATAATACTGCCTCCTATGTACAAGAATATAACTACTATAATACTGCCCCAAATATACAAGAATATAACTACTATAATACTGCCTCCCATGTACAGGAATATAATTACTAAAATACTACCTCCTATTTACAAGAATATAACTACTATAATACTGCTCCTATGTACAAGAATATAACTACTATAATACGACTTTTATGTACAAGAATATAACTACTATAATACTGCCCCTATGTTCAAGAATATAACTACTATAATACTGCTCCTATATACAAGAATATAACTGCTATAATACTGCTCTTATGTACAAGAATATAACTACTATAATACTGCCCCATATATACAAGAATATATAACTACTATAATACTGCTCCTATGTACAAGAATATAATAGTAGTCATATTCTTGTACATAGGAGCAGTATTATAGTGGTTATATTCTTGTACATAGGAGCATTATTTCTTCTATAATACAAGAAGATGTACAAGAATATAACTACTATAATACGGCTTCTGTGTACAAGAATATAACTACTATAATACTGCCCCTATGTACAAGAATATAACTACTATAATACAGCTCCTATATACAAGAATATAACTACTTTAATACTGCCTCCTATGTACAAGAATATAACTACTATAATCCTGCCTCCTATGTACAAGAATATAACTACTGTAATATGGTCCTATGTACAAGAATATAACTACTATAATACTGCCTCCTATGTACAAGAATAAAACTACTATAATATTGCTTTTATGTACAAGAATATAACTACTATAATACTGCTCCTATGTACAAGAATATAACTACTGTAATACTGGCTCCTATGTACAAGAATATAACTACTGTAATACTGCCTCCAATGTACAAGAATATAACTACTATAATACTGCTCCTATGTACAAGAATATAACTACTGTAATATGGCTCCTTTGTACAAGAATATAACTACTATAATACTGCTCCTATGTACAATAATATAACTACTATAATACTGCCTCCTATGTACAAGAATATAACTACTATAATACTGCTCCTATGTACAAGAATATAACTACTATAATACTGCCTCCTATGTACAAGAATATAACTACTATAATACTGCTCCTATGTACAAGAATATAACTACTATAATATTGCTCCTATGTACAAGAATAAAACTACTATAATACTGCTCCTATGTACAAGAATATAACTACTATAATACTGCCCCCTATGTACAAGAATATAACTACTGTAATACTGCCTCCAATGTACAAGAATATAACTACTATAATACTGCTCCTATGTACAAGAATATAACTACTATAATACTGCTCCTATGTACAAGAATATAACTACTATAATACTTCCCCTATGTACAAGAATATAACTACTATAATACTGCCTCCGATGTACAAGAATATAGCTACTATTATACTGCTCCTATATACAAGAATATTACTACTATAATACTGCCCCCTATGTACAAGAATATAACTACTATAATACTGCTCCTATGTACAAGAATATAACTATTACCTCCTCCAGCGAAAGTCACAAGTGGCACCAGAAAACGGCACGCCAGACGTCTTCATTTGGCTGGTACATGCGCAATATGAAAAGCTGTTCCTCTGCCCATAATGGGCAGAGCAGTGCGCATGCGCCGGCCAACTAAAGACGTCCGTCGCGCCGTTTTCTGGTGCCGCTTGTGACTTTGGCTGGAAGAGGTTAATGGACGGAGGGCTGAAAGAGGAGTATTTTTCTGGGCACATCGCCCAGTAACGCCGCCCCTGGGCACCTTCAGAAGCTCATTTACATTCGTTTTAAAAGTGTCTTTTTCATCATCTGGACGAGGGACACATAAAAGAAAGGTACTGTAGTAATGAGGGGCAAAGAGTCTAAAACGCTCAGATTAGGTGAAAGACTCCCATTAAACCCTTCTTACTTGTGCAGCTGATGCTTAGGTTACTTGTAACCAGAATCCTCAGGCGCTTCTCTTAGGGTCCATTCACACGTCCGTAGGTGTTTTGCGATCCGCAAAAAAGGAGAGCAGTGCGGATTGGAGTAGTGTTGGGACACCCGCTTTAACATCTTAGTCTGCAGTCATATTTTCAGGGTATAGCAGAATGACATGATGGTTTCCAGTGCTCTGGTCATGTTACACGTGCACGTCGTGTAGAGCGGTGTATGATTCCAGCACACAGGATACAATCAGTACAATTGTTCGTCCACAGGGGAGCAGTGTTTGAACAGATATGCTTCCTGCTCAGCAATGCTTCTAAAAGCTGTGTAGATTACTGGCAACATGTCTAATTGCTCAGCAAGTGCTTTAAAATGCTACATTTCCTTGTACTGGGATAATTAGTACAAATCCTCGGTGTGTACACAGCGCTGTCACTCGCTGGCTGAGCTCCTTTGTTGAATAAGAGGAAGACAGAGTTCAGATTGATGACTGTGGCTGCTATAAAGTGGATATTACACAAGGGAATTGCATTATAAGCAGTTGTCTCATATATTTTTCCATCTGAGCTGCTTCCTTTTCAGGTTAGCATGACTATGTGAATTCGGGCTACGATTACCGCCGAGATCAAGGTGTTGTCCTGCAGGAAATATAAATATATATATCGGTGTGTGTATATATATATATTACATCGGCAGGGGTCTGAGTCCCGACACCCCAGCTCTGGTGAGCGCAGTCAGCTCCCGGCAGCTTTCCTAGCACAGTGCCCTGTGACCGATTTGCAGCTCATGGGCACATGTTGTCGGACCCCTGCCGGTCTGATATTGATGACCTGTCCGGAGGATAGGTCCCCAATATAAATGAACTGAAAACACCTAAAGTACTGCAACAATTGTGCTTCATTAACTACAAACAATCATAGTTCATGGTTCGTATATACAGGTGAGGCCGCGTTATTTTGAGCTGAAGCCTTTTCAGTCCTCTTAAGGGACTTAAAAAATGATGAACTACCCTAAGGTGATCAGCATTTGATCGGTTGGGGGTCTAACTCCCGATACCTTCAGCCGTTGGAAGGGATTTGGTGAGGGCTTAGGCCTCTTCTTTGACCTTACATCTCATCTATTGGTCACATGGTCTTTGTGCAACTCTGTTCTATTCAAGTTAAGGTGGTTTTGCCATCACGGAAAATGTATGCCCCCATTGTCTGATAGGTGTGGGTCCCACCTCTGGGACCCGCACTTTTACAGAGAACAAAGCAGGAAAAGTAGTGGAGGGCACACGCAGCCGCCCTCCATTCATTTCTATGGGACCGGCGAAAATAGCCAAGGCTGCTGGTTTGGCCATTTCCATCGGCCCCATAGAAATTAATGGGAGCAGAGGCCGCGCTTGCGCGGTGCGCTCCCATTCACTTGTATGGGAGCAGTGGGGAGCAGCTCTTGGTGGGTCCTCCAGTCACAACTCTCCCCGCTCCGTTCTCGTTGTAGGTGCGGGTCCCATTGTATGTGATGGGGATACCCCTTTAATGGTATTGACCTGCAATGCCAAGAGCAGCCACTATACATTGTATGGCACTGTGCTTGGTATACTCAGAGTCCGATGAGCACCATGACCCCTTCAAACAACTGATCGGTAGAGGAGCGTGGGCTGAACACCCTCTGATCAGCGATTAATGACGTCATCTGTTTTTAAATCCCCAAAAAACACTTTAATCAACTAATACAAATGTTTTAAAAAATCAATTATGTTGCCTTGATCCGATTTTACCCCTTAGGCATCAGCAACCTTCGGCTCCCAGCTGTTGTGAAACTACAATTCCCAGCATGCTCCATTCATTTATATGTAAGTTCTTAGAAGAGCAGAGCAACTATGCAGCTGGGAGCCAAAGGTTGCCTACCCCTGCCTTAACAGATGATAAACAAATAAAAACCTATTGATCATGAGTTTGGAGTATGCAGAAGTTTCAATTATCAAATGATATGCTATTTGGGGAGCCTACTGCCAGCACCTTCTGTATAAACTGGGTGCCATAATTTCCCTCCTCTATCAAATCCCACATGAAACAGAAATAAATCCTATTGTGGATGAACAGGAAAATATCAGATAGTCCATAGGTCCATGGGAGGTGATTCTCAACAGCAACTGAAGTCAATGGCGAAGTTCAAGATGCAGAGACATCCTGCATGTTCAGGAGCCGCTGGGAGGAATAATGACGAGCCATTACATTAAAGCTGACAGGTGAAGTGGATACCATGCATCATCTTGCAACCGTGGCACCAGTCAAGGGGTGTGATATGTAAGGCAGCAAGTGAACAGCAGGTTCTTGAATTTGAGCAACCTTGACTTGGGCCAAAAGCTGGACAACTGATTCTCTAAAACTGCCTTTATGTGGGGTGTTCCTGGCGACCAGGCCATGGGAACCCAAGGCTCATTGATGCTTGTGGAGGTGAAGGCTAGCCCGTCTGGTCCGATCCTACTTGAGAGCTTTTGTAGAGTAGATTACTAAAAAACTTCCTGCTGGCCATGATGGAAGTGTGTCCGCATACACAGGGCAATAAAGGGATTGTTCAGCCGAAAAACCACCTGTGCCCCATTTAAAAAAAAAAATCACTGCAGGCCCACACATGACTGTTAGTGATGAGCTGAGGCCGGTGATTGGAGGCAGCCAAGCCACGTTGGTGAGGTCTTGTGGAGTCCGTGCCTCAGTGGGTCAGCAGGAGGAAACCTACACAATTATACGCAAGTGGTTGTAACGTTATGGGTGACAGGTGAATATGTTCGGAAGGTAGAGTAAGGCCTCATGCACACGACCGTATGTTTGGTCCACGTCTGAGCAGCATATTTTGCGGCTCGGGCGCGAACCAATTCACTTCAATGGGGCTGCAAAAGATGCGGACAGCACTCCGTGTGCTGTCCGCATCCGTTGCTGCGATCTGTGGCCCCGCAAAAAAAATAGAGCATGTCCTATTCTTGTCCGTTCTGCGGACAAGAATAGGCATTTCTACAATGGGCTGCGTTTTGTGGAACGGAACGCGGAGCAGCTTCCGTGTTTTGCGGATCCACAGTTTGCGGACCGCAAAACACATACAATCGTGTGCATGAGGCCTAAAGTGCATTTCCCAGTTCTTTTCTCATGGTTCAGATGTACTCCTGGTTTTAACTAGAGATTAAAAACATCAACAACAGCATCAAATCTGCTCTGTGTAATCAAGGGCAAACATAAAGCGAGCCAGCAGTCCACAGGATTTTACAGGTGTATTAATAAAATACTTATTTTTTTTCATATTCTATGTATGCAATATAGAAAATTGTATTTCACTAATAAAAGGATGATTGATTACACAGTGTAATCCAGTTAGCGGTAATGTTTGTGAAGATATCCACCGTCTACATGGAAGCGAATTATGGATGGTCATTAAGATCAAGCAGCAATCAGTACATGTGGTATAATTAGGATCCAGTGAAGGTCATACACTGCAGTCTGATATATCTGTAATGTATTGGAGGGTTAATTTTTAGGTTAACGTGCTGATTTTTGGCACAGGGTTCAAACATACATTTTTTGCATTAGGTTACATTGTAGTGAATGGCGCTCATCAGGCATGTGTCATGGTAACAGCATGGTTTTTTAAACTTTTAAATACTTGGTATGATATGAACCTGTGCATTACCTGACAGGGAGCGCTGCAGAGTTCGATATGAAGGTGTTCAGACAGTTGGCCTCTGGTGGTCTCCAGTTCCATAGTGCATGCCCTGGAAGGGTGAATTGC
Source organism: Bufotes viridis (assembly GCA_033119425.1). NCBI lineage: Eukaryota > Metazoa > Chordata > Amphibia > Anura > Bufonidae > Bufotes > Bufotes viridis. The sequence continues at coordinate 96,447,589 of CM065598.1, read as the reverse complement.
ACCATTCACGTCTGTGGGTCCATGTGCAACCAGATGCCTCATAGACGAAAGACAGGCTGGGGCTCCACAGTCACATTGTTACATGCAAAAGTTAGGGTACTTTCACACTGTCGTTTTGGATTCCGTTTGTGGGATCCGTTTCAGGGCTCTCACAAACGGTCCAAAACTGATCCGTTCGGCCCCAATGCATTCTGAATGGATAAGGATCCGTTCAGAATGCATCGGTTCGGCTCTGTTCCGCTTCTATTCTGTTTTGGAGGCGGACACCAAAACGCAGCATGCAGCATCTTGGTGTCCGTCTGAAGAGGCGGAGCCGAACAGATCCGTTTTGAATTACAATGTAAGTCAATGGGGACGGATCCGTTTTCAATGACACAAGATGGTGCATTTGAAAACTGATCCATTCCCCATTGACTTTCAATGCAATTCAATACGGATCCGTTTTGGACTTTGTCATTTTTCTTTTAACTAATGCAAACGGATCCGTTCTGAACGGATACAAACGCTTGCATTATAAGTGCGGATCCATCTGTGCAAATAAACAGACGGATCCGCACCAACGCAAGTGTGAAAGTAGCCTTACATGACACAAGAAGAATTCTAACATGTTTGGACTTATTGCAATCGTAAAACGTCGTTTAAAGGGATTCTGTCAGCAGATTTTCCTCCTATAACCTAAACATATGTTCATGTCCAGACTAATAAGTAGAATCCTATGGCCTTATTATACATTACTGTGGCTCTATTTGCACAAAAATCAGCTTTTTATAACCTGTCAATCACTTACTTAAGGTGCCGAAGGGGAGGTCCGTTATTACAGGGTGACCGGCCGCACCCCTCGCCGTCCGGTGCCCAGCGCCGTCTCCGCAATACTCCCCTTCCCTCTGCCAGATCCTGCGCCTGCAGGGCATATCCAGGTTGAGCGAAGTGCTCATCATGCCGGCACATGCGCACTTCGCTCAACGAAGCCACTGCCAGGAGTTCGCATGGGCGCAGCAGGCTGACCTCAAAAAAACCGAACGGTCGTGTACATGAGGCCTTAGGTGCAGAACTGGTGCTCAGAGTAGAATCCCGGGAGGACTCTGCCGAGAGACTGAGTGGAAATGTCTAGGAAATAAAGTCCGTTTTTCTCCACGTAGTGTGAAATCCGTTTTTCTCTTTACTGAGCAGTTGGTAAAGCGATAGCGGGATATCCTCCGCTCATCGTCCTCATCGATATTGTAAACATATGATTTTCATCTGGTTTCTGTTCCGTAGTGCGGAAAATGATGTGGGATACAGATTAATGTCTGATTCTGTGGAGAGCCTCGCTCAATAGAGTTTCATTTCATACATTTTTTTTTTTGGTGGAGTTAAGAGAGGTTATCGGTCTGTACCGGATCTGCCGCATTCCTGGGTTGTTTTGTTTTATTTTTCTTTGCTTGAGAATTAGATCTTCAGAACAAGACTGTAAAGGTTGTGTTCCCGAGTATGCGTCTTATTACATAGGAAATGAACCTGCGAAGTACAGTATGTACACAGTGAAATGTAGGTGGGATCAGGGCTCGGGCCAGACTGCTGCCCCAGGGTCCGAACATGTCGTTCCGTCAGTGCAGATGTAAAGAAACCTGTGAATATTCATATAAACAATGACCTGTAAGGCTGTTTATAGTCAACGAATAGATCACCTTTTGGAAGAAAAAAAAAAAAAAGTGGGGACCCCCTTTAAGTGATTGCATCACAGCGAGAAGATACAAACTCCATGCAGTTGCCCTTAGCTGAAATCGAACCCAAAAGTAATATCCTAATATGCCATGAACTGTAGGCATTACATCATCTTCCCCTTTAAACAGATATTTACAAAAAAAAAAAAAAAAAAAAAAAAAAGCGTGTCCTTCGCCAGGCGTGTGTGTCGGGGGTGTCTGCAGGGATCGTAAGGAGTCTATAGCACATAGTGCCAGTGTCACACAATGCTCTGTACATTGCATGGCACTGAATCACCGTGATTGACCACACAGGTCCCACTGAACTTTTAACTACTGGTCACGTCATGGTCCATGGTGTCACACTACAGCACATCAGCCCATGAGTCAGGGGACACGCCCAATCTGTCTTATCTGGGACACAATTAATGGAGAGATTTTATTGTCGGCTGGTAACTTTCATTTATGATACTTTGCGGTGATTGATCTGTTCACATTGAAGTTAATGTATTCAAGTCTGGTGATAGGACAGTGTCATGTCACCGCTCTCCCTACAGGAATTATATCGATCTCCAACACCAGGGGGCGCAGCTCCCTCTGTTTCTTTTAAATAATCAAAATCAATGTCTGGAATCTAGATTCCTGTAGAGATTTTTATAAAATTAAAAATACATCAGTCTTAGGTTAAAGGGAATCTGGGGTTAGGGGTCCAAACCTGTTTGGTCCTGGAAAGTTCAGGGAATGAAGATGTAACTTACCAGGGGATGAGTCTGGGCATCAATCACACTGTGCATAGTCCCAGTGACTCTGAGAAGGTATACCTTGATTCACTGCGCATGCCCTACACATTGAGCGTATGAGCAGTGGAGCAAGGTGTAGCATCCTCAGGTTCATCAGCACGATCTAACTGCACTTTCTGCTGTGGTAAATGAGGGGTGGATTCATTTCCCAGTAAATTCCATCTCATTTACTGAACTTTGCAGCGATGGACTGGTTTTTAATGGGAAGGTTTGGGACCCTACACCACAGCTGTATAACAGCATTTTGAGGATTGATTGGCCCCAAAACAGATGACAGGTTCCCTTTAGGCTGGGAACACACCTAAGTGTTTCTGAATCGCGCGTATGACCCGCGTTTTACGCACGTTTTTGGACGCGCGTTTTTGTAACTAAGAGACGCGCATCATACGCGCGATTCAGTGATTCTACCCTATTTCAGCATGGTCCATAGGCCCGTTAAAACGCCCAAAAGAAGCTAAAGCGACAGCGTCTGGCATTTTTCAGCGCGTTCAAACGCGCTGTAAAACGCCCAAATGTGAACCATGCCCATAGGGAAGCATGGCTTTCCACATGTTGTGCGTTTTACAGCGCGTTTGAACGCGCTGAAAAACGCTTAGGTGTGTTCCCAGGGTTAATGAGCTTTGGTCATCCATATCAATTAAAAGAAGAAACCCATGAAGGCACCATGATGGGAAATGTAGTGCTGTCAACCCTCCAGTTGTAGGCAAACAACAACCCCCAGCATGTCATGTGTTTACTACAGCGGAGAACCTATGTTTGTCAGGGCACCAGTGTAATAAGCCACTCTATGTGGTCTGGAGATGTAGCTTCCAGTAGTTGTAGTAACTTTTTCATTTTGATTTTTGTTTGTGCAGTATTGGAAAAAAAACACCTGTATATTTAGAAACCATCAGCAAGCTGCTGTTGATAGATCGACCAGTTTTATTCTGGGTCTGTTTACCAGTTTGATGTTCTTCCTGGGCTGAGAAATTAGTGAAATGGTGAAATAACTTGAGAAAGCCATATAGCAGAGGTTCGGACCCCTCCTGATTGTGTGTTGCCCACGTTGCAGGACGTGCATTATCTGCTGTATGCTATAAAATGCTCATTGATATTACATGGAGTTTCCAGCTGAACCCTAACCTTCCACAGATTATTTTCCCTGTGGGCCACTCCCGGCTGTACAATACTTCAAGCGATATCCCAGCCCTGATAGGTGAAAATCAAATGCTTCTCTTCACAAGGTGTCAGTATTACCAGGGCTGGTCCATGCAGGCTAATTCCCCGGTGGGCCCCTGAGCAATGTGGGCCCCTACTGTAGTCTCCTACCCCCTGCACAAGTGGCACATAACACAGTAGACTTACTGCACTACATACATATATTCAATGTACAGCACCTCCACCAGCCGGAGATCATATAAAAAAACTGATAGATTATTCCATAAACTCCCCAGTGTATTATTATAGACACGATCAGAGCTGAGATGACCTCTAGGTGTAGAGGAGAGATAGCCAGTGTCCTCTTCTCCCCAGGACCTACCTTCGCTGCAGGGACCCCCATATTCAATTCAGGTCATATGTGACTGTATCCGTACGGTGGCCCCCAGATACCCCAGCCTGACACTGGGTCCATATGCCGGTGTGTTAGTAGTCATTATCCAAACACCACAATATATATTATATTTCCAATATTTTCTTCCCTGCTGGTCTCATGTGGGAGACTTTATTGATTTGCTGGGCCATGACTAACATTATAACATGCCATGCCGTGTGGACTGCTGTCCTGCTATATCATATTAATATAGTATCAGGGCATCTATGGGTATGCTATTACAGGCGCCCTATAACAATGATATCCACATTGTAAGCCCCCGCACCATCTCCGGCGCCGTAGTGTGACTACCATGTCAGTGGTGCCAACTCTGTGCCCATAGTGGACAGGGGTCAGCATGGGTGCTCTGACCAGTCTGCAGCTGCCCAGCCTCATACAATGCCCTGTGTGCCCCGACACCTTTCCATCATCGCCAGCAGGAACTTTATCAGCAATTTGCTCTACAGTAGCTCTTCCTTGGGCTTCCCTCAGGCATCGCGGAGCCTTGCGTGCTCATAGTCCTGTTACGGGTTCTCCAGTGTTTCCTTCATTGGATCACTTTTTCTGGGCACTAACCATTGCACACTAGGATCCCACAAGACTCGCCATTTTGGAGATGCTCTGCGATCACAATTTAACTCATCGGTTTCAAGCACTGCCTCTTCACTTGCTATGTGATCTATCCCACCCTTGACATGTGCCATCGTCACCAGAAATTTACCGGTATGTTGTTCATATCACCTTTAGTGCGTTTAATGTTAGTTGTTGGATTATTCTTGTGTGTGGAGGGCTGCTACATATTGCGGTATCATTTCTTATTGTGATATCTAGTTCATTGACATGGACTTGAACTTTCAGATTTTTCCCAGCCCTCAGTATCACAGATTACAATGGCCTTCATGGTCCATGTCGCTGCCATCTGGAAAGCCCCTGCATAGTTTCCTAGTAGAAGATTTTCTCCATCCTTATGTGATTTGCAGTCTGCAGACAAAAATACCGAGGTCTTTATGAACTGTTTAATACTGTACACTGTTTTACGATTGCGGCTAGACACGCCTTGTTTGTATGGGACTGGCTGCATCATCACAGGTGCCACATCCCATGGAGCAATGCATAGTCCACGGTGCGTTTAATTGCTGCAGTTATGCTAGGATGCACTATATATAGTATAACGCAGTAACGGCGAACCTTTTACAGAGCGAGTGCCCAAACTGTAACCCAAAACCCACTTATTTATCGCTAAGTGCCAACATGGTGATTTAACCTTAATCCAATATAGTATGTTCCATGTACTCTTTAATTTAGCTATAACCGCCTGCCTACATTCAATGCGCTGCCTTTGCTGTTCATAGCGCGCCCTGTGCTGATGAATGGCAGGAAGAGTCTAAGGCATATTAGTACGCCAGAGACTTATTCGAGGGTGCGGGTGCCCACAGAGCGGGCTCTGAGTGCCGCCTCTGACACCCGTGCCATAGGTTCACCATCGCTGATATAGCGTATACTATGTATATCTCCATTGTCATGCTGCCATCTAATGGCCACATTGCATTAGTAATTGTAGTAGATGCAGTAGGACCTATGGGTCATATGGACCTGTTGTGCAGCTCCTCAAGACAGTAATAATGTTGTCCTTTCAAAATTACATTATTATATAAAGGCTCTGATGGATATGGTCCCAAATGTCATGTGTGGTGGGGAATGTTACCGCTGTGAGCCATGCCAGTGTGGACACACACAGTCGCAGTAATGCCACATTCTCCTCACACTGGGTGGATCTCGTCGATTTTATTTAAGGTCATCTTTCCTGGCGTAATTATGGTTAAACGCACGCTGTGATTTGTGCAAGCGGCTCTGTCCTGCTGCAGCTGAGAAGCATTTGCGGACTGACCCTGGGGTACCGGGACTTTACAGTTGGTTGCCACAAACTGTGTGGACTAGAAGCAAGGAGGTTGATTCTCTCTTTTGGCTGAACTGCATTTTATTCGGCGCCATAGAACTGGGTCAGCGCCTTGTTATGACTCTCCTGCGCCACACTACATATTGAATTATGGGGAATTGCCCCTGGGACCCTGCTATAGATATTAACGGAGTCCTTGCAGCTGGTGAAGTATCTGCAGCTTTGGATTTTATTGAGCGTTTTATTTGCAGTGGTTAGTAGAAGAGTACAGTGCGTGCACGTGGCATTAACCAGCCCCCTCCATCAGCAGCTACTCCATTAACTGTCAATGAATGATTTCCCAATTACATCTAATTCATTTTGCAGCTAACTTCTGGCACATCTGCTTATCAACAAGCGTTTTGTGCTGAATATAATCCAGTTATCATTTAATTGCGATTGAGAGGCGGAATATGGTGAGCACGCACAGGCCTCAAATATTTAAGCATCAAATCTGGGTCCTTACCGCTGCGCTGAACCAACACAAGCGGCGCCGGGAGCGCAGTCATCTGGTGATTGTCAATACAGATAGGATGGGGACACGGATAAGATATGCAGGGCACTGATCACTCGGGCTCATATTCTGACATTCCATAGCTTCCATAGATACACATAGGGAATATGGAAGGTGACCAAACTGGGCGGGTATGTTAGGTCCGAGCCATCTCCCTGCAGAAGGAATAGCGTGTGCTGTTACTCCAAGGAGGTGCACACCTCTCAGTAAAGTGCTTGAAAATGGCTGCATGGAGCAGCTGAAACGTTGCTGACGTTCGGTAAATAAAACGGCGATTTTTTTGGAGTGCTGCCTTCTCCTTGTTCATCTGTCGTCCAGTGAGGATTTGGATTCTGCCTCTTTGGAGGCATGCACCTTCCTTTTTCATTAATCTTTTCATTTGCTGTCTCTTTTTTTGCTGTGTCGCTCTAATTGTATGTTTTTTCTCAGTAAAGTGTACACGGCGTAGAGGTTACAAGGCTCATCAGTTTCACTCACAGCTATGTATGTCTCTGTGCCACAGTGGGCAGCCTGTCTCACACTGTGGCGTGGGGGAGATTTAACCACCCGTTAGTGGGTATCAGGCGCTCTCTCCTGGTGCTTACAGGCCGACCCTCACCTTTCACCTGTTCCGTCACATTGGTTCCTAAACCATTCTTTAGCCACACCGCCCTTACTAGACTGACCCGACTCCCAGGACCGTCAGCCTGCGTCTCTCTGCCCATCCCACTCTCACCGGCCCTGCAGCTCTGGACATAGCAGCAAACTCACAAATATCAGAGGGTACACACCCAAACTTTTGTGCCAGAACAGGACCTTTTTTATTAGGTAATCCTCTCCTTCATGAGACATGTAGTGCACAGGTCAGGGCGTGCCTGTCACAGGTCTTTAAATGGTCACTGTACTTTTATCAAATTTTGCCTAAATGAATAGTATATGTGAAAATAAAAATAAACTGCATCTTTCTCCCTCTAGCAGCTCATTCTTTCTCATCCCTCGTCTGTCCATAGACTTGTATGGACAGCATGTAATTTGATCCTTCAGTTAGCTGGGGTCAGGAAGCAGCCCGGATAGCCAGTCCTGATGTTCCATGCCTTCCATGTGGTGTCTGGTCCAGAGTAACCAGTGATATGGTCAGGTACTGGTGCAGGTCCCCATCCAGTGCAGCATCATGGATCCTGGTGAAATCGTTGACAGAAGTCACTGGTGGAGAAAGTGTTTGACAGAGCTTTGGGGGAAATTAAGGAGGGTGCCGATGATTGCTCTCCTGCCAGCACATAGGCTGCTCACCCTCATTAATAGTCATGAATATTCCAGGCTTTATGCAGACGGTAATAATATGACGCAAACTCTTCAGGTGTAAGCCTTTGTGTCCTCCATCCGCTCTGCTTATGATGTGATTGTTTGTAGGTGACAGGTTGTCTTTTATAATCAGCCAGACGGATATAATAGGATGAGGTAAGGAAGGTAAATCCGAGCTGCACATCCCTCCAGAATAAGATTCCCGGGATAAACTACTCCTCTGACATCAGTGAGATGGGAAGACGTTTCTGTATTCGTATTGTAATCAGAGACGTGACTGCAGAAATTGAGCCATTATACTGTCCGGACACGATACACTCGCCTGTCACTGACGTCTGGTTTTGACAGTGATTGTCCGGGAGAGAGGAAACGTGTAACTGCGGTAATTCACCATTTAAAGTGTCCGCGCTCCTATGAAGAGGAATTACATTCCTTTATTCTGGAATTCACAGAATAGTCCTGGATTATCACAGTTACATAATAGACAGGTCCTTCTACTCCAACATATAATCCAGAGGAAGGCAGAACCCCCTAGACCATCAGAAAGATCTCTGTGCTCTCCATTCATATATTTGTACATTGTAATTGGTCGTTTTGAATACCTCGAAGTTTGAGACCCGTTGCTGTTTTCGGCAATCTACCCTTTCCTAGTCGCTCTAGTTCAGTGATGGTCTTCTTTTGCTGTACACAATTCTCCACGTGTGGATCTATACAGATCACTAAACTATCTTCATGTCCTGATCATCTAAGCCTTTTTTGATGCATCCCCATTGTTTAATTTGCTTTAGCAGCAGCTGCCTGACTCTGGTCACTAAGTTTACTGTCCACCAATATCCTGAAGTCTTTTAAGGGGAGATTTATAATCGGATTCAAACTTTAATTTTCGATAGCAGCTGTAAAAATTAAAAGGCAGAATCTGACTGGTTGTTAGGGGCAACTAAGCCAGTTTTCCTTTACACCAGTTTTGATAACTCTCCCCCTATCTGTGACTTTTTATAAGGGTACTTTCACACTAGCGTTATTCTTTTTGGGTATTGAAATCCAGTAAAGGGTCTCAATACCGGAAAAAAACGCTTCCGTTTTGTCCCAATGTATTCTGAATAGAAAGCAATCTGTTCAGTATGCATCAGGATGTCTTCCAGTCCGTCCCTTGTACGGTATTTGACTGGACAAAATACATAACACTACCGCACTTGACGTATCCGCCATTAATTTCCATTGAAATGTATTAATGCCGGATCCGCTACCAAGTGTTCCGGAAATTGCTGGATCCGGTTTTCCGGTCTGTGCATGCGCAGTTCTTTCTAGCTTTGAAGAAATTAAATACCGGATCCATTATTTCAATGAATAAGTCTAACAGATCCGGAAAAAAAAGATATCTGTTTGCGTACGGATTTCCAGCAAAGGAACTGTCTGACGGGTTCTAACAACACTAGTGTGAAAGCACCCTAACATAGTTACATCTCCAGAAAGCGCTTGATAAATCTCCCCTCAGTACCGGTATATAATTGTACCTTTAAGATGTATCATTATGTTACCCTCCAGGAAGACAATAAACCCAAAGTCAAATAAAATGTTCAATTATTACTGAATCCGGGGTCTCTGGTAATGTTTTTGCTTCTGAGTACAGATGTAATGGGAGTTTCTGGATTAGAGGAATTTACACACAGTCCTTGTGCCTATGGCTGCAGGAGACTGAAGTCACTAACCTTCTGCAGGCCTACCACATTCTTGGATTCATAGCATCCAGCCGTGGGTTGTCTACAGCAGGCATGCTCAACCTGTGGCCCTCCAGCTGTTGTAAAACTACAACTCCCACCATGCACTGCTGTAGGCTGATAGCTGTGGGCTGTCCAGGCATGCTGGGAGGTGTAGTTTCGCAACAGCTGGAGGGCCGCAGGTTGGGTATCACTGGTCTACAGTAAATTAACATATTGTATAGTTGTAATGTCAAGGATTCCAAAGACAACCGCTCCGAGCACAATTTTGCTGTATTCAGTGGTTCTTTTATCTAAGATATTGGTGGCATATCACTAGGATAGGCCACCAGTGTCAGATACGTGCATGTCCCACCTCTGAGACCCTCTCATCTCCAGAACAGGATCCCCAAAGTGAGTAGAGAGCAGCTGCGCATTCGCGGCCACCCTCCTTTCATTTCTATGGAAGTCCTATAGATGTGAATGGACTGGTGGCTGTCTTGTTGCTATGGGAGAGAGGGCTCTCATTCACTTTCGGGGGTCCCTTTTATGTGTTGGATGCGCCCATCTGACTTAAATGTCATATCCTAGTCATATGCCATCACAGTCCAGATGACACAACCTTTTTATTCTTGATGCAGCAGTGCTCTGAGCCTAGAAGGAAGCCTATACATTTTGTAATATAGCTGTAAAATCCTGCTGTTCTCCCCACCAGCCTCCAGTGCTCCTCACCAGTCTGATAAGTACATCCCAGTAAATCGACAGGTCGTCCATACTGATTGTAGTTGCCAGTGCTGCCAGCTGTGGTGAAGTCTGGTATTTTCCCATTTAGGGAAACCTTGTTGGAAAGCTTAAAATTCAGACTTTACCAGTATAAACTTTCTTTCTCTGGGTAAATGATGTTTCATTTGTCATTGTTGCTCTCTTGCAGCCTGTTTGATATGGGGGGAGAATATTACTGCTACGGCTCTGACATTACCTGCTCCTTTCCCGCCAATGGAAAGTTCACCGCCGACCAGAGAGCAATTTACGAGGCAGTGCTGAAGTCATCCCGTGCGGTTATGAACGCCGTCAAACCAGGTGAGTGACGACGAGCACTTCTGTGTAAACCAGATAATGTGCTTTATTAAATAACAGGCTGTTTGGGAAGCGGATAGGGCTGAGCTGCAATACCAGACATGGACAAGAGAGGCGCAGTTTGGCGGGGACAGAAAAAGATACATTTTTTGTAATCTCATACAGCGCCTTGAATACACACCAGCAGGTGCAATATCGCCTCTTATATAAGACAACTGAAAACCATGTCTTTATTTTTTTCTAACAACAGTCCGTTAGCCATTTTTACAAGAGTGACAACTGGATTTTCACCGATTTGGTTGTCACTTTTGTAGCAGCTTCTTGGAACTACAGTGAAGTGACCACCAATATGGCGGCCTATCCTGAAGCAGGCCTCCTGGTGAATGGCCTGTATGCTGTCCTTTGTTGCGTTCCCCTCGCTGTGCGGGGTCAGAGTCCTCCTCCTCCTTTTTTGATAGTCAACATAATGTCAAAAAGCCATTCATTTTTGCTAGAGAGAATCAACGACATATCTGCGGGCATGACACAGTTACCTATCAATACACAGCACAAGCCCTGATGTCATCTCTTCAAGTTCTGACCTATTTCTCTGTCTGCGTCCTGCTCTGAAAACCGCACGTCCTTCTTTCTGTCTTCTCGTCGCAAGTGACTTCCGCTCTGCATTACCTCCCTGCTGCAGGATTCCTGCCGGCTGTTTACACGTCGTCCCATTCTTCACACAAAATGCTGGAAAAGTCGCCTTGTGCAGATTACCATTGCTATAAATTTTGTGGCCCTGTCAGTGCGGCTCCCCGGGGCTGGCAGACCGTCACAGGAAACAGGCCACCGCCTGGCCGATGGAGACAACATGCATGTAACCTCTGATAGAGTCCTCGCTGCTCTCTTAACTCTCGGAGTGAGGATGTGGCTGTCACCAGTTTCTTTTGATTACTGGTTGATGAATGGCCCCCTCTGTATAGATGTGAGCGGTCGTTACACAGCAAAACAAGTTCACCCATGAGAACAACAGGTAAAGTGCATTGTACGGACACATCAGACAATGGAATCTTGTGTTTATGGCGCTCCGTAGTCTCATAGGCAAGAACTAGAGTTTTTTAATTTTTTTAATTTATTTTACATTGAAGTAAATGGGACAACGATAAAAAAAATATACACATGGGATAGAGAAGGACTAATGTCACTTGGTGCATCTATAATTTATTTAGCAACTATTCTGTTGACTTATAATTGGTTTGAAAAATGGTGCAGGACACGAAGACCTTGTTTGCACTTGGAATAAAGGGGTTCTCTGGACCTGTACCTAAAAAGTCTCCTTCAGCTGAACTGTAGACATAAGACTTTGTAAGTAGTACTTTCTTCCATAGCTACACCGATTCTGCAATCCCGTCTGGAATCACGTGGCCGCCCTACTGGCTGCGGGCTCGTCCTCGGATGTTGTGACTGGATGGGCTCCTCTTTCTTCCTGGTCAGCTGTATAATGGAGATATAGCTGAACAAGAAGAAAAACAAGCAAACCCAGTTGCATTCTCAGGAGAAGAGTCTGCAGCCAATGTGGCAGTCAAGGAATTGGTGGAGCGATGGAAGCGTGGGTACTGCTCGAAAATCTTTCCATTCACAGGTTAGCAGAAAGATACTTTTTAGGTAAAAGCTCAGAAAACCCCTTCCCGATCTTGGTGGAAATCGGATATTTAAACATGGTGCTTGCTCAAAAGCTGAGCAAGTGTCATAGCCACCATATGGCTGCTGTTCCACACAGCAGACACCTGGAGGTGTAACAGCCGCAGTCCTGGGCGCCGTGTTTAGCGGTCGGTGATTCCCATTCGCCGCTGCAGTCCTGGGCTCTGTCTGTATGGGTGCTGTTCTTCTGGGATCCGCTCCACTGTTTGCTCTCAGCCCTGGCCACAGCATGCTTGCTGTTTGTTTCCTGCAGCACTTCCTTAAGAGCCGGCGCGCATCGCTTCATGGGTTAGGCCCCTTTCACACGGGCGAGTTTTCCGCGCGGGTGCAATGCGTGATGTGAACGCATAGCATCCGCTCTGAATCCTGACCCATTCATTTCAATGGGTCTGTGTACATGAGCGTTTTTTTTCACGCATCACTTGTGCGTTGCGTGAAAATCGCAGCATGTTCTATATTCTGCGTTTTTCACGCAGCCCTGGCCCCATAGAGGTGAATTGGGCTGCGTGAAAAACGCATTGCATCCGCAAGCAAGTGCGGGTGCGTTGCGTTTTTCACTGATGGTTGCTAGGAGATGTTGTTTGTAAACCTTCCGTTTTTTATCACGCGCTTGAAAAACGCATCAAAACGCATTGCACCCGCGCGTAAAAAAACGGAACAACTGAACCCAATCGCAGGCAAAACTGAATGGCTTTGCCTGTGAAATCGCACAGTTTTCACTGAACGCATCAGCAATGCATCCGGACCTAATCCGGACACGCTCGTGTGAAAGGGGCCTTAGGTTATTTGACCTTGCTGACCAATCCTAGTCCTCCTGCGCATATATAAGTGGCTCAGCCCCTTCCTAGATGCCTCAGTGTCAAATTCCTTGTGTCCTTCTAAGGTTCCTGTTTTCCGCTAGTGTTCCTGACTCGTATCTGTATTCCTGAACTCTGCTATCTGTTAGATCCCTATCTGCTTGCCTTGACTCTCCTGTTGCCGACCCGGATTGCCTGACCTGTACCGCCTGTCTGACTACGCCTCTGCCTCATCCTTTGGTCCTGCGCCTATGGTACCTTTCTCAGGTACCACCTGCCTTGTGTGCATGTCCTCCTCAAGCGGTAGTCACCTGGTGTTCCCCTTGGGAAAGTCTATCCGCTCGGGAAAGTCTATCCCCACCATCAGGGGTACTGTGAAGATCCAGGGGTTCACTTAGACAACGCCCTTAGAGGAGGTAGGACACATGGCACAGTGGGTTCACACCCGCTGGTTCATGACAGGAGGCAATGGTTCTGATCTGCGGTAATGCTGATTACAGACATTTTAACCACTGAGATACCATGGTCAGTTGCTACCATGGTATCCGAGAGGTCTTTCCCCATGAGATCGAGAGAGCAGTTCAGCTGCTATAGCAGCTTCAGGCCTTTGGCCTGCCACAGCACTTTTAATAAAGTGAAAATATGTTTTTAAAAATACTTCCCCATATTAAAACTAATAAATAAATAAAAATCCTAGGCATTTCCGTTTTCCAAAATGTCCGTACTGTTAAAATATAAAACATATTTCTCCCATACAGTGAACGCTGTAATTGGGGGGGTGGATATGGCTGATTCTCCGTTTTCTTATCTACAATAAAATTGAATAAAAGTGATGGAAACGTCATACACACTCAAAAATATTTGTATCAACTAATCACCCCTGCAAAAAAAAAAATCTGTCGAACAGCTCCGTAGTCATCACTATGAAACATTTATGAGGGTCAGAATATGGCAATGCAAAGGAGAAAAAAATTTCAAAAGTTAAATCACACAAATTATATAAATGTGGTATTGTTGTAATTGTACTGACCCAGAGAATGATTTAATCCCATTTGAAAAAAAAATTCCTGCTTCCCACTACATCGTATACAATATGAATTGGTACCATTAGAAAGCACAACTTGTCCCGCAAAAAACAAGTCCTCATAAGGTTATGTGAATGGAAAAATAAAAAAGTTATGGCTGTGAATGGAAGGAGTAAAATAAAAAAAATGGGTTAGGCTGTTTTCACCCTTGCAGGATGGCTTTCTTTCATAATGGAAGCTCCAGTGACGTTCCTAGATCTATTGCTGGACAGAATCATTGACTTCTGGTCCTGCCTATAACAAGCACCAAATAATCAGACGCGGAGGAGGACGATCAACTGTGAATGCGGCCACTTGTAACCCGCTCCTCCTCTCTGGCACTGTACGTTATTTCAGCAGCACATCCACTCTTTATACGGGAAGATGTGCTGTCCTCAACAAACTAAGAGATCAGCGCACAACGATCATTTATTTACACGGGGTGAAGATCGGGAACAAGTCTCGTTCAGCTGGTCGCGTGAAAGGGCTTTGGGTTCCCTTGTGGTGTTCAATACTTAGACAGCAGGAATAACAAAGCGTGAAGCGATATCCGTCCCATCCGATCTGATAGATTTTTTTAATAGAGGTCAGAACAGGGCCCCATTGTTACTGTGGATATATCCTTAGGGCTCACGCACACGACCGTATGTATTTTGCGGTCCGTGTGCATTCTGTATTTTGCGGACATGTTCTATTTTTTTGCGGAACGGACATACGGAATGCACCGAGTAACTTCTGGGGTTTTTTTTGCGGACCCATTGAAATTAACGGTCCGCGCAAAAAACCAGAATGGACACGGAAAGAAAATGTTTGTGCATGAGCCCTTAGAGACATGTACGGTAAAAATCCAATAATTCGTAAATGGGACAGTTCAAATAAATGGGACTTACCTTCAGAAGGGCCATGCCACCGATGGCCAGAGGAAGAGGCTGCAACATCCGCAGCCCATTCCAACAACTGATCATTAGTATTCAACTCCTAGAAAACCCCTTTAAAAGGGGGTGGTCTGACTACCAGAAGACTCACTGGAGGCCTCCGTAAAAACGAATCAAGTTTATAATTTACTCACCTTTTACCATCCCCCTTCAGTTCCCTGCTAGCCCCTTTTATAAATTCCCTCTCCCCTGGTGTTAGGAACTTGGTGCACAGACGTGTCGTCCACAACGGATCACACCCAGCCCTTTCTTTTAATTTTTAAGTAGATCTGGTATTTATTTATCATTTATCAGGTTCCATATAAATCCATTCTTACTCGGTGGCCAAGACGATGTTGAAACTGGTCCCGAGGTCCGGGCAGAACTAAGCCCTCAGAGACTCTTTGTGCTTCGATGCCACAGACCCAGTGAGGGAAACTGGGGAATTTTGCACAATTTCTCCATCACTGCAGAGTCAGCTGATTTGTAGCTAGTAGTCGAATACTTTGTGGTTATTCACTTACTTATGTGCTGGTTTTTATATTCATTTTTTCTAACCCACCCTTATTGGAGTTCATTGTCTCGAGCTGACACGGCCATTTGTTTTCGGTCTTGAGGGACCAGGGAAGGAGGATTGTCTGGCAGATCTTTTGCTCCTTGGTCCTCAAGTTGAATTTTGCAACAAGTTTTCCAGCTGAGTTATACAGTCACTGACAGACAGATCTGGGCATTGACAGATGGAGCACGCCCATCCATTGTGAAAGACTGGAACATGTTCATCCCTTCCGAGTGGCCCCAAATAATCTTTCACTGTCTTAACAGTAAAGGGGTTGTCTCCATTCCCTCTCGTTTCTAATATGTCTCTTAAGGACAAGTTTATCTACTAGCATTGAGGATGGGCTCCAATCAGCCCTTCTATTAGTTTTTGGGCAGTTATGCACTGTTTTACCGCTGTAGGAAGAACAGTCAGCTCTGAAGTTAAAATTAGTGGTTCCCGTGAGTCCTATCCAGATTACAAGAGGCATTATTTAGTCACTAGGTATCAAGACATGGGGCACGGAGCAGGAGCGGGAACCAGTATACAAATCTTTACTGGAATTGTCCCTGCCCATGCCCAGCTCTCCCAGGCAGAGGCGTGAATCCCTCCAATACCATGTGCCGATTAGAGTACTAGTGTCTTTGGACCCCCTAAGGCAAAAGGCCCAGGTGCAACTGCTACTTCAGTGCCCCCGACAGCCTTACCTCTGCACCCAGGGGCACCGCTTTGATATGAATATTATTTCTCTGTAGGTTGTTTGTTGGGAGAAGACTGAAATGACTAAGACAAGTGACATTACCCGCTGCAAGGCATCCCTTAAATAATCATCTTCATTGTAAGTGCACTGCGCCTCTTCCCCCGGAGCAAACTTCAGAGCTGCAGAATACTTACACCAATCATAATTGTCCCTCCCCGTCAGAGAGACCTTGGCTTTATGTGCTTGTCAAGGTAATATATGTGTGCGCTGTCTCTGACCTGATATGACCCCGCTCTCTGCTTTACCTTGTGTATGAGGAAGTCTGCGGAATCTAACCCCCAGCGAGAGTTAACGTCAGGACAAAGTTATCTCAATGTATAGAGACGGGCCGCACGTTCTGAGCTTCCCACTGCTGCCACAAGGCACAGCGCCAGCTACGATTTCTTCATGAGAGTAATGTAAACTAATTCACCCTAATATCCAGTAATCACCCATTAGGTCCTACGTCATCATTTACTCATCCCGCGCAGGTCAGATGAATGTAATGCTTTCGGTCCCAGTATATAGAAAATCAATGTTTTATAATATGTAAATGAGCCTCCAGGTGCAATGAGATTGGGGCCATTGCACCCAGAGGCTCTTCTCCCTGTCTCCTATGCCGCAGCAAAAACACCTGCACTATTAAAAATGTAACTATTTATCCGAAGAAACGAATGGTGTAACAGAAACAAAAAATTAAAATGGCCAATTCA
Source organism: Bufotes viridis (assembly GCA_033119425.1). Classification (NCBI taxonomy): domain Eukaryota; kingdom Metazoa; phylum Chordata; class Amphibia; order Anura; family Bufonidae; genus Bufotes; species Bufotes viridis. The sequence continues at coordinate 96,430,593 of CM065598.1, read as the reverse complement.
CTATTTTTTGTCACTTCACCTCCTTAACAAAAAACTTTATAAAAAGTGATCATAAAGTCACATTTTAAAACGGTATCACTGAAAATTACAGATCGCCCCGCAAAAAATGAGCCCTCACACAGCTCCATACACATAACAAAAAAGGGTCAGAATATGGCAAGCAAAAGAAAAAATGTATTTTTTTTTTCAGTATTAAAATACAAGAAAAACTATACCAGTGTGGTATTGTTGTCATCGTACGGACCTGGAGAATGAAGGTAACAGGTCAGTTTTACTGCATAAAGAACGCCGTAAAAAAAAATAAATAAATATATATATATATATATATATATATATATATATATATATATATATATATATAAAATTGTGGCAGAATTGCATTTTTTTTTTCCAATTGCACCCTATTTGGAATTTTTTTCCAGCTCCCCACTACAGCATAAGTAATATTAAATAAAGCCATTAGAAAGTACTGAAAGCGCAGAAAAAAAAACAAGCCCTCGTACGGTTACGTGAATGGAAAAATAAAAAAGTTATGGCTCTGTAAAGGCAGGGAGTGAAAAATGAAAATGCAAAAATGGAAAATCGCAAGGTCCTCTAAGGGTTAAAGGGGTTGACCAATACTTTATAACTGATGACCTATCCTCTGTAAAGGTCATCAGTATCTGATTGGTGGGGGCCTGACACCCCAGACCACCGCCAATCAGCTTTTTGAGAAGGCAACGGTGCTCGAAGCGGGTGCAGACATAAAGGAGATGTGTGCCTGTGTGAGATTTCCAGCGGCCGTGCAGGGGAGGGCCCTAGCACCAAAAAGAACAGCCCCTTAAGCATATAAATTCCTCCAAATTTTCGGCTTGCGGACAGTGAATGGGAAAATTCTTGTTGACATTGTGAAAATCTGCCCTGACCTAATCACAGCTGAGAATTTGCTGCAATTGTATCCGATCTAGACAGTCTTCACTGATCTTAAAAGCCAAGGTCCAGATTGATACATTTAACCTGCTCTGATACATTGTAGCGAACCAGGACAGGAAGGATTAATGCCGTCCGTGTTTTCAGTCTGGTCCAGAAACAATTGTATCTGCCTCGGAGCTGTGTTCTGGACTTGCTTCCAGTCCCTGGACGTGATTTAAAAAAATGCTTTCATTCGCTGACAGCAAGTAGAGTTCTTAAAAGTGGGGCTCAAATGAAAACACAACATCTTAGTTACATGACTAATAATTATTTACATCACACAGGATGGATGTCTTTTAGATGAACCTCCCTACAGGGAGACGGTAGGAATTTGGAAAGGGATAGCGCCCGTTTCTGCCATCATTGCACGCTGCTTTGTCTACGGTCGGGTACCAGTTTTGGAGCAAAGGACCTGACAGGACTCCAGGGAAGACTGTGGTGGCTGCCATATTGTTTCATAGCCAGCTTTCCTAGAAAAGATAGGGCTGATTGAGGTTTTAAACAACCTGACCAAATAGGAGACATCATGGACTAAAATATCCTGGGGATTTTCATTATTATTATTTTAGGGGAAACGCTCGTTGAATACGTCTTTATATGTAGCAGCTCTCTCCTAGTAGTCATTCTGTGTTGTGTAATATCTGCGTCTAGACAAAAGGGGAGTTGTGAAAATGAATGGGTTTATTGGGAGGGTGCTTTTCTTAGTACCTTTTAAAGGAGTGTACTTTCTGTATCACTTCTGCACAGGTTTTAAGCGCTCTGCTTCCTGTCATTCAGTAGAAACCGTAATTGTTCTCATCATGTGATGAACTTACAGGTTGGGAGTACACAACACAATGAAGTTCCTATTAAATGACAGCAAGCAGAGATCTTTTAAACTAAACAATTGATAACAGAAAGTGTATTGGAGATACCGAAATAACTGTCCGAGAGGCGTCTGGTATAGCGGCTTATTCCTCTCTCCTCATGGAAATCCATAAGCCTCCTGGTCCTTCTGTATGGATGGTGGCATCCGGAAAAACAGCCGCCATAAGTGTCCGCCACAGTGTATGGTATATTATAGTTAATAGTTTGCCTTATTTTTGCAGAAAAATTTGTTTCTTTTGTAACTACACTTTGAGGCTACATTCACACGACTTTTACACCAGTGGTTGCATCCATTTTTCTGCCATCTATTTTTTTAATGCCCATTTTTCATCTGTTTTTAACAGTTGTTAAACATAAACTCAAATGAAATTAATACGCTTTAATATCCCAACCCCTGCAGTGCCCTCACAGTACAGATAGTGCTCCCTGAACATCAAATGGCCCCCATAGTGCCCCCAGTAAGATTAATGGACCTCTAAGTTACCTAGTAAGAATAATGCCCCCCCCCCTAGTGCTCCCCAGTAAGAATAATGCCATCTCTTATTGCTCCCCAGTAGGAATAATGCCCCCTCTTATTGCTCCCCAGTAGGAATAATGCCCCCTCTTATTGCTCCCCAGTAGGAATAATGCCCCCTCTTAGTGCTCCCCAGTAGGAATAATGCCCCCTCTTAGTGCTCCCCAGTAGGAATAATGCCCCCTCTTAGTGCTCCCCAGTAGGAATAATGCCCCCTCTTATTGCTCCCCAGTAGGAATAATGCCCCCTCTTATTGCTCCCCAGTAGGAATAATGCCCCCTCTTAGTGCTCCCTAGTAGGAATTATGTCTCCTCATAGTGCCCCCAGTAAGATTAATAGCCCTCTTTACGTTACTTAGTAGGAATAATGCCCCCCTCTTAGTGCTCCCCGGTAGTAATAATGTCCCCTCTTAGTGCTCCCCAGTAGGAATAATGCCCCCTCTTATTGCTCCCCAGTAGGAATAATGCCCCCTCTTAGTGCTCCCTAGTAGGAATAATGTCTCCTCATAGTGCCCCCAGTAGGATTAATAGCCCTCTTTACGTTGCCTAGTAGGAATAATGCCCCCCTCTTAGTGCTCCCCGGTAGTAATAATGTCCCCTCTTAGTGCTCCCCAGTAGGAATAAAGCTCCCTCTTATTGCTCCCCAGTAGGAATAATGCCCCTCTTAGTGCTCCCTAGTAGGAATAATGTCTCCTCATAGTGCCCCCAGTAGGATTAATAGCCCTCTTTACGTTGCCTAGTAGGAATAATGCCCCCCTCTTAGTGCTCCCCGGTAGTAATAATGTCCCCTCTTAGTGCTCCCCAGTAGGAATAAAGCTCCCTCTTAGTGCTCCCCATATGGAATGCCATCTCTTATTGCTCCCCAGTAGGAATAATGCCCCCTCTTAGTGCTCCCCAGTAAGAATAATGCCCCCCTTGTAGTGGTTCCCATTCTGTTTGTGCAGAAAAAAAATAAAATAAACCTCATCCACTTGAATGTACGGGGACAGTCACTCTTTACTGGAGACATCCGGTCACAACGCTGTGCGGGAAGCACATCGGGGAGTCAAGGAGGGTCTGCCTCCTTGACTTCTCACTTGACTTGTGACGCAGGAGACCAGGATTTTATGAAGTGAATTTTTCATACATATAAGGCCCAGAAATCTATGAAAAAGACGTTTGGAGACTTAGCATGAACTATAAGGTACTGTAAATGGTTTAATTAGTGAAAATCTGCTGACAGGTTCGCTTTAATAACATTTAGGCTCCATTCAGACGTCCGTAATTTGTGTCCGCATCCGTTCCGCAATTTCAGGACCCATTCATTTTCAATGGGGCTGAAATAGATGCAGATCCGCATTTTTGGGATCCGCATCCGTTTTTCCAGGATCCGTTTTTTCAGGATCCGCAATTCCGTTCATGAAAAAAATAGAACATGTCCCATTCTTGTCCGCAATTGTGGACAAGAAAGAGCATTTTCTATTATAGTGCTGGCTATGTGCTGTCCGCAAATTGCGGATCACACATTGCCGGTGTCCGTGTTTTGCGAATCCGCAATTTGCAGATCTGCAAAACACTTACGGACGTGTGAATGGACCCTTAAAGGCACACCCTATTTGCTGTCATGGTGAGGGGCATGTAAGCTGGATTTCAGGACACGTGCCCCTAGCTTTAGCCAATAGCTTTTATTTAGCTTTCTTTGTGGGGTAGGAGACGGATCGTTTTCTCTGGTTGCCCCTGGTAACGTCCTATATTTCTGTATCTATAGGCTATGGATGAAGCACGTATCGTTCACTCCACTGCAGAGAATAAGCACAATGCAGACGTGCAGTTGTCTGGGAAAGTCTTTCATAGCCACCGGACATTGAGGGAGTCGGATATGGATCTGGGAATAAATGTTAATGATTCCATATAAACGGACACCCCCTTTAACGCTCACCACTGGAAGACCTCAGTGTACAATCCTTATCTCACTCCGGTGGCTGAAGGTTTGAGACAAATATTGTCATTTCAGCCTGTTTTCCCCGAGACCCCGACCTCTCACCTCCAGTCTGCAGGTCCAGACACTAATGAGACCATAAATTCTGCCACCATTCTTATTGTGAGAAGAAATACGAGTCTGACACGACTGATGTGAACAGCGGCTGAGCTGTGGTTTGGGACAAACAATACAACGCTGTGCGTGGAGTCGTCCTGTGCACAAAGATTACATTCAGGAAAGGTCTCACAACATACATTCCCATCGCCCAAGTGCAGCCCTCCACCACCCCGGCAGCCATATTGCCTGTTGGAAATATGTAATTCTTATGGAACTTGTTACCCAGCTTTCCCCAAAACTGCTGAAATGCCTAGACCTAGATTCCAAGACCATCCTGTATGTTCCTTATATGTGGGAAAGGTTCTTGGAGCGAGAATCCAGTGTACAGGGCGGCGCGCGTCTCCCCCCAGTGATTAGTATTGGGTAAGGTGGTCTATTGTCTGGTAGCATTGGCCGCCAGTGTTCATAATCGTCTTGTTCTCCCCCAGCAGCCTGGCCATTGGTTCACTGACCTGTATTACACATGATATCATTTGGCAGCGGGCTGGGGATTAGACAGACATACCATCAGCAGATTTTTTTTTTTTTGTGCGACTGGGCAGATACCTTCCATAGTACAAGGACACTTCCTCTGCAGCTGTGAGGAGAGGAGTCACAGGGGAAGGATCTGTGCACAATCATCCAAAAGGCTGCACTTTGGCATATTCCACGTCTGGAGACACAAAATCCTCTGGAGCGGTCTGATTATATCTCTGGCAGAATTGCCAGCCGAGAGGGTCATTGTTCATTTAGTCTGGATTTGGACTCCTATTCTCCTCTGGTGGGAATGATGGGGGTTATAACTTTAAATGTTTTTAGGTCTTTGAGTGACTTTATTTAGGATGCCCAGTCTTATACTTTCAAAGACGTCACAATTTCACAAATCCAAATCTTATATGAATACTGATGAAAATAGCATTGAAGAAATATTTTGGTGTACCGTAGATCTACCTACAGTACATATCGGATAGACTATTGTCTTCTATGAGCACCCACCTTCCGAGGGTGTGCAGATCTCATCCTACCCTTCACAAATTCCAAATCTCAGGCGGCGAGAGGGGTTTATGGGCACCGTGGCCCCTGCGTTCTGAATAGTGATGGGGGTTGCATTTTATTGGCCCCCATCTGACTACTTACTGTGTTTACGTGGGCCTTAGGTTCCTGTGTCCCACAGCAAACTGCCACCCTGCCTCACGGCAGAAGCAGGCGCGACGTCACAAAAATACAATGAAGTAATTGAGAAATGGCGATATCAAGGTATATTACCCTGGTGCCAACCATATCATCTGAGTGGTTAGAGATATGGAGGGCGCTCGGCTCCCTCTCTTACCCCATCTGCCCCCTGTGTCCCAAAGGCCAACATAGGGCTGCATCCTTAAAGGGATATTCTCATCTGCACAGGATATACCAGAAATGTCCACCTCTGGGACCCACTCCTTTCTCGAGAACAGGGACCCATCTCACACCTCCAGGAATATAGACGTGGCTGCGCGTGCTCTGCCTCCTCCATTCACTTTTATGGGACTTCTGCAAATAGTGGAGCACACGCAATTCTGCTATTTTTGAAAGTCCCTAGAAGTGTATGGCGAAGGCAGCGCAAGTGGAGCCACCATCTATGTATGGTCCATGTATAAAGGTGTACTACTTCCCCTTAGGCCTCATGCAATTTGTGGAACGGAACACAGCCCATTGTAGAAATTCCTATTCTTGTCCGCAAAACGGACAAGAATAGGACATGCTCTATTTTTTTTGCGGGGCCACGGAATGAAGCAACGGATGCGGCCCCATTGAAGTGAATAGGTCCGCGCCCGAGCCGCAAAATATGCAGCTGGGACGCGGACCAAAACAACGGTCGTGTGCATGAGGCCTTACCAGTAAGTTCTCGCAGGTAATTGGGAACAGTAAAATTACTAAATAATGGCGGCTTCCCCTAGCTTAATCCTCCGGGATCATTCACATACAGCGTTTTTTACCGCAGCAGAAGACAGCTACTGTGAATATGAAATATTTTAATCACGTTTAAAATGTCTTTATGAAAACTGTACTTTTTTTTTTTTTTTTTGTACATAATGATTTTTCCCCTTGTGGTTTTCCTCCCGCATTGACTTCAGTCGAGGACAAAGAGCAGCATAAGAAAATGCACATAAAATGTATTGTAGTTCTTATTTTACTGCCGCCCTATTCTTCCGTTCACTTTCTCTGTAGTCAGTTTCCCTATAGTAATAGTCATAGGCACCCCGATAATGGCTAGAGAGCTGTCGGCAAATCTACAGAAAGCCGTACCTCGCAGCCAGGTAATAGAGCCGCCTCGGCTATATACGTGCTCCATTTAACGAAGCAGACATGAAAAGTTTCGAGAAATCTTAATAATCCTTCACCTACTGAGCAGAGATTGTGTGTCAGAGGCTGGCGGCTCTAACGGATTACAGGCTCTGCAGCCAAACTGCACATTATTCTCCCTATGTAGGATTACAGTTCTTTCGGACCAAGTGGAGAATGGAAACTGCACAAAGTTCATGACACTTTTTTTTTTATTTCAAATATTGTTAAAGGGGTCTCCATCGAATAGGCTGTTCATGGGGCTGTCACTGCACGGAAGACCCCCAGAAAATCAGGGAACCCAATTAATGCACTTTTCCATAGGAAACAAGATGATCATGGTGGGATCTTCCCATCAATCATCTGCGCAGTTAGGGGATCCCCTGTTCAGGACTAGAACCCGGCACGTCCATGCAGCCCATCGATTACATTGGGAACACTATGATACTTCCAGGCAGCGTCTGCCGGGTTCCCCCTATGATCAGCTTATCGCTCAGAACACTTCTGACAAAATGTGGTTTTCCAAAGCAGACACCCCCTTCAAGGAGAACTCTCAAAGTCATCTCGGCTGACTTTTCGGTTTTAGTAAATAACCTCATGTACTCCCTATATGATCAGAACACATGGGAAGAGGTCAGGACCTTCTGTATGGCCGTCTAGTTCCCATAGAATAAACCCTGATCATGGACATGTTACCTCTATCGCCCCCTGCAGGTGTGTCATGGCCAGATATGCATCGTCTGGCCACCCGGGTTATTCTGGAGGAGCTGATCAACATTGGCATCTTGAAAGGCAATCTTGAGGACATAGTCAAGGCTCACATGGGAGCCGTCTTCATGCCACACGGATTGGGTCATTTCCTTGGAATCGATGTCCATGACGTTGGAGGCTACCCAGAGGTCAGTGCTCTGTGCAATATGTCCTTATTCACAATGATGAAGATGTGGTGGACGTCTCCCAGACATCTGTTATTTTCAGGTGTACCCGGAGAACCTAAGCGTACCTTCCGCCGGTCACCAAGTAGAAAGTGTGGCTACAATACAGATTTTGTACTGATCTTGAAATGCATCATGTCCTGTTCTCCTGTCACATCCAGAGCTGCATTCAGAGTTCTGCCGGTTTCCAGGCCGTTGCTGGGTCAGTACCTGTACAGTTCTTTAGTAAGCTGTTCGTAATGATCATAATGATCAAGGCCAAATGGCAGCTAGCAGCATTGTTCATGCTGAATGTTACTAGACTATAAAGAGGGCTATAGACATTAGATAAATATCACCCAGACCCCCCCCCCCCCCCAATTCTGGCTGGGCCTGTTGGAATTCAACATGCCCAGTCCTTTTATTCTCCAATGAGATGAGCTGCTGCCAGTGGTTTCACCATTGAGGTCAGGAGGAATATCCCTGGGATATTATAACATCTGTATTATAACAATTTTTTCTACAATTGATTGATTTTTCATAGGAAAAAAAAAAAAAAACAGTAATTTCCCAGCATCCCTTGCAGTCCTCTGGTAATTTGGAAGTGTTGACGCTGAATTGGTCCGTTTATCAGTCTGGGGTAGGAAAAACGAACTTCCCGTTAGGCTTCCAGTTACTGTCAGTCCTCAAGCTTGTCAACAGAAACTCCCACTAGCAAACAGCAGAATTGTGAATGCAGCTCTGGCTTATAATGCTGTAGCTCAGGATGTGTGTATGAGAATTTTCTCCATGTAATCAGGAGTGATTATTACTAATTTCAGGTGAATAATTAGGCGGGTTTATGTAACCACAGAATCCTAGCCACTGGTCATTACGAGCCTCTCTAATATTGTCATCCCAGAATGGCTCAGACCCCAGCAGGCGCTCTGTCCAGCAGCTGACTGTTTTGTGTATGCGCTCTCTGATTAGTTCTTCTTCCTATGGCCAAAGTATACTTTACTGGCTTGTTAGGGGTTGGAGTCAGTTTGCTCTGCATATTCCAGGACTTCTCAGTGACAGGAGAACATATTGTGATCCGGCCTGACCATTTGGCTGCGTGGTTTATTTAGAGTGAGAGTACAAGTTGGAGAGCCGATGGAAACAGGAGAAGCTTTGACGTCCACTCATATATTGTCCTGGTCTTCCAGGAAACGTGTTTACACTGGGCCTGTCCTGTGGGATGTGGAGTGTGCCATATTCACCGGGCTTCATCTACCCGGGCCTTAAAGGGGTTGTCCAAGTTATTTTAACCCCCGAACCCCTCGGTCCCTGTGCTGCTGCTCCTATCGTCCTCACTGCAGCCGATCACTGACTTCAGGCTAGTTTCACACTTCCACTAAAATCTCCCGGGAGAGGAACAGTCTTGTACCATATCCGGCATAGCTGGAAACGGCCGGAGCACCGCCAAGCCCCTTTGACTATAATGGGACCCGTCGGGGATCCGGCCTGTTTCCATGTGCCGGGGTTCGACTGGACAAATACCACTGCAGGAAACAGGGTGGATCCCCAACAGGTCCCATTACCTGTTGGCATTCCGTTTTGCTTTCTGACATAATAGAAGTCTATGGGGATCATAACGGATCTGTCCCGTTTCCATTATGCATAACGGAAATAACAGTCCTGTCGACAGGACTATGTTTTCCGTCTTGCATAACGGGAACCAGACGGATCCGTTATGATTCCTATAGACTTCTATTATGACGGATCAAAACGGAATGCCTCTTAAAGGCTTCTGTTTTGACTTCCGTCTTATGGATTCCGTTATTACCATGTTATAACGGAAAGCCATAACGGAATCCATAACGCTGATGTGAACCCACCCTTAAACGCTGATGTGAACCCTCCCTTAGATAGAAGTTGGTTGATGATAGACGACGTATTTGCAGACACGGCCATGTACGTTTTAGTCCATATGGGTCATTTTAGTTGGTCACACTGCCCATAGATGTTCAATGAAAGGAAGCGAAAATATTAAACGTGGCCGACTTTTTTCCGGACTATAATGGTCTGTCATTGGTTGAAATCATCCACTATGAACAACTTTAGACTACTGTGTATGGGCACCTAATGAAGTCAGCTATTTTCCTTCATTGCTCAGCTTTGGATCAAAGTGCAGGATGGGATCTGCTGGGTCTGAAGCTCAGGCTTGTCATTTGTTGGGAGGAGTGTGTATCTTAATAATTATAATCTATTTTCTTTTTAGGGTGTAGATCGCATTGATTTGCCTGGTCTGAAAAGTCTCCGCACTGCACGGGCTCTGCAGGAGAGGATGGTACTCACCATAGAGCCGGGGATCTACTTCATTGACCACGTCCTGGATCAGGCACTGGCTAATCCTGCACAGTCCTGCTTCATCAACAGTCACACTCTCCAGCGCTTCAGGGGATTTGGCGGGGTAAGTGCCCACAAGTACATGATCTTCATTGTGATCTTCAGGTCTTGCCAAATGCATAAGTAAACGTATCAAGAGGGTTAACAATCTTAGACGTTTTCCGAGAGTTAGGCCCCTTGCAGACGAGCGTGAGCGGATTAGGTCCGGATGCGTTCAGTGAAAACTGTGCGATTTTGCAAGCAAGTACATACAGTTCAGATCATGTACGGCTTTTATGGCGCGGGTGCAATGCAATTTAATGCGTTAAAAAAAACTGAATGTTTACAAAGCACATCTCTTAGCAACCATCCGTGAAAAACGCATCTCATTCGCACTTGCTTGCGGATGCGATTTTCACACAGCCCCATTCACTTCTATGGGGCCAGCGTTGTGTGAAAATCGCAGAATATAGAACATGCTGCGATTTTCACACAACGGACAAGTGATGCGTGAAAACCAATGGTCATGTACACAGACCCATTGAAATGAATTGTTCCAGATTCCGTGTGGGTGCAATGCGTTCGCATCATGCATTGCACCCGCGCGGAATACTCACTCATGTGAAAGAAGCCTTAAATATTGAGCTACCCTGATTGCTGGGGTCTGACTACTGGAATCCCAGACGATCAGCTCTTTAAAGGGGCCATGACAGACAAGTGCTGCAGCCTCTTCCAGTGCCCTTAGGTCCATCAGTATAAGCTGCAATACCAAGTACAGCCACTACCTAATTTACAGCGCTGTGCTTGGTATACTATGGCTGCCGCACTCGTCCTAGCGCCACAGACCCTTTGAAGAGCTGATATCGATTGCATGGTCTTTATTAACAAGCCCAGAGTGACACGTACATGAGAGGGGGCAGAAGGAAACGCTTCTTCAGCCGGCAGCTGTCTGCACTGAATGTCGGATGAGGCACAAATTACCATCATGGTTGTCAACGGGGTAAATGGCATCTCCGGTCCTGTGTTCTATTACATTCACAGATTAACAAAAGAGACATTTCTGTGGCCGCCGACCATAGCTTGAGCAGTATGACCAGGGGTGGGATTCAAGTTTTTAACAAAAGGTTCCCTACTCGTCTGGGAACTGCAGACATGTGGTGTCACAACACATATGGACGAAGACCCTACATGAATATATATACATCATTTATGTGCTGTACCCATACATAAATAACCATTAAAAGTAAGCAAGTCCACGGCAACCACCATTAACAGTAGCTTCATTGCAAATAATACAAGGGAGACAAACACATGGAGACTTACCTGCAGAAAGCGGCAGAGGACACTAAACATGCCTGTCCCCCGAGTATTAACTGCCGTGAAGCACTGAAAATAGGAATATCTGCTATGGATTTCCTTTATTATGAATTGAGCGAACACTAGAACACGTTCTAACACTTCAGGATAGAGACATGTCTCCGTAATGCATTAAAATGTATTGGCTCCATGGAGGCAAAATTTGTTTCAGCCGAGGTCATCTAAGGCTTCGGTGAATGAATTCGGCATTTATTTCTACATCTTTAAAAACATTTCAAATTAGCAATCTGAAGTCGGGACTGGTACAGATGAACCAGCTGGTACCAAATCCGACTTTAGATTCCAAATTTTAAATGTTTTTTAAAGATGTAGAAATGAATACCAACTTCATTCATCGAACGGCCTTACAACTGGTTCCACAACCAAACCAATATAATGCCAAGCAGTGCACCAGAAATGGCGACGACAGGCACGTCGACAAACAGAAGACATCGCACATTTATCCCAAACGACTTGATATGAATTTTGAGGTTTCATGTAGCTACACTTTGCTTTAGATCCCCTCCCACTGATTGGAGCTAGGTGCTTAAAAATTTGATCATCTGCAGATCTTAGTGACACCTGCTACTTCCTTAATTTATGCTGTGAATCCTGCACAAATCTTCTGCCACTTGTCATTAAAAAACGTCAAATCTTTATTTCAAGCGCATAAAAACATCATCATGCAATACAAAAAAAAGCTACGCGTTTCAGATTAAACATCATCCTTCCTCATGAATTCCTCAATTTGCATAACCTTACAGCTTGTCCTTCTTTGTGTTGCAGTTCAGTGTTGAGGAGCGTAGACGGACTATGTACAAATACGCGACACACAATAACACATATAGAGTACATTAACAATACACCAGCTATAAACACACATCATATATAGTCTACAGTTCAGGTGGGTTTATACTGCCCGACTATGGTGCCGCAGATCACCTGATGAATCCACAAAACGCTTGTGTGGTGAAACAGTTAATCATGCGGACACATAGATGATCATTTCTGGGCTGCGGACGGTGCTGTCTAAAGTGAGTGAAAGCAGCAGCCATCGCTTGTCCTCATACTGTGGAGGTGATCGCTGCATGTCAGTGCAACATTACAGCAGACACACCTACACTATGTGCATTATATTTTGTACCTGAAGGAATATTTAGCCCTACAGGAAGCGGTTAACATGGGGTAGTGTGCAGCAGAGCAGAGGCCGATTGGCTCAATAGCCGGCTGACATTTAGGCTAGGGCTACGACAAAAAGGGTACAACTACATTGCGACATATGTTGCACATTTTTTCGTGTCGCACTGTGACACCATTAACTATCATTATAAAAAAATGTTGCGCGACTTTTCTGCAACAAATGTCGCCGTGTAGACCTGCCCTTAATGTGGAACCCTGCCTGTGTTCAGTGAGCCCAGCTCCACAGCGGATAGGGAGAGGCAGGAACAGCATCCTCTCTGTAAGCCCTAAAGCCATATTTGGATGGACATTCAGCACTACCAAACATACAGGAGTATACGGCTCTATATTGCCCCACCTAGTAATGACGCTCCCAGTAGTTATAATGCCTTCCTACAGTCCTGCTCCATGCCACCGCCTGAGAGCTGTACGGAGTAGGGTCAGCTGCAGAGGAGGTAAATCATCCATTTCTAGTGGATGGAACATGGACGAGTCTTACAATTTTATGAGTAATAAGCACAATAGGGTGAATGAATGTTCCTACAAACATGTCAGCTGATAGGATTTTTTAATGCCAATTTTATTTTCTTGCCTAAAATATGCAAACTAATGATCATTAGTGTAGAGCCCCTTTAGGCTACGTTCACACGACGACAATTGTCGCGCGACAAAAAGTTGCACTATTGTCGCGCGACAATTTTTATAATAGGGGTCTATGGTGTCGCATTGCGACATGCTGCGACTGCGACACGATAGTCGGAAAAAAATCCATCCGGGATGTATTTTTGGCGACTGTTGTGTCCCAGTCGCATGTTGCACGTGCGACACCACCATAGACTCCCATTATAAAAATTGTCGCGCGACATTAATGTGACATCAATGTCGCGCTACAAATGTTGCAGTGTAGTGGTTCCCGATTTGTCGTGCGACTTTTTGTCGTTGTGTGAACGTAGCCTTAAACAGGAGCCGATCTACTTGTTATATCCTTTGCTTGGCGCCCGTTATGTCTCGTAAAGGACCCCCTTCAATGGATGCATGCCCTCTATGAGCACGTGTAATGCCTATAGCGAAAACTTATCGGTATATTCACTATGGTGGTAATTACCACTGAAAATAATTTTTAGAAATGCGGCCTATAAATGAGTGATTGGCGCTAAGAAGGAAGGCGTCTACCTCCTGCCTTCTCTGTGTGCCCTGTGCCCTGAGGAGGGCCATTTCTGATCTGTCAGTCCGCTTATCTTCACGCTGATAACATCTTGCTTAAGTCCAGTCATTTTATGGTTTGCAACTTGTGTTATGTGAAACAAGGTCAGGGCCGATGACGAGCAGCTGTTATGTGATTCATCAGAGCGGTGAGGACCATACTCTGCTGATTAGATAGAGAATTCCACCATCGGCATATTTTCTGGCAAGATTTGGCATAGCGTGGTAAACGCTTCCTTTCCTTACAGGCTGCAGGTTTACTAGTTTAGGAAAGTATCTTTTGGAAGTTAATAAGTTGTAGGGAGTTGTCACCTCCAAGTAAATATTTTATCTCGTAAAAAGTTCTGACCTGCTTTACACAGAGTCTTGGAGGAATTATCCAGGAGAAGGTGAAGCATCGCTTTACCCAGTAACCTAATCACTGCCCGCTCTGGGGTATATTCACATTAACAGTATTTACATCGTCAACCAGTGTTGGACTGGGGTATCGGGGGCCCACCTTAGGGCTCCTGCGCACAACTTTTTTTTTTCCGTGTTCGTACTTTTTTTTTTTTGTGGCCTATTTGTGAAATCATTCACTTCAAACGGAAATGACTCCATGTGCATTCCGTGTCTGTATGTCCGCATCGCCGTTACGCAAAATGATAGAACATGTCCTATTATTGTCGAAATTACAAACGAGGATAGGACGGTTCTGTTAGAGGCCGGCGGTTCTGTTCCGCATAATGTGAATGCACACACCTGGTATCCATGTTTTGCGGATCCGCAGTTTGCAGACTGCAAAACATCCAACGGTCGTGTTCATGAGCCCTTACAGCGATAACAGAAATATTACAGATGAAGTATGATAGCGACACTCACAGCAAAATGCACAGACATACATGTGACAGAATTTAGGCTACTTTCACACTTGCAGTAACAGGGTCCGGCAGGATGTTCTGGCGGGGGAACAGCCTGCTGCATCCGTGCTGCCGAAAGTCCGCTGTAGTTTTTGTCCGGACGTATCTCGTCATGTTTGCCGTGCTGCGGCTGGACCTCCGGATAGTGAATTGGGCCGGAGCGGACCTAGCATAAGCACAGATCTGGCAGGCTGTTCCCCCACTGGAATAGCCTGCCGGACCCTGCTACCGCAAGTGTGAAAGTAGCCTTACACACAAATGGATATCCTGCTCTTAGGTCAGTCAGAAACAAGACACATGCAGTTCCTATCACACATAGGAAACATACAATGCATGCACCAAGACATTTTTGCCTAACCCTATTAAGAGTAGCACACCTAAAGGGGCGGCCTCACTTCAACATATGGCATTTATTATGTAGAGAAAGTTAATACAAGGCACTTACTAATGTATTCTGATTCTCCATATTGGCTCTTTTCCATCACATTATACACTGCTCGTATCCATGGTTTTGACCACTCCGTAATCCAGCAGCGGTGGCCGTGCTTGCTCACTATAGGTAAAGGTGTCGGCCTATGCGCACTTCCAGCCTTTCCCTATAGTGTGTAAGCACGGCCACGGCTGCTGGATTACACGGTGGTGATAACCACGGATACGAGCTGTGTATAAAGTGATGGAGAGGAGGCAATATGGATAATAACAATATATTAGTAAGTGCCTTGTATTGACTTTTTCTACCTGATAAATGCCATTTACTTTAACCCCTTTAAGCATAAATGTCTGGCATGAAATTTACCAAATCTTAACCTCCTCATATTGCACATAATCTACAGTATAATTAATAGGGCTGTCCTCCCATAATTACCTATTGTCTATCTACAGGACAGGTGATAAATATCAGATTGCTGGGGTCTGACTGCTGGACACCCACTGATCATGGAAAAAGGGGGTCCTGAGAGATCGCAGAAGCCCCCACTGATCCCCCTTCTTGACTGAGTGGCAGGTGGAGCATATTCCCTGCCTCTCCATCCATTCTCTATGGCAGTGTTTCCCAACCAGTGTGCCTCCAGCTGTTGCAAAACTACAACTCCCAGCATGCCCGCACAGCAAAAGGCTGTCCGGGCATGCTGGGAGTTGTAGTTTTGCAACAGCTGGAGGCACACTGGTTGGGAAACACTGCTCTATGGGATCGCCGGAGATGGCGGAGTACAGCGCTGACTAATTCCAGTGGTCCCAAAGAGAATAAATGGAGCAGCAGGGCGGATGTGTAGCCTGCCACATAATCGAAAAGGTGGAACAGGACCGATTCCTGGGATCAGTGGGGGTTGCAGAATCGGACCCCACTAATCATATAGTTATGCCCTATAGTGTGGAAAGGATAACTTGAAAACCTGGACAACACCTTCAAATCCTCCACCACCAGTATCTCTGTACATGGCAGCAGTGATGCCTGTAAATACGGAATATCATCACTGCCGCCATGTATACCATACGTGTCAATACTGGAGAATGTGACACGCTGTGCAGAATTTTTCGGGTATAAGTCCAACCCCCTTTGCAGGTCACAACCTTTAACAAAGCCCAAGCAAAGGTGCTAGAGGATAAATGTGAGCAAAGGGCACAAACGGAGGGTCATAACTGAAGCAGAGGCATTAGGGTCACCTGAGGCAGGGTAATAGGGGGGATCCTGGAGCAGCTTCAGGGGGGCAACGGGAGAAGACTCAATATCAGGGGTGCTTTCAGAGTGGGGGCATCACGAGCTGTGGCAATTATGGGGGTGCACCTTATGCAGAGGCATTGGGGGGGGGGACCTAGAGTAGAGTCCACCCAATGCCACTCTGAACTCTCCAGAGAGCAGCACACATACACAGATCTGAGTCTACTATAAACAAATCCCTTATTTCCCCCTTACAGTCTCCTACAGCTCATTACTGTCAGCACCGCAGAGGAGTCCTTCTCTCCAGCAACCACAGTTTCCTGACAGCAGGGAGGACAGGAGGATGGCCAGACATGTTCTCTCCTCCTTCACAGCCAGCAGCCGGGAAACTTAGAAGATACTGTGGGGCCTCCTGTACAATGTACACCAGTAGAAGGCCGCATCACTGTGCGATACTGCCACCTAGTGGTTACAATAATTATCTCTCCTGAGAAAGGAGAAATAATTACTCCTCCATCTTATCTCTGGCGCATAAGACTGGGGGCCCACTGAGGAATCCCCTGCCTCCCCGCTGGGCCAGTCTGAGCCAGTCGTCGCCTATATACTGAAGCCAACCCACCAGTATCCATTCACCTGTATACACACAGCTGTTTCCAAATAAAACGGACTGAAGGGGGAGGCATCAGGACCTCATACCTCTAACGCTATGGCTGCTGCCGTGTGTAGGCGTCAATCATTTAGTCAGTTGTTGGCTCTTCTACAGAATGCAGCATCCTGCAGGCAAACAGGAGGCGCCCGCCCTGCAGTCACTTCACTGACGGTAACAGGGACGATCCGCTGCCAGAAAATCCTCTTCACAAAGAACTATTTGGCTACCAATTAACATAGTTATACTAATTAATACTAAATAACGTCGCCTGGAGGGGGAGTCATGTATTGCAGGGCAGGATGTGACAGGTCTGTACACAAGAATATGCCTGCAGATTAATGTACACTACAGAAAAGCCCTGGAACAAAGCGGAATACTAATAATAAGAGAATACCGCGGCGTTTACTTATGGGCTCATAGAGGGTTATGACCCCCCCACCAATAACAACAGCTACATGCCATTCAGATGAATGCAGACATGGATGGCCTGGGCTGCCAGAGCGGGAGCCATTACACATTAGATTAGAGGTTTTCCATGGCCCAAAACGCTGATGATGTGTACTCAGGACAGGTCCTCAATCTGTGATCAGTGAAGTTCTAAATGGAGGCCGCTCTCATACTTTACCAGGCGCAGTGCCCCTACATAATGGCTGTGTATCTCCATCCCATTCAACTGAAGGGGGAGTGAGCTGCAGAGATTCCCTGTGACTGGTGGACCTGATGTCACTGGCCTAGGAAAAAGCCTCAGACCTCCACTGATCAAATACTGATGACCTATCCTGAGGACTGGACATCAGTATTTAACTCATGGAAAACCCCTTTAAATATTGACCCACCATGTGTATGGGGACCTCAATGCCCATTAGGTTTCAGGGGGAGTGTCAGCCCGCCATGTGTATGGGGACCTCAATGCCCTGTAGGGAGAGATGACCATCGGTCTTGTTGAACCTCAACACGCCCCATCCATGGGAGTGACCCCCTTCTTTATTCCCTCTCAGTGCAGATTATGTTGGGTGTGCGTGTGTACGGTGGGATCATGGAGCCAGCAGTTATCTCATCTATTGCCAGCCTTACTTCATGGCTTTCTCCTTTGGTTTATGGAGAGGAGTCCTCAAATTGGAGACCACTCTGACATCCATATGCCATAATAAGATATATGACAGTCTTTCAAAAAGGACCGCTCACCTCTCCAGACATTTCTGTTTTAGTAAATACGTATGGGGGATACAACAATTCAGGAGCATCTTCTCTTTGTTGTGTCATTACTCTCTTATGCCTCCTAGAAAAAGTAGGAATTAATCGGATACTGGTTGTTACCGGTTGGGGGTATGTCCATTACTCAGTCTCACTGTCCAGTCAGTGCTGACAGAACCAGACTGTGCGGGTACAAACCCCTCTGACAAGGGAAATGGTAACATTCAGTTGTCAATTTATTCATAAACGCTCAGGCGGAATAATAGAGTGCTATTTTCACACTAGCGGCAGGTGAGTCCGTCAGGCTGTTCCGACGGGTGAACAGCCTGTCGGATCTCTCCTGCCACTAGTTCACGTGTGCCCCCGGACTGCCGCTCCGTCCCCATTGACTATAGTGGGGGTGGGAGCGGAGTTACGACGGCAACATGGCAGCGCACATCGAGAGGCTGCCGGACTAAAAGTACTGCACAACGGACTCCCCTGCCGCTAGTGTGCAAATAGCCTAAGGGTACTTTCACACTTGCGTTTGATTCCGGCAGGCAGTTCTGTTGCCTAAACCGCCTGCCTGATCAGGCAAACTGTATGCAAACGCATGTAATTTTTTCTGACTGTTCAGTCATTTTTCAGACTGATCAGGTCTAAAAATTGCCTGATCAGTCAGAAAAATGCACTGCAATACCGTATTTGTTTATCAGGTGTCATCCGGCAAAATGGATCCGTTTTTTTTTTTTTGACATTTCTATAACTGAAGCGTTTTTTTTCCGGTATTGAGCCCCGAGGACGAAAATCGATGCCGGAAAAGTTTAACGCTAGTGTGAAAGTTCCCTGACGGTACAATGCAGAGCTACGTAATAACCAGAATTATTTAATGGGGAACACAATCATTTACTGTAACAGACCTGGCAGGAGTGTGGCTTTCCACTTGGTGTAGCTCTAATGGATTAAGCAGAAGTCGGCACCTCTCGGAGGACGGCAGTAGATGCAGCGACACAGGAGGTCGGATTATTAGAGGTTGCAGTCACAGTAATGTCATCATGCTGAACTATATAATTGAAAACATATTTGTAGAGATTGTACAGTAGGTAACACGTAACATTTGTAGTTTTTGCTAGAAAACAACTGTCTTTAAGAGAACTAGACCTTCAGGTTTTGAGAAAACATCAAAATGTGGGATTTCCAAAAAACGATTGAAGCCCCCAAATAATAAACTTTAATCAGTCCCGCTAATGTTTATGCTCTAGTGCAATAATATCCATAATAGCGTCACCCCAATAATAATGGGGGCCAGAGCCGGACGAGGGGAGTAAAAGTACTTGTTTCATCAGTAATGTACAATATGCACTTCTTTTTAGGTGCGCATAGAAGATGATATCGCAGTCACCGCTAACGGTATGGAATTACTGACCTGCGTTCCTCGTACCGTGGAGGAGATTGAAGCTTTCATGGCAGACTCGAAAGAACAGGGCAAAAGTTTCAGTAAGGTGGTTGTCAGCCAAGCGCTGTGAGTGATTTTCTGGAAACCCATCGCGGTTTATTCCTTGTGCCTTTTTTTCGATCAATTTTTATACTGTAAAAGCAAAATAATTTCCTATTAAACAAATCACAAAGAAATAAGAACCAACCCCAACCCTGTTCCTAGGAATTTTCCTTTTCTGGTCTAAATGAAGAGTCAATAAAATGAAATACAACAACCCTCAGTGTTCACTAAGTGGACGCAGTTTTCTTGGCGGAACAGTTTGGGAATCTTGGCAGTTCATCTGTGTTATTGCTTCTCTGACCTATTAACATATCTGTTACCAAATAAACGCATTTAAACAATACCAAATATACAGGGGGCTCGAGTCATTTTCAGCTTGTGTCTATTACCTTGGAGAAGGAGTCATAGAAAAATGTGCTCTTGACAGATCTGACTTCCCCGCTGTACGTTCCAGGACTGATGTGGAGCCATTATGTTTTTTGGACAGTACACAGGACACAAGATTTAACCCCAATCTCTGCGGCATTGTTGACAGCCAAGCATATACAGAACAACTCCACCCAGAATTACTGTTAGCGCTGCACAACCTGTACCACGAGTGTGAGGGATACAAGAAAACAGGTTTTATGTAGTGCGAAGCAGGGTGCCGGGGAGAACATAAATCACCTTTGCCTACTTATTTATGGGGTCATTTATTAAGACCGGCAATTTAGACAATGGTCTTAATACCCCTTGCAGGCACCTTCGGCACATCAACCGCTGGTCTAAATCTACACCAGCTTCTTTGCTGGCTTTAATTTAGACCATTTTCTACGCCTAAAACAGGCGTAGAAAAAGATACGGTAAATGATGCGGGACTGCTGGCCTGCCACCTCCTCCTTTTTTTAGGCCTGCCGTGAGCGGGAAAAAGTTGAAGATTGCAGCTCAAAGAACCTTTGCGCAGCAATCTGCAACAGATATACGCCAAAAAACTGGCGTGTATCTGATAGTAAATGACCCCCTTAGTGTTTATACTAGTACTGTAGACAGAAACCACCGAAAATATTGTGCTCTAGTTTCTACCTGCCTGCAGCCACCACTAGGGGGAGCTCAGGAGTTTATTGCATACAGATATACATTGAACTCAATAGTACCACAGTGCAGTAAGCTCCCTCTAGTGGTAGCTACAGGCATCCTCTGTTATGATGCAAGTGCTTAACAATGCACCAGACTTGAAAGGGTTATCCAGGAACAGAAAAACATGGCTGTTTTCTTCCAAAAATGGCACCACATCTGTCTAGAGGTGATACGTGGAATTACAGCTCATTCAATGGAGCTGAGCTGCAATAGCAGACACGACCCATGGGCTGTTGTGGTGCCGTTTCTGGAAGAACGTGGCCATGTTTTTTTGATCCTTGAAAACCTTTTAAAAATTGCTAAGATTTAAAATTCAGGAGCCAAATGATATATTGGTGGCACTGGCAAACCATTTTAGTTCCTGTCTTGCTCCTTACCTTTGTCTCCACCAAGTGGAGCAAAAGGGTGTCCAGCAGAATTATATTTTTGAGATATATGTATGGGACTGTTTTAGTGCTTACTGGTGCCTGTTGGTCTCCACTTGGTTCCTTGACACGCAGGAGATGCCTGCCTAGTCAGTCAGCGATTGGCTGGGTAGGTATTTCCTGCATGTCGACTCGGCAGCAGTGGACAGAAGCCACAGAAAATAACGTGCTCTAGGTTCTACCTGCCTGAAGTCACCACTAGGGGGAGCTCAGGAGTTTATTGGGGGCCAGCAGGGACCAGTAAGTGTTATACCAGCAGCAGTGGAGGATCGAAGAGGTGAGTAGTGCAGGATTATTTAAACTTATTTTAAAATGCTATCCCATAGGACAACCCCTTTAAACTTGGGTTGCAGGGGGTCGATCTGTGACATCACAATATTTAAAAAAATAAAACCTTTGCCCATTTATATATCACATCTTATAGAAACCACAGACAGACTTTCTTCAACACACAGACTAATGACATCATTAGAATTATCGCACATATTCAGTTCTGTCGGAAAAGTTGTGCGACGTTCATTTTCGGGACAGACTAGCAGTAATTCTGGTGGGTGAACGGGCAGTTTTCCTTCTGGTTAGCGTTTGCTCCCTGTACCTGTGCCGCAGGCAGTGTATAACCACATAATTCCAGTCTCAGCCCTTGGCATCCCATTCTGTGAGCACCGTAGCCAGATGTGAATACACGATAACATGGCTTCTAGTGTCATACAATATACATGAGGAAGGTGCTAATTGTGTTTAATGAGCTCCATTTTGCTTGGGGAGGTGACTGTCCTGTAGTGTTTAATCTCGTCAGGTAAGTGGCTTGTATAGTAATGAGCTCTGCGGCCAACAGCGACAGGTAGCAGAGCTTTTGGTGCAACAGTGATTTGGAGGTATGGGGTAACGGATTTCCTTCGAAGGAGTTTTGTGAGGTGGAATAAAAAATTGGCTATGGGGGATTGGTGTGATGAAATAATGAAACAACCATTACTTACCTATAAAAGTGCTCCTATCCTCTCAGCCGGTGTTTGTTTCCTTTCCGTATATCCACGTGACCAGTGCAACCAATCAGTGACCTTAGAGGTGTACGGCAGGAGACTACTGAGGTCTGTGGTTGGCTGCAGTGGTGACGTGAGTATACGGGTACATCACCAGTGTACGTTATTGCAGCAGGTAGGTAAATAAAGACCGATTGAGAGCGACAGCACTGGGAGGGTGGCTGACATTGCAGGTAAGTGATGGTTTTCTTACTCCAAAATCCCCAAATTCTGTGAGACATTAAAAGAGAAATGAGGCGTTTCTATTCTACAAGGAGACTTCTTACCATCGCAGTGAGATGATGGACTGAGGGCGAGAAGAGTGAATCTCCAGCACGTGGTCTGTAAAGAGGGAATATAAATGAATAATAAGACAGTGTAATGACAAATAGTGATTGGCTGAAGGGATGACAATCTGCATTGCTTAGTGTTATTCTAATTGTGAGAAAACCTTGTGAGAAGATGTTGGGGCCCATCGTGTATACAGCCATGATCCAAAGGGGCGATCATTAGTGAGAACCGGATGTCCGCAGCATCTTCATCTTCAGAGAGTGTTTCATGATGAAAACAAATATTTCAGCGCTCGTAATCTTTTAAAAGGCGAATGATCCCTGAAGATTCTGTAATATCAGGTTATTAATTGGATATCAAAAGGAATGTCCCACAAAAAAAATTCTACAGTTTTTAAATCATCACCTGGATCTGAATACTTTTCTAATTGCATTTAATTGAAAATTTAGCATAGCTAGTGAGTTATTCAATCAAATGTATCTGTATAGCGCCCCCTGCTGTTTGTTTTTTTCTTATTTCTTTGACCTGCTCACTGAGGAGGCCGCACATGCTCAGTATCATCTTTCAACTGCTTCCATAGCTGTGATAGGGAGAGCTAAGACATGCCTCCTGAGCTGTGATAGGAAAAGCTGAGACACGCCTCCTGAGATGTGATAGGAAGAGCTGAGACACACCTCCTGAGCTGTGATAGGAAGAGCTGAGACACGCCCCCTGAGCTGTGATAGGAAGAGCTGAGACACACCTCCTGAGCTGTGATAGGGAGAGCTGAGACACGCCCCCTGAGCTGTGATAGGAAGAGCTGAGACACGCCCCCTGAGCTGTGATAGGAAGAGCTGAGACACGCCCCCTGAGCTGTGATAGGGAGAGCTAAGACATGCCTCCTGAGCTGTGATAGGAAAAGCTGAGACACGCCTCCTGAGATGTGATAGGAAGAGCTGAGACACACCTCCTGAGCTGTGATAGGAAGAGCTGAGACACGCCCCCTGAGCTGTGATAGGGAGAGTAAGGACAACTACGCGATCAAGTGGATAAGGTGAGTTAATTTTTTTTATTTTTAACCCCTTAATCTACATTTTACTAAGCATTCTGTATTGAGAATGCTATTATTTCCCCTTATAACCATGTTATAAGGAAAAATAATAAAATCTACAGAATACTAAACCCGAAACTGGACTTCAGTGATAAAGTTCGGGTATGGGTACCAAACACGCCGATTTTTCCCAGGCGCGTGCAAAACGCATTAAAACGCTTTGCACTCGTGTGGAAAAATTGCGCATTTTCCCGTAACGCACCCGCCTCTTATCCGACGCCAGTGTGAAAGAGGCCAAATAGTGCCAGACAAAAATCTATTTTTCGGTCTGTCACCATCAGTGAATCGATGCTGGCAGTTTGCACATATCAGCAGTGCTCAGCTTCCAGGCTAATATTCTTTGCAATCTACAGAATATACCTTCTGCCAGGAGTACGGCTTGTGGCACCACCATATGTATAGCTTTTGCACCCTTTACGGCAACGTTCCCAAACCTGTGGCTCCCCAGCTGCTGCACAACTACAACTCCCAACATGCCCTGACAGCCACTGGGAATTGTAGTTTCACAGCAGCTGGAGAGCCGCAGGTTGGGGATCAGTGTCTGACAGCTACAGTACACGGCTTCTCCTGTCCCATGCTCCTCTCTGGCTCCCTCCTAAACTACGGTTTCTACCTCCGGACCATACAATATTCTTTACTATATTTATTTTGTTACAGAGGGAATGAGGTTTTATTGCTTTATGTTTTGCAGGGCAAAGAATTGCAGGAGACGTTCCCAGATTGGTGTTTCCACACAGACCCCCCCCATGTCTGCGTTGTTACATAACCACAATAATATCCAAAAAATTAAAAGACCGATGAAGAAATGTAAAACCACATTGTCCACAGCTGAATTTTCCAGGCACATTTTCTGGGAGCTGGGAATATTCTGCAGTGATGGCTGAATGCTATAGGACAGCATGGAGGCGCTCGGCAACATCCTGAGCCTGTAGGCCTCTTTAACACGAGCGAGTCTTCCGCCCAGGTGCAATGCGTGACGTGAACCCATAGCACCCGCCCTGAATCCTGACCCATTCATTTCAATGGGTCTGTGTACATGAGCGTTTCACGCATCAGTTCTGTGTTGCATGAAAAATGCAGCATGTTTGATATTCTGCGTTTTTCACGCAGCCCTGGCCCCATAGAAGTTAATGGGGCTTCAGTGAAAAACGCATTGCATCCGGAAGCAAGTGCGGATGCAATGCATTTTTCACTGATGGTTGTAAACCTTTAGTTTTTTATCACAAGCCTGAAAAATGCATCAAAATGCATTGCACCCGCATGGAAAAAACTGAACGCAATCACAGACAAAACTGACCGAACTGGTGCGAGTTTCACTGAATGCACCCTGAACGCATCTGGAGCCAATCCACCACACTCGTGTGAAACAGGCCTTAGGCTACGTTCACACGACGACAATTGTCGCGCGTCAAAAAGTCGCACGACAATTTGGGAACCACTACACTGCAACATTTGTAGCGCGACATTGATGGCACATTAATGTCGCGCGACAATTTTTATAATGGGAGTCTATGGTGGTGTCGCACGTGCAACATGCAACATGTTGCGACTGCGACACAACAGTCGCAAAAAATCCATCCCGGATGGATTTTTGCCGACTGTCGTGTCGCAGTCGCAGCATGTCGCACTGCGACACCATAGACTCCCATTATAAAAATTGTCGCGCGACAATAGTGCGACTTTTTGTCGCGCGACAATTGTCGTCGTCTGAACATACCCTTAGTGTTAGCTCTTGAGGAGGATTGTTGCTTAAGGCTGTATTACACAGGCCAATTGAGCAAATGATTGTAGTTAGGGAAGCATTCCCTACTGGCACTCGCCTGCTAGCTAGCAGCGATCTCCTCCGCAGTATGGGGAGAAGCGATTGTTATGCCATTGCTCGTCCCCATGCGGTCTAGTGATTTGCCGGAAGCAGATAAATAGACAGCACGATCTGCCACCAGCAAACAGTGACTTTAAAGCATGCTTCCAAATCACAATTGCCCGATGAACGAGCAATCAGTGGCAGTATTGTACTGCAAGATGATCGCTAACGAGTGATCATCTGCAGCAAAATCAGCAGGTGGAATACAGGCTTTAGAAAAAAAAAATCTTTTTGAGTAGTTTATTGGCAGGGGATTTGCTGATTGCAGCGGAAATTCCAGGACTGGACGGCAGCGAGCCAGCAGCGCACACACCTCCACACAGTCTGACCAGCTATCTGAGCCGAGGAGAGGCACATGGATGACCAAAGGTCACTGCTGTCCCGAACACACAGATTATATCACAACTCTCTACCTGACAGCCCCGAACTGGTAGAAACTTGTAGCCGACCCCACGACTTCTTTACCTGCACACCAGGTATCTTCCATAAGAATCATCTTACACGGATGGTATCAGCATTTATCAACCAAATAAATGGCAGTCAGCGCCATCTAATAGACCTTTTACATAGGCCAATGCAAACTGTATGGGCGAGGAACAATCATCTCTGCGATGGTTTGGCCTCATAGCTTGTATACTGTCGGCAGCACGTTCCCCATTTACAGACATTTGTAAAACTTGCCACACATTAGATGTACATGGGGCGAACCCACTTCTTTCTGTGGGCTCAGACTATTGCCTAGTGATGGCCGGGGGCATAACTAGATTCCTATGTGCCACAGGGAATATTTTATAGTGCCAATGTAGTGCCACAGAGACTAAATGTAACCGCTCTTTTGTGACCCACACTCAAAGCTACAGTGAGCCCTGATGCACGCCCCAATCCCTCTGCATGTCTGAGTTTATTCAGACACAGAAAGGGATCGCTCCCGCCACTTGTGTGTTGGCGTATGACCAGTTATGTGCTTGAAGGGGCTGGCTGATTGGCGGTAGGTGAAGGCCCCTTTACACAGGCCAACTCAACATGCAATTATTAGAAACAAACCGTTTATTCCTGATAATTGCCTGCTCAGAGGAGGCGAGAGCTGCAGTTATATGCACCAATCACCCCTGCTGTGTCCCCTAGAGATTCATTGTTTTTGAGCTGCAGATCCCCATTTACACAGCAGGATCTGCTGCGCAGAAATGATGATTTAGGTGTCCGCAGCAGTGGTGCTTTCTCTTTATGAATGAGCCTTTTCTTGTGGAATTTAATGCCGGAAAAGAAAAACGCTAGTATGAAAGTAGCCTTATTCATTTTAAACACATTGAAATACCTGCTTATTTGGCTGGACAACCCTATTAGTAAGGTTCTGTTCATATCGGCTGGGTGTCCATGACGGCACCATTTGGCTGAAACGATTTGGCCGTATAGGAAAGTGTAGTGTACATGGGCGTAGCTATAGGGGGTGCAGAGGTAGCAGTCACTACCGGGCCCAAGACCCTGAGGGGGCCCAAAGACCGTTGTGCCGCATAAAAAGACACACAAAGCACTGAGGGAAGGGGGCCCAAGCTGAACTCTTGCATCGGGGCCCATGAGCCTTTAGCTACGCCCCTGGTAGTGTACTATGCTTTCTTAGGCAGAGGGACCCACTAAAAAATGTATACCCCAGAGTAGACTTACTTCACAGTGGGAAGCATTGGAAGATTGAACGTGCACCTCTGATGTGGACTCCAAACGAGATGTGAACAGAGCCTTGGATGACACCTAGGGCAGCGGTCAGTAAAGTCTCAGATAACTGCTTTAAAGCCTAAGACGAATTTGGTTTCCCAGCGTCTTCAGAAAACCACAATGGAAAAACAAGTATTTAATTGCAGCAATTCAGTGAAAGAAGAGAACGCGCTCTAAGGGGTGCAGAAACTGCATCCAGGCCGTGGTGCTTCATGGGGGCACAAAGACTCGTCTGTCACGTCAGTATTATAACTGGGACATGGTAGGTGGGGGTCCTGTTACAGATGAAGCATTGGGGCCCAGAAGCCTCAAGTCACCCCAGTATTAGAGAGCAATATGTCAAGTTTACATTGTATAATGACTCCAACCCCAGACAGTAAACTAGGCACCTCAAAACGGCAGGGAGCCGACGGAGACGTCTGGAGGCGACAGAGTGTAGAGGTTTATTCCCTTCATTCATGGAAACTAGGTAGTCGCTCTGCATGACTACTGAAACTCCGCTCTGCTACATCTACCGCAGCACTGCTGCCTTTGTAGGAGGCTCCTACCGTGGAAACGTCTCCACTACACATTCCCACCTCCGTGTACTCACTGCCCGCTCACTACACCTCAGTTACAATTTAACAGGGTATTAAAACCTCACGGACACAAAATAAAGCTAATTATCCGTTGTTGTTGTTGGTGGCGACTCATCCGAGGCAAGGTACAAAGTGCTTGTTGATGTGTTCAGCATAGGGAGAATATTTTAACAGTCTAAGGCCTTCGAGCACACGAGCGTATCAGTTTTGTGGTCCACAAATTGTGAATCTGCAAAATATGACTGCGGACCGTGTGCTGTCCAAATTTTTTTTTACAGACCCATTGTTTTGGGTCTGTGGTCCACATTTTGCGAACATGGGATATCTCTTTGCGGAATTGACGTATGGATGTGGAAAGTGCACGGATGATCGGTGTGCTTTCCACATCCGTATGTCTATGCCGCAAAAAGATAGACAATGTACTATACTTCAACACAAAATGCGGATCACTGGCCCATTGAAGTCAATGGGTCTGCAAAAAATGCAATCACATCCGTATTTTGTAGATCTGCAATTTGTGGAACACAAAACAGATACGGTCTTGTGCATAGGACCTTAGTAGCAGATCAGTGGCATTAAAGAGGTTGTTCGGGGGGAAAAAAAAAAACTATAAAAAGGATGGGAAAATACTCTACAATATTTAAGAACAAACCAAAAACAACAGTTCTCCCTCTTCAATGTCCCCGTTGCTTTGCCAGCCACCATATATATATATATATTATACTCACTTATATATTGCTGACATATTCCGCAAAGCTTTACAGACATTACTATGACTTGCTGTCCCCAGGGGGGGGCTCACAATCTATGTTCCCTATCAGCATATCTCTGGAGCGTGGGAGGAAACCGGAGACCCCAGAGGAAACCCACACAAACACAGGGAGAACATACAAACTCCATGCAGATGTTGTCCTTGGTCGTATTCGCACTGTTATGTACCGTAATAGCACATGACCGCTGCAGTCAGGGGATTGCCATGGCTTCTTCACTGCAATACCCAGCACCTAGAACAGGCATGTCCAAACTCTGGCCCTCCAGGTGTTGCAGAACTACAACTCCCATCATGCTTTTCTGTAGGTTGATAGCTGTAGGTTGTCCAGGAATGATGGGAGTTGTAGTTTTGCAACATCTGGAGGGCCGGAGTTTGGACATGCCTGACCTAAAAGAATGTGGCTGTGCCTGATATTGCAACTCATCTCATTCAACACCATGCACAGCCACACTCACATGAACATTACCATGCCGGGTTTTGCAGTAAAGAGATCGCCACGCTCTCGTCCCTTCATTCAGCCGGTTGGTAGGTGGTCCTCAGAAAGGATAGGCAGGGATGGCCAACCTGCGGCTCTCCAGCTGTTGCAAAACTACAACTCCCAGCATGCCTAGACTGCCTACAGCTAGCAGCCTACAGCAGGGCATGGTGGGAATCGTAGTTTTACAACAGGTGGAGAGCCGTAGGTTGGCCATCCCTGGGATAGGTAATATTGGTGATCTGCAAGCACCACCCGTCCAGCAAGCAGCAAATCAAAGAACCACAAAGTGCTGGAACAATAGACTTTGGCACCAAAATACTCGATTAGTATCCTAGTTCTCAGTAGTGCAGATCCATGGACATTTTGGGACCAAGCATTCAGAATATTGGGCGTCAGTGTCCCTTAGTTTGACCCAAATTCCTCGGCCTATCTTTTAGGACTGCTCAGTAGAAACATACAGCATATTCTAGTTCTACGTATTATACATCTTCTCTCCTTCGTGTGAACTGATCTGTGTGTGATAAAATGTAAATGACAAGACAGGACGAGACATGAAGTCTATACACCTCCTTCTACAATCATTGCTTAATTACATGACCTGATTTTTGGGGGTCCTTTATAGGATCACCAAGTCCTACCTCCACCATAACTGGTGACGCAGTCACATTATCCTCAGTAGACATGTTCCAAAGGACACAACACCTGTAAGAATGTTTATCTAGGGCTGATATCAGATTACAGTCCTTGTGTGAACTGTACACATCACAGAGTCCTCTTCCAAGCACAGGAGACATTGAATATCTCTGCTTAACATACACCAAACGCATGCACGTCACAATCAAAGCAGATGCACTGGATGTCTTATACTAAGGGTACTTTCACACTAGCGGCATAGCTATCCGGCAGGCTGTTCCGGCGGGTGAACAGCCTGCCGGATCCGCCATGCCGCAGGTACCCATGCACTGCCGTGCTGCCACTCCGTCCCCATTGCCTATAATGGAGCGGGGACAGAGCTACGGAGCAGCACGGCAGTGCAAGGCCGGAGATCGCCGGACTAAAAGTACTGGAGGGCCGACTTTTTAGTCCGGCGATCACTGCCGTGCACTGCCGTAGCTTCGGCACCCGCCCCATTATAGTCAATGGGAACGGAGCGGCAGCATACAGGTACTTGCGGCATGGCGGATCCGGGAACAGCCTGCCGGATACCTATGCCGCTGGTGTGAAAGTACCCTAACTCAGAAATATACTCAGAAACACACCTGTCAGAGACTGAAAACCACCAGTCAAAGCTGAAGCTTTGCTACAATTGTATCCGGTCCAGACAATCCTCTGTGAGCTACCACCGATACATTGTAGCAGTCATTGAAGAATCCCCTTATGGATTCCAAATTCCGTTATGGTCCGTGGTAGCGTAATCCATAACGGGATTTTTCGATAACCCCAGCCCGAACTTTGGACACCGAACTTAAAATACAAGTCGGCTCAACCCTAATTGAAAGTCAATGGGTTCCTAAAAAAAAAAAAAAAAAAAGATATGTCACCATTGACTTAAATTGTTTTCAGTGCCGGATCTGTTTTCTTTTTTTTTTTTTTTGACTGGCCTTAATACCGGAAAACAACAAGTGTTTAAGTAGCCTAAGGCGAGATGAGACCGTTCTGACCACCTCCCCGCTAGGAAACAGACACAGCAGAGCATGGCAATGAGGGCTTCTGAAACAGCAGAGCACCGGAGCGCTCTGCTGAGGCCGGGAGGTGGTCGGAACTGTGTCTCATCTCGCCTTAGTAACAGCAAGATGAGACAACCCCTTTGAGTGAATTAAATAAAATAATCTACTTAGCTGTAGGTATTATGCGATTTGCGTATATGATCATATGTGCACGTCGCATGATCAATCATCTCAAAGGTCCTTTACCCTCCTTAAAGGGGTATTTCCATCTCAGACATTGATGGAATATCATTAGGATATGACCCTCATGTCTGATAGGTGCGGGTCCCACCTCTGGGATCTGCGCCTATACTTGGAACGGAGCCTGCAAAGTGCTGGAGGACGCACCACACATGCGTGGCTGCCCTCCATTCATTCCTATGGGAGCGTCGAAAATAGCTGAGCACTGGCTCGGCTAGTTTCATCAGCCCCACAGAAGTAAATGGAGCAGCGGCTGCGCCTGCGCAATGCGCTTCAGATTAATTTCAATAGGACTTTCGATAATAGCCGAGGAATGAATGGAGGGCGGCCAGGAGGGAATACTTCTTTAAGCCTCCAAATGACTCCGTAGGAGAAGGAGAACCTGCAGCAGCCTTTAAGTAAATAGGTGTCTGTCTGTCTGTCTGTGTCAACATCTGCTCTTATTCTGCATTTAGGGGAACTGCATATAAGGACATGAGTATATGGTGTTCCTATTCCCTTCCAAAGACCCTTAACCCCTCCATGAAGAACCACAAAAGATAATAATACACATAGTGGATTTTTTTTTTTTTCTGCTGGGGTCAAGCTCCAAAAAATTTGCAGCAATATCTGCGTCTTCTGCAATGGGTTTTTCTATGGAGTTTTCCCCAAGTTTGACCATAGAGTTTTTGCTTTGCACTGCAAATTTTAAAATCTAAGGCCAGGTCTGCAACATTGGAAATGTGCCACATGTTTTTTTGCTGTGCCATTTTTTCACCTTTGGCCTCAGACAGCAGAAAGGCTAGGTGCACCCCAGGATGCCCTAATACTGATACATGGAATATTCTCACCTCAAAGCTTCTGCAGCACAGCGGTCACTCAAAATGGCCATCTGACTACAACCGGTCTTGTGAAATTTCTCTGCAACATTCACACCCTGTACTTGTCATCTGACTTTTCCTTTGACCCCTATGGGAGGAAATAAAACATGTGGAAATGAAGTCCTACGTAACACAAGCCCTGGGGGCTTTGCTCCCTTGAGAACAAAAGGATAAGGCACGACAAATCCACTTGCCCGATTTTGCTTTCCCCAACATCTGATTGGCTGGTCCATCTTTTCACGTGTAAAAAAAAAATAGCTAAACAGCCACTTACAGGTGTTTTTTGGACCTGCATTTTTTGCGTTTATTTTTTTTTTTTTTTAAGTGTGTCTTACCAATAGTGTTTTTTTCATGCAGTTTCTCCCCCATAAGGAAGGCGATGTCAGTGTCTAAAAAAAAAAATTGCACAGGAATGAGCAGCAGTATGGTATCTGCCATGTCTCTGGATGGACAATCAGCAGGCGAGAGACACAACCCGAGGCACAGATGAAGTATTGATCTTTTATTGACTACCCCTTTTAGAGTGCATGGCCCCTTTCTCGAGTCTAAAAGGCAATTGTCATACGACAGAAATCATATATGTAATACAATGTTTCAAAAGATGAGTGGAAAATGGAAACATTGTACTATATGATTTCTGTCGTATAAGAATTGCGTTTTAGACTTGAAAAAGGGGCCATGCACCCCGAAACGCATCATCAATAAAAGATCAATACTTCATCTGTGCCTTGGGTCGTGTCTCGTGCCTACTGACTATACATCCAGAGACGTGGCAGATACAATACTGCTGCTCATTCCTGTGCAATTCTCCCCACTTGGCCACCGCCACTGGCGTTCCAGATAGCATCGGCTGCACTGACCCTTCACCGCTATAAAGCCTTCTCGGGAGTTGTGCCCAGTCACGCACAACAACTACCGGGGAGCAGACTACATACCCCACCAGGGTCCTTTCACCTGTACATACTTACCCTATCAGCGCCTTCTTCTCTTTCTTGTTCTCTACTGAAAAAAAAAACAAAGAGCACTACAGCACGCTGCATTTTTTAAAAGAATAAAAACAAAAAAAAAACACCTAACGAACTACAGTAGCAAAAGAAAAAAAATCACGTGTGTGTCCTATATTTTTTATATTTCACATATACATTCTGTCAACATCTGGAGCTGGCTTTTTTTACTGCAAGAAAGTGCAGAAAAACACCACTAAAAAACTAGGTAAAACCATTCGACCAACAACGCACAGCCAGCCTTCGGTCCCTCAACCAAAAGCACCATGTTAATCTCTAGGGGTAGATTCACAGCACCATTTTGTTTTCCGTCCTTCTGATCCGTCAGACCAGAAAACAAACAAGGAACCTTTATTTTTTGCATCCTTTTTAGCCATTTCTGAGATCCGTTATTTTATACAGGAGAAAATGTCCTCCAAGAAGTGCTCCTTCTTACTTCTAAAATAAAAGGCTAAAATGGATACAAATTTTTTTTTGGTTCTCTGTTCTTGTCCTCATGATGATGTCCAGAACCATCTATAACAAAACTGAGAAGAGAAAAATAAAAAAAGTGAAAGGCCTTGTATGATAACAAGAGATAACAAATGACTGGCATATCTGAGGGCAGGGAACACGTCCACTGGACATGAATGAGTTAATGTTGGCTCCTTCTTTCTTTCTTCCACACATTTTTGGCACCAAGTTAAAGTTCTGAACTGGAACAGATGAACTAAACAAGTCAAACAGGTAACACAACATATCAAAGGAATCAGGTTGAAATCTATCACCCCTCCATTCTCTGTAAGAATCAAATATTTTTTGCATTGTTGCACTTCATTCAGCGCTGATATATGAGAAGGTTCTCTATGGTAATCTGATTATTATCTAATTATATGCAGAATGAGATCATTCCTAGTGACAATGGGCATCACATCCATGTAACTGACCATCAATACTGAAGCTACCACATAAAAGAAGCCTCCGAGGTGGGGAGGGAATGTTCAGAGGTTGCACTACCGCCCCTGAGGGGAACCTGGTTCTGTTCTAGATCTAGAGCAGGGGTAGGCATCCCTTATACTCTGGAACTCTCTACCCCAGGCATGTCCAAACTGAGGCCCTCCAGCTGCTGCAAAAACTACAACTTCCAGGATGCCTGGTTAGCTTACAGCTAGGAGCTGTAGTTTTGCAACAGTTGGAGGGTCGCAGTTTGGACATGCCTGCTCTACCCCAACATATCAGACTCTCAACTACAGTGGAAAACTTCAAAAGAAACCTGAAAATGCACCTCTTCAGACAAGTCTACAACCTAGTGACCCTGCTACTACTATACCTCTATGACCAGCTTTACCCTCACGTACTGTGTCCTCAGGGGCGTAGCTAACAGCTCATGGGCCCTGGTGCAAAAGTTCAGCTTGGGCCCCCCTTCCCTCAGTGCTTTGTGTGTCTTCTTATGCGGCACAAGTGTCTTTGGGCCCGGTAGCGACTGCTACCTCTGCGCCCCCTATAGCTACGCCCATGTGTGTCCTTCTTTCATACCATGTAGATTGTAAGCCCTCACGGGCAGGGCCCTCTTTGCTTCTGTACCAGTCTGTAACTCGTCTTGTTCATGATTAGTGCAATTGTTTTGTATTCTTTATGTATATCTCTTATCATATGTAAAGCGCCATGGAATGAATGGCATTTTAATAATAATATAAATAATAATAAAAGTAGTTTTAAAAAAAAAAGTTTTTTAAAGAAAACCATAAGAAGTCCCGTTTGCAGTTTGCCACAAGCCACGTAGGGGGCACAGCAAACATGTGGAAGAAGGTGCTCTGGTCAGATGAGGCCAAAGTGGAACTTTTTGGACTAAGTGCAAAACATTATGTGTGGCAGAAAACTAACACCGCACATCATCCAGAACACACCATCCCCACCGTGAAACATGGTGGTGGTAGCATTATGCTGGGGGAGGCTTTTCTTCAGCAGGGACAGGGAAGCCGGTCAGAGTTGATGGGAAGATGGATGGAGCTAAATACAGGGCACTCCTGGAGGAAAACCTGGTAGAGGCTGCAAAAGACATACGGTGCAAACACAGCATGAAGCAACAGCCGTTTTGCGCGTGTGCGCTTCTTCTGGCTTCTCACTGAGAAGCCAGAAGAAGCGCACACGCGCGAAATGGCTGTTGCTTCACGCTGTGTTTGCACCTTATGTACCCCCCTCCTGCTATGAAATAAAGCGTACCCCTCTACAATCGGTGAGTGCCGCTCGTTTTAATATTCTCCTTCGCTTGAAGATACTTGTATACTTACTGCTGCTACAGGCTGAGCACCACCGTGAGGCATCACTCCTCGCTATTTGGTATCCAAATTAACTATAGGTGCGGTGTAGTGCCACTGGTTACCTTCTCTACATTTTATGTGGATAAGTTCAAGGGCTGTGAATACTTTTTCAGGGCACTCTATATCCAGAGCACAGGATCTGGAAAACATTGCTGCTTTGTGTCAAACAGCGCCACTCTTGTCCACAGTCTGTGGCTGTCATTGCAGCTTGGCTCCATTAAACAAAACAGTTTTGAAGTGTAATACCACACACAACCTGCTGACAGGTGCGGCTCTGTTCTTGTAAGGAAGCAGCCATGTTTTCCTTATTCTGGACAACCCTTTTAGTGCAATCTTCAGGGAACTCCTGTGGTTTCTACTAGCTCCATGTCTGGAAGCTTAGCGTGGGGGATTTAACCTGTTTCCGAAATACTCAGGATATTGCAGCATGTTCTGGGGGATGCAGATCACACATCACTAATCCAGCAGCCGACATGATAACAGTTGGTAGGGGGTCATTACAAAGCTCTTAACATGCAAATACTGAGCAAATAATTCTCCTGTCTTCTCCTCCTTCGCCTCATGCACACGACCATGTGTGTTTTGCGGATCTGCAAAACACGGAAGCCACACTGCAGTATGGAGAAGTGTGGCCTGCTGTGCCATTCCATACAGCAGAAACAAGTACCTATACCGACTCTCTTCTGTCCTCTGTTGGGGGACTTATTGTTACATTTGATGTCTGCATCAGGAGATTTCCTAGTGCACACAGCGTGCACAATGTACACCGCAAACACTGGGCTGCCTGTAAGGCCTAAGAACATGAATTACGTTTTTTGTTTTTTTTATAGGCCAAAACATGACAACTTTTTGGCATTATTACACCTAGATATATATGTACTGTATAAAATTAAATTAGACTGTAGATCACAATTATTCTCTAAATTAAAATTTATAGACAGAGCTGTGAAGAATACGCAGCTCTCAGTATTAAAAGAGCAATACAGGCATAATCCATCTAAAATAATACTGCCATACTATACCTAAACAATGTCACCATACAATGCCCATAGAAAGGTGCTATATACTTTAGTATACATATTATAGTGCCATACTACACCTAACACCATGTAGTGTCCACTATATGGTCAACATGTAATAGTGCGGCATTACAAAGTACAATCACCGAGCAAGTTCAGGCTCTGCCGCCATGGGCGTAGCTATAGGGGGTGCAGAGGTAGCAGTCGCTACCTGGCCCAGGAGCCTGAGGGGGCCCAAAGACCCTTGTGCCGCATAAGAAGACATACAAAGAACTGAGGGAAGGGGGGCCCAAGCTGAACTCTTGCACCAGGGCCCATGAGCCGTTAGCTACGCCCCTGTCTGCCGCCAATGAGGCTGATGGGGTTGAGGAGGCTCGAAATCTGTCCCTGTCCCAAATTATAATCCAGCCCTAGTTATGAAATACTGGAGTAAAATTCAGGGTTATCTGAGGCCTACGGGCAAGGAAACACAGCCACTTGCTGGACAAACACAATTATGAGCTTCTCTAGAGTTTCCTGGTAACTGTCAGTGCGAGGAAGACTCCGCAACTGCAAATATAACGAGATGAATAGAAATACGCTGATAAGTAAGATCTACACCGACTCACGCCGTGCAAACCACCAACTTTACTGGTATCACTCTGAGAATAAATAGGAATATAATCAAATTCCTTTAATCCAGCAATGTTAGGAGCAAGCATGGGCTAGGCTATCAAATATTCTGGATTATTGGATTGTGCTGCTGGCCACAACGCCTGGGACCAGTTATTCTTCCAGCCCCAAAACATATAATGCACAGGACGCCCTTATCCGATTATATTCATGTAGATGGCACTGTTACAATAGTATAATATGAATGGGTCATTTATTATATACAGAACCTATACTGTCCTATACAAAGATGTCTCTGCAGGACGCTACATGGGGGCAGTGTCGGACTGGGGTTCTTAGGGCCCATCAGTGTAACTGCTTCTAGGGGCCCACCTTAGGGCTCCTGCACACTAACCTATTTTTTTTTCCATGTCTGTACCGTTCACTTCAATGGGGCAGCCAAAAAAAGGACTCCATGTGCATTCCGTGTCCGCATGACCGTTCTGCAAAATGATAGAACATGTCCTATTACTGTCGGCATTACAGACGAGGATAGGACGGTTCTGTTAGAGGCCGGCTGTTCTGTTCCGCATAATGTGAATACACACACCCGGTATCCATGTTTTGTGGATCCTCAATTTGCTGACTGCAAAACATCCAACGGTCGTGTTCATGAGCCCTTACAGTGATAACAGGAATATTACAGATGAAGTATGATGGCAGACACTCACAGCAAAATGCACAAACATACATGTGACAGAATTTACACATATATGGATATCCTGCACTGAAGTCAGTCCGAAACAAGACACGTGCAGCACACACCAATCACTCATTGGACACACGTGGCACACAAGGCACTTATACGTGGCTCACATGCCACTGATGCATATGTCACATACTGCACATAAACGACCGATACATCGATCATATTTGGCACACACCAATTACACATAGGAAACATGCAATACACAAACCAAGACATTTATGCCTAACCCTGTTAAGTGTAGCGCACCTAAAGGGGTTAAAGGGCTCACATCAGCAATTGGCATTTATCATGAAGAGAAAGTTAATACAAGGCACTTACTAATGTATTGTGATTCTCCATATTGCCTCCTCTCCATCACATTATACACAGCACATATCCGTGGTTACTACCACCGTGTAATCCAGCAGCGGTGGCCGTGCTTGCACACTATAGGTAAAGGTGTTGGCCTATGTGCACTTCCAGCCTTTCCCTATAGTGTGCAAGCACGGCCACCGCTGCTGGATTACACAGTGGTGATAACCACAGATACGAGCTGTGTATAATGTGATGGAAAGGAGGCAATATGGAGAATCACAACACATTAGTAAGTGCCTTGTATTAACTGCAGGATAAATGCCAATTACTGAAGTGAGACAAACCCTTTAAGCATAAATGTCTGACATGAAATTTACCAAATCGTAACCTCCTCATATTGCACATAATCTACAGTATAATTAAAAGGGTCGTCCTCCTATAATGATCTATCGTCTATCTACAGGACAGGTGATAAATATCAGATTGCTGGGGTCTGACTGCTGGACACCCACTGATCATGGAAAAAGGGGGTCCTGAGACATTCAGTTTACATTACCGCCAATCTATGTACACAAGGGTCATAAGACCACGTTTCCTTGATCATGGGGGTCCCAGCAGTCAGACCCCCACCAATCAGACACTTCTCACCTGTCGTGTCATAGCTGTTCCACCTTTTCACATTCCCTATCCTTAAAGGTTTTCTTTGGGTGTAAAAAAAAAAAATTTAAAATTAAAAATGTGTCCCAAAATATGTGTCAAACTAAAATAGAAATGCTCGCCTGTTAAAGGGCCAGTGTCCACTTTTCTAATTATCCTCTATCCACAATGCTGGAGCCCCCACTGATCCCCCTTCTTGATTGAGTGGCAGGTGGAGCATATGCCCGGCCTCTCCATCCATTCTCTATGGGATCGCCGGAGATGGCGGAGTACAGCGCTGGCTAATTTTAGTGGTCCCAAAGAGAATAAATGGAGAAGCAGGGTGTATGTGTGACCAGCCGTTCCTGCGATCAGTGTAGGTCGCAGAATCGGACCCCTACCGAGGAATCCTCTGCCCCCCTGTTGGGCCAGTCCGATCCTGCGTGGGGGGTAGGTAAGATCAGCATCACCCGCTATAGGTTTTGTAATACTACACTAACCAGTGCGGCTGTAATCATGCTGGTTCCCATCACTGATCAGCAAGATTAAGACAAGATCCCCTGAGGATGTGGTAATATCCTTGTTGGTAACAGCTTAAATATACGACTAATACACCAGTAACTGGTGCAAGATAAGATCCTCTCACCTCATCTGGGGGGAAATGAGGCGAGAGATCCCCCATTCAATAATCTGCTTTGTAAAATTAGCTGAGCACAATCATGGATCTAGGGGTGTATACTCCAGAGCCTAGGGGTGCCCATAGCAAGACTTAGTATGATGCCCCCTGGTGGCACTGCTTCTTCATGCTACAAAACACCTTTGTTTTCGAACGTCCATCTTAGGGCTCATGCACACAACAGTGTTTTTTGTCTGAATCCGATCTGCATTTTTTGCAGGTCGGTTTTGGACCCATT
Organism: Bufotes viridis; assembly: GCA_033119425.1. Classification (NCBI taxonomy): domain Eukaryota; kingdom Metazoa; phylum Chordata; class Amphibia; order Anura; family Bufonidae; genus Bufotes; species Bufotes viridis. The sequence continues at coordinate 96,391,373 of CM065598.1, read as the reverse complement.
CACTTCGATGGGGTTGCAAAAGATGTGGACAGCAGACTGTGTACTGTCCGCATCTGTATGTCCTTTTCGCGGCCCCACAAAAAGAAAAAAAAAATTATACTTGTCCTATTCTTGTCCGTTTTGCAGACAAGGATAGGACGGTTCTCTAGAGGGCAGGATGTACCGTTCCGCAATTTAAAGATTGCAAAAACAGCAACGGCCGTGTGCAGGAGCCCTTAACAGTATGGCTAGACTGAACCAGGCCCTTTCTTCTTATGGGCCCCGGAGAAGCGGCAAATAGTATACGCCACCCCCACCCCTCCCCCAGTGGAGCTCTATTTTAGGGACTAGCTCTTGGATGCAACTTAGGGAAGTGGGGAACACTCTAAGAAAAGTAACACATAGTTTGAAGGAGCCTTGAGCGCTGTGGCACTGGCTGGTCGGTGCATTTAAGGACGGCTCACCTCCACGTTCTCCCCACTCATCCACTTAAAACACATTATTAGGAACAGCTCTGTAATTATCCTTTGTCAATTAGTCCATGCAAAGTTTTGCAACTCTGTGAATGGCTTTATAGGAAAGAAGTGGACTTCTTAAGATGTTTACAGTCTCTCTCCAACTACCTGATGCCCTCCCTGAGAGCTGAACAAACACATCTCAGATGTTGTAGGGGGGACTTAAGTGTTTTGGGGTTTTGTCATTTTTAAACGGCACAGGCGTAAAGGGCATCTGTCAGCAGATCTGTCCCTATGACACCGGCTGACCTGTTACATGTGCGCTTGGCGCTGAAGGCATCTGTGTTGGTCCCATGTTCCTATGTGCCCGCATTGCTGTGCAAAATGAGGTTTTAATATAGGCAAATGAGCCTCTAGGAGCAACGGGGGCGTTACCATTACTCCTGCTGTAATGCACCTGTGCCAGATACTGAAGTGCACTGGACAGTGTGAGCCTATAGGAGAATTCAGGGTCAGGTGTTATCACGTTTACACTGCCTGCCCCTGTCAATCAAAGTGGAGTTGCAGAGAGAGCCGAGCCGCTAAGTGTAATGGTAACACCCCCGTTGCTCCTAGAGGCTCAGTTGCATATAGTAAAACATCATTTTTCGAGCACATATGATAATGAGACCCACACAGATGCCTTCAACTGCCAAGCGCACATGTAACAGGTCAGCCAGCGTCAAAGGCACAAATCTGATGACAGATGCCCTTTAAACCCAATTCTACACGCATGGATCTTGTATATAAACTGACCGCTCTGCACTCCATGTTGCAGTCACACTCCCTCTATACACTGACATGAAGTACAGAGGTGCCTCCAATTGTATATATTCAGTGGTCGAACTACAAGAGGAGTCAGGTGCACTCTGTGTCTGGAGGTGCACGCAGACCGTGCACACGGCATCAATGTCTGGGGGGCTCTTTCCACAATCCACTGGTATGTGGGCCTCTGGCAGCAGATGGCGTTGGATTTCTGGGATAAGATAAGCGGATGACGGAGGTGTCAGGCATCATCCTGTCTCCTTCCATCTGTTAAAATGAACATGCATACTCAGCCTATCCAAGTGTGCATGTTTCTGGGAAAGTCAGGGAAGATAGCAGCTGGCCAGATCAGTGTTCTGCTGACAAGTATCGCTGCCATTAAAAGGGACATTCCCCATTCATGGCGGAGATCAGAATACCTGTTGTATGCAGTAGTCACAGGTGGTCGTTCTTATGGAAACAGCTGAGCGGCCTATGCCACGTTTTCCGTGACTTAATAGAAATAAATGGGAGCTACAGAACTGTCTGCCTAGATGTTCCCGTCACCTCCACCTGCTGCACACGACAGGTATTCCAACCTCAGCCATAAATGGTTTACTTGAGAATACCCCTTTAAGGTATCAGAAGACCCATCTACAACATTCTGTAGAGCAAAGGGACTACAATAAATGGACAGTGCAGAGGTGTGATGGAAATAATGTCATACACTGCCATTAGTACATAAGTCATTGCATGTATTGGACGACGGGTGAGGATGGATACTGATCCTGCATTGTGACCCAGGAGCTAAAGCGGCCATGCATATTAGATAGCTATTGGCCGACAAGTACATATGCATGCTCAGCCGAGGATGCATATGTAGTAAATGCGGAGATTCCTCTGGCTGCGGCTCATCTCTCTGCTAACAAAACGACAGAGCAATTGAATCCAATGAACCCAATACTTCCAGTATCGCCCTGACATCAGCCATCAGGGAAGAGTCGGGAGGACCCCATACACATTACTGTAGGCAATCGTGTTCCCGAGAAAAATAGAACATGTCCTATTCTTGTCCGCAAATTGCGGACAAGAAAAGGCATTTTCTATGAGAGTGCCGGCGATGTGCGGTCCGAAAATTGCGGAACGCACATCGCCGATGTCCGTGTTTTGCAGATCCGTGGATCCGCAAAACACACACGGACGTGTGAATGGACCCTTACACAATGAAAAAAAACTCCATATTATATAAATCTAAATTCCAGTGACACCAATACCTGAGATTAAGAAGACTCCTCATCAGGACATGCAGTGACATGTGGGATTAGGACACCCCTGGGGCTCTCCTTCCTCTGCAGGAGTGGAGGGGTATCCAACATCTCCATCCTGATCTACACCAGGTGTTAATTGTAGTCACTGCTGATGCCTTCCCTTCCTGTAAAGATAATGGTCTCCATTACTGCCCAGGTAGATATCGGCAGTGTCGTCATTGAGTCCTCGTGATTAACGCTCCCTGAACTCTTCCGTTATTGGGATACTTCCCTTTAAAGAGACATACATGCAGTGATGTAAACGCGTTAGTATCATGGGCGTGATTATTAGGAATGATGGGCATCCACAGTGAGATCATAGTTATGGCTGCTGTACTAGTATTGTCTGCAACCTAGAACTACAACTCCCAGCCTCCAGCTATAGAAGTTAGAGTTTCACTACTAGAGTGCTGCACAATCCTGGTGGATGCAGACCGCCGACGTATACAAAGGCTAGAAAGCCCCGGTGCCGCCATACTGCCTTACTGTCACCTTTGATATTTGCTTGTTTTTACTTTAGCTGCGTATGGCTCTACACGCCCTGAATCACATGCAGTACATACCGACGGCGGGGCGTACAGTATGTAACAAAACTAGGCGCAGGCTAGAGACCCCTCCACTGAACTCAAGGCTCCTGGTTGAGATGTAAAGTGAGGCTTCACTTTTGAGACAATTTAAAGGGATTCTCCACTTTGGACAGTCCTGTTTTGTTTGAGGGGTCCTCTGATAATGAGCAGAATAAACTGTATTGGGGTCCCCAGCAATCAGCTATAATCTTTGGGGGGCAGCGAGTTTTCGGTTTCCATGCAGCGCCTCCACAGAAGAAATGCCGCTTTAGCACTTACCATTAAACACAATGGGATATAGGCACGGTATGCCGGGTGCTCCAGAGCGACAGATCCTCTTGGTGCCTAATAATGGGGGTCCAGAAAAGGGGCCCCTCCTCTGTTAACTCTTAACAATCGAAGCCGGCTTTCAGCGTGTGATCGATGAGAAGCAGAATGAAGAGGCAGCAGCCCTCACCTGGGCACAGCCTCCCCATTACTACAGCATAGACGCGGCTGATACATGTCTGGTACTTCAGCACTACGCCTTTGAACTCTACAGATGCTGCCCCCTTGTTCTGCTGATCGGAGGGGGTCCCAGGGTTCACCCTCGTCTTATAATATTGGCATCCACCCCATTTAGCTACACGCGTCTTATTTTTGTCATATCCTGTTCTTGTGGCTGCAAGTAAATTCTATTTACGCCCCTCATTCCCCTAATGCTTCCTCTCGTACCCCTCTGTGGTAAAGCCACTTTCACAACAAGATGCACCCGTTGTGTAGCGCCCTGCACACCGCCCCTCCGAGGGGCTGACTACACGGCACCGACAACCGACAAGTATTCTAGTGTAAAGACGACAAGGGGAGGGGGGGCGTTCCCTTGCGTATTTAACTTCCATCAGTTTTTGGCATATGCTGGATGCCTGTACAAAGTGTTAAATTCCATTCTGCAGACTCCCTGTCCCTGCGGCGGTGCTGTGCATGTGTGTCAGTGTCCCAGTCACCCGCCTGGTTTATTTTCATCTCCTGGGAATCCAAAAACAGATTCACAAGGGGTGGACACCTCTTCATTCACTCTCACCTGGAGGAGGCACCCAATAGTAGCCAGGGATCAATGGATCCATGTTCTGGAGATAGGGTCCCAGAAGGGACATTTATGGCATATCCTATCTAACATGGGGATGCCCCTTTGCCCCTTTACCACACAATACTTCCGGGTATGAACAGCCACGCACTGCTACAATGTAGAGACCAGACTGTGACATGGAGCTCAAAGCCTTGCAGGTAGAGGAAGCATACAAACATTAGCCACATAGCAAAGGTTTCGATCGGTCCAGGTGATGCGACCCCCAGCGATCGCTAGAACAAGGAGAAAGAAGCGCTGACACGGAGCACTGTCTCCTTTCTGCAGACGACAGGCTCACAGTGCAGCACAATATACTGCCCCAGCAGAGCCAAATACCACAGTGCAGCACAATATACTGCCCCAGCAGAGCCAAATACCACAGTGCAGCACAATATACTGCCCCAGCAGAGCCAAATACCACAGTGCAGCACAATATACTGCCCCAGCAGAGCCAAATACCACAGTGCAGCACAATATACTGCCCCAGCAGAGCCAAATACCACAGTGCAGCACAATATACTGCCCCAGCAGAGCCACATACCACAGGGAAGCACAATATACCGCCCCAACAGAGCCACATACCACAGGGAAGCACAATATACTGCCCCAGCAGAACCAAATACCACAGTGAAGCACAATATACTGCCCCAGCAGAGCCAAATACCACAGTGCAGCACAATATACTGCCCCAGCAGAGCCAAATACCACAGTGTGGCACAATATACCGCCCCAGCAGAACCAAATACCACATTGCAGCACAATATGCTGCCCCAGCAGAGCAAAAATACCACAGTGCAGCACAATATACTGCCCCAGCAGAGCCAAATACCACAGTGCAGCACAATATACTGCCCCAGCAGAACCAAATACCACAGTGCTGCACAATATACCGCCCCAGCAGAACCAAATATTACAGTGCAGCACAATATGCTGCCCCAGCAGAGCAAAAATACCACAGTGCAGCACAATATACTGCCCCAGCAGAGCAAAAATACCACAGTGCAGCACAATATACTGCCCCAGCAGGACCAAATACCACAGTGCAGCACAATATACCGCCATCCGTGCCACAGTATGAAACTGTATCATCTCCCTGAAGACGGCTATACAGTTGAATTCAGGAGGGACCTGCGGCCACTGGCGAGGTGCAGAAGTGCCTGATGCTCCTACATTAATGTTAAAAGCATCGGATCTTTATGTACTTTGCTGATGGCCATAAGGAGGGCTTGGACGCCCCCTGGAAAATGTCCTTGTAGGATCCATGGCCAGTCTGCTCCTGAATAAAATTCTGTATAAACGCAGGTACGTTATTGCAAAAGAAGCATTGAGTAGCTTGAAAATCTCTGCAAAACTGCTGCAGACAGAAAAGCGGACGGTGATTTTTTGTAATCTCTACACGCTGGGATTTTTTTGTAGTGTGAAAGGATGTCTACGTGTAGCCCCAGGTAACATTATTATCAGGCGGCCATCTTGCCCGATCTAATCTTAACAGCATTTTCAAGGCATACAAAATTGCTTTATGGCAGCCCCATGGTCCATAGACACAATGGTCAGGAGGGGACCTCATTGATTTACATTGACTGTAAGGAAAGAATAGATAAGATTTGACTATTACCCATTGTGAATAGTGGATCCTGTCTTATCTGCACACAGAGGTGATATCATTACAGGCAGGATTAGAATGAGAGATAAGCAGATAACTGCAGTAAAGTGATCTGTACAGACCAAGTGGTGCCTATTATTAAGCTTAGTGGCCAGTGCGAAAACTGCAGGATTTTTGTTTAAATATAAAAAGTGACATTGAAAAAATTAAAATTAAATTAGCCAAAATTATATAAAAACATGCTAAACATAAAAAATTGATTTGAACAGCAGGTTTTCTGATGACACATTTCCTTTAAAGGAGGCTGAACAGCCCTCTAATATCATTTATTATCCTGGAAAATTCTGAGCTCCCGTCGAAATAGACTGAGCTACTGGTGGAACAATGTTCCTGTTACCTTTAACATCTGCCAAATAAAATGACCGCCACACACCCTTGTAAAACCGTGCCCACTTGTAAAAGCCAACACAAGGAAGAACGGCTAACCATAGCACCGCAGCTGGTGAATTAACAGGCTGGGTATTACTATAGTGCGACCTGCAGCCAGCGACAGCCCAGTCCTGATGCAGTGCTACTGGTGGACACTGGTGGGGAGGGGGCTCTGTCTGTGGTCTCTCTGGAAGATACTGGAAATGAAAAGGTAGTTGTAGAGCAGGGACGTGTGTGGAGCGATCTGCTGTGCATGTCTCTGTATTAACACTATAAATAATAACTAATTACATACCGCGCGGCATCCACCCCATGCACTTGGCTTGTCACCTGTTTTCATTATTTATAGGCATAATCTCCTGAAATTACCAAGGTCACCAGCAGAAAATAGTCCTAAACCGCGCATCGCATTACCCCTAAAAGTGCAGAAAGACGGAGATCTGGGCGAGAAAGAGAGAACATGTCATATACAATAAAATAATACATGGCAGATATTAAACTGGTAATTAGGAAGATAGATAGATAGATAGATAGATAGATAGATAGATAGATAGATAGATAGAATATTAGATAAATATGAGATTCAGTAGATAAATACCAGATATAGATGTAAGATAGAGAAATAGATAGATATTGATTGATAGATATGAGATAGATAGATAGATAGATAGATAGATAGATAGATACAAACATACATAGATAGATGATAGATATTATAGAGATAGGTAGATAGAAACATAGATAGATATTATAGCGATAGATACAAACATACATAGATAGATAGATATGAGATAGATAATGAAAAGATAGATAGATAGATAATGAAAAGATAGATAGATAGATAGATAGATAGATAGTCCTGTTCAATCCCCAAACGCGCCATTGTAAGTATAAGTCCAGTAATAAATAAAATAATCCACAAATCAATGGTGTTTTGGCCACTTTTTGAGCTCTGCCCCGTGTACAGCGCTTATGTTTGTGGCCCCCATGGCGCACGCGACTCACTGGCTGCTCCGCCGCTGGTGCAAAGTACAGGCAACAGCCGCGGATGCCCCGGAGCAGGTGGTCCGCGTCCGTCCAGCAGGTGTCGCTGCGGCTCCCGCTCACTATATATAGAGCGCCGTGCGCTCAGTGCGGGCAGTCAGCAGCGCAGAGTGCGAGGCAGCAAGTGGCTTCCTGAGCTCACCCTGGATTCCCGGAGCTCGTCACCATGCTTGGCCGGCTATAGGAGCTCCATGGAGCTAGCCAACTTCTACGAGGTCGAATCCCGGCCATCCATGAGTTCCCAGCAGCACCCTCATCACGGTGCATACCCCTACAGGGAGCCCCAAGCCACCGGAGACCTCAACGAGCTGTGTGAGAACGAGAACTCCATAGACATCAGCGCCTACATTGACCCTGCAGCCTTCAACGACGAGTTCTTGGCCGACCTCTTCCACAGCAGCAAGCAGGACAGGGGCAAGGGGGTGATTGACTATCAGCAGGGACTTGGAGCTGGACACCCCCAAATGTATGGCTGCATGGCCAACTATATGGACAGTAAGCTGGACAGTGCTGGCTTAAGACCTCTGGTCATCAAACAGGAGCCAAGGGATGAGGAGGAAGCCAACAGGGCGTCCTTGGCAGCCCTCTACCCTCACCATGCCCCTCAACACCCATCCCACCTGCAATACCAGGTAGCCCACTGTGCACAGACCACCATGCACCTGCAACCTGGTCACCCAACTCCACCACCGACCCCGGTGCCCAGTCCTCACCACCTCCTCCCCCATCATCACCACCATCACCTGCAAGCTTCTTCATCCAAGGGAATGTCTTCAGCCTCTTCCACTTCTTCATCTTCTTCAGAGACCAGAGGCAAGTCCAAGAAGTGGGTGGACAAGAACAGTAATGAGTACAGGGTGAGGAGGGAGAGGAACAACATTGCAGTGAGGAAGAGCAGGGACAAGGCGAAGATGCGCAATGCCGAGACCCAGCAGAAGGTCCTGGAGTTGTCCACTGAGAATGACAAGTTGAGGAAGAGGGTGGAACAGCTAAGCCGAGAGCTGGAGACCCTCAGGGGCATCTTCAGGCAACTTCCAGAGAGCTCTCTGGTCAAAGTCATGGGCAACTGTGCATAGTGTCCTATTGCAAAAAAAAAAAAAGACCTCTGCCCTCCCCCCAAAAAAACTGTCCTTCAAACTTCTTCCATCCAGAATGGACCTTAACCAAGAGTGACAGAGACACTTTTTTGAACTTGGATACCATCCTTGACCCCCGTCTCCAATTTTTATACCTGACACACTTGGATTCCAACCTCTCAGACCAAAACCGTACATGTATAGGATGTGATGTGGTGCTAGCACAATCTAGAGCCCTAAAACTTCCCATTTCCACCGTAATTTCTATTTTTTGTCCTTAATTTTGTACAATTTTGTAAGCTAATCTGAATAATGTGGCCAAATGTTTCTATTCTGGGGTAACTTTTTTTTCTATCTTGTATGGCAGTGTGAATGGAAGCCTTCGGGTGCACGGATGCCAACGTGGCCTGGCCCATACTGGGTTTGAATGTATGAACAGGGTATATACGGTGCGCACCTTATACCTGTAATTGTGCCTTAATCAATGTTGCTGTAGGAATCTCGGCTCTAGCCCTGCTGCCTTAGGGTCCTCCGGCTGTATGGTCTTCAGGTACCATTTCATAGCAGACACCTCAGACCATGCAATACATTCGGTTTCTGAGTGTGCCCCTCAAAAGGGACTGTTGCAGAGACTTGCGATATTGAACCTATGTGCCATAGAAAAAAAAAAAATACGCACAATGACTATAGGAGGGTCCCTCAGTGTGGTCAATGCAGGGTAATAAGGGAAATGCTATGCAAAAAGCCACACATTCCTTTGGATCTATAATTACTCGTTTTTTATTTTTCTTGTAAGTCTCACGGCGATTTTAATCTCGAATGACATTATGTAGCTGCTACTCGCTGGTAAATATGGCCTGCAACTCCCTTCTTTGCGACAATTGTAAGAGGACCCAGTGGAATGTGAAACTCGTGTTGGTTTTTTTTCAGCTTTATACATTTCTTTTTGCTATATCTTGCCATTAAAAAATACGAAAAATAAACCTTTTTCAGTGTAACTGGCAGCAAAATATATACGTTTTATATATAGGATCATTGACAAGATGGTGCACTTCGAGTTCTTAATACTGTATTTATCCATCACCCATTGATGACCTGCAGCCTGTGACTCTCCGGCGGTGACGTAACTGCAACTCCAGTCATGCTCCGACGGCAGCATGATGAGAGTTGTACTTCTGCCGCTGCTGGAGAACCACAGGTGATTTAAACCTTAGTGGTCAGTCTACATCTAGCAATGCTTAGCTGACCCGGCCCAGTGTGCTAAATTATTACAACTTGGATGAAAAAATAGTCACAAAAATAAAAAAAGTTCTAATTTTAATCTTATTTTTAAAAAAAAGTTCTGTATGTTAAAAAAAAAAAGTATTTCAAATGTCACCTATGTGTTATTAATTATGCTGTGGAAACACAACTACGTATGCGGTTTTATTTGCAACTTAAATAAAGAATATACGTTGTCAAATATTCCTATGTACGATGTTTCATTTCAGATACAATGTAACAAATCACAATATAATGCAGCTCTCCCCTCAGAGCAGAGAGGGGTCTGCTGCCGTCCTACCATGGACTTGCTTCCTTCCCACATAGTTTTATTTCTTTGTGGGTTTTTTTGGCTATTAAATTCATGCAATTTTTTTTGCATTTTTCATACTCTTTTGCAAGCATTTTCTATTGAGAAGTCTGGGGGGGGGGAAAGCAAAAAAGCTCTCGGCACTCGCAGCATGCAAAAAAGAAATAAAAGCTGTAAAGAAAGTCATGGAAATGCACTGCTCATATTGTGCTTCATCATTTACAAAGTTTTGCTGTGTTACCTCTGACAAATTCAGCTCTGCTCTATCAGTAGCACATAGCACCCGTGTTGAATATTCCTGTCCCTGAATACTTAGTACACTGCTTCCAGGTGTGTAATAGATGTAATATAGCGCTGCAGCACTTACACTACAAGCTGTGGGACGGGGAAGAGATACATTTTCTAAAACTTCAACAACAACACACGGAGGACAAACACAGGAAGAAAGGACGGTTTCCACTGACCTCGGACAGAACGTCTATTACCATAAAATGTCAGGACTTGATGGACATATGTCTTTTCAACTGTACTATGTAACCTTATGGTTATACAGAGATGAGCGGCAGTCCATAGGCACCGCTTATCTCTTACTACAGAAGCACTCTGAAGATCCTTCAACTGTGGCACTTATTACTCTCACCTTCAAGAGTTTCTTCAGCAGCTGCAGTGTGTATAAAAGTCTAGTTTCTGCAGAGCCTCACACTACGCACCTCAGCTGCTGCAGAACATCACGCTACACACCTGCTGCTGCAGATCATAATACACACCTCAGCTGCTGCAGATCATAATACGCACCTCAGCTGCTGCAGAACCTCATAATACACGCGTCAGCTGCTGCAGAACCTCATAATACACGCGTCAGCTGCTGCAGAACCTCATAATGCACGCGTCAGCTGCTGCAGAACCTCATAATGCACAACTCAGCTGCTGCAGAACCTCATAATACACACCTCTGCTGCTGCAGAACAGCACACTACACACCTCTGCTGCTGCAGAACATCTTACTACGCACCTCTGCTGCTGCAGACCCTCCTGATACGCACATCAGCTGCTGCAGAACCTCATAATACACACCTCAGCTGCTGCAGAACCTCATAATACACACCTCAGCTGCTGCAGAACCTCATAATACACACCTCAGCTGCTGCAGAACCTCATAATGCACACGTCAGCTGCTGCAGAACATCATAATACACACCTCTGCTGCTGCAGAACATCTTACTACGCACCTCTGCTGCTGCAGACCCTCCTGATACAAACCTCAGCTGCTGCAGAACCTCCTGATACGCACATCAGCTGCTGCAGAACCTCATAATACACACCTCAGCTGCTGCAGAACCTCATAATACACACCACAGCTGCTGCAGAACCTCATAATACATAACTCAGCTGCTGCAGAACATCATAATACACATCTCAGCTGCTGCAGAACCTCATAATGCACACGTCAGCTGCTGCAGAACCTCATAATGCACACCTCAGCTGCTGCAGAACCTCATAATGCACACCTCAGCTGCTGCAGAACCTCATAATACACACCTCAGCTGCTGCAGAACCTCATAATACACACCTCAGCTGCTGCAGAACCTCATAATACACACGTCAGCTGCTGCAGAACCTCATAATACACAACTCAGCTGCTGCAGAACCTCATAATACACACTTCAGCTGCTGCAGAACCTCATAATACACACGTCAGCTGCTGCAGAACCTTATAATACACACGTCAGCTGCTGCAGAACATCCTAACACATACCTTGGTTCCTACACTGCCTCACCATACATGTTCTGCAGTAGATGAGGTGTGTATTTTAGGGAATAATGCTCCCCCCTATAAAGTGTAAGAATATTCGGAGTCACCTTAGTGATTGAGACAGTTTCCTTTTGCTTTCATGTGACTGCAGCTACCTAATGATGTCTAATCCTCTGATAATTTGCAGCCCGTATATAAAACACACACATAATAGTAACCTGACGTCTTAATAGAGAATCATGTGGTTTATGGCCTGGGGTTCCCATGGTCCATACGTTTTATAGATAGAGCGTAGTGGAATCTTTTGGCACTGCTGGTATTGGACGGTATGGTTCAGCAGTATATTACAAATACTGGTGCAGTATACTGACTAGACTACACAAGTGTGAATGAAGCCTAAGGATCAATCCCACTGCTTCCACTTTCCTCCTGTGACCAGCCCCCTCCGCACATCTGGACACTGCCCCTGTGCAATGCAGTCCTGCCCTCGCTAACATTGACGATGTGACAGCTCGCTGCCCCCACAAGCTTAAACGGGTTGTTCCATCTCACACATTGGTGGCATACCGCTAGGATATGCAATAAAAGTAAAATAACTGCCAGTTTCTAAAATTAGTCCCCCAAAGTGAATAAGGGCGCACAGCGCAAGTGCGGCCGCCTCTCCCTTGATTTCTATGGCGGGTCAGAAAAGAGCCGGGGGCGAGCGCACTCCCATAAAAGTAAACGGAGGGTGGCTGCACTGGCACAGTGCGTCCTCTTACTTTGGGGGCCTCTTTCTAGAGATAGGGGCAGGTCCCAGGTGACTATTTTTTCCGTCATGTATAACGGAACCACATTCTTTATCCTAACTGGCACATCGCTGGAGCCATCATGCTCCTTATTATACATCATTTCCGTGATGAACCTGTCTGTGTGAGACAAAGGAAACGCGTCGGGAAGGAAACATAAAAGAACCGTCTATAGGGGGACTATTCAGGGAGGGAAAGTATAATAGGGACAGCCACCGTTAAGTGGGGCCGCCCCTCTCAGGGCGATTCCTCCGCTTTTAGGCAGGGAATATTGGTATCAATAGGGAAAGGTTCCCCATACCCTGACCTTAGAGCACCAATACTCATCCTGAAAGACAGACGAAAGGAACCCTGAACTCAAAGTATCAATACCCATCCTGAAAGATTGAAGAAAGTGCTGCCTAAATGCATTTTATAACCCTGACAACTACCTGGCATCACACATTGGAAGTAATGAACTCGACATATCAATCAACAAAACCGTGAGTCGCCACATGTATAGCATGATGGTAGTTTTAATCGGAATATTTTCACCTCTCTCTGAACTCGCAATTGAAAAAATCCCTAGAACTATCTATTTTGATACTTTTGATCTTTTATTTTGCTTAGGGTACTTTCATACGGCGGAACTACCTGCCGGATCCGGCTCACAAATGCATTGCAATAACGAATCCGTCTCCCCGATTGTCATCCAGAAGAACGGATCAGTTAATTATTTTTTAAAATTTTTGCGCAGACCAGAAGAACGGATTCGTCAATGCGGTATTTTTAATCCTGGACCCGGCACTAATACATTTCAGTGTAAAGCAAGTGTTCTGGCGCTTTAGACGAAGATAATATTTTCTCCGTCCAAAAAACGTTTAGTGACTGAACTGAAGACGTCCTGATGCATCCTGAACGGATCTCTCTCCATTCAGAATTCATTAGGATAAATGCCGGACGGAACTCAATGCCGGAAAAGAATACCGCTAGTGTGAAAGTACCTTTAGTGGGATTTATCTTATATTATTGATAAATGAAAGTTATGTTTTAAGTAGGTAATATTTCAGTGATATAACAGAACCAAACGGACTCGGTATTTGACATGTATGCATGCATATGTATAACCCTGTTATAACGGAACCTATAACGGAATTCCATAACGTGAAACCCGCCCTTAGTCAGTCATGTTGACTGAAAAGAATAACGTTCAGATTTAGATTGGTTTCTGATGGACATCATTCACGTCTCCGTCAAGCAGATCCCGCAGTACCTGCAAAGCATGGGAGAGCAGACAAATCTCAGGTGCACTTTGCTTTTTTCTCAGGTGCGGAAATTGGCTTGCCGTACAGAATTTGAAATCTGCAGCCTGTCAGTAGTTGTTATATTTTTCTTGTGCAGATTTCACCCTTTTCAACGGTAGAGTGAGGTGTGCTGCAAACCCGTATCAAAAACCCCACAAAAGTGCACCAAAAATGTGATAAATAGTGCAGGTTTATGTGAGTTTTTGTGCAGTTTTGGTGCGGATTTCGTGCATATTTTCTGCACATAAATCTGCACCCTAAAAAGGCCCATCCTCAGTTCCTGGTAAGATCCGTAGGCCTGATAGTATTCAATATACACAAATAAAATTCCCACCATAGAGAGGTTAGGAGATCAACCTTCCCTCCCTCCTGTATATCTCTCCATCTCTCTCTCCCTCTTTCTTTCTATTTTTATGGGTAAGAATAAATGACGTGCTGTCATGGGTTTATGGAAAACAGATTACCAGTAAGTGTACGCCGTCGCCGTAAAACAGCACCTGAGAGAGCATACGAGATCATTTATAGTGGGACTTCCACCTGAAGCACCTGAGAGAGCATGCAAGATAATTTATAGTGGGACTTCCACCTGAAGCACCTGCCTACCAAAGAATAGTTTTTCATTGGAACAAAGATCCAGCCTATAGAAAGTACTAGGCCTGTAATGGCTAACCTCCGGCACTCCAGCTGTGGTAAAACTATGACTCCCAAGATGCACACTTGCTTGGCTGTTCACAGAACTCCACAGAAATGAATGGAGCATGCTGGGAGTCGTAGTTTCACCACAGCTGGAGTGCCGAAGGTTAGCCATCACCCTGCTAGGAGAACTCCAGGTAGCAGCTCTACAAAGTTGGTCCATTGAGATGCACACTTCCTCTGTCCAAGAGATTGCAAAAGCACAGGCCCAGCCGATTCTACCCTAGCGATAAGCCACCAATGTCTGAGATGGGCCAACTCCTTTAGAAATTTGGTGAAATAAATTAAAATAACTAATCCAGGGGGACATAATCTTCACTTGATCTATGGAGTCAATGTGTGATGTAAGTCAAGATGAGATTTGTTTGCATCAAAAAAATGTCTCAAAGATGGTATTCCAATAGTTTACTGGAGGAGTGAGCAGGCTCGGGCATGAGGCCGTCGTATGATTTTAGAGATGAGCCAGTAGGAACATGATAAAAGTTTAGAGCCGAGGTGAGATAAGTATCTATGAAGGGTGCAAGGGTCACGCCAGGTAAAAACGTAAAATTCCCAATTATGGGAGTTAAGGGACTATCCCTCGAATATATGCCTGTTTTATCAAGGTACTCAGTACAAATTTTCATTCTTAGGGGCACTATATATGTGTGACGACTAGGGGGGAGCGAATATGGTCTCCGTACAGCATTAAAACAAAGTTTTGGAACGAATCAGCCTCAGATCTTGGATCCCAAGCTCGATTTGCTCACCTCTAGTGGGGACTCTAAGGGCCGTTTCACATGATTGAGTCGATTACGGGAATCACGCTCCGTGTGGGAGCGTGATGCTCTGTTCTGGACTTGCAGTAGTGTTCAGCATTATCATGATTTATAATGCTGTGTGTCTCTGACTGACCTTACTGCTACAGGATCATACTGACAGCTTTATGTAGAAGTAAGGTCAAGCGAAGGCACACAGCATTATAAATCAGTATAAGTCCAGAACGGAGGATGACGCTCACACATGGAGTATTATTAGTGTCATGGGGCAGTACCCTTACTCTTTGGGCATCACTAAGGGGGCATCCTTACTGCATGGCAGGGATTAAGTGGGCATCCTCTCTGTGTTGGGCCTTTTAAAGTCAGAGGGTATAGATTTATATTTGTATCAGTGAGCTGTAAATGGTTCTTGGAGAGATGAAGCATAAAGTGTCATCTAATCTCTGGGTACATATAGCACAGATTATGTGGTGGGTAGAGATGACCGGACAGGACAGAGTCCAGGGCTACTGACTACCTGAACCTGGTCTGAGCTCATAGGAAGCTTGGTCACATAAAAAGACCGCTTTGAAGTTACCCAATAGATTTCTCATCATTGTACAGGAAATCCCATGCGCCCAGAACATGACAATTTCCCTTTAAGGAGAGTCTCCCTTACCAGAAAGATGCACACAGTGTGAGAACAGAGCAGACGTCGGCCACTTCCAGGAACAAGATAGGGAAATGATGAGGGCAATGATTTAAAAAAAATAAATAAAAAAAAATAACCATGTTGGTGGTTATATTCCCCATGCAGAGTGTGCATCATGACCAGAACAGATCAAGGGACACTATAAAGCCCTGTTCACACGGTGTCTTTTGACATTGAAAATTTGGGGCAGATATGGTGTCAAAAAACAGCCCCGGCAGTGCAGAACTCACCTCCAACTGAAATAAGAGGTCTAGTAGCCATTCATGAAGCTGGCGGTAAACGTCCTTTGTTTTGCCCAGTTTCAGCTATTACATCACATCCCAAGCCTAGGGCGGCAAACAGCGTCTACACAAACCATCAGAAGGTGTTTGCAGGACACTGGGTTACAAGCCAGAAGTCCAGCTACAGGTGTTTGAGTCATTCACACAACTGCTCTCAAAGGCTATCATGGTGCACAGCAAGAAGGCAATGGAGGCTGGAATAGGGGGCTGTCTCCTTTAGCGAGGAGTCTTGTTTTTGTCTAGGGCACGATAGCTGGACTGTGGTTTGGAGACCACATGGGCAATGCTATAAAGAGGCCTTCACAAGGGAGCGTCACACCAGGTGTGAAGTGCCATAATGTACAGTAGCCGGACCCCTCTAGTCTTCATTTCTGGTGTACTAACAGCTCAGCGTTACGTTGAATTGTTCGTGGAACCAGTGGTGCTGCCATTTCTCTCCACTGTCCCAAGAGCCGTTTTTCAAGAGGATAACGCCGTCTCGAATGGCCTAAGGCTAGGGCTACACGACGACAATAAGTCGCTCGACACATAAGGCACAACTACACTGCTACATGTGACAATTTTTATAATGATAGTCTATGGTGTCGCACTGTGACATGCTGCGACACAACGGTCGGAGAAAAATCCATCTGGGATGGAGTTTTTGTTACTGTCGTGTCGCAGTTGCAGTACGTCACCATAGACTATCATTATAAAAATCGTCACATGTAGCAGTGTAATTTTGCACTATGTGTCGCGCGACTTACTGTGACAAATGTCGTCGTAGCCTAAACGCGCTACATCTGGGATGTCATTGGTCGGCAATTGCAAAGGGAGAGCGTTCCTCAGACAACCATTAATAACATCACTGATAGCCTGCCAAGCCGTGTAAGCGCACTTTCTGCGCAGAGCGTATTTAAGTTTATGGGAAACATAACTAAAATAAAATGTTTTATATCGACCCCTTAAACAGTAGCTGCAAATTCTGCTCGTAACAGCAGTACTCCCTAAAGCCATGCTGCTAAATTTGTGCAGAAAACGTAAGGGGAGATTTATCCAGACCAGCACTTTCTGCGCCGTCCCCCTGCACTGCTGGAGGAGGCACCTAATTTATGACGAGGTTCAGGCCGTGCACCTAAACAGGAAATAAAGACAAATTTGTTATGGCCGCTGGTCGTGCCCCTTCCCACCTCTATCACGCCCGCTTTCTGAGAAGCATCGAGACCGGCATAAAAAGTGGGAAATGGGACAATTTTTGGATGCTAAATGTCCCCCACAGTCTCCCCGATGATTAACCCTTTTGAGGCTTTTTTGCAGTGGCGGACAGATCTGACACAAGGATACATATCATGATGTGTTTTATAGCAGTTATCATCAGCGACTGCATACCTGTGACATCTGCAAGACGAGTAACATTGTCACCAATTAACAGCTAAAATGTGACACTCATTCCAGTAAGGTGTAGCAATCCTGCCCATAGTTTATAGTCATGGGCTGACATAACAATGGCTGCATCCAATATGAGCAATTAGGATATGTTCACACGTGGCAGATGTCTACGACTGTCCCATTCACCCGAGTGAGTTTGCATAAATCCATGTGTATGCTGCAAAAATCTATATCTGCCATGTGTGAACATACCCTTGAAATGTACACTTTTCAATTAGAGGGGTTGTCCCTTTTATTCATATTGATGACCGATCCTCAGGATAGGTCATCAATATAAGGTTGGCGGGGGTCTGACTCCTGGCAACCCCCCCCCCCCCCCCTCGCTTGTGGAGGCAGCGCAGTGCAATTACAACTGCTTCATCGCATTCAAGGGATCGCTGCTACGTCTTCTAACAGCTGATTGGCGGGAGTGCCGGGAGTCGGACCCCCTTTGGTCTGATATTAATGACCTATCTTGAGGCACCGTACAGCCTCTTTAATTCTGCATTTGTAACTACTGTATTGTGTCGGTTTTGTTTTATACTCCACCCGGACCAGCATGGAGCTCAGAATCATCACAAGATAACCAACGCTAAGCATTGATACAGTTACGCAGCATTTTATGCAGATATTAATGTGGGATGTTGCCAAGATGTTCAAAATCTGTTCCTGTTAAGAAGCAGAGTTATTTGCAATATAAGCCATTGATATAACATTGTTTAAAGGGGTTGTGCAGCCAGTACACATTGATGTCCTGTCCTCAGGATAGGTCATCAGTATCTGATCGGTGGGGGTCCGACACCCGGCACCCCCACCAATCAGCTCCATGTGAGCGCTACTTCTTCTTCAGGATTACACTGTGCGCCGTCTCGGAGGCTCACTTGAAATTACACTGCGCCACCGATGCATGTGAGACGATGGGCAGTGCAATCCGGAGCATTAAGCAGTGCTTGTATGATCGCTGCCTGCTCCTCAAACCGCTGATCGCAGGAGTGCCGGGAATCGGACCCCACCGGTATAATAATGATGACCTAGGTTCTTGATATTTTACTAGGGTTTCATTGAAGCAGTATTTAGGTGATGATGGCTGGCAGACAGACAGCTAGATGGGTCAATACAAGACAGAAAGGCCGATGGATGCATAGATAGATAGATAGATAGATAGATAGATAGATATGAGAGAGAGAGAGAGAGAGAGAGAGAGAGATAGATATGAGAGAGAGCTAGATACATATGGGAGAGAGAGAGAGAGAGAGAGAGAGAGAGAGATAGATAGATAGATAGAAGAGAAAGAGATAGATCGATAATGAGATAGATAGATAGATAGATAGATAGATAGATATGAGAGAGAGAGAGATAGATATGAGAGAGAGAGAGATAGATGCATATGAGAGAGAGAGAGAGAGAGAGATAGATACATATGAGATAGATAGATAGATAGATAGATAGATAGATAGATAGATAGATAGATAGATAAAGCTTGTTGCAGCCATTTTTAATACTTCCATGGACTTCCTCTGCAGGAGGCCTAGGTATTAATGCCCACTGATTCACACGCATAGGTTGGCGTGATTCAGAGCTGGCAGTGATACCAACCTAAATAAAACGTTTTATAGATCAAGGAAACAGGAAAAACGAGTCAGCCGGCCAAAACACCCAACCCAGCAGTGTATAAAATGACATAATGTACCTTTTGAAAAGACTGTAATTAATACATTTAATTACCCCTATCTATATGAAAAATCTCAGCCTGCGCTAGTGATAGAAAATCATTCATTTTGTTTACTAGGTAACTGATATGATGTTGAGTCAGAATGAAAACCAGAAAGTTCTGCCTGTGATACGGGTAAAAGTTAGATTTTTACAAAATTCTGATTAAATTAATCCTTATCCTCTTCTGGATTTTAAAGGGATAGGTCAAGATCAGAAAAACATGGCCACCCCTGTCTATGGGTTGTTTCTGGTATTGCCTCTGAGCTCCAGTGAAGTAAATAGGACTGAGTTGCAATACCACACACAACCCACGGACAGCTGGAGCGCTGTTTTTTTTTTTTTTTTAAATAAAGCAGCCATGTTTTCTAAACCTGGACAACCCCTTTTCAATCCCACCCAATTTTTTTTTTTATTCCACTAGACAGGGATCAATTCATGTGACAGAACTTCGGCTGAGGTCTGGTTTCTGGGACGCCCGCTGTGGATCCACTTCCCTCTCCCCGTTCTTTTGGAGAAACCGAGGGACCATGAAAGCTGGAAAGAACATTGCCTTCAGCCAACTGCATAGTGTATGGCCAGCTTTAGGCACTTGGGTTGGAGCCGCGATGCCTTCGTTTTTACACAATTACTCCATCATTGCAAGACGACCTGTAGGGGCACCAGAGAGAGCCTTGATATGTTTGCCGGACAGGCGTTGAATGGGTTAAGTGCGGATGGCTGAGGGTTCATGGCAGATCACACACTGAGCACACACGCGCCACCTGAGCAGACGTGGACTCTCCAGGCCACGGACTGGAATGTGACAGTTTAGAGAAAAGTCTATTTGTTTAAACAGGGAAAAAAGGGTGAAGGGAAAAGTCCACTCCGGACGGGTTAATGATTAACATCCCATACGACGCTCTACTGTAAGCCAAGTGCTCATTCAATCTTAATTTCCACAATCCAAACTATGCCACATAGCTCCGCACTCGAGTCGCACGAAGGCCAACTGCCAACACCAGGGCACCCAGTGCTGAACTACAACTCCCAGCGTCCGCTTCACAGCGTAAGGCAAATAAACATTCCACAGTCACACATATACTACAAATGGTCGTGTGTGGCCCTGAAGCATGCGGTCACATCAGACCTGATACCAGCCATCAAAATTGTGAGCCATTGGTGGACTGTAATATTTTTTTTGACCATTGGGCACCTGGAACACTCAATCCTGTATAAAAACCCACAACTTCAATAGTTAAGCGCCTAATGGAGCAATCAATGGCTCGTCAGCAGGTTTACTGGACTCTATGGGGGTCATTTATCAAGACCGTCTTTTTGGTCAGCCTTTGGAAGATCTGACAGGGCACGCACCAGCTCATAAATTAGGACCATCTTTGGTAGTCCTTGTACCTGCCAGGAAATCAGGTGAAAAAAAAATACGTTTCTGTGCATGAGCCCTAAATGAGACAAAAGACATTCATTCAGAGAATGAAATCAGGTGCAAAAAATGGAACGGACATGGACAAAAAATACGTTTCTGTGCATGAGCCCTAAATGAGACAAAAGACATTCATTCAGAGAATAGCTGTTCCTTGGGCAGCGTCTAACGCAGAGAGCCCTGGACACCTCACAGTTAAGGACCGCCCAGCTGACTCTTTGCATGCAGCACAGTAGATCAAAAGTACGTTTTCTCGCTTATGAAACTAGTATGCGGATGGCAAATCCACATAGTTGTGCGCTCTTTCTTTGGGACCCACATCTACCTCTAGAAGGGGGTCACGCAAAATTGTCCCACCTTACCCCATCCTGCTGGCCGCCACATCCAGGCTGTGGGAGGTGGTCAGGTATACGGAAACAGTTGAGCTGACTGTTTCCATAAGCCCCATTCACTTCTATGGAAAAAGTGTAGCACATTGAGCTTGCTGCTTCCATAAACCTGGTTGCAGACTCGCAGACTCGATATGGTGGCAGATGGGAGGAGGTCGGGGACCTCTATTCTACAGACAGGCGAGGGCCCCAGAGCTAGCAGATATTCATGGCACATTCTGTGTATACGGATAACCCTTTATACACGGCAGCTCTATACATGGGGGGTATGGACATTAGATTTGATGGCATAAATCCGATGATGCAGTTATACTAGATTTTATATTTTAGGGAATCAGACCTAGTTCTCGGGCCGGGTTCACATCACTGTTTTATTTTCCATTTTTCTGATCCACCGGAAGAACGGAAAACAACAAAAAAAGGATCCTGTATTTTAGGCATCCATTATGCTCATGTTGCTTTATAAGATGCACCTGATGATAAGACGCACCCCAGGTTTTAGAGGGTCAGAAGTAGTGTTGATCACGAACATTCGAATTGCGAATTTTAATCGCGAATATCGGCACTTCGAGAATTCGCTAATATTTAGAATATTTCAAAATATATTCGTAATCGCGAATATTCCTTTTTTTTTTTTTAAATACCAGTCTATGCGATTTTTTATGCGAGTTTCCGCAATCAAGAAAATAATGCCTGAAGGTCAGGATTTTGCGAATATTCGCCCAAATATTCACCAAATATCTAAAATTCAAATATTGCCC
This sequence comes from Bufotes viridis, assembly GCA_033119425.1. NCBI lineage: Eukaryota > Metazoa > Chordata > Amphibia > Anura > Bufonidae > Bufotes > Bufotes viridis. The sequence goes on along the minus strand of CM065598.1, from coordinate 96,369,522 downwards.
CTGCCGCTCATCACTAGTCAGAAGAACGGAAAAAGAAATGGTGATGTGAACCCAGCATGAAACAGGTGTAGCAGCGCCAGTCTCATCATCTGATAAGACTCAGGGTGCCATCATAGGGCCGTAGTAAAACCGCCAGTAGTGGACATGATCAAGTCTGGAGGATTTCAATGCCATCTAACTCATTGACGGTTATCTCGTGGTGAGCGTCAGACTGCACTGAAGTTGGGCTCCCAGCAGACTTGCTGGTTGAGGTATTTTTCCGCTGTATTTACAGAGGTTCCTAGCAACGCAACTCCAAGAACGAGTGATATGGAAACTGCCATGTGCCTGATGCTCGACTTAGCAAATATTCCTTTTAATCTCCAGTTGATCTGCGGAACGTCCTGTTCTCATCCCCGTCTGCAGGTCTCTCGCCTCACCAGGAAGTTAAGACACACCTGTGATTGTGTTCTCAGGCTGACACGGGGAAGGAGATCGCCGCACACAAAAGAAGCTCTTCACATTACCACGACACTTGATGGGCTGCTTCCAGGACTGGTCGAGCATCATTTCTCGGTCAATATTTACCGCTGCTCAGAGCCAGGTAGAACTTGCTATAATCAGCCCTTCTTATTTTTCTTTATCGGGCCAACAATTAAGGCAGGAGATGGAAAGTTACTGCTCTGCTACACCTGTGACGCTGGAGGGATCAGGTCTGCTTGTCAACCATCTGCACTGTTCATGGATTTAATAGACTTTTATTTGGAAGTTTTCCTGCTCATCAGGACATGCAATTTAAAGTGGCATCTCCCCAAACGGTTTCCATACCAAAAGTCTTGAAAGTCTGTTACTGAGGTTTTTTTAATTAATTTGCTTTGCATAAAAATCCCCTTTCAATCGTTGTTCGCTTCCATGGGCCTCTTGTGGTGCTGCTGGGGGTAGGGTCTGGTCAGACTCAGTCTCCTTCCCCATCTGGCAGCTGACAATGTGTTCCTTGTTTTTTTATCTCCCTGAAGAAGGAGTCTTTTCAGCTGCACTGCCATGCTACTGCAGAAGCTGCTCCTTCCCAGACAAGCAGAAAGCTATTTCTTCTGGATATCCTGCCGTAAACAGATGACCACTACACAGTGAGGATGTGTGGGTAGAGTGACTGAGCATGTGTGTCCACCAGTACTCAGCTGAGCAGATGGACATGCACATTGCTATATATTCTGCACACCAGGTGGCACCATACTAATGACTACATGTCCTATAGTTTCACTTTAAGGGTCCATTTACGAGTCATGGGTCCGCATCCGTTCCGCAATCCATTCATTTCACCTTGTGCTGTCCGCATCCGCACTTCCGTTCTAGAGCATGTTCTATTCTTGTCCGCAGCCACAGACAAGAATAGCCATTTCTATCATAGTGTCGGCCATGTGCAGTTCGCAAATGCTGAACGCACATAGCCGGTGTCCGTGTTTTGTGTATCCGCACTTTGCGGACTGCAAAACACTTGTGGACGTGTGAATGGACCCTTAATCTGCTTGCCAGGGGTTAAATATTGATGGCCTATTTTCAGGATAGTTCACCAGTATGAGAACCAGGCAGCTGGTTAAAGGGGCCACAGCACTCGGACAAGGGCTGCACAATATTCATGGAAGCTAAGAACAGCACCATACATTCTATAGTGGCTATGCTTGGTATTGCAGCTTAATCTCATTTACTTGAATGGGACTGAGCTGCAGAAAGGCCATGCGACTGATGGACGTGACACCCCAGGCCGAGGAAGAGGCTGCAATACTTGCCCCAGCATAATGGCTCCTGCAATCAGCTAATGGTGGCGTTATGGAGTCAGCCCCTTCTAATCACAAATTGATGACCTTTCTTGAGAACAGGATATCAATATTCAACTCTGGAAAAAAAAAAGTTTTAAATACAAAATTTTTGGTATTTTGGTGCCTTAAGCAATTTAAGCTTCTAGGTGGCGCAGTCAATATTAACCACGGCATCTAGGCAGTTAGTGAGAAGGGTGCTCCCTCTGTCCCCATCACCCCTCTCCCTCTAAGAACATATTTGCAGGGTGCCAATTCCTAACCATGCAACCAGGGGCCTAACAAAGGTCTTAAAGTTAGTATGGGAGATCACATTGTGACTAGAGATGAGCGAATCGAATCCCACGAAGTAGAATTCAATCTGAATTTCAGGATAAATTTGATTCGCCTAGAAGCCGAATTTTCTCGTGCTTCGTGTCAGCGAATCAATTTAACCTAAAATAGTATAAAAAAACAAAAAATTCAAACTCACCTCCTCCATTTGCTCGCGACGGGCTGCCAGCCTCCATCTTGCTTGAAGATCTCAGCCGGCGGCGTGAGATTACGTAATCACACTGGCTGGCGCAGTGACGTATGACGTGAGGATGTTATCTCGCACCGCACGGGATTTTGGCTGAGATCTTTAAGCCAGATGGCGGCGTCCGGCCCGTCGTGAGCAAATGGACGCGGTAAGTTTGATGTAATGTTTTTTTTAATGTTAATTTCACACTGTTTCTACTCATGTATGAACGCGGCATCTGAGGCGTACAATGACGGGGCGGCGACGCTATCGCAGCTCCCTGTCATTGCACCCGCTACTTACAAAAAATGCGTTTCATGACGAAGTGATTCGTCACGAAGTGAATCTTTTTGTGAAATTCGGCGAATCAGCCCAATCGAATTTTCCATAAATTCGCTCATCTCTAATTGTGACATCTCTGAGTGGGACTAAATAAAATGATAATTAAAAGTTAATAAAGTTTATTAAAATTATTAAAGATTACAATTATTTTGCTATAAAAGGAGCTTTATTTTGTAAAAGTAGTTTAAAGAACCCCACATGCACACATAGATGGTATTGCATTGGTCATATCTCATGTAATAAGATAACATGTAATATAAACAACCAGATTTTAAAACAATGCAAAAAACAACAATGGAATTGCATTTTTCCAATTTCCCCCCCAAAATAATAAATGGTAATTAATAAGTCCCATGTACCCAAAAATGGTATCAATAAAAACTACATCAAAACAAGCCACAAATTATGACTCTTGGATGCATAAAAACTATTTTTTTTTTTGCACGAGACGTGCTATTAAAAGCTATAAAAAAAGATAAATGTATACATATTTGGTGTCGTTATAATCACACTTAGGCCTCTTTCACACAAACGATGCGGATTGTGTCAGGATGCCTTCAGTGAAACTCGCATCATTTTGCAAGCAAGTTCAGTTTTGTCTGCGATTGCGTTCGGTGTTTTTAGTTTTTTCCGCTTGGGTGCAATCAGTTTTGATGCATTTTTAAAGCGCAGAAAAAAAAAACAAAAAAAAAAAATTCAAACAACATTTCTTCGCAACCATCTGGATGCAATGCTTTTTTTTTTTTTTTTACTGAAGCCACATTCACTTCTATGGGGCCAGGGCTGCGTGAAAAACACAGAATATAGAACATGCTGCGATTCTCACGTAACACAGAACTGATGCGTGAAGAACAACGCTGTGCACAGACCCATTGAAATGACTGGGTCAGGATTCAGCGCGGGTGCTATGCGTTCACTTCACTCGCTTGTGTGAAAGAGACCTTAAAGGGGTTATCCAATTTCTGAACACCCCTCCCCCACACACATGTGCCGTGCCCCTCACAGGTAATATACTTACCCCGCTCCGCTTCTGGTCCCTGCACCGCCTCTGCGGGTGACGCTAGGGAGGCTTGACCAGGAGCAGAGCGTGGTAAGTATATTACATGGGGGTCTGTTTCAGAAATTGGATAACCCCTTTAAGCTCCCTTCCTCCTCTCAGTGCTAGCATAGCGATCTCTGCTACTACGCTAGATTGTAGTAATCTCTGCTTCTAAATTCTTAGAAGTACATGTATATTGTAGCTATTTCCCTTTCTAGACAGTGGAGACGGATATTGCATGACATACCATAGTGCTATGGAATCGCTGGGGCTGTGTGTGATGGACAATTTTCTATGCAGAGGAGGAAGAGGTTAGCAAGAGCTGACAGCAATGTACTCCTGAGAGATGCTGGAGCTTGATGGTCACATGGGACGAATTGCTGCCCACCCACAGAAAGTGAAGAGACCAGCGCTGCAGAGAGGAGAGTAAAGAGGCTAAAAAGGATGAAAATGACACTGAAGAGCAGAAGGTTTCTTTTGCATTAATATAGTTAATATAATGGATTGCATTACTCCTGTTTTTTTTTTTTTTAATAACCCCTTTAAATAAGTCCATTATTAGCTCCTATTGCTTCAAGGAGATATATATATATACATACATACACACACACACACACACACACACAGACATATACTACTAGGTAATATAATGCAGGACATCTAATACCAAAGGAGGACATTTTTAACAACTAGTGCAAGGAAAAATCTGAGTAGTCACTCATAGCTATCAATACAGCTTTCACATTCCAGGGGACGTCTGAGAAATTAGAACTGAAATCTAGTTGCTATTATTACCCCCAGGACTGAATTATATCACAACCAGATGGTCAAAATAATATTATGATGAAGCACTGGCAGATAACGAATGACAACGGCACAGACGGATGGAGAAGATGTCAATCAGGTAACAAAGCAGACAAGTGAGGATGGTGACAGGTAATTACACAGATTGATGAAGATGACCAAGCGTAGCAAACAAACTGACCCTGACTGTAGATTTCACAGAAACTTTCCCTAGATCTGTCCTTGAACACTGACCCTCACTGTCCCAAAAGAGACGCCATAAAAAAATTGCATCATCTGCAATACTGACCCTAAGACAACACCAGGAGGACTCGAGAACTCAGAGAAAAGAAACCAAAGAAATAAAGACTGAGCAAGAATACCCAAGAACCAGCTACACAAGTAACTATAGCAGCTCATGCTTCCATCCATAGATTGTCAGATTTCAAACAAGACCAGGCCCACATTTCTACGCAACCCGAGATATGAAGGGTTAAGGCAGCTCTCCTCTCATCTGGCTGTGATCTGTAGGGGCAGGCAGTGAGCGGAGCAGACAGACTGTAGGGAGGATAGAAAAAACATCCTCTCTCATGACTCCAGGGAAAGGGTAACATGCACTTCTGTGCATGTTATCTACCCCCATTCATCGATCAATCACAGAGCATACTTTTTTTTTCCAGGAAAAGAGTGAGAAGATGAGCACTTGCCCATCTAATCACCCCTGTGTGTGAAATTAAGCCATTTAATAATGCCATGACCCAGACATTTACTAGTGTCTTGAACACTGTGTAAAAAAAGTCTCACCAGTTTGCATTTTACATTTCCCCTGTCCATATCCTATCTTTACCACATAATATGGGGACAGCCACTCTAGCGATACCTGTTAACAGCGATTATCTCTTGAGAAACATGATATATTAGCCTTCATAAAAATAAAAATATTCTAGGTCTTGAAATGTGGTGACACAAAAACAGGTTATTTTATTTTAAAAAGTGTTTTTATTCAAGTATTTTAACATGATAAAAACTGTATAAATTTGGCATCATGATCATCGTACTGACCCACAGAATAAAGTCACCATATTACTCTACCACATTGTGAATGCTGTAAAAATAAATCCCACAAATAATGTTCAAATTGTAGTTTTATTTATTTTTCACCCTAAAAATGAAAAATATATCATAAAATAACACAGAGGGGGGAAAATGTTACTGGTCAATAAGGCTACAATTGGTTGTCTCTAAGGGTTTAATATGCGGTTCAGTGACCCGAGTTGGCCGTCAGCTATATTTACTTGCATACTTTACAGGCATTCATTTAAAATCTACAAAAAAAAAAAAAGTGACATTTTGAGGAGGATTTTTCCCAATTTTAATGTGACTGTTGGAGGGTTTTATCAGAAATAAAAGACAAGAAATATATATATATATATATATATATATATATATATATATACCGTATATATTTCATTTGTAAAAACTCACAACTTGATGTACAAAGAATACACGATGTGTACAGCAAATTCATTGTCTGGCGTGTAAGAGGATTTAAATCGCGCTCAGTGCACAATGTATTCTTTCAGATGCTGGAGCTGGACAGTTTCTGTAGAGCAGTCGCATTTCGGGGACATCCTGGAAACAAGTCTTAATCATTGGAGGTGGATGATGGAGCAAAAAACATGTTTCGAGCCTCCAAGTAACAGCCACAGTAATGACGAGGTGCACTTCTTACCAACACTTGCCAATTGCTTAGAGCAGTGCTATCCATTTTATCTCACTCCAGGTGTTGCAAAACTACAACTCCCAGTATGCTCATTCACATGCAGTCTGATAATGCTTTTATGTACATAAGAACAGTGGTGGGAACCACGTTTTTAACAATAGGGGACCTACCAGTTTGAAAATGTTATGGTCGTGCCATGCATGCCACAGCAGATTATTTATTTTCTAGAAGGAGCGTATAGTGGCGAGAAAGGTGGTTCTCATAGGGTAAGTATGTAAGGAATCTCAATCCCTAAAGGGAGGTATGTGCACCCTCCTGTGTTATGGTGGCGAGTGCGTTGGAGATGTAGGTGTCATAGGTGGAGATGATGAGGTTGTTGCATACAGTGCCAATGCGTTTGGATGAGATCCGGATAAAGTTCACCACTCAGCCAGAGGAATATCACCAAGAACAGGAGGATGAGTAGGGGAGGTGTACCCGATGGGTTCCAAACAACTCAACTAGTTGAGGCAGGCGCCGGAAAGCACCAGCAAATAGATAAAAGGAGCTTTATTGGTAATTTTCACACCCGGCATCTGCACATCCATCACGCCGTGCAGCGTGTACAGAAGTTCTTACCAACGGCCACTTTGCAAATATTAGGAGCAGTGCAAATATTGCTGAGTACAATACCAGCACCTATCATATCCATCCAAAAGACTTGATAAAAGGTTCCTGAAACCCCAAAACGCGTTGTCTATTTTGCAAAATTACCCACCAATAAAGCTCCTTTTATCCATTTGCTGGTGGTTTCCTGCACCTGCCTCAACTAGTCGAGTTGTGTGGAACCCATCAGATACACCTCCCATAGTCACCCTCCTGTTCTTTTCTAGAAAGAGCACACCCTAGTTAAGGAAATTCAAGCAAGTCATAAATGGTCTAGATTATGAGCACAATACAGTGGTCAGACACAAGCAAGCGGGTTTAATGCAAGAAACTTGCTGCATGTGGCAGTGGGATTTTCCGTTCTGACTCCTCCGACAGGACTGCATGGCATTATCATGGTCGGACTGGCCCACCAGAGGATCCTCCAGTCGCCCAAAGCTCTGGAAATAATAAAACAGGGCACTTAAAGGGGTTATCCGACCCCTGAAATGCACCCTAATATGCCCAGGCTCCTCCCCGGCACCCGCATCGCTCCTGGTCCCCGCACGGCTGCCGCTGCATCTGTGCAACAGAGAGATGCAGCGGTGGCCTTGCGGTGACTAGAAGTAGAACCTCTGTGAGAGGTCCGGGCATATGTGGGGGATATCCGACCCCTGAAATAACCCCTTTAAGGTCCTATATATGAGGGTGGGCACTCAAAATCATTTTCTCTGGTGGGCTCAAGGGACTTCAGTCCGACGCTGTGCATTATAATGATTTATAATGCTGTGTGTCCCTGCTACACCCAGAATCTACTGAATTGCACTGACGCATTAGACGCCAGCCTGTTTGTCAATACTACTTCTAATGCCGAGGCTGGAAACAGTCAGTGGAGAGAAGCGGGACAATATGTCCTATACTCCAGTCAGTTTACTAACAGCAGTATAGGGAACCAGAGGGAGACTTGGCAACCAACCATTTTAGCAATCTGGATTTGACTTTAATAACTAGATCTGCAGAACAGTCTCCAGCTTAATCCCACCCCTGCCTATGAATACATGCAGATAGGACATGTATGCTCAGGGTATTGGGGATTATAGTTTTCTGCTACACAACACTTCACTAAACAGCTAACAAGGTAAATTAAGCTTCCGGGTTGGTGGGTTACTTTTGAGACCCTTGCCTTAGGTACCCAGCTTGTAATACCCCTGCAAGCACTGGCGATATGTTGGAAGATAAGCTTGGGAGGACCCAGGGCTGGTGCAAGGATTTTTGCCACCCTAGGCAAAGCCTTATTTTGCCGCCCCCTGTGGCCCAGCCCACGCCTCCGCCCTTGACTCCGACCCCTCACCTAGCCCAGCTCAGGGTTTAGCTGGGGCTGGATCAACAAGGCACGAAGGGTCTGCACATCCCCCTGCTACTCCTCGTCTCCTCCTACTCATTCTAATAGATGGGCGTCAGTGTCATGACCCGCCCCTCCGCAATGCCATAGCCAGCACCTCGCTGGCTAAACTAAATTCCAGCTCCTCCTTGCAAGATGGAGAAGCTGGATGGGACAGACCGTAATATGTAGCACCACAATACTTAATATTATTGGCGGCAACACAGCCGCCTCTGCCCTGCTTTCTTCAGTGCCGCGCGCGTCCTGGCTCCGGCACCGCGGCACACTTTGAAGCGCTGCAGCGCATATATTACAGGTATGCGCCCCCTCCATCTGTGCACCCTAGGCTGGCGCCGGCCCTGGGTGGACCACCTACTGATTTACAATGTGGAGTTCAGCATTTATATCAAGGAAACTTTCAAGATGGAACGCTTCAGTCCTTCTGTTAGGGATCCCTTAAGGGGTGTATTATCTTCTCACATGGTACACCAGAAGTTTTCTCTCACAACTTTTTTGCTGCCCCACACGGAGTCGATCTCGACACTGATTATCTTTTAATTATAAGAAAACATTTTTTATGTATGTTTTTGTTTCGTGGTAAAGAAAATGATTTATTTTCTCTGGTAAATGTAAGAACTGAGGTGACTTCCCAGATACAGAGAGGAAACGGAGAAGGTCCATGGGGACTGAAGTCCATGGTGACCTCTGCTGCGTATTATTAGTGGTCTTATAACGAGGCCACTAAACCCGGCCATTGCCAAACTATGTGCATTCTCAAACCGCACGCCACTAAGCTTCCACACATGGCTGCCGCTGTTACTAGGCTTGGTTATATCATCGCAGAAAGCACTTTCCCAGACCGGTGCAAAAATATCCAGCTCCCTCTGACCATTCAACAAGTACACATATGGCTTCAAGTCTGCTTGGATGGAGCAATGAATAATTATGATTTGCCATATTGGAGTGAGATATACTGTCCATGTGTTCTTGTCATATACTGTACAGTATTATATAGTTCCAGGATAAACTAACCCAAGTAATTATTATTATTTTACAAAGGGCTGCCAATGGGCAAAAATAACAAAAAGAGTAATGCTTACCCTACTACCCCCATGGCAATGCTTTCCTGCAACCCCACTGACGCCTGTTCACCTGGCTCCAGCAATGTTGTGTCGGCACATGTGACCACTGCAGCCAATCACGGTTTGCAGAAAGGACCTCAGTGAGGGTCAAAGATTAGCGGTCATAGGTCTACACGTCACATAATTGCTGGAGTTGGTTAAAAGACTGGCAGGAGACCAAGGATGCAACAGAATGGGAATGGCAGAGACAGAAGTAGGGTATATGAACCTCTTAGAGGAAGTCCATTGCTCGTGATCTAGAACACTGAGCCACTCGGTCTGGTTCTGGCGGACTCCAGCCATTCTTGTAATAGAAGCATGGCAACCATGTAATACCACATTTGCAGTGGACTCTCCAGAGGAGATGTCTGGCTGGCTGCAGCTTTCCCCAACAGGATCATTTGTTTGCCCTGGAGACTGCATGTTAAAAGAGGTTGTCTCATGATGAGGATAATGGGTTAAAGCGGTTGTTCGAGATATGTAAAAAAGTAAATAATGCACTGTAAATCTGAAGGTCAGCAATATATACATAAACTAAGGGCTCTTTCACATTTGCGTTGTGAGGATCCGGCGTGCACTTCGTTGCTGGAAATGCCTTCCAGATCCGTCACAACGCAAGACAACTGAAAGCATATTGTAGCCTGATCAGTCTTCAATATGCTTTCAGGTAACCATGGCAGCCAGGACGCTACTGAAGTCCTGGCTGCCATGGTAAGTACTCCGTAGCAGTGTACTTACCTGCGCTGCGGCTGCCGGGCGCTCCTTCATGACGTCACAGGTCCCCGCGGTGCATAGATCTCTTTGCCGCCCGGACCTGTGACATCATGAAGGAGCGCCCAGAGGCCGCAGCGCAGGTAAGTACACTGCTGCAGGGTACTTACCATGGCAGCCAGGATTTCAGTAGCATCCTGGCTGCCATGGTAACCGATCGGAGCCCCAGCTTACACTGGGGCCCCGATCGGAACTGCTGCTGCGCATGCGCAGAGATAAACGTCGGATCCGGCGATGCGCCGAAACAACGTTTAGCTTAATTCTGGATTAATGCACTTCAATGGCCATTAATTCCGGATTCGGCGTTACGGCATGTTTTCCGGATTTTTGGACGGAGACAAATCCGCAGTAAAAAACGTTCACATACTGAACGGAAGACATCCTGATGCATCCTGAACGGATTTCTCTCCATTCAGAATGCATTAGGATAATCCTGATCAGTATCTTTCAGTCCTAGAGCCCCGAGGATGGAACTCTAGGACGGAAAGCAAAAACGCTGATGTGAAAGGGGCCTAAGCAAGTTTTAGGCAAAATAAAATTATATTTACTAATTTCCCTAGTTCTGCTCTGGCCCTTTGTTGACATGCAGTTGCAGAGCTGTGGGGGCGTGTAACAACAATCTCTAAGGTTTTCCTTATAAATATTTGTGGGTGCCATTCCCCTGCTTTGCAATGGGAGTGAATAAAATTGCTTCCCTGTCTGCACTCGGACTGCTGACTTTTCTTTTCATAAATGCGACTTTTTGACAAAAAGTCACATCTTTGCGCCACAATTGCGACTTTTTACACAAAACACCACTACATAAACTGGCTTAATTGTCCTCAACAATTTGAGCCATTTCTGCCCATTAGAGGATGATAAATGAGGTGTAATATGCGCCAATTTGATAGCCCCACCCACATTGACATTTATAACTCATTTCTGGCGTGATGCGTTCTTTGTGGTGAAAATTCTGAAGAAAACAGTTGAGATATTTGGCGCAAATCAAAACACCATTCTTTTTGGTGCATTTTACGCCATAATTCTGGCGCAACATGCGTAGCAAATGTCCCCCGATGTCTCCAATCCAAACTTATACAGTACAATCAGCAGGGTAACCAAACATAGCAATAATGAGACAATTAAAAAAAAATATATAAAGATTTATATATATATATATATATATATATATATATATATACACGGTATATATAAAAAATTTAATTTAGTAACTTGCTATACAATAGCTTTTCTGTGGGATCAGACCAGATGGGTTAGCTTTCACCTCCACAAGCATCAATGAGCCTGGATCTCTCTGACCGTCACCACTATAAACCAGGGACAACTCATACGACCGGCCATTTTGGATGATGCTCTGATCGAGTCCACCAGTCGTCACAATTAGACTCTTGTTGCACTCGCTCAGATCCTCAAAGGGTTATCCCATCTCAGACAATAGGGGCATATTGCTAGGATATGCCCCCATTGTCGGATAGGTGCGAGTCCCACTACCTATATTGAGAACAGAGCCCCGAAAGTGAAGGAGGACGCACTGCGCATGCTCAGCCGCCCTCCATTCATTTTCTATGGGGCCGGTGAATATAGACGAGCGCTGGCTCGGCTATTTCCGTCGGCCCCATAGAAATTAATGGGAGCATGAGCCGCGCATGCGCTGTGCGCTCCCATTCACTTCTATGGGAGAGGCGGGGAGCAGCGCTTGGTGGTGGACAGACCCCGGGAAATCTGGAGTCCTCCAGCCACAGCGCTTCCCGCTCCGTTCTTGATATAGGTGCGGGTCTCAGCAGTGGGACCCGCGCCCATCAGACAATGGGGGCATATACTAGAGATATGCCCCCAGTGTCTGAGATGGGAATAATCCTTTAATCTTGTCTATTTTTCCTGATTACAACACATCAGTTTGTAGACCTGAGGGTTCACTCACTGCCTGAGATACCCCACAAGGTAGCAAACGCTGTGCACGCCACTTGTTGGGGACTTTAATATCATGGCGGATAGGTGTATGTCCTTGGGCACACCATGCAGAAACTTGTAGTCAAACCACAGTGTAAAAAGCTGAAAATAACAGGACTAAATATAACGCGTAGACAATAAACGTGATGGGACCTGCGCCTTAAATCGGGCAGCAGCCTTGCCCGACACTAAAACCGAATCCACTCATCAAAACAGTATTTATTTCCTTCTTCTTTTCTCTATTGTGTTCTTCTGAGCTCCATGTCCTCTAAAAATAAAAGTATTCTACTAACATTGATCCTTCATGACAGATTTGCAGCAATTAAACAAATCTGGTCTAATTCCTGTGAGTGAATCACTTCAGTATCGTTCAGGAAGGGTATCACGCCCTGGCAAGGAGACAGCTGGAGTCTAAGGTCTCCGGGGTACAAGAGTGCACCGCATTAAGGCTAGGTTCACAAGACGACATTTGTCGCGCAACAAATAGGGCACAACTACACTGCAACATTTTGTTGCACCAATGTCGCGCTGCAATTTTTATAATGGGAGTCTATGGTGTTGCACTGTGACATGCTGCGAATGCGACTCGACAGTCAGAAAAAAACATCTTGAATGGATTTTTTGCGACGGTCGTGTTGCAGTCGCAGCATGTTGCATGTCGCAGTTGTAAACTTTCCCTGTTGCCTTTTTCTTCAAGGCAAATTTTAAAGTTGCAGTGTGTAGACAGGCACCTAGAAAATAGAAAACATGCTTGTAGACTGCTGGCAGTCTGTAGTGAAGGTCCAAATGGGCGTTACCAGTTGGCACTGACAGCATTGGATACTGTCAGACTGTGCAGGGAAACACCCACAACTGATAACGCCCATCTGGACCTTCACTGCAGACTGCTGGCAGGTCATAACTTCTAGCAGGAATAATAGAGGAATGACGTATCATAGAGTCATAAGAATAGTTGCTCCACAATTGTTTTTACAGGGTGGATGCAAGTAGTTGCTAAAAGAGACATGTGAGGAGAGGTTACTGATCCTCTTTAAAGGGGGAGTTTATACAGGTCACCACATTTCGGCATTTGTATGGTCAATAAGTTAAAAGGGTTGTCTGGGCTCAGAGCTGAACCGGAGATATCCCCATTTTCACCCCTCTGACATGAGCATCGGAGCGTTTTTGTTTGCTTTGGTACACTGCTAGGCGGAGGCTTCTGCCCACCAGTGTTCCCGCTGACGTCACCGGCTCTGATGGGCAGGCTTTAGCGCTGCCTTAGCCGTTTTACAGGCTAGGGCAGTGCGAAAGTCCGCCCATTAGTGAAAGGGATGTCACCGGGCCTCCGCCTAGCTTTCTCCAAGGAGAGCCCCGTACGTCACCGGATCTCCATAAAATGCCTTTGCCCTGCATGATTCAGCTATTTCTCTGACGCTCACATTAGGGGGACTGCCTGGGTGAAAATGGAGATATGTTCCGGCTCAGCTCTGAACCTTGGACAACCCTTTTAGAGGTGCAGAATAATACAGTAAGTCATACTCACCTTACAGATCCCCCCCCCCGCTGCGCCTGTTCTGATGCTTTCTGGTCCCTCTCGGCACCGGATATGCCCCAGTACAGTCCGTAACTGGCTGACCGGTCATTTCCTATGTCAAAAGGGACCAGGTAGGGGCCCTGGGAAGTGTCAGTAATGGAGTATCGGGGGGATCATAAGGTGAATATGAATCTATTTAACTTATTGACCATACAAATGCTAAAATGGGGTGACATATAAACGCCCCCATTGCCTTATCTCTTTTGGGGCATTTTGAGGTAATAGCTGCGATCGTTTAAAAAGGATCGGTAATGTCGGTTTTAGTAACTACCTGCATCCACACTGTAATAACAATTCTACTATTCCTGCTAGAAGTTATCAACTGCTAACAGTCTGCAGCAAAGGTTCAGACAGGTGTTACCAGCGCTGGGTGTGCCCCTGCACAGACTGTCACTATCCCATCAGTGCTGCCAGTGTCAAACTGTGCAGGGACACTTTCCCAACTGGTAACACCCATTTGGACCTTCTTCGCAAACTTCCAGCAATTTATTCATAGCCTCTAGTAGGAATAATAAAGGAACGGCACAAACTAGAGTCATAAGAATAGGTGCGCCAGATTTTTTATGTCGTGGAGAATTCAAGTAGTTACTAAAACAGAGGGGACAAATTCTCTTTAAAGAAAAAAAAAATCAGTTCAGCCTTTTTGGCAAATGATGGGAAAGCTAGGTAACAAAGCAGAGGATGTTGTCCAGATTTTCCAAACTACTGAATTGCATATGTGGATGCTGCATTAAGCCGTTACAGTTGTGAAGGACTGCCACATAGACTGGACCACAAAAGGGGGGGGGCCACAATTTGACTTACAAATGTTGGTATGTATTACCTAGTTATTTGGCAAAACGAGAGCAAATCCAGATCGATTTAGATGAAGTCTGGGAAGGTTGCACTGAGCTGTAATGGCGGCCATACTGGTTGCCACCCAGCTTTTGGGTAGAACAGGATTATTAGATTTACTGATGATCTATATTATTTTTGCTGATACTGGAGGAGGTACTGCCCTATAACATTACACTGCTAATTCCTGTATTGATTCTGCACATAGACCGGGTATAATTCACCAGTGGAGCTCGTCGGTAACACGGCGGAGGGCGGCCGCGCGGACTGGCGAGCCTGATCTCTGTGTGTCAGAATAAGCTGCTCTGCTGCAATTACTGCCAAGTTGGTAAACAGCCCGTCTTGCAATTTTGTGGTTAAAAGGCTTCACATTCCTGAAGACAAATGGGCCCAAATCCTGTATTGTTACGGGTGTTATTTTAGCCTCAGTCTTAAAGATATAAATAGATAAAGGGCCGTCCGCTCCAATATCCGAGCCCGGAACGAATAAGCACCCATACAAAAACATCACCGCCGTACTGTATGGAGCTTATAGTAGCCCTCTAATGACCGAGCACATGACTGGTTTACAGCCCAGCGCCAGTTCTCAGTGACACCAAGCTGTAACGTGGCCACGTGTATGAACCTGTAGGCCTCTTTCACACGGGCGTCACGTTTGACGCACGGATAAGAGGTGTGTGCGTTGCGGGAAAATGCGTGATTTTTCCACGTGAGTGCAAAGAGTTTTAATGCGTTTTGCACGCTCGTGGGAAAAATCAGCATGTTTGGTACCCAGACCCGAAGCTGGACTTCATCACTGAAGTCCGGTTTCGGGTTGAGTATTCTGTATATTTTATTATTTTCCCTTATAACGTAGTTAGAAAATAATAGCATTCTCAATAGAGAATGCAAAGTAAAAAGGGCACTAGAGGGTTAAAAATAATAAAAAAAACAAACTCACCTCCTCCATTTGATCGCATACCTGCCATCATGGAAGCAGGTGATTGGACCATGTGACCCAGTGACATCACTGAAGGTCCTTCACCCCCCCGCCCAGCTGAAGACAGAACAGGAGACCCACAGCTACGCGATCAAATGGAGGAGGTGAGTTTGTTTTTTTATTTTTAACCCTCTATTGCCCTTTTTACTTTGCATTCTCTATTGAGAATGCTATTATTTTCCTTTATAACTATGTTATAATGGAAAATAATAAAGATCGGGTCCCCATCGTGATCGTCTCCTAGCAAACATGTGGGAAAATCGCACCACATCCGCACTTGCTTGCGGATGCTTGTGATTTTCCCGCAGTCCCATTCACTTCTATGGGGCCTACGTTGCGTGAAAAACGCAGAATATATAACATGCTGCAATTTTCACGCAATGCAAAAGTGATGCGGGAAAATCACCGCTTATGTACACAGCCCTATAGAAATGAATGGGTCCGGATTCAGTGCGGGTGCAATGCGTTTACCTCACGCATTGCACCCGCGCGGTAATCACGCCCATGTGAAAGGGGCCTAATAGTCTACCATGCATGTTATACATCTGGAAAAAAAATGTCATCCAAATCCAGTATACTTTCTGCAAGACAGAAAAAACATCAAAAAGCCGCTGCTGATGGATCGATTAAGTGATACGTGCCTATGCAGTACTTTTGGAAGTTAGTGAAAGTGAATAAGATGTCGGTTTAATTGGTTCATTAAGGGTTCATTCACACATCTGTAAGTGTTTTGTGGTTTGCAAATTGCGGATCCGCAAAACACGGATACCGGCCGTGTGCATTCTGAATTTTGCGGATCGCACATGGCCAGCCCTATGATAGACATGCCTATTCTTGTCCGCGATTTTGAACAAGAATAGAACATGCGCTATCTTTTTTGCGGGGCGGCGGAATGGAACTACGGATGCGGATGCTGTCCGCATGTTTTGCAGCCCCATTGAAATGAATGGGTCCGCACTGATCTGACACGGATCAAATGGCGTCTGTGTTGTTTCTGGTGCTTGCTGCACCTTCTATCCCCAGGTGTGGCTAGTCGGGTCATTTTACCTTCTCTATTTATAGTTGCTTCTCCCACAATGCTGTGCGGTTTATAGCCTCTGTTTGGACCTTTGGATAGATGGTTTTCGGATCTCGGCTGAGTTCCTGGTGCTTCCATTGCTCCTTTGAAGTTAAGTGTTTCCTTTCCCTTTTGTATTTTGTTTGGGTTCTGTATGTTGCATTTCCCTGTTTTTATTAGGCCCATAGGAGGCTCCTGTTCGTCCTTCCTTTTGGAAGAACAGTTAGTCTCGTCGATGCCATTAGTACCAGGGCTTGACAGGACTCTAGTTATTCCTGTGTATGAGCTCACCTACCTTTGGGGTCTGTTCATACTGGTAGTCAGTAAGGATTTTGGTTAGGGTTTTCACTAGGAGGTGTCCATTTTCCTTCCCTAGTTCTCAGGCCTGATTCCCTGTTCCCCCCTTTCCTCCTATGCCCGGTGTGGTGTTTCCCTCCCACACCGAAGCGTGACATGAATGTCTTCTCTTCACTGTTTACCTGTTCGCTGTCGCGAAGGAGCAGACTGAGTGTAACTGCTCCTTTCCATTTAAGTAAATAGGAATGGAGGAGCTGTAATTACACCTGCTCACCACTGCTGTGTTCTCTTCAAACAGCTGATCGGCGGGCATCCGGACCCCTGCCAATCTGATATTAATGACCCATGCTGTGCATAGGTCATCCATATAGAAAACTGGTCAACTGTTGTCCGGGACTGAAAAGACGTCTTCCTTCTGGCAACAGCGCCACACCTTTCTATAGGCTGTGACTGGTATTGCAGCTCAGATTTATTGAAGTGAATCGGGATAACCTGCAGGACCACCCGCTATCTATGGACAGGTGCTTTGTTGTTTTTGGAAGAAATCAGCCATGTTCATTTTCACTAAAATCGACAAAAACACAAACTACTACTAAAAGTAGCACTAAAGTACTAAAAAGGTGTTTTAAATTAGATGTTCAGATGTTTCTTAGCCGAGCCGACTTTGTTTTATCCATCAGCAGCAACTAACCTGCTTATTGATTGTTTCCATATAGCCGCACTGATAGGTTAATAGGCTTCCTGTGAAATTATGCCTATGTGTGTGTACATGTGTCTGAAACAGGGAGGGACTGCGAACCGCAGATGCCAGGGACTGACGTGACTGGTGACAGTTTCTGTACAGCTCTGCTGTATATGTTGGTGCTATATAAACAACAGAAATGAACAATAATTTTCTCTCTATGCAAAAATGAAAGAGCAAAATAAAAACAGAAAAAAGGGTAATGAAGATATATTTAAAAATATATTTCTGACCATATAGGTTTTTTGATCGGTGTGAGTTAACACATCGAGTGTTTGTTTCCAAATTTCATTTTTCGAATCCGCACTGATACTTTTGAAGCAAAGTACTGAGGGGAGATCTAATAACTATGTATAAATATATCGGGGGTCAGTACAGAGATCACTCCCATCATGTAGTTATCCCCAGGACTGTGACGAGGGGACATCCTCTGCGTCTGGAGGAAAGAAGGTTTCTACACAAACATAGAAGAGGATTCTTTACGGTAAGAGCAGTGAGACTATGGAACTCTCTGCCTGAGGAGATGGTGATGGTGAGTACAATAAAAGAGTTCAAGAGGGGCCTGGATGTATTTCTGGAGTGATAATATTACAGGTTATAGATACTAGAGATGGGTCGTTGATCCAGGGAGTTATTCTGATGCCTGATTGGAGTCGGGAAGGAATTTTTTTCCCCTTAAGTGGGGAAAATTGGCTTCTGCCTCACAGGGGTTTTTTGCCTTCCTCTGGATCAACTTGTAGGAAACCGGCCGAACTGGATGGACAGATGTCTTTTTTCAGTCTTAAATACTATGTTACTAATACAATGTTGGTTCTAACAACCCCCAAAATCCGCCGCCGATTCAAGGCAGGCTGTGGGTTTTCATGTCTGTAGCATACCCAATCTTTTGTGGAAATGGCGCAGATTTCAGTTCATAGCAGTGCAGTGCAATAAGCGCTTTAATCGTCACCAAGACCCGCATGTAATAAAAACAAATTTCATTGCAGATTTTGATGTGAATTTACTTCCCAAAAAATTACTCGACACATGAATTCATCCTCAAATCTTAAGTACGTTCACACGTGTCAGATACACTGTGGGTTTTCCACCGTGGTATTGTGGGAAGCAGTGAAGTGCCAGCAAAGAGGATGAGATTTTACAAAAACTTGGGGGTATTTATCATGCGGGTACTATATGAAGTCAGGTTTTTTTGAGTCTGCGTTGTAGTACTTTGCACCAAATTTATCAAATGTTGAAGGGTGTGTGTTAAATTTGGTGCATCTTTAAACTGAACACCTTTGTCTAGAAATGTTACTACAGGTTTCCTACTCCCCCCTTGTACTAGAATGAGTTTGCAATAAATCTGGAGTGAAACTTATTAACATAGCTAAAGCCTCTATTTGCAATTTTTTGACACCAGAATTCTGGAGGGAAAGGCCAGTTTTTACGTTTTTGGTTTCAGTAGTGTATCAGTTTTCCATTCCGTATGGTTTCCGTTTGTGATCCGTTTTTTGCAGACTGCAAACTGAAACGGAAGCATATAATAATGTTTTAACAGCAAGTACATTGAAAAATTGGGCTGGGCATAACATTTTCAATAGCTGCTTCCGCAAAAAAGAAATGGATACGGAAGACATACGGATGCATTACGTTTTTTTTAAAGGCCCATTGACTTGAATGGAGCCATGGAATGTGATTTGCGGACAATAATAGGGAAGGACTCAAAATGTAAGGAAAATACGGAAACGGAATACATACAGAGTACATTCCGTTTTTTTTTTAATGGTTCTGTATACGGACGGTATACTGAACACAAAAAACGGCCCATATACAGAATGCAAAAAAGCCCTTCTGCTGTGGATTTCCACCACAGATTTTACCCCTTGCAATGTGTAACGTTTAATCTGTGGAAAATCCGCAGCAACATTTGCTACAAATCTGCTTGGAACACGTTTGGATTTTGATGCTGAAGTGTGCCCGCCTATATTCACACAAAATTAAAAAAAACTGTTAAAAAAGGGCCCCTTCAATTCAATGGGGGCTGTCGGTCCATGAAAACTGACAAAAAGACGGGATGTAGAAAAAAAAACAAAAAACCTTGTGAATAGCCCCATAGACTAGCATTGTTCTTAAAATGGTCATGTGGTCGTGTGAATGTATACGTGAAATCAGAAAATTCCCCTTTATGGTCGTGCATTTATACTGCACAATCATCATTATTTTGTCAGGGCTTGTCACACAATGGGGTGTAAGAGGTGGGGAATGCATTGGTGCAGCCACGCCACAAAATGTGCCCATATTGATTCCGCAATGCCTCCTGCTGCGGGGCTCAGTGCTCCGGGCACCAGCTGAAAACTGCCCAGGTAACCTAAGGATAAAACAACATCAGCAAGAGTTCTGCATTGTGGGTAGGGTTACCTTTTCATTACCAGCGTGTGAAAGAACAACATATATTATGTCCACAGATGCCCTCATGCCCCTAGCAGTCCTGCTGGTACATACTAACAAGTACGAGTCATAGGTTGACAGAACACACAAAATATTTAGTTGTTTTTCTGATATTCGTTATGACAAGTCTGTGCACAGTATACTATGTAATAATAGTAATATATGATCACAAACAAGCCATATAGCCAATGTTTGTCCATAGATTCTGCCATACACTGTTGTCTATAGAGCTGACCTCTGGGGGCAGCACTGAGAGATACTGCAAATTACAAATTTTAAACTTCTGTTAATTAGTTTTATCCCATTAATCTATCTGTAATCTCCCTAAATCTCATTGGGAGATTTAGGTCATCAGCCATGAGAATCTCTACTGAAAATATTCACTACAACATGTATCTTATGTGTATGGGTGGACTTGGTTATGTCTGGCTTTGGAATGTGTGTCCCTTTATAATGACACAACTTGGGGATCTATAGATGTAAGACCCTCACTATGGAAGAGAACATAGAATTTAATGCAAGATACGATTTAAGTTTGCTTAGCCGTAAAACCCATTGGTACGTTCATGTATGTGAGGACATAATGGAGGCCATCATTAGGGAGAAGAACGCTTGGATATGGAGGACGTGGGTCATCACTCTGATCTGCCTTTTATATAAACAGTTCATTTGAAAAATATTTGGTTCAGAAAACAAGAAAAGCGGAGGCTTTTCAGTTTCCTGGTTCACCGACCTTGATGTGTTATCTGTGGAAGTGTTTAAATATTTAGCTAGGTCACAGCGTCATCGCTCTGCCTAAATATTAAAGGATCTGCGCAGAACGTACCAGACAAAGCCAAAAATATCTAGTTCCAAAACAAGCACAAGACGAGGCCTCCATAACCAACAGTCAGTGATAATACGTCAATCATTATTAGAAATATACACAGAAGAAGCAGTAGAATACATGTATTAAAAAAAAACATCCGTGTTCCTGCCGAATTCACGTGGGGGTACGATTTAGCCACTTTAAATGACTACATTGTCCTCTTCATGTTACGGGGCTGAGCAGGTAAAGCCAAAGCAGGTCTAAGAACAGTAGTATAAACCTAGGCTTTTGGGTGAAATTTATGAAAAATGTAAAACGTTCCCGTTCCAGTGATAATATATCATGAAAGTAGGATATTTAAGTAGAAACAGCAATGGTGATTTCCTCATCACAAACAATTTATGGAAACAAAAGCCAACACCGGTGGTGGGTATACCCCCACAAAACTGTCAGGGTCCCAATAACTTGTCACGTGGCCCTGAGCATCAATTACAGCTCAACTACGACGTCTCCTGCTGTTCACAAGTCGCCCTATTGCCTGCTGAGGCATGACCTCCCAGTCTTCTTGAAGGGTCGCCCTCAGGTCATTGAGGTTCTGCGGTACAGAGCTATGAGCCTCTACACGGTGACTCATTGGAGAAAGTGCAGGACACTCCATTTGAGGTCCCCCAGTCTCCAGCAGCCGTTTCCTAATGATACGACCTCGATGAGCTGGTGCATTGTCCTCCATGAAGATGTGTTGTTCCTGCAGAGGCACTATGGCTGGATTAATGATGTTATTCACGTAGTATGTGCTTGTCCCTGTACCAGTCACAAAGTGTAGGGCAGTGCTGTACTGACTAGACACCCCTGCCCATATTGTAACACCACCACCAAAGGCTCGTCTGGTGACAACAGTGGCTGATGCATGGCGCTCTCCTTTATGTCTCCAGCATCGTTGGCGGCCATCATTTCTGCTCAGCGTGAATCGACTTTCATCAGTGAACAACACTGAGGCCCACTGGTTCCTCGTCCAGCATAGATGCTCTCTTTCCATGCAAGACAATGATGCCTATGGTCAAGTACCTTTGCAGGTCATCTAGCACGCAGACCACGCTGATGTAAATGGTTTCAAATGATCTGACATGACACATGGTTACCTCTCATCTCTCTTAAATATGATTGAAGTTGTGTGGCATTCATCATCTGGTTCCGCAGGAGATTATTCACAATGAAGTGGTCATCAGTGTGGGATGTGGCCAAAGGACGTCCACTTCTCTGCCTTTCTGTGACTCTTCCAGTCTCTCTGTATCCCTAATACAACCTGCTGATGACACTCTAAGCTCAGTGGCCACTTCCGTCTGAGAACATCCTGCTTGAAGCCTCGCAATGGCGAGCTACTGTTGATCAATTGTTAGGTGCCGTGTTGGTCTCATGGTGTCAAAATGTGAACAGCATGATGAGGAGGACTGCTTAAATATCAATTCTAATCGAACCAGGAAATTTATTGGCCAATTCATGGATCAAACACCTGTTGTGAATTTTGCAGTTAAGCTCCTTGTTAGAGAACAGCAAGTTGTGCAAAAAGTACTGAAACATTGACCAGTTGGACATGTGCATTCAAAAGTTTAGAGAAGGTCACATTAAGTTCACATGTAAAGGTAAGAGCAGGGTTCTTCAACTCCAGTCCTCAGGGCCCACCTGTCGGTCATGTTTTCAGGATTTCCTTAGAATTGAGCAGATGATATAGTGTCAGTGCATCAAGACTTACCCTAGGTATTCATTCTGTGGGATATTCTCAAATCATGACTGGTAGGTGGGCCCCGAGGACTGGAGTTGAGGAACACTGGGTTAGAGTGAATTTATGTTCATCCTGTTTCACCCACAAGCGAAATATCCCTAGATTTTTGTGAGTAGTGTACATCACTGTGTAATTATTTAGTTTTAGCATTTTTCCAGTAGAGGAGCTATGTAAGGTCTGGACATCCTATTCCTCTGTCCCTACCTCCTTGTTGATTATTGCTTATATACCTATATATAATTTTTTGGGGGTTATGATACTTTGTGCTATTTTTTTAAAGACCCTCTCTCAGCATGATTAACCCTAATAAACCAGGCGTATTGCCTGGTAGGATTGATCATGCTGACTAAAACAATGCCTTATTTATCTTTGTAGGTTGCAGCGTTGTGGAGATAAAAGGAGTTTTAGATTTATGCAAATCAGGCAGTTGGCGCACCAAGGCGCAGGCTGTAGAGCTTCAAGCACCGCTACAGCTACACCCCTAGTGTACATTACACCTCCCTCCTCTTTGACAGAGCCAATAGCCCTGTCTAATGGTGCTTGCACGGTGAGTCACTAATCACCATTCGTGGCCTGACATTGATATATTATATGGAGTCATTGATGTCAGTGGGTTTTAACAAAATCATGAATTCCCCTAGAAATGAATGATTTTGATAACGTGCTGTGGCTTATATGTGTGCAATCATTGGTGGCAGTGGAGTCTCTGCAGAGGTGAGTGAGTACTGTGCGGGGAGCAGGGAATACCTATCTTTCCATCCTGCCGATAACTGAGCTCCTTCGCTGAAGCCTCCAGTGACTTGATTCCATCCGGAAGGGGAGGT
Organism: Bufotes viridis; assembly: GCA_033119425.1. NCBI lineage: Eukaryota > Metazoa > Chordata > Amphibia > Anura > Bufonidae > Bufotes > Bufotes viridis. Next base: position 96,346,175 of record CM065598.1, on the reverse strand, counting down.
GATTGGATTAATGGATTTTGATAAAACCCACTGACAGCAGTGACTCTGTGATATATTAATATTGGATCACCAATGATCATTAGTGAGAGTCACAGCGCAGGGACCATTAGATGGGGCTATCAGCCCTGTCAATGAAAGGAGTGTAATGAGCACTACTGGCAGAGCTATAGTGGTGCTCAAAGCTCTACAGCCTACCCCTTGGTGCCTGATTTGCATAAAGATAAAAATCCTCATATCTCAGGAATGCTGCAATCTACAAAGATAAATACAGTATCATTTTAATCGGCATGATCAACCAAACAGGGCAATATGCATGGTTTAATAGGGTTGCTGATGCTGACAGAGGCTCTTTAAATATACTGTTCCCTATTTTATACATATTCTTATGCAATGCCATATGCTATTATTTATTGGTATCTTTGGCACATTTTTCTTTTAACCAATTATGCTGATGCCAACCAGCAATCCCATCCGTTCCTGCAAACTCATTAATATTTAATTGTTTGTGTTATGAACTAATAAAACCTGCCCTTATTGTTACTGTAACGTGACTCCATTATTGTAGGTTAACCAGATGAGGGCATGATGCAAAAGACCTTCTCTAACATGCTCAGCCAGAAATTATTTTCCTACCTGGAGTCTCGCTGCAAAGTTACATTATGACACCAGCTTATTTAGGCAGTGAATAGAGTTATTATTTGGATGTTACTTGTCACTTTATTACAAATAGATTTCATTTACTGGAAAATATTGCATTCCTTCGTAGGATCTGGGACTGGATGATGCCAAACATACATGCATACATTATAAATGTCAGCTGAATCAGAGATCTAATGGAGAAAGCCGTAAGTAACTTAAAGGGGTTGTCCAGGCAGTAGTTTTTGTTTTTATTTAAATAGACAGGATGGCATAAAAAGACAAAAGTATTGACATTCAACTCACCGATCCCCAGTTACTCCCATATCATCGCTTCCACGGTTTCCGCTAGTCTCGACTTCCTGGTCCCTCACAACGCACAGGAAATGACCCATCACTGGCTGAGGCAAGTCACAGATGCATCCAGTGATTGGCTGAGTAATCGTATTTCTTGTTTGACAAAATGGGACCAGGGATTTTCTGTAACCAGAGATCACTACTTGTGGCAGGTACAGCACTATGAAGTGCCTTTTGCGCTGTGGCATTAGAAGAATTTTGATATATCTAACCTTTTAGTCCAACCAGACTGTGTTACTCTGCTTACTGTTACTCTTGCTCTACTTGATTTGCAGTTTGCGATATGATTTTACTATTCACAGATTACATAGTTTGTACATAGTTTGCGAATAGTTCAAACGAACTGCGTAAATCATATCGCAAACTGTAAACCAAGTAGAGCAAGTAGAATTATTGGTTAAACCCCAGATTTACCCCTCAGGGAGATCATAAAGTGCTTAAATAACTTAAAGTGACAGTACAGATACTGAAGAGAGAAATATATTCACCATTTTATGTTGAATGACAAGATTGAACAGTTGAACTGCCATTTTGTGATACTTTATTCAACACATGGACTATCTGCTGCGGAGGTGGCAGTGTTATATATGAGGAAAAGTTGACGTTAATTAAGAAGTTATCTTAAGTATTTGGTGTGCTCTTTAAGCCGACTGTTTCCATAGAACGGCACTAGAAGAATTAAACCAGAGTAACAGACAGTCTGGTTGGACTAAAAAGTTAGAGATATCAAAATTCTTCTAATGCCACAGCGCAAAAGGCACTTTATAGTGCTGCTCCTGCCACAGTGGACCTATTTTGGCCTCTTTGCTTCCATATAACTCAGCTCTTAGTGGAGTGAATGTCTGTTCAGCTTCTCTCCTAGTCTATACTGAGGAGATTCAGCTAAGGGATTTCCTACACAGGCTCAGTGTGAGGCTGGCTGTGATTGGTCCAGACTCCTGGGCAGTAACAACAGTTTAACTCTATGCTTTCTGGTTTTAATTCTGCTGTGTCATTGAGCTTATCTTACAGTCATATAATTAATCTTAAAGACATTATCTTTTCTGCTTCTGTGAACACAATATATAACTGTTACATGACATCCAAAAACATGAAGTCACTGTAAATAACTCTCTGTCTTTAACATACAAAAATATGAAGTGTATTAAGGTTATTGGCAGGTCTAGCTGTATACACATATAAGCCATATTAGCAACCTAGGACAGGTCTTAGCTGGCCAGCTACACTACTTTTGTCTTCATATGCTTCTGACCCTGTAATTTATTTTATTTTTTATGCACCTGCTGAACAACCCCTTTAACCTGCTATTTTTTTGTTACATGCAGCTTTTCAGCTGCGTGCAGTTGGACTCCATTGTCCTTGGTGTTAAAAATGGAAACTCAAAGTAACAAAAAACACTGTGGTACATATCACTTTAAAATCCAAAAAGATGCAATGTCCAGCATTGGGTAAAGCAATGATCCACAACCCGCAATACTGAAACTCCCAGGGTATACTAAGATTCGTAGTTTTGCAACAGGTGGAGTCCGCTGATATAGAGGATCTACATACTGCACAATGGTTTCTTCATAGTGATGTGGCAGGTCCTCTTAAATATGTGCTTTGGGGTCTGAAAAGTCTCAGCGCTGCACTTATCAGCACAATACACAGTGACAGGGTGATAAACCCTAGGAGCATGTTAATTTATGCAGATGTTGAGGTGGTAAAAGACACAGCACCCCACCCTGCCCGTACCAGAAAGGGTTTGGGAAAAAAACAAAATGAAACCCTTAAGTGACAAGGGAAACTTGAAGATTTACAATATGAGACCTGCCCGGAGCATGAGATAAGGTGACTCAGGGAAGGAATTCTGAGGTGGAGTACACTAAACAAGGAGTGTAGCTCTCATGTGAACATATAGGTTAATATGTGGCTTCAGGTCTGCTCATGCATGTGGTTTTTAATACATAAATAATGCTGTTTAGATGCCTGTGGTGGAGGACGAATACCACATGTGTTTACCGCCCCACAACGTCTCTGCTATTCCCCTTGATGCACTACTGCACATACTTCTGACCGCTGGATTTGGTCCTTGACATTCCATTGTTTTTCTCTTGAAGCGAGCAGCAATTTTTCAGCTATTTTTCCTTGCAGCCAGCGCGTCTGGCATTTGCGAAATCCTTATATCATTACCAACCTTGCCCAACTAACGGGAATACGGTGTATCAGTATATGCTAGGTAACATCACTGAGGCACAACAAACTTTTTGCTTCACAATGTCAATAGTTCCTAGCGGACTCCAGTTCTGATGTCCCTTATGTGACCGCCTCCCACACATGTGAAAATTGCAGGCAGATTTTACATTGGGACCCACAAAAATTAAAGTGGCCCAACTTAAAAGCAGTTAAATACTCTGGTACCTCAAATGCAAATTTTCAAGTAGTTCTGAATGCAACTGTAGGGGAGGTTTCCAGAACACCACAAAGAAAGAAAGGGTGCGTCCCCCATTTACTGCATGGCCCTAGGAAGCCTTGGTGTAAGGGTTGCCACTGTGATTCATGTGTACAGCTAACTTTGCTAGAGTTACTACTACTCCCATACTCCACTTGCTTCTACTGGGCTTGCTGCACTTGCAGACTGTTCTTGTTATGTAATGTTATTTAATATGTTGATGCCTTGTGCTGTACTATCATGTCGCTGTATGGAACAGTCGGGGTTAGTAATCCTGACTGTGCCTCTGTAGGAAGTTAGGTGTGGGACTTAGGTTCGCCCCTAGAACTATCTTTCTACTTCGCAGTACTGCAGGAAAAGAGAAAAAGATTTAGAAAGTCCATAATCTGCATGGCTAAGCACAGGAGTCAGTGAGGAACATATCTGCTGGTCTGATAGAGACTTTACTGCAGTGAGGGGAACATTGTTAAACACCCTTTACACTTGGACACGGTCTGGACCAACATATCTTAATTCTGTACTCCTCAGCTGGGAATTGCAGCTATCACTGCAAAATAATGTTGCCAGCCTTAGATTCTGCAGAGATAGAGAGAAGGAGTACTACAATCCTCATTCTGGCCTATATCCATACATCGCTATTTGGGAGGATCTGCACTGAGAATTGTTTGGGACTGTCTTGATACCATTGGATGTACAACAACTCCCATTCTACACTTTGGTAAAGAGAGACTTTTAATTTCCACAACTGGCCTGGTTACTGACTCCAGCACCATTCGCCGGCCATGCACCCACACCAAACCCACAGCACCTCAACTACCATCAGACAGGAGCCCCAACATTTGGGTGTGCCCAGAGGGAAGAAAGGATGCACCCTTCTATCACTGCCCTATCCACAGGGAGCCTCTGTGTGAGGATTGCCACTGTGAATATTTATTGCAACCAGAGTCACTACCACTCTCATCCTCTGCTCTACTCCAATGGGGCTTGCAGCACATGCTTACTTGGCTAACTTTCATAGATATGACTAGAGAAAGCTTCACACATGTACTGGTGCCTCACCAGGCACAACTTTTGTCAGGACAGGTGTCCTTCAGATATGCCATATATGTCTAAGATGGGAATACCCCATTAAAAGGGGTTGTCCGGGTTCAGAGTTGAACCCAGACATGCCTCCATTTTCACCCAGCCCCCCTGACTTGAGCATCGGAACAGTTCATGCTCCGATGCTCTCCTTTGTCCTGCGCTGAATCAAAGGCATTTTCCGGAGTTCCTGTGACGAGCCGGGCTCTCCATGGGTCTGCCAGGAAGCCCGATGACGGCACCGGCACTGATGGGTGACTGTAAAATGGCTAGGGCAGCGCTAAAGCAAGCTTATCAGAGCCGGTGACGTCACCGAACACACTGCTGGGCGGAAGCTTCCTCCCGGCAGTGTGTTATTGTAAACAAAAGAGCCCCTGCCCTGTGCGATCTAGCGAACTAGATCTAAAATCAAGGGGGCTGCCTGGGTGAAGTTATGGGTATGTCCGGGTTCAGCCCTGAACCCAGACAACCCCTTTAAATAGAAGAGGGCAACTCTATGTGTACTGCTAATTATATAGAAACAGTATTTTTTCTTCTACATGTCTCTGATAATATGGTATAAATCCAGTAATGTGGGGCAGGTAGTTTATTTTTGGAGAAAGATTTACATTTACACTCAACGTCTTCTCAGATCCAGATAAGATATTAAAAGCAGCTGAGCTTCATTGATTTATAGACCTAATGGGCTGACATCAGATCTCCAGACGATAGTCATTTACTGTTGCTGCGTTGGATACTGGATAGATAAATTGGTATTTGATAAGCATGGTAACATAAGTTACAAGAAATAAAACTACGGATTTAGGGCCCTTGTCCACGACTGTATGCCCTCCGTGACATACGGTCCGTGAGCAAGCCATATATCCCGGTGCGGCATTGATCGTGCACACGGGAGCACACGGTATCAGATTACAATGATGCTGTGCACTTCGGCCCGCCCGCGGGGCTATTGTCCTGCACTCATGATTTTATACCGCGGGCGGCCCGACGTGCACAGCATCACTGTAATCTGTGCTGCTGTGTGCTCCCGTGTGCACGATCACAAGGGGTTGCACACACCAACATGCCAAGAATTTCAGCCTGATGAAGGGCATAGGAATTGCCCGAAACTTTGCTACTATCATATAATCATGCAATCCGGCTAAATAAACTTACACACTTGCAAAGAATCTCCTGTGTGCTGTCAAACTTTATATGAAGCTTTTATGTAATTCCTGAAGTGGAGACGGGGATATCAATTTTGACGAGCACCCTATATATACAGCCAAACATTGGGTCGAGTACTGTGGTCCTTCTCTGCTCCCGTGTGCACGATCAATGCTGCTCCGCTCACGGACCGAATGTCACGGAGGTCATAGGGTCGTGTGCAAGGGCCCTTAAGTGGTCGTGTTTAGAGGAGGACCAGCCGTTCCCCCCACCTCAACCATTCTAGTTCTGTACTAGTACAAAAATCATCACTCTTGCCATGTAACCCACAATCCAGCACTGGGTCCCCAGCCACCATCTTTCTCGGCTTGCCAGGAATTAAGTGGTGGCAGCACATATAAAACTTACTACCGTACTTACGACCCAGCTCTTGTTTTCAATGTAAGTGACAACCCCAGATCTTCAAAAGAATGAGAGCCAATCAGAGCCAATTAAAGTCTATGGGGCTATTCATATGGCCGTTTTTTTAATGCCCAATCAATAGTGGCCATCAAAAAACAGGACATGTCCTATTTTTGACCATTTTCATGGTCAGAATGACCCCGCTGAAATAAATGGGCCCGCTTTTAATGCCAGCATAGACAGGAGTGCACCTGGTTAATGAGCATTAAAAATGGCTACAAGGGTCTTTCAGGAGTAAAAATTAAAAAATATATATATTCCCCTCATTCATTTTAAGGTGCAGGGAGATGCTCTCCTCAAACCCTTGCTATTCACTGCATGCAGCAGGGCCTGCCATCATCATGATGTCACATGGGGCCATAATACATGTATAAGGGCACAACTGGGGCTAACATATATTTCCGGACACAATTTGTGGGCCATTGCAACTACTGGGGGCCCAAGAGGGATGTATTATTTATACTCTGGCACAATGGGGGGTTGGGGGCATAATGTACAGTATATCCTGAGGGCACTGCAGGGGTTGGGGCTTTAACTTAAAAACCCAATGAAAATCATCAGCTTTTAACCCCTTCAACCCTAGGCCTGTTTCTATCTTCCTGCCCAGGCCTATTTTTGCAAATCTGACATGTCACTCTATATGGTAATAACTTTGAAATGTTTTTACTTATCTAACAGATTCTGAGATTGTTTTCTGGTGACACATTGTACTTCAAATGTTAGTAGTAAATTTGGGTCAATATTTTTTTCCTTTATAAAAAATTCAAAATATACAGAAAATTTAGAAAAATTCTAATTTTTCTAAATTTGAATTTCTGTACTACTAAAGTAGTTATCAATCAATATTCCCCATAGGTCTACTTTATGTTGGCATCATTGGGTAATCCTTTTCAAATTTTTATTTTTTTTAGAAACTACATCCCTCAAATTAGTCAAAACTAATGTTATAAACTTTATTAACCCATGAGGTGTTCCACAATAAAATTAAAGGAAAATGGATATGAAATTTCAAATTATTTTTTTTTTGCACATTTTTTTATGTTGATCCTTTTTCTTGCAACACAGCAAGGGTTAACAGCAAAATAAACCTCAATATTAATTGCCCTGATTCTGCAGTTTACAGAAACACCCCATATGTGGTTTATAGTGCTCTATGGGCACACGGCAGTGGTCAGAAGGGAATGAGCACCATATGGTTTTTAGAGAGGAGATGTTGTTGAAATGGTTTTTGGGCACCATGTTTTATTTGAAAAGAGATCCTTAGTGGAATCCCATTTTGGAAACTACACCCCTCAAGTAATTTGCACTTACGTATTTTACAGAATTGAAAAACACTTGGCTGTGAAAATGAAAAATTTCATTTCTTCCAATAAATTGTTGCTTTGGCCTCAAATTTTTAATTTTCACAAGGGGCAACAGGAGAAAACCCCATAATTTGTTACCCCTTTTCTCCTTAATGCAACAGCAACAACATCTCATATGTAAGGGCACATGGCAGGATTAAGAAGGGAAGGAGCACCATATGGCTTTTGCAGCACAGATTCTGATGGATTGGTTTACGGTCACCATGTGGTATTGAACAGTCTCTGGGGTACCAGTACAGCTTTTCAGCCAGAGATCTACTGTCTCCTGAGCCCAGGAAAGGCAGCGGGGACCTGAGTAATGTTGGCATGTTCTTTTTCTTTTTTAACCCTGCAAAACCCCTTTAAAGGTATGTTCACACAGTGGAATGCACGGCAGAAACCTCCATGGTTTCTGCCATGGTTTTTCACATTGAATGGCACACACTTTTTAGCCCCATTGGAAGGAGCTAAACTGCAAACAGACGCGCGTTGTGGCTTTCAGCCATCTGGACACTGCACCAAGAAAGGTCATGTCCTTTCTTATCCCAGTTGTGGCTTTAAAGGGGTTGTACAGCCAGTACATATTGATGACCTATCCTCAGAATAGGTCATCAATATCAGATCAACTTTTGGGTTCCCCCCGCCGATCAGCTGTTTGAAGAAAAGGCTGTGCTCATGAGAGTGCGGCTTCCTTTTCAAGATTACGCTGCTCATTGTCTAGCTTGTTGTGGTGGAGCAATGCAATTACAATTGCTGGTCCCATTCCAGTGAATGGGGTGAGCACTTAAAGTATACTCAGCTCTGCTGAGACAGTGTAATTCTGAAGAAGGAAGCAGCATGAGCACCGCCTCTTCTTCAACCAGCTGATCGGTGGGGGTGCTGGGTGTCAGTCCACTGCCCATCAGATATTGATGACCTATCCCAGGGATGGCCAACCTGTGGCATGCCATCTGTTGTAAAACTACAACTCCCACCATGCCCTGCTGTAGGCATATTGGTGTAGACCAGGGATGGGCAAACTGCATGCTGGGAGTTGTAGTTTTGCAACAGTTGGAGAGCCACAAAGACTGCTTACAGCTATCGGCCTACAGCAGGGCATGGTGGGACTTGTAGTTTTACAACAGCTGGAGAGACGCAGCTTGCCCATCCCTGGTGTAGGCAGTCTGGGCATGCTGAGAGTTGTAGTTTTAAAACAGCTGGAGAGCCTCAGGTTGGCCATTTCTGACCTATCCCAATGATAGGCCATCAATATGTACTGGCTGCACAACCAATTAAAATCGCTGGCTGCCTAGCCGTCTATTGAACACAATGGGAGGGGAGTCAACGTAGCTGCAGCTGGAATTAAAATTCTGTCTGCAAAGTCCACGGTGTGCACATATCCCAAATGTAACCACAGGTCCCCCATTCAGTCTATGGAAACCTCGATCAGACAGTTATACATCAGTACACTTTCTTTTTTTTTTTGCAGAATAGAATAGCATACTCAACTACATTATTATTTCAAAGTTGTTTAGTCAAAAAAGTATACTGCATGTTTTTTTTTTTTTTTGTAACATGGCTGCCATACACAACGTGTGCCACAATATGCCTAAACAGTGCCATGCATCAGACTCATCTGGCAGGAAGTCCTCTGAGGTATTCTGCAAATTCCGTTGTTTTTTTTTTTTTGTTTTTTTTTTATATCCATGAACGATCATTACGGCCGCTTTTAATGTGATCGCTGCCCAGTAGTAGCTGGAAATCAGGATCATTTGTTTTCTGGAGAACAAGCTTGGGTCGACAAATAAAGATTTAAGAAGGCATTCACGCTTGCTATGGGAAACCAGATGGTTCTTCCTCCTGAAAGCGCTGATGTTCTTTAGTATAACAATGAATCATTATCTGGAGTGTGTTTATATAATATCATATAAATACCAATCTCAGGTATTTGTGTAGGTTAGTATTTACCTGGGCATGCGGCCACATGCACTTATGCGGTAAACAATGAACTATTCTTTCTGGGTTAATATAGGCCTTAGACAAATCCAATTTGCCTCCGTTGGACACTCCTCGTTTTTTTTTTCTGCTGCTGGAGTGGCTTATTCAGATGGGTTTGATGATAAGGTGCACGGCGGAGGCATCGTAACCACGTCTCCAAGGAGACATGGCTGTACACACGCCGAGGCCTGAAGGAGTGCGAGCACACAACCCTTCTGTATGACAAGGAGCAGGACTCAGGAGACAATACGGGTGTGGGGAGAAGAATAGGAAAATTTAAGGAAAGTCTCCATGATTCTGGGCTATTATCTGAGGTAATAAGAGTAGCACTGCAGACAAGGAGTACAGATCGCCATTTTTTTTTTTTACTGCCCCCTATTCTCCCACTGTCAGAACTCAATGCTGCCCTGATATACACGGCCTGGACTGCTGCGCTAACATAATAGAGAGGACTCATGCACACGCACAGCAGTGCTGATAATGTATTTCAATGCAGCTTTATTCCCTGACAGCAGAGGATTGGGGAGCAATAGGGAAAAAAAAAATAAAGTGATGTGGACTCTTTACGTGCAGTACTATAATAGTCCAAGATCCTGGTGACAGATTCCCTTCAAAGTATTTTTTAGTTTTTTTGTTTTTTTAACTTTTCTATTGCTTATGCAATGCAAATAAATTTAGCAAAGCAGTACACAGATGATCATTCTATCAGTCCCTCTCCTGAGGAGCTTGCAATCTAAACCCCTGTTTCACAAAGGCCAATTTTACACGAGCATATCCAGTGCGAGAAATACGCTCTATCAGACCATCCTGAATGGACCGTGGCCCTATAATGATCTATAATGCTGTGTGTTCCTGCCTGACCTCAACTCTAATGATTTGTACTGAGGGCATTATGCCAGTACTATTCTGATACACGAGGCGTATTTCTGAACACCCTCATGTGAAATCGGACAAATAGTAGGGTTAATCATTTCATAAAAAGCCATTTCACCTATCGATATGTGTATGATTGAAAGTAGAAACTGAAGAAACGGGAGAAAACCAAGGACAATATATAAACTCCATGTAGATGTTTCCATTGATCAGCTTCAAACCCAGTACCCGAGTCTCGTTACTGTACTTGGGAGTAGTTCTCGAGTTGTCTTTGCCCGTCAATATACCTTCTATTCTGCCCACAATTGGCCCTGGTTATGTGGCGGTACAGTTAGGAAATGCTGGGTGATGATCTATCCCTGTGTGATTGCTGTAATACATGAATACTAGATAGCTATTAATTTTTATTTTATTTTTATGGAAATTCTATATAAGACACGCAGTATTCACACTCCATTAAAATGCACTCAGAAAAAATCAGTGTGCAAAGACCCTGCACGCTGGCACGCGGTCTCTATGGGGTCTCTAGGATTAGAAAAACATGGCTGCTTTATTCCAAAAACAGCTCCACACCTGTCCATGGATGGTTTCTGGTATTGCAGCTCAGCTCCATTGAAGTGAATTGGGCCGTGCTGTAATAGCACACACAACCAATGGACAGGTGCGCTGCAGTTTTTTAAGGAACACAAGCTCCTTTTTTTTAGTCCTGCACAGCCAAATATGTTAGATAGATGCCAGTAGGTCTCCCCTTACAGGATATGTATAGCAGGTATCTGGTCCTTTTCTTCCCAGGAAAATAGGCATCTAGCAGTGGCTTTTAAACTGTTCAGAACACATGCATGCTCAGCCGAGCCAAGCGTGCATATGTATGGAGCATTTGTGAGAGATAGCTGTTGCCCAACCGCTATCTAATGTGTATGGTCAGAATTACAGGCCTCTAGGCACTTCATGTGCCGTCATACCGTGCCTTCCTGGCACCCCATATTCTCCCCAGATGCAAAGCTTTAGAATAACACCACACCACATTTTTTATTTTCTCATGCGTTTAGTATAAACCCATGAGAGGCAGCAGTGTGTAAAATTGGGGACACTTGGAGGTTCATACCAGGCCACGGGCACCATACAGCATGACACTGCCATGTGAATGAGCCCTAAAGGTGGAATTGGTACAAACTGAGTAATCCTAGGACATGTATGAAGTGTCATGGGTATGTCTGGTTTGTCACAGCAGTGTAATATACCTATCAATATCCATCTAAAGAAAATTTCTCTTATATAGGTGCAGTAGGTTTATGACTAGTGGGATCAAGGAGGCTTGACCGATGGGTCCCCTACAGCCCCAAACCCCATTATAGGGAATATGCAATGTGAGAACATATAAGTCAGCAGGGGGCCCCTCAAATCCCCATATAATGTGCATATTTGTCCTCTCACCAAACCCTCCCTTCTGCTACGAGTGACCACTGTAGTGTCCACACAGGAAACCACTAAAACCATCCCAGCCCACAGTGGAGAGGGGCTGGGAAACCTCCATAGCAGAAAGCCTAGGACACTGCATATGAAGGAAGCACCCCCTGCAATTGTGACAAGAGGGGGCATTAAACATTTCCGTTTAAGCACCCGCCAAAGTATGTTTAAATAGCTTAACCTCTCACCCATCTACCTCTGTCAGCAGTAAACTTCTGACAGACTCCCTTTAATTACCTTGATCATGGTTTCAACATATTCAAGATTGGTAGCCATCTTGGGAGCATCTTCTTCGTCTCTCATACCCCAAAACCCGGGCACGCCAGACAGATGCTACTACATCAGGAGGACGGAGCAGCATGTAGTGACTAATGCACGCCTGTAGGCAACACGAAATGGGTCGTGTCTGGGGATGTTGACCTGTTATACCAAAGAGACACCAATAACTCACTGCGACTGGGCGGTGGGGGTCGGGGATATCACCATTGGATCTCATCACAATGACAAATAAGAAATCAATTTTAGACATAGAAAGCAACAAAATAAAAGCATAATAGGTTTTGAATGTAAGGGAAGAACAGTTGCGCCGGATTGCTTCTTTAAACTGTGAAGGAGGCCCAGGATTTACACAGGAGCTATAGAGCATCCCGTCATTTACAGTTTTTAAATATTCGGCAACTAAGGCTACTTTCACTCTAGCGTTTTGGATTTCGTTTGTGAGATCCGTTTCAGGGCTCTCACAAACTGTCCAAAACGGATCGGTTCAGCCCCAAGGCATTCTGAATGGATAAGGATCCGTTCAGAATGCATCAGTTCGGCTCCGTTCAGCTTCTATTCTGTTTTGGAGACCTTCAATCGAGATGGCGGCGGCCAGCTTGTCTCGATCAAGCGGATGAGCCAAGTATGTTTTTTTTTGTTTTTTCCCGCCTTTCAGGGAAAATCGAGTCGCTACCATAAAGAACGAGGAAATTTGGCTTTGTGGCGAATCGAATTTTCCCTTAAAGATTCGCTCAACACTAGTCATCAGTATAAAAGTCTCCGAAAGCCCCTTTAATTAGTTAAAAAATGGATAGGACTCCTACATTGATAGTGGAAGAGAGAAATCAAAAAACCTGGCGCTCCATGGTGAAATACGCATGCACTAGAGACCTACAACAGCGGGTAGGTAATGAGGCTCACCAGATAGAGTTGTACACATGCAGGCACAACTCTGAGAAGGCCATGGACCCTCCAAAGGAAGGAATGAAGGTAACCGCAGAACCCCATGTCGGTACTCCAGAAGGATCCCTGAAGCTAGCAGAAAAACGTCTAAAAGAAGCAGGTTGAGGAGCGTAGGATTCCAGGCTCAGTCGCTTTATTCATGTAACGCGTTTCAAAGCGTGCTGCCTTCTTCGTTAGACACAGTGAAGGCATAGCATGAAACACAATTTATACAAGTTCAGGTTACATACAAAACCAAGAGCGGATAAAGACCGGAACCTGACAATAAAAACGTATAAAAATATTTTTACACTCAATAATAAACACAAATAGGATAAATGTTAATCAGCAAATAATACAATAAAAAAAGACTGGGAGTAGCGGGGGAGAAGACAGCAGGCAGGAACATGAAGTCCTCAATGGGAACTGAAGATCTACGAAAACAGGGATCCCAGGTCGTTATGACTGAGGCACAGGACAAAATAGGATATTCCACCCAGTGGTAATTAGGCGTTATATTCGTTTCATCAGCCAGATATATTAATGCAATTATCAAAAACCAAACACCAGTCATCGACCAAACCAAGAGATAAGTAACCCCACCAAAACCAGCCTTACAAGCACCACTGGCCGCCTCCTCATTAACCCCACCTCGTTGCCATGGAAGCTCACAATGACAGCACAACTACTCCCATCATTGCTCAAGGATTTTTATAAGCAAATCATCAAAACATTGCAGCTGCCAAATAGGATTACAGCTTATTAGTAGGGAGGGAGCATGGACGGCTAATCCTGAGCAGGAAGAAGCCATATTTCTGATCAAGAACCCAGCAAGAAGATATGACTGTTATTGTTATATTATATATTATTGTATATCATAAATGTAATATCAATGCAGCTGTTGTCACTGTCGTCATGCCCAGTAGCAGGTGGCAGCTATTAAATCTCCTTTTTTAATTGGTTGGTGAGGCTGGCCACCTGAATATAATAGATTATATACACCGGGGACCCCTGCCGATCAGCTGAGAAGACACCGATGCCCCTGTGGGCGCTGTGGCCTTCTCCGCGCTCACTAAGCACAGCGCTGTACATAGTAATCGTTATCAGACTCCCACCGATCAGATACTGATGACCTATCCTGAGGAAAGGTCATCAGTTAAAAACTCTCTGAAAACCCCTTTAAGGCCTCATGCACATGACCGTATGTATTTTGCGGTCCGCAAAAAATATGGATGACGTCCGTGTGCATTCCGTATTTTGCGAACAGAACAGCTGGCCCCTAATAGAACAGTCCTATCCTTGTCCGTAATGGGAACAATAATAGGACATGTTATATTTTTTGGCAGAACGGAAATACGGACATACAGAAACGGAATGCACACGGAGTACCTTCCAGGTTTTTTGCGGACCCCTTGAAATGAATGGTTCCGCATACAGTCCGCAAAAAAAAACAGAACGGAAAGAAAATACGTTTGTTTGCATGAGGCCCAAGTCTAACTTTTCTGTCTTGAGATGTTGCTCCATTTTCTATGCCGCTACGCTGAGACAAGTTTTGAGACTTTTTTTTAAAAGTCGCACTTTATAATCTGGCTGAAATTAGTTTGCAATCAAATTGCAAAATTTGAGCAAATAAGCAAAAAAAAGTAACAAAACCCTTCTGTATTTTGATACTTTTTGAAACACTAAAATGCAGGGGTTGTCAGCTTTTTTTTATTGATGGCCTATGCTCAGTATAAGACCTCATGCACACAAATGTACTTTCTTTCCGTGTCCGTTCCGTTTTTTTTGTAGACCGCATGAGGAACCATTCATTTAAACGAGTCCGCAAAAAAAAAACCAGAAGCTACTCTGTGTGCATTCCGTTTTCCGTATGTCCGTATGTCTGTTCCACAAAAAAATAGAACATGTCCTATTATTGTCCGCATTACGGAAAAGGATAGTAATGTTCTATTAGGGGCCGGCTGTTCCGTTCTGCAAAATATGGAATGCACTCAGATGTCATCCGGACCGCAAAATACACATGGTCGTGTGCATGATCCCTAAGATATTAATATCAGATCAGTGGGGCCCGACTCCCGCCACCCCCGCCGATCAGATGTTTGAAGAGAAGGCAGGGCTCATACGAGCGCTGGCTTCTCTGCTCTCTTTACCGACTCGCTGCAGCAGTTGCAGTGGTGATCAGGTGTAATTACAAGTATGGCGTCCCCATTCACTTCTATGGGACGGCTCTGTAGTATTCACTTGGACAGAGCTGTAATTACATCTGCTCACCAGTGCAATTGCTGCAGCGAGCAGGTAAACAGAGCAGAGAAGGCAGGCTGGTCTCTAAGAAGATTCAGCACCTTACCCAAGCTGAAAACGGAGCTCCAGCTCAGAGTAATGCCCAAACACAGTCATTTAACCCTTTGATCATTGCAGCGTGATCAGTAGGGGGTCTCTTTTGATCTGGTCAGCAGGTTACTGGGGCGAATCTGTGCAGTCAATCCAGAGGATCTAGAAAGGACCCCAGGACCGACTTTACCCTATGCTTGCTGGAAGGGTGCATAAATTGGCAAAATTAGCTTTTTTCTGTATTTCAAATTATATGAGTTGCACAGTAATTTACATGTATCCCCAAAAGACGTCTAGAAAAAAAATGTCCTGCGTAAAACAATTCATCATACAGCCACGTTAATGAAAATATATAAATAAAAATGATGGCTCTTGAAATGTGGAGAGGCCCTCCCCAATAAAAAAAGTTTAAAAAATCAGCGCATCAATCATATCCAAACAGGCCATTAAGGGGTTGGTTAAAAATGTATTGCCACTAGATTTGGCCTTTAAGGGCATAAAGGTGGTTCTGTAGCAATCGTTTGTGGAATGCCCCAAGAAAAAGCTCCGGAAGCATATAGCAAACATATACGTAGGCCCCCATTCAGCCTTTTTAGCCTCTACTGGCCGGGTATATGGTACCTTTCCTCTGCTGTATGGAACACCTCAATCTGCTGTGTTACCCCATACAGTAAATCCAGTAAAAGGAAAGACAGTGCGTGGTATACGTTTTCTTATCATGGGAGCCTAGGTGCAACGGATGGCACCGTATAACAATATGCTGGTACACATCAAAATGTAGTCATGGCAGGCGTCTTGTACCGTGGGATGTGGTGGTGTGCCAATCCTTTCAGTTACTCATGTACACGACATGATGAAACAGGATTTCAGTAAATGGATGTTTGAAGAATGGTGAAAGCCACCGAACAGGAACTTATTAAGAGCGTAACATCACATCTTCCTCCACTTTTCATGTCTTACACACACACAAAATCTACATTTATCAACATTAGGTTGCATAACAGGTTACATAGAGATTCTTTTATGAGTACCGCCATTAACGGTGCACCGGCACTGCTCACACCGCCAGGCTGCGATTCTACAATTGACATTAAAAGTTAAGCTATTGACTGTCCTATGGCAATTCATCATTAGGAAGTCTTTCAAGAAGAAAGGGCCAATCTCAGAAGCCAAAACCGCAACCCAAGTCATCACAAAGCCATTATCAGTGGGGCAGCCATATTGAATGTCAATAAATGTTAATAAATAATGGCTTTCTGGCTCAGGAATAGGGGGCTAGAAAGCCATTGTGCCAATTTTTGTACCCACTATTTATTAGGAACCAAAAAGACCCACGACTTCAGGATTGAATGCCTTTGCCGGCGACCTGTGGTATAGCCAGGAGAGGTCATCAATATCAGAATGATGGGGGTCTGACTCCCAACAACCCCAGCAGTCAGCAAATTGAAGGAATTACAGAAAAGACACCTGAACACACACAGCTCCGTATTCTGTGCAGTGGCTGTGAATGGTAGTGCAGCTTTTGAATGGGAGAGAGCTGCAGTACCATTCATCGCCACTAAGCAGTGTACGGCGCTGTGCTGTTCAGGTGCCTGTTCCTGTACAACATGGTCCCTTCAATTAATTGATGGGGAAGGGGCTGAGAATCAGACCTCACCAATCAGATATCAACGATCCTAAAGACAGGACAAGCATACTGAAGTCCCAGAAAGCCCCTTGACATAGTCACTGGGCAGGCAGCCATGTTATCTGAAGGCGGCACTGCCAAGACACCTTACAATAGATCTACCAAATTTATTCTCAACAACCTGATTGCTTGAACGAGACAGATGAGGATTTTTGTTGTTTTTTTTAAACTTTTTTTCATAATTGAATAAATCTAATTTGTGTGTTCGGCTCTGCTTTAATCCAACCGTGGCATTTAGAAAAAAAAAAGGTCCTGATTAAAAGCGCTGAGGGTGAACGATTTCCACATTTATAAGGAAATTAAATATGAAACAAAAATGTCAAGTCGTTTGACATTAATACGTATATTAAAAAATTACGGTAAAGGCTATTTTTTTAAGGAGCACTTACGGAATACTTAGTAACAAAGCAAACATTAGGAGCTTGAGAGCCGCGCTGAGGAGACTTAAAGAGGGCGACACTTGATCCAAATGAGCGTCTTAATGATCTACTTTTCTGGATGCTCGAGTGCCATATCAACAGTAATGTGTCCGTGTGTCTTAAAATATCTGACATTCAGTGACACGGGGCTGAATATAATTTTGGTCTGTATGGCGTTGACCACATTATATTTTCCTACTTTAAACAAACACTATTGGTTTTACTCAAAAGCCGCAGACAAGTACAGTTACCTTTATGTGGTCGCTACACGTAGTTCCCCTTGCAGCCATTTTGTTGGCTTGATTCCTGCTGAATTCAGAGGAGCCACTTAAATTTACCGATTGACTGAATCAGAGAATTTTACAACAAAGTTCAAGGGTCGCCTCATAATTTCCTTGTTTTATTCTTGCTCTACAAAGATTGTCATTGCTCCCATCGGTCCCTGTCCCCAATTTAATTTGACTATGTTTTTGGAATATGGGAGGAAACCAGAGTACAGAGAGGAAAGCCTCACAAACACAGGAAGAACTTAGAAACTCCATGCATATGTTGTCTTTGGTTGATTCAAACCCAGGACCCCAGGGGTGCCCCTAGCCTTTCTGCTGCCTGAGGCGAAAACTAAAATGGCATCCCACCCAGCAATCATTGCCCACGGCCCTTCCGCTGCCCCCTCTTGCCCCTACCTGGTACTGCCTGATCGCCTCATTGGTGGGGCACCCCGGCTCGAACCACTAATTAGCATGTTACAATGCCCGATTGGTGGGCACTGGGCATCAGGGATTGTAGTAGGTTAAAGGGGGTTTATATATACAGTCATGTGAAAAAATTAGGACACCCTTTGAAAGCATGTGGTTTTTTGTAACATTTTTAATAAATGGTTATTTCATCTCCGTTTCAACAATACAGAGAGATTAAAGTAATCCAACTAAACAAAGAAAACTGAAGAAAAGTCTTTTCAAGATCTTCTGTAAATGTCATTCTACAAAAATGCCTATTCTAACTGAGGAAAAAGATAGGACACCCTCACATGTATTCCCTCTTAAATTGGCTCAGATCTCACACAGGTATATCACACCAGGTGCACATAATTAGTAGATCATTACTCTGCATGTTGAATGAGGCTTGCCCTATTTAAACCTCAGACATTTAGTTTGGTGTGCTCCTGACTGTTGAAGTGAGAGTGAGCACCATGGTGAGAGCAAAAGAGCTGTCAGAGGACTTCAGAAAAAGATTGTAGCAGCCTATGAGTCTGGGAAGGGATTTAAAAAGATCTCCAAAGATTTTGAAATCAGCCATTCCACTGTCCGGAAGATAGTCTACAAGTGGAGGGCTTTCAAAACAACTGCCAACATGCCCAGGACTGGTCGCCCCAGCAAGTTCACCCCAAGAGCAGACCGCAAGATGCTAAAAAGAGGTCTCCAAAAACCCTAAAGTGTCATCTCGAGAACTACAGCAGGCTCTGGCTACTGTTGATGTAGAAGTACATGCCTCTACAATCAGAAAGAGACTGTACAAGTTTAACTTGCATGGGAGGTGTGCAAGGAGGAAACCTTTGCTTTCCAAGAGAAACATCGAGGCCAGACTGACATTTGCCAGAGATAAAGTTGACAAAGACCAGGACTTCTGGAATAATGTTCTTTGGACAGATGAGTCCAAAATTGAATTATTTGGACACAACAGCAGAGGACATGTTTGGCGTAAACCAAACACAGCATTCCAAGAAAAGAACCTCATACCAACTGTGAAGCATGGAGGTGGAAGTGTCATGGTTTGGGGCTGCTTTGCTGCAGCAGGACCTGGTCAGCTCACCATCATAGAATCCACGATGAATTCTACTGTGTATCAGAAGGTGCTTGAAGAACATGTGAGACCATCAGTTAGAAAATTAAAGCTGAAGCGGAACTGGACCATGCAACATGACAATGACCCAAAACATACTAGTAAATCAACCAAAGATTGGCTGAAAAAGAAGAAATGGAGAGTCCTGGAATGGCCAAGTCAAAGTCCAGATTTGAATCCCATTGAGATGCTGTGGGGTGACTTGAAAAGGGCTGTACGTGCAAGAAACCCCTCAAACATCTCACAGCTGAAAAAGTTCTGCATTGAGGAGTGGGGTAAAATTTCCTCAGACCGATGTCGAAGACTGGTAGATGGCTACAAGAACCGTCTCACTGCAGTTATTTCAGCCAAAGGAGGTAACACTCGCTATTAGGGGCAAGGGTGTCCTATCTTTTTCCTCAGTTAGAATAGGCATTTTTGTAGAATGACATTTACAGAAGATCTTGAAAAGACTTTTCTTCAGTTTTCTTTGTTTAGTCGGATTACTTTAATCTCTCTGTATTGTTGAAACGGAGATGAAATAACCATTTATTAAAAATGTTACAAAAAACCACATGCTTTCAAAGGGTGTCCTAATTTTTTCACATGACTGTATTAGATCGGACCCCCGCCGATCAACTGTTGGAAGAAGCCTCTGCGCTCAACAAAGCTCTAATGAGCACTGCGGCCTCCTCACAGCATACTGAGTGCAGCGTCATACATTGTATAGTGGCTGTGCTTGGTATTAACGTGAATGGGACTGGGCTGTGCCTAGGCCATCTGACATCACTGGCCTAGGAAGAGGCCTACGCACTTACGGAGCGCCACGACCTCTTTCAACAGCTGATCCCTGGCGTCCCGGGAGATGAACCCCCGCCGATCTGATCCTGAGGATCCTGTAAACCTAGCCGGCAGGTGGGCCCTGAGGACTGGAGTTGAGGAACACTGTGTTAAAGCATCGTCTTGGTCCAAAGGGAGGGCTGCGGGCTGTCCAACCAGATTGTTTCAGAGATAAAAAGAGGTGTAAAAAAAAAAAAGGACCGTAAAAACATGGAGGTCACATGGCAGCACGTAACATATACATTTGAGAACCACATAACAATAAATATATATCAATGTATTTACGGTGATCTATAGAAGACAAAATTATGCATTTTTGCTGCATAATATTAATATGAAATTTTACCTAACTGTATCCCAAATGGGTGCGTTAGAAAATAAGGCGTCACATACTGCCTATCCACATGTATAGCTACATCAACATAACCGTAAAAAAATAACTACCGGAAAAACAAAAATAACATCTTTTGGTCCACAATGGAAATATTGACTGCAAAAGGTCATAGAAAGTGAGAATGCCTGGATATCCTCACACGAGGATTACTGCTGGATTCGGGACCTGATTTCTCTGTCCAGATCTGAATTTGGTCTAGTGAATGAGGCAATGATGGTATCATTTTTTAGATGGCTTTTCATTTGGATTCATTGTGAATACATACAGTGATGTATATCTACTGCCATTCCATTCAGAGTCTATGAGACTGCCGTAGATAGCTGAGCACCGCTCAACTGCTGCTCTGTTGAAATAAGGGACATGGGACCCCTGTTCTCATCCCCGGCAGTCAGACCTTCACCAATCAATTATTTGCTACTCTGCGCTAGTATACGGTCTTCCTGGGAGAACCCCTTTAAGGATGCTTCCCTCATCACCTAGTGCTTCAACTATGAGGACCTTTTGGTGCCTCTACTGTACAAAGCTGTATTGTTTGGCCTTGACCTACCTTGTTTCTGACCACATTGCCTTTCCCATGTACAACCAAATTCTGCTTGCCTCGACCCGTGCCCGTCTGACTATGATTTCTGCCCGCTGCCTCTGTTCCATATTTTGATGTCTTCAATGCAAGCAATTGCTAATGGAGCCTACTCTTATGGTAGGAAGTTGGGGATTCCTTTTGCTAAAGTCCATACCTTCTTCAAGTTGTTAAGAGTGAATATACATTCTCATAGACTCCACTCCGTGGTATAGACTTTGTCAAATTGGTTAGCAACCCAGTGGATCCACTTCATGACCAGTACAGTCCAGTATGACATCAACGATAATAATGTAATTATGTTCTGTAGAATATCTACGTAAAAATATTAGACAGTCCACCTCATTTCATATTGTTGTGTGGGTGGCAGATTGCACAAAACTTTGCTTGTCAGACAGTCCTCCACCTCCGGGGGCATCATGGAAAGCTTTGTTTGTCTCACATTCTTATATGCATGTATGGTATTTAGGTGACCATAGGGTGATGGCTAAAAATCCCCCAATGACAAACAAAAACTTCCTGCAACGCAAAATAGGACTTCAAGGTCATTGTGGAATGGAAATATGGGTGCGAGACCCAGCCAGGAGTCCTGACGATAAAGATCTTGACCTATTTAATAATGACACTATGTAGCCGTATGTGTCCGTGCATTGCAGGGCATGAGCTCCACCAAGTCTTTGAAGTTCTGTTATGGTCAACATCAGCTCGCCACCGCAACGTGACTGGAATCTGGGTTAGTAGGACCAGTTTAGGAGATACGAAGAAAAATCAAAAGGCGAGAGTCTTTCCAGACCACACAAATCCATCCTAGTATGTACATGTCTATATAGCGCTCAGAGATATGCGACAAACAGGATGACCGTAGGCCTTCTTCTAAAAATGAATGCATTATTCAGATAAACAAGAATATATAGGCTGATTCATTTCTTTAAACAATCAGTTAAAATGTATTGTTTTACCCTTGTCGGTCCTTATAAGGCACTTTTAAGCTGACATGTTGTAAGTTTGCCTGGTTAGTTGTGGTGATCGATTGCGTTAAGGCTGGATTCAGGCGAACAATGCTAAACCTTTCCTTGTTCGGGAAACAAGGATGAGTTTTCAACAGAATGCACACGGATGACATCCACTTTCTTTGCATATCCAGTCACCTGAATGAACGAATCTTGTGGGAAAACTGGAGCCAGATGGTGCAGACCGATGGTTCGTGCAGAAAATCGCTCATGTGAATTGACCCATTGACTATATGTGTCAGTTTACAATCCAGGTTTGTCTGTTCTACACTCACATTGCACCCTGATGTGAAAAGTGGTCATCTGAATGAGCCTTTAACCATCAGGATGGGGAATGGCTGACCTTTTCAGATAAATGGATGGTTCCCTTACTGAAAATGACTTAACAGAGGAAGGGAGACCCTTGGGTGACTTTTTGACAGAAAAGAAGGCCTATGTGAGCCAATATGGATGACAATAGCAGCAGAAGGCAGCTACCGTCCTAATAGAAAAAAGTCCCAAAGTACATACAGCTGACTTTATAAGAGAAAAGACCTACACAGTTGTCGTGCCCCATGTCTCATGGTTTTATACGTACGGTCTTATTCCTGTTATTGCAGTGTGTTGGGTTGTGAAGTTCTTTCCCGCTATCTCCCTGTAGCCAGGCTCTGATCTATTCTGATCTTCCTTATTCCTGCGCCTGCCTGACATTTTTCTTACATGCTTTGTACTGTCCTTTCACCTACTGTTTGAGCATAATTGCCAGGATTCAGCCTCATCTGGATTCTTCATATGCATCATTTAGTGGAGTTGAAGCTCTCCTGCAGCCATATTATCTCATGAACCTTAACACTTGCTGCCTAATTTTTGAACCAGAACAGTCATTGCTCAACAAGTTACCACTTTTGGCTGGGGTTTCTCTTTAAAGAGGTTGTTTCACCTCAGAGATTGGTGGCGTATCACTAGGATAAGCCCCCAACCTCAAATAGGTGCGGGTCCCACTTCTGGGACTCACTCCTATCAAGAGAAGAGGGGCCCCCCAAAGTGAAGGAAAGCACACCACACTCTCTATTAATTTGTATGGGAGTTCCAGAACTTATTTTCAGAACTCTCGTAGAAATGTATAGAGGGCAGCTGCACTCCGTTATCTTTTGAGGGTCTTGTTCTGGAGATAGAAGTGATTCCCCAAGGGAGGACCCGCACCTATCTGACACTGGTGGCATAACCTAGCAAGGTGAGAAAACCCCTTTTACTGTCCCCTACTGTCACGCTTCAGTGTGGGAGGGAAACCCACACCGAATGTAGGAGGGAAAGAGGTGAGGGGAAAAGGCCTGGAAAACTAGGGAAAGCAGATGGGCACCTCCTAGAGAAACCCTAATCAAAGTCCTAACTGACTGCAAGTATGAACTAACCCCAGAGGTAGGGGACTTCATACACAGAAACCTAAAGTCCTAACTCACCCTGTAGGACCCTGGTACTAAATGTCAGAACAAGAGACAACCTGTTCCTCCAATCGGTAGGACGAACAGGAGTCTCCCTCAGGCCTAAACACAAATGGCAGGGAAAAGAGCAACACAAGAAAACCCAAACAATAAACAAAAGGGGAACTTAACTTCAAATGGCTATGGAAGCATAGGAACTCTGCCGAGATCCAAACACCAGCAATCCACAACAAGACCTAAGCTATAAACTGCACAGCATGGTGGGAGAAGCCACAATAAATAGGGAAGGTTAAATGACCACATGAGCAACACCTGAGGCAAGGGGTGTGGTCATTACCAGAAACGACACAGACATGAATTGATGCACTAGGATCCTGTCAGATCAAACCACGTGTTGCCAGTCTCACTGATCTCCTGGCACCTTTCACGGGAATGTTTGTGACACCTACTAATGTGAGTCTGTGCTTTAATTGTAAGCCATCATCGAGACCACCACCAGAAGACAGATCTGCTCTCTCTATCCAGCATGATCCTTAGCATAATCACTGACGTTTTAAATCTCTAAGTTGTCTGAAGAAAACCTAAAAAAGGAAAAGAGAAAAACTTTGATAACTTTTTTCAACTACAAGTTTCCATTCAATCAAATAATCCTTCTGGCAGATAATTTCAAGACAGATTCTTGCTCGTTATTGATGGGAAAGTCATTAGTAATTGTCTTCTGAAAAAAAAAAAAAGAGAAGTTTTGAGAAGTGAGCGTAGACTGTGACAGATGAATTATTCAGCCAGGCTCACTGCGAGATGATAATCGATTCTCCTTGATGCAGTGAAATCATCAATTTGTGACTCGGGGCTCACTGATCACAGCCGGTGTCACCATTTGTACAACCAATTAATGCCGAGACTAGATTACTCCTTAACATCAGTATTTTTCTAAGCAGATGCTTTATATTTCATCAGTCGGATGTGCCACAAGATGGATTTGTTTCTGTAAGTATCGAGAACTGGGACACATGCTCTGTAATGCGCTGTGCCTTCAGACTGATGGAAACCTCAATTAACTTTGAATAAGTAAGATGCGGGGGCGCACTGCAAATAGTGAGGTCCCCAGATGATTCCTAGATAAACCTTCTCTTCATAGTGTCATTTGAAAAGCAAGCTGAAAAGGGAATAGCAATTCTACCCCAGATAATAAAAAATAAAAATCTGTGATAAATAGAACTTTTTATCTTAGTCTTTTAAAGGCTATGGGCAGGTTAGGGCGTTTTATTGCAATGCCTGTATTACAAAACAGAGTTGCAATTTTTTAATGTTGCTTGGATTATCTTCTGCAGCCTGCTTGTGTCCCCATACATTGCAGGCTGCTTGGTCGTGTTCAGTGTGAAGTCCATCGGATGACTTTTTGTTATGGTTCAATCTCTGACCTCTTTCTCTTAAGCTGACGAGAGATAGAATCAAATGAAAAAAAACATCTTAAAAAGATGTCAACTTTACGAGCATTCAGAAGAGCAGAGAGAGGGGGGGATACAGACCGAGAGTTTGATGGATTTAACATCGAGAGGGATTGAGCAGCCTGCAATGTATGAGAAGACATGCAGGCAGCATTAGACAAACCAAACAAGGTTTTTTAGTTTTTTTTAATAATATGTTTTATCCCATAATTTAGCCAATGCAATAAACTAGAACTTTGCAAAAAGGCATAATTATGGAGGAAGCAGCCTATTCAAACGAAGGGTCTTGGGAGTTGGCCCCACCACCCTATCCTCCTAAGCATAGGGCATCAATATTACAGTCCCAGAAAACCCCACTGATAAGGTGGGGGTGGTAAGGATCTTTATCTGTTAGTCATTCTATTCTGTCTGTGGAATTTATTTTGCCAAAGAGGCTTATTGCAGACTCTTTTTCATCTTCCACTTTGACGAGCTGTTATAATATGCAGGAAATGCCCTACATGCAGACGTACATCACTCGGACCTGTAGGCACACAGTCACTGGCATCCCTGAGCCATTTAACAGTCACGCCTATTTCACCCGAAGATTTTACCAGCTTGTCTGGTTCCTGGGCCAGAGGAACATATCATGGCACTACCCTAAACAATGCATCACATAAATCATGGCTCAGGCAGGGTTCAAGGGCAATCATGATGCACGCAGAGGATGAGCCATTTTTGGGCTGAACCAGTGTTCCTGAGAATACAGCTGAGACATGAGTCACAGGAGTCTGCACTTCTAATGAGCCAAACTCAAGTGGCAAAAGGTGGAGATACCCAAATGTTATTTTCAATTCAACTTCTCATCAGATTTATGTGACACCATTGAGCTTGAACTCAGTAGTAACATCAAAGCAACAGATTTCCAGCTTTCATGAAAAGATCCACCTTTAGGGCCACTTTAATAAGTATACTATGGAACTGCATAACTAGCAATTACCTGATCTCATCTTTGAGTCAGTTCATTAACCAGCAGGAACAATGTAATAAATACTTGTCGGACTGAGGAGAAGTCCCTGCACAGTCCTGCAGAAGCCTGTACTATATATTCTTAGGGCAATGCTGACACAAGCTATAAGATCTCCAGTGCATTAAAGGGTTACTCCTACCATTCTATAAAGCGATCCCCATGATCCTGAAAATGAAAGGGATACAATGCTCGTATAGCGCTGCATTCCCTTCTAAATTTGCAAGGAACCACAATCAAAATGGGGTCATGCTGCATCCATTGTACGGCGGGTGTGTAATACCCCAGAGTGGTATTACCATTTCTTCAAACCTGCTATTGTCTCTTTATTCCGGTTCATTTGACATTGCATTCCTATTATTGCTATGAAAATGTTCATGTAATGTGCCTGGTTCACCAGCATATATGGCAAATAGATCCTTACATAGAATGGAACTTACCATTCCATTCTCCCCCTTTTGGGCAGAAGTGGGCTAGTCCTGTTTGCTACCAGAAGGAGGGGTGGCAGTTCTAGATTTAAACTAGATAGTGAAGTTGAGAAGACATAAAAGATGTAGCAGCAAGGGGAAAATGGCTTCCGCAGGAGTCTCTCAAAAGGGAAGTAGCTCAAAGAGCCCCCTGACTCCTTGCTAATTTACTTACTGAGTGTCAGAAGGGGGACAACAGCCAAAGGCACCCTAATCCAGGGATACTAGAACCGACCGAAAGTCCAGTAACCAGACCCAAGCTGAGTTTAGCACAGCAGAGAGAGAAAGCAGAGTTAAAAAAGTGTGCCTGCCAGATTATGCCAAAGCCTGCTGGGACCAGGAGAAAGCCTGAATGTTGTCTGGATTCAAGTTTATGCAAGTAAGGGCTCTCTCCCGTATTACGAACCGCATTTGTGGATCCGCAATACACGGGCACCATTCCGCATCACGTTTGCGGACCCATTCATTTCAATGGGTC
This sequence comes from Bufotes viridis, assembly GCA_033119425.1. Lineage (NCBI taxonomy): Eukaryota > Metazoa > Chordata > Amphibia > Anura > Bufonidae > Bufotes > Bufotes viridis. The sequence goes on along the minus strand of CM065598.1, from coordinate 96,319,307 downwards.
CACAAATCCGGAGATGTGGAATGGAATGACGGAACGGAACACTACGGAAGCACTATGTAGTGCTTCCCTGGGGTCCCATTCTGTACTTCCTTTCCGAAAAAAGATAGAACATGTCCTATCTTTTTGCGGAACAGGCAGATCGCGGACCCATTCAAGTCGCAGGTGGCTAGGGCTCTGCACTTGGGGGGTAAAGCTGTAAATGGGATAAACCTGTGTTGTATCCCCTTCATTCTGAGAATAGGAGAGATGATATACTCTAGCATTATGCCATCACATTATAAGATGGTAACATCGCTTTAATAGAATGCAGATTGCAGGGAACAGAGCTCGTGTTCTTCTGACTACTGGCAGAGGAGACTTGAATTTCTCCAGCACTATTATCTTTAAAAAGGCTATGCCTTGGAAAGAGACCCAAGGCATAGCCATGACAGTTGTTTTTTGCTGTCCGCAAATCGGGATCCGTGAAAAAAAAAAAATGATGGTCCATCAGTTTTTTGGGAGGATTCCTTTGTTTTCACAGATCCCTTGTAATAAATGCCTATCCTTGTCCGCAAATGAGAAAAAAGTAGGACATACACAACTTTTTTTTGCTGAAGGGAAATAAAAATTATTTTTTGCCAACCTATTGAAATTAATGGGTTCCTATCCAATCCACAAAAAAAAATGAAACGGAAGCCGAGAAAAACTGTCGTGTGCATGTCGCCTAATACAGTGTTAAGGCTCATGCACATGACTGTTTTTTGTCATCTATTGTGGTTCGGATGCGGATCCATGCTCTTCAATGAAACCGCAAATGATGCGAACAGCACACAGTGTGTGTCCACATCCGTATGTCCGTTCCGCTGCCCCGCAAAAAAATAGAACATGTCCTATTCTAGTTTGTTTTATGGACAAGGATAGAACAGTTCAATAGCAGGCAGGACGTTCCGTAAAATGCCGAGCACACACACCCAGTATCAGTGTTTTGCGGATATTCAATTTCTGGACTGCAAAAATGTCTACGGCCGTGTGAATGAGTCCTTATTATGGAATTGTTAACCATGCTGTCGCTTAACTTTTTTTTTTAACGCTATATACACATAAGATGGGTGCACTGCAGATTTTCTGAAGCAGAAAATTGCCCAGCAGTAAAATCCACATGAAATGCTGTGAAATTACTAGTGTAAGAGCTGGCAGCAGACTGTGCCCTATACCTTGCAAAATGTGAAAACCTGCAGCGTAAAAGAACATGCTGACGATTAACAATCTGCGCCGCAGGTCACGTTATGTATGTGTTCCACTCTAAAAAATTTCTGCAGCTTGTGGATAAGATTTTAAAATCTTCTCCTCCTTGCTGTTGCAGTAATAGGCTGTGCCTTTTTCAGAACCACACCAAATTCGGAATAACAGACTGTGGGCATATTCACATGGCTGTTCAACACCCAGTGAATAATGGTCGTCCAAAAATAGGACATGTTCTATTTTTGACAGTTTTTACAGACTGGTGGCCCACACATCAGTGTTCGGTCAGTGATTCCCATCAGTGATTTTGAGCCAAAATCAGGTGCGGCTCTAAACACAGAACTGGAGCAGATCTTTGCACAGTTTTGCAGTTGTATTTTCTGCAGAAATGTATGCATTGAACGCTACCTTCCATTGTTTTCAATGTGAAATCCAAACCATAAATTTTTCTGAAAAAAAAGCAACATGTGTTTCTGTTTGAAAACCACCGCAAATGCCTGCAGATTAGCCAAATTGTATGTCAGGTTTGATGGATGCACCCGCTGCAGAAATCCTAGGCACATCCTTAGGGCTCGTGCACACGAACGTATGTATTTTGCAGTCCGCCAAACACAGATTCGCAAAAAATACAGATGACGTCCGTGTGTATTCCGTATTTTGCGGATCGGAACAGCCAGCCCCTAATAGAACAGTCCTATCCTTGTCCGTTATGTGGACAATATTAGGACATGTTCTATTTTTTGGTGTAACAGACATAAGGAAATGGAATGCACATGGAGTAACTTCCGTTTTTTTTGCGGACCCACTGAAATGAACGGACACCAAAAGAAAATATATTTATGTGCATGAGCCATTTTTCTCGGATTTTGCTATTTAACCATCTGAGCATGCCTTAAGTATCTGGTTCATGGTCATGTGGGGGTGTAAAACCACCTTATGCTTTTTTCGGATCTGCTAGTAATTAGACACAAGTTGATACGACCCGACCTACTGAAGATACATTATCTGCCCTCATATATGCAAATGTAATACCCCTACATAAAAATATATACCCAGCACATCCCTACGCATTCTATCGGGTGCTGTAAGCCTGATCATCTTGTGGAAGGTGTCATGCAATATTTTGGCTTGTGAGAGCTCAGGATGTGGTCACCCCTCGCAATAGGTTCTCCAAGTGTCCTCTCGTCCGTTACTCTGTGTTGCACTACAAGTCACAATGTCCTGAAATTGCAAGTAAACCGACTTTAGGAGTTTTGTAACTGAATGTCGAGAATCATCCTGTATTTGTAAATTCCTCAAGTTGTCACTCTCACACATGCAGAGGCTACAGACAAGATCTATACCAAAGATGCCGGCCCAGTACCCTACCATTATAATTACACAAGCATCAAATGGGCACCAGCAGTGGTGTGGGACCCAGGAGCTTTAAGTCAGCCATATTTTAGGTGTCCTTCCCGAATAGCTCTGATTACCATCAATATCATCTTGCCCCAGGCTACCTTGTTTCTGCAGAAGACGTTACATATAAGTGGTAGGCGACTGGTTCCTCTGATGGTGAGCAAAGCAGTGCAAGACGGTGAAGAAGTGAGCAAGTTGTGTGCTATGGATGGTACTATGGAGAGGCTGACTCATGCTGTCATGGTGGCACTTTGAGGGGCAGTGACTGTCACTGTTATTGGGCACTCATGGCATCTGAAAAAATAGTGCACTTTTATACTGCATCTGCACTGTCGTTTGTCGTGAGGAATAGAAATAGGTGGATGCATTTAACCACAGTGTTGCATCCACCACTTAGACACCCATGTTCTAAAAATGAATACTACTTTTTTTTTTGCTGGATGCCGCTGTATGAAACAGTGGCAATTACTGCTCTATTCCGTGCAGGAAGAACAGGGACCCTGGTGAATACCACTGATGTATGTAACTGTATTAGCACTACAGTGGCCAGGCTTGGTGGGGCCCCAACACTACACTAGCTCCGCCAGACACCATTTTGGTGTCACCAAGTGTTGCTGCTCTTTGTAGGGGTTGGTAAGACGTGGTGCATTCCAATGGGAAATAAGTCCAGAGAGTCGGGGTTTGCAGTAAACCAATGAGCTTCTTTACTACAGGCAACGCACTGAGCTGCTTCTGAAGTCTCCTCCCTGGCAGAAGAAGGGTTTGATGCTGAGGAAAGGCCTGAGCTAGCTGTCCCTCTCTCTCTAATGGGCCTAAGAAGGCTGATAGCCTGGCCAAAGGGCTGGTGGCTCAGGGTCTACGGCTCAGTCATCCGGCTGAGTATTGCCATCTCAGCATCTTCTTCTGGTCACTCGTGCAGCCTGGAAGAGTCTCTAATACTGAACACTGGTCCCTATCTGCAGACCTCTAGGGGCACTGACTGCTCTCCTTATATACAGTTTCTAACTAAACTAGGACCTTCTAGTGGGAGGGATGGAGTGGAGAAGCACAGCCTAGCAAATACAATGTTATAATTCCAGTCCGCCATAGACTTGTATTGAGCCTCAATACAATCAATGAAGAAGACTATGCGGTCTAGACAGAGCTAAACCAGATAGTAAGTAGTTCACTGTGTGCTTTGTTTCCCTCCAATACTTAGCTCTGCATATTCTCTTAGGCCCCTTTCACACGGGCGAGTATTCCGTGCAAGTGCAATGCGTGACGTGAACGCATTGCAACCGCACTGAATCCAGACCCATTCACTTCTATGTGCTGTGCAGATGAGCGGTGATTTTTATGCATTACTTGTGCTTTTACACGCAACGCAGGCCCCATAGAAATGAATGGGGGTGCGTGAAAAATCGCATAGCATCCGCAAACATAGCATAGCATCCGCATAGTTGCTAAGAGATGATGTTAGTAAATTGATTAAAGTCAATTTACTGTATTATTTTCCCTTATAACATGGTTATAAAGGAAAATAATAGCATTCTTAATACAGAATGCTTACTAAAATGTGCCTTGAGGGGTTAACATTTTTTTTTAACTCACCTCATCCACTTGATCGTGCAGCTGGCATAGTCTTCTTTCTTCTTCTTTGAGGACCTGCAAAAGGACGGTGACGTCAGTGCAGGTCCTGCTGAAGGTCCTCAAAAAAAAAGAAAGAAGACGATGCCGGCTGCGCGATCAAGTGGATGAGGCGAGTTAATTTTATTTATTTTTTTAACCCCTCAAGGCACATTGTAGTAAGCATTCATATTAAGAATGCTATTATTTTCCCTTATAACCATGTTATAAGGGAAAAAATTAAAATCTACACAACACCAAACCCGAACTTCAGTGAAGAAGTTCAGGTTTGGGTACCACATTAAGTTTTTTATCACGCACGTGCAAAATGCATTGCACTCGCGCGGAAAAAACTGAACAATGCAACGCAATCGCAGTCAAAAGTGACTGAAATTGCGTGCACACTCGCACGGGTTTCCCGCAATGCATCCGGAACAAATCCGGGGCGCCCGTGTGAAAGAGGCCTTATAGTACCTATGGAAAATTACTAGCTTCACAGTGTACAGGTGGAAAGTCCCAAAGACTCTGAGTGTTAGCTGGCCGTGTATTCACCCTTTTCACAGTGTAGTGCACAGGATATATTACAACAAACATATAAAATGTAGTTCTACAATGTAAAACAGTGTAAGTGTAAACAACAGCATACATCTTAGTGCAAGTCAACCCTTCAAAGTGCAATAAAGTATGGAGTAGATGGTAACATGGTAGTAATAGGGGCAAATGGCTGTAGTCCAAAGTATCCTTAGGCCCCTTTCACACGAGCGAGTTTTCCACGCGGGTGCAATGTGTGACGTGAACGCATAGCACCCGCACTGAATCCTGACCCATTTATTTCAATGGGTCTGTGCACATGAGTGTTTTTTTTCACGCATCACTTCTGTGTTGCAGCATGTTCTATATTCTGCGTTTTTCACGCAGCCCTGACCCCATAGAAGTGAATGGGGCTTCAGTGAAAAACGCATTGCATCCGCAAGCAAGTGCGGATTCAATGCGTTTTTCACTGCTGATTGCTAAGAGATGTTGTTTGTAAACCTTCCGTTTTTTATCACGCATTGCGTTCAGTTTTTTCCGCGCGGGTGCAATCGCAGACAAAACTGACTGAACTTTCTTGCAAAACGGTGCAATTGCACCCTGAACGCATCCAGAGCCAATCGTCACGCTCGTCTGAAAGATGCCTTACTCTAGGGCACTGCATGTATATGGCCCATAGGCTCCCATATTAACAAAAAAAATGCATATAAAAAAAAAAAACATTATACAAATGTACTAGATGAGGCACCCTGTATACTGGTCCAACAGGGGCCAGAAGGACACTCACCGGGTGAATGGGGGTGTCTAGATATTTGTGGTGCACACGCTGGACGCTTTCCTGGCACTGCAGTGTGAATGCACCCTTATTGAGTCACATAATTATGTTATCCAAGAAAAATGGCTGCTTCTTTGCATCAGCAACAAGTGCGCCACCAAATCAAGTGATCAACCTAATTTAATTTGCTGATGAATTACACTGAAGACATGATAAAGATTAGATGCCACCAAGATAAACTAGAAGCTTTGTTTTGCAATGGTCGTTCTGCCGTGTAGCAATATATGTCCACAGCCAGGCAATTAATCTCCATGTAAATTCCCATTACAGAGTCCTGACTGTGTGATATACGAGAGTCTTCGCCCAGACTGTAGAGATTGATAACGCACTGCCATTTTGAAGCCATGAGATGGAAGAGATACAGGGAGGAAGTGTCGAGGCCTCCAGATCCTATCATCTCCACACAGCTGGCCCTACAGGAAGTCCAGTGACCAAGGAGCCTGCAGGAGCCAGACGTGGGTCTAAACCTCTGGGCTGGTGTTCTCGGTGATAACAGGGCTGTGTTTACCGAGAGGCTTAGCTGCTGCTTTATGCTGTGGACATCCAGCAGACGGATCCATAAACCAAAGCCATCAATTAACGTGTCATTGTGGCTCTTAGCTCTGAATTTACCAGCACAATCATCTCCTATTTCACAGATGATAAAGATAATATCATAAGAATAATGTAGAAAGTGTCACATGAGACCCATCGTGGCTTCTGTACTACCCTTCAGTGGTCTGCAACCCGTGACACTCCAGCTGTTCTTAAACTACAACTCCAAACGTGCTCTGATACCCCATCCACATGTACTCTTACTGATGTTGGTAATGTCTGAATTCACCATTAGGCCCCATACACCTCAACGGCAAAACACGGATGCAGTTCGTGTGCCGTCCGCGTTTTATTTGCAGACCTATTGCTTTTAATGGGTCTGTGGCCTGCATTTTGTGGACATGGTTTATCTTTTTGCACACAAATGATCCATGTGCTTTCTGCATTCGTATGTCAATCCCACAAAAAGATAGAATGTGTCCAATAATTGTCCGCAAAATGAGGACCGCGGACCTATTGAAGTCAATGGGTCTGCAAACAATGCCTATGCAACACAGACCACATCCGTATTTTACAGAGCCGCAATTTGCGCACTGCAAAATAGATGCCGTCGTGTGCAAGGAGCCTTACTGATAGTTCCCTGGGTTGTACCGTAAAAGGTTGGTCTTTTTTCAACCTATAACTATGTATAAAACATTTAGCAAATTTCTAATGCACAGTATGGTATGCTTCTGTCCTCCAGTACAAGATCTCTGCTTGCTGGGAGTGCACTAGGACAAGCAGAGGTTGAATCCTGCACAAATGTAAAGGGGTTGTCCCACCACGCAGGATATTAGTGGGGGTCCAAGAATGAAGTGATGAAGGCCCGCTAAGGGGATACATTCTTATGGCGGACAACCCCTAGACTAGATACCATTGTATGTAATCTAGACCAAGGATGCTCAACCTGCGGCTCTCCAGCTGTTGCAAAACTACAATTCCCGGAGGGAGGTTATACTGGGGTGCATTAAGTGTTTAGTTCACTAGGTCTGCTGCAACTTTTTCATTCACAATGCTATTCCCCCACTAAGGGCACTTTCACACTAGCGTTATTCTTTTCCGGCATAGAGTTCCGTCGTCGGGGCTCTATACCAGAAAAGAACTGATCAGTTTTATCCCCATGCATTCTGAATGGAGAGAAATCCGTTCAGGATGCATCAGGATGTCTTCAGTTCAGTCTTTTTGACATTTCAGGACGGAGGTAATACCGCAGCATGCTGCGGTATTATCTCCGTCCAAAATTCCGGAACACTTGCCGGAATACTGGTTCCGGCATTTTTTCCCATTGGAATGTATTAGTGCCGGACCCGGCATTCAAAATACCGCAATGCCGGATCAGTCCTGAAAAATATATATATATAACGGATCCATCTCTCTGCATGACAAGCGGAGAGACGCATCCGTTCTTTCAATGCATTTGTAAGACGGATCCGTAGCCAGATGCGTCTTCAAATGCTTTCCGTTTGCATGCAGATAGACTGATCCGGCAGGCAGTTTCGGCAACGGAACTGCTTGCAGGATCACTCTGCCGCAAGTGTGAAAGTAGCCTAACCTGGTCATTAGTCATGGCACAAATCTTACAGAGCAAATATATATCTAAAGACAGGATCGCAATTTAAGAGGGACTTGCTCAAGTATATAATACCCAAATTACCCTGAATACCCCCAATTAAAGCATTTCCCAATGCTGCAACTAAACCCTCATACAGGAGTAGGGTCAATTATTTAAAAAAACAAAAAACGAGTCTCATACTTCACATATTGCAAGGTCCGGCTTCATTTCAGAAAACACAGAAAATGCTGGCGAGAATTCCCTTTACAGTAAATGGTATTGTTTCTAGCATTCGAAGGGTTACCACGGTCAGTGCATGCTGAGATCAGCATCAGTTTCAGCAGAAATCTTAGTGGGTCAAAGAGTAACAGACAGAGATAAGCGCCCTCCTCTGTGCTGCATGTACTACAGTATGTGTTTGCTTTCACCCATTCACTCAAGGCTAAGACAATATGGGATTATCTATGAGGGAATGGGAAATATAACACGTTGGAAAACTGTACATTCTGTTCCAGGCTCATTGATTGAATCACGCCACCATTTTATTTTTGTCCGGTAAGGTCTGTCTTTCTGGTGTCAAAGAGTTTAGAATAGTTAGGTGGCTTAGGGCTCAGGAGTATTAGGCCCCATTCACACGTCCGCAATGTTCGTGCGGAACGGGTGCGGACCCATTCATTTTGAATGGGGACATGATGGATGCGGAGAGCACACGCATTTGCAGAGCGCGCCGCCGATCTTCCGGCCGGCGGCTCCGCAATAATATAGACCTTGTCCTATTCTTGCCCGCAATTGCGGTCAAGTATAGGCATCTCTATGGGGCTGGCGGCAAGGTGTGTTGCGGATCAGCCTAAAGGATTATTGATGCTTCTGTAGGGGAAAAAAATCAGGAATACTTTTTCTGCGTCCTCCCACAATTTACTGCACTACAACACTTTCCTATCTTGGAGGATCTGAAGCAATTTTCATCCTGAGATTCTTGGTTCATGAATGTAATGCAAGAAGCAACCAAACTCCTGTGACAGAGTGAGCATAGGGAGAAAGAGAGGGAAAGGACTCAGGTTCTGGGTCAGCTGGAAGGACACCACAAAGGATGCTGCAGTCCATATAAAAACGCATTTATTAAGACCAACGTTTTAGATGCCGGTCTTAATAACCCCTATATCTGGCGGTGGATCCGGTGAAGTTATGAAGAGGCCCCAGCCTCTACATAACTTCGGCGCATCCAGCGCCAGTCTAAATTTAAGCTAGTTTTCTTGCGGTCTTACATTCAGACCATTTTCTACATCTAAAACACCCACTTTTTTTTAGACCTGTCATAAGCAGGGAAAAGTCGCATATTGCGCAATCTGCGCCAGAAATACGCCTAGTAAAGGCATATTTCTGGATGATTGTAGAAAAGTTTTGCATGGAAAGGTGGGAAAAAAGTAGAACTTTTAACACAAACACACAATGCTATAACTATAGGGAAAACAACACTATACAGCACCATCAAAACCTCAGCCCAAGTGTGAAGCACGGTGGAGAGGGCGTCATGGTTCGGGCTTGGTGGAGGGGGCAATCTTTTGGGCTGCTTTGCTCCTCAGTGCCTCTATGCCTTGTGATCACTGAGGGAACAATAAATATTAAGGTGTACGAAAACATTTTCAAGGAGAAAATAAGTGCAGATTCCATGACCTCAAGCTGAAAAGATGTTGGGTGATGCAAGATAATGACCCAAAGGATACAAGTAAATCAACTAAAGGATATCTGAAAGAGAGGATTTGTGTTTTGGAATGACCAAGTCTGTCACTTCTTATGGAGATGTTGTGGCATGACCTTTAAGTGGTTATCTGGGAATTTAATACTAATGGCCTAGCCTAAGGTTAGGTCATCAGCATCGGTTCGGCAGGGGTCCGACTCCCAGCATGACTGACGATCAGCTGTTTGAAGAGGTGGCAGCAATCCGTGAGTGCCTAGGCCTCTTCCTAGTCCAATGACTTCACCATATATCGGTCATGTGGGCTAAGTGATTGCGATAGAGCTGCAATACCAAGCACAGCCACTATACAAATGGATGGCGCTGTGCCTGGTAAGCTATGAGGAGGCTGCAGTGCTCACCGGAACTCCCTTGAGTGCAGCGGCCATTTCAAACAACTGATCACTAATCTGATACCAATGACCTATCATAAGAATAAGCCATTAATATTTAAATTCCCAGATTACCCGTTTACGAGTCCTGACCTTAGGCCTATGGAGGTGCTCTGTGCACATGCAAGGCATTCCAAAAATATCTGACACACATTTGCAGGGAGGAATGGTCCACAATTTCTCCTCCACATTGTGTAAATCTTAATTAAATGTCTACTGGAGGTGATCGCTGCTAAAGAGGGATCTACAGGTGATTAAAGGGAACCTGTCATCAACGTTATGCTGATCTCGGGTACAGTGTTCACAAGGTAGTGAGGGTGGCACTGCTCCACTCTGTATAATACTTGGCATAAGAAATAGGCGGCGACTGGGACAGCTAGTCGATCAAAGTCAATGATGGTGGTGCTGAGCAAACAACAAGATATATATTGATGTTGTCCACATAGATGAAGAAAAATTAAAAGCCGGCACTCACCATGACTTGAAAAGGTGCTTGATACTTTATTGGATCACTTACATGAAACAAGGGCCTGAAGACTTATGCCCTGGATAAAGGGTCTGTCAATGCAAGTTTTTTTCTAGTTTTTCCTCATTATTAAATAGAACCTGTCATCAACGTTATGCTGATCTCACTGAGGGCAGCATAAAATAGTGACAGAAATGCTGATCTCAGCGGTGTGTCACTCATGAGCTAAAAGTAAGCGGTTGCTGAGAACCAGAATCATAACCATTGCAGCCCAGGCCTGGAAAAGAGTCAAATCTACCTGAGAAGAGTCCTGGTTATTATAATCTCCTGCTCTCCCGTCCGTCTGCTGATGACTGGCAGTTCTCTCCTAGAGAGAAAGGGAGAAAACTAGGTAGAATCCGGTCAGTCATGAGCAGGAGAGCAGGAATCCATGAATAACCAGGACTCTTCCCAGGTGGCCGGGACTCTTCTCCAGGCCCAGTCTGCAATGATTGTGATGTTGGTTCTCGGCAACCACTTACTTTTAACTTTTAAATGACGGAGCGCTGAAATCACCTCGCCTGTCTCTGCTTTATACTGCCGTTAGTATGGACAGCAGAAAGTTAATTAAATGTTCCCTTTAAATTCCAGGACTCCCTGACCTTTTCTCCTGCACTGAGACTATTTCCCATTTCCATGTACAGTAAAAGACATGAACCATACAACTGTTTGTGATATTGCCTTAGATACATTGTGCTCGTCTCTAATTGTGACTTTCTGAACAATCAGACCACATTGTATCAGTAATCAAAACAGAAATCAAAGTCATTCCCAAAGAGTAACTTCCTTTTCCTTGCAATTGTAGTGTGTATATAGCTGGCAGGATCTAATGGGCACAAATGCAATGTACACCGACACTAAGGGAAAAACAAACTTCATTCATCCAACTTGTCTGTTTTTATGGCGCAGACAAAAAAATTAACCAAATAAACTGCTGCAGAATAATGCTGCCCAGTAACTATAATTCCTCCCTATGCCAGTAAAGTCAGCATGACGGGAAGTGCCCAACCTACTTTATAATTAAAACTCATCCTGCTGATCATGTCCTATTCCTTATGAGTGACAGTATCTTCATTACCATCTACTGAATCCACTCGTTCGCTACTATGGTTACATTAGTACCAAGAGCAACCGAGCTGAACACATGCAATCAGTTTCAAGGCCCATAATCTCCCTCTGAGCCGCCCATCACCTGGGTAAAGTTTTTTTTTCCCTAATACAAATCAACTATAAGACATAAGTTTGACAACGCCATGGTATATAATCCTGCTGATAACAGGCTTAGTCATCCGAACCATACATGCCAGGTAGGCTGGCACCGCGCCCGTTTCATGATGGGAAAGGGAGTGTAAGCTGCCGATGGGCAAGGCTAGTAATGACCCATCTTTACTATAAGTTTATTAAGTTTATTTCGGCTCTCATATGACTTGCCCCAAGCTGTCCGGCAGCCAAGGCTGAGGTTAGAAACTCTAACATGTGAAAGACTTGAAGGTAAAAAAAAACAAAAACCTTACTTCAGAGCTGCATTCACATTTTCTGGTGGTTGCTATTGGAAACAGCAAGCTTTTTTTTAAACTTCTGGGTTGCAGAGGGGCAGTAGTTCTTCTTACATCAGATTACAGTGCAGCACCTGGTATAAAAATGGCAGAGTACAAGAGTAAGTAGTGAATAATAAGAGAAGTGCGGTATCATGTGTGCAGCACCTGGAGTGGTCAGGCGAGTCCTCCTGTAGAGCCGGTCATACTGTGGTGATAACACCCTGGACCGCCTTACATGACCGCTGAGGCCAATGACTGGCCTCACATAGTCGATGATGTTATCACTGCAGCTCCAGAAACAAAGACTGTTTGGACCACCAGCGGGGGACTGAGCAAAAAAAATCTCATTAATAGTGCTGAATGAGTGTGATATTTCCCTTCTCTGTGTCCAGCACAGTGCCATTCCAGCCTTCAGGTAAGTTATTGGTAAGGGTACATTGGTGAAAAAACATAGGGGGTCATTTACAATAAGAACTACGCCTATATCAGGTGTATTTCTGGTGCAGATTGTGGCGCAGTAATGGTACAGTGTCATAAATGCTTCAGATGAGAATGCCCCTTTACCAAGGGTGTAGCGAGAAAAGGATGGGCCCCATAGTAAACTTTTAAACGTCCCCTTTCCTCACCATGTGCAAAAAATAATGCGTTATTCTGTGAGTGGTACGATTAAAGTGGTGCGAAACATGTAATGTTTTTCTATTTTACTATATTTGTACAATAAATGCACATTTTATGAAAAGCACAGGATAGGGACATGGTACAATGTAGACTTTACTGATGTTTATGTGTGTGGTGCAAGTGCTGCTGAGACTTATTCTATGCAGAGATCCAGATGCTGAACATCAATCAAGTTTGCTCTCTGATTGATGCAAAGGAGGGGATAACATGCACACAAATCCATGTTACCCATTCCTCTGGGTCATGTATAGTAGTTACACTGGGAGAGCACTTCCCCTCCTCCATTCTGGCGGAGATGATAGCCATCTGAAGGGTGGGGGCTGTTTAAGCTACTCTATCTCAGGCTGTATAGCAGCTAGAGATATGGGCCAGGTCTTGCTTTAACACTGAAAATCTAAACTTTGTAGCCACAGTATAGCCAGAAATAGAACCTTCAGAAACCATGTTAAGAATTACATGTTAAGTACCATTTGCAGATCTCACTCACAACCCAATTTCTTTAGGCTCTATCTCTGGCTGAACAGTGATGGGAAAATTGTAGCAGCCGCTTTGGCTGCACTCGTGACTTAAGCTGGCCACATGTATTAAACATGTTGGGAAAACCAGTTAATTTTGGTGACTCAGCATCAAATTTGTATGAGTTCATCCCAACGCTCCAACAGTGGAAGATGTCTGGAGAATTAAAGGGCATTTGGATTTCAATTGCTCAATTCTTTAATTTTTGGGGGGGATTGCAATTGCCAGGGGTGTCTAGCCGAGCATGCACATTTCTGGAGTGTTTGGCTGACCGCTTTCTAATTTGTATATCCTACCTTGGTTAACAGTGAAGAGGACATTGCACTCTCCAGAGTGCCACAGCTTCTTGACAGGGGTCTTGAAAGTCGGACCCCCACTGATCTGATATTGGCTACAGGGATTGATTACCAATATCTAAGCACTGCACAACTCTCTAACCGCTGTTAAAAATTGCAGTTTGAACTCAGCTACTGTCTGCATTCTGCCACAAGAGGAAGAAGAGTTCAACATTATGGCTAAAATTCCCAACACATACGATTTTCAGCCAAACCCACGTTTTTTTTTTTTGGGTCCGGCCAACAATCTAATGTGTATGGGGGGATTTTGACTCTGATGAATCTGTCAGAGAAAAAAAGGATTGGGTGCTTACTCTAGAAAAGTCTGACAACGGCCTCCTCCTCTCTCCCCAATGAAAATACAACATGCTTGACCATACTGAGCGTGTATATGCGCTGTGGGGTCGGGGGAGACAGCTTTCGGCTGAATGAGCACAAAATGACAGGAGTTTTCGGTACAGATATGTCCATCAATCAGTATCAGACTGCTCTATTATTAGATCACTACTACCCATACAATGAACAATCCTTAATAGAAGGATATTGGTGTGTTGATGCACAGCATGCACAATTCCCTGCTATACAGCACAAGCAGAAATATATAATGTCTGAAAATGTTTGAATTCCAGGACACAAAATGCCCTGAATATTCAAGTTGACTGCACAGAAATCTCTACTGCAGCCTGGGAGATGACATGGCCACTAAGGGGATGGCGCTGCCAGAGCTTACCATCAAGGAATCTGAGAATCTATTAAAAGAAACAAGAAGTTTTCTTGAGGCTGCTGCTAAGTAAGTGAAACAGATTGGTTCCCTCATTTTTCCCACAAAGATGACCAAAACATCATCTGATTTCTTTTTTACAAACCCCGAGCACTATGGGTGCAGAGATTTACATCAGTACAAAACAAATAGTCTATTGACAACTCCTCTAGTGCAAAGTCTTTAGATAAAGGGGATATACGACCTTAGGAGAAGTCATCAGTATCTGATCTTAGGATAAGTCATCAGTATCTGATTGGTGGGGGTCCGACATCCAGGACCCCTGCCAATCACCTGTTCAGGGAGGCTGTAGTGCTCTGGTGAGCACAGTGCCATCCATTGTATCACAGCTCAGCCCCATTCATATGCACCTCGGCCACATGATCAATGAGACATTACATGCCCTAGGGTAAGCGCTACGATCGCGTCAGTGTTGGACCCCCACAATCAGATACTGATGATCTATCCAAAGGATAGGCCATGAGTATAAGGCCTCATGCACAAGACCGTATGTATTTTGTGGTCCACAAAAGATACTGATGACGTCTGTGTGCATTCCGTATTTTGAAGAACGGAACGGCTGGCCCCTAATAGAACAGTACTATCCTTGGCCGTAATGCAGAGAATAAAAGGACATGTTCTATTTTTTTGCGGAACGGACATACGGAAGGAGATTGCATACGGAGTAACTTCCATTTTTTTGCGGACACATATGGTCCGCCAAAAAAGACGGAACAGATGCGAAAATGTGCATGAGCCCTAAAACAGTTGAAAAAACTATGTATACTTTCACAGCCAATGTTTTACTGCTACAATGTATTTAAAATAAGAAATAAAGCAACTTTGCAAATTGTCATTAATGCTTTCCCAGTTTTGCGTTTACGGCAGCTATGTAGACCTACGTTTCTCCATGGTAACAGAAAACAAACAAACCCTATGGTATGTAGTCTTTCACTGCAGCCGTACTCCATTCTTCACTTCCCTACTTTAAAATGGAATTTATTAAGGAGAAGTAGGGGACAAGTGACTGCAGGATCAGACTACACAGAGTTTGTTGTCTGTTACCACGGAGACATGTACGGTATGTCAGAGTAGTAGCAGACGACACAAATTGGTATGAAATCTTCAAAAAACAAAGGTGTACATAACAAATATATGTATATCTACAGCAAGAGGGAGAAGAAAATTAATTGCATCATGATGTAACATTAACGGAGCCAGACAAGCGTCGACGTAAAAACTGGCCATGATATGACCACATTCTAATTTTGTGAACCATTAAAACATTTGTTAAGAAAACTCACCAAATTATGTTTTCCATGCTTTCATGATTTTGTACACAGAAAATAATAGAGTTGTCTGAAACATTCAATCTCTTGCACGTTTATGTCGCCTGCACCTCAAAAATAACTCTAGAATTCACCCCTTTCTCACTATGGAAACAAAATATCTCATTGTTGCCCTGATCCATTCCCACCTGGATTACTGTAACTCACTATTAATTGTCCTCCACCTCTATAGATTCAGCAGCCAGGGTCACCCATCTGTCTAACTGCTAGTCCGATGCCTCCTCTCTGTCCTAAAAAAGAGACACCACAGCATTCAGAAGTCTTCAATATAAAGCTGTGATTTATTCACCAAAATAGTGCGACATAGTGACCTTTCATGGTCTTTTTTGTTGCTTGAAAGGTTGAAACGTTGCACTATTTTGGTGAGTAAATCACAGCTTTATATACCATACTTATGCATGCTGCAGTTTCTCTCTGCATTTTGGATAACGGGGGTTCTACAGGCTGGTACCACCACCAATTGCACATCTTTTCTGTAAGCGCTGCTACAACCCTTGTCGGGTCTATATCCACTCTGTGCCAGTCATTGCACTGGTTGCCCACACAGCATAAAATCCCATTTAAACTGCTTGTCCACACCCACAAAGCTCTCCACAGTGCTACAGCCCTCTACAC
Organism: Bufotes viridis; assembly: GCA_033119425.1. Taxonomy (NCBI): domain Eukaryota; kingdom Metazoa; phylum Chordata; class Amphibia; order Anura; family Bufonidae; genus Bufotes; species Bufotes viridis. The sequence goes on along the minus strand of CM065598.1, from coordinate 96,303,169 downwards.
CTCTTCCCTCATGTCTGTCTACCACCCTACCCATGCTCTTCACTCTGTAAATGATTTACTACTGACATCCATCATAATCCGAACCTCTCACTCCTGGCTCCAAGACTTCTCCCGAGCTGCACCACTTCTCTGGAATGCCCTACCCCTAGCAATTAGGTTAAATATATGCAATTTTAGGCACTCCTTAAAACACATCTTTTTTGGGTGGCCTAGCACATCCCCTGACCTAACTCCTCTCCATATATAACCCATCTATCATCAGTTCCTGAACCTGATCCTCAACCAAACTCTCCACTGCACCCAAAATCACTACAAATATTGTCTGGTGACTGGCTCATGCAGCTTTATATCTACTCCCCCTATCTTGCAAAAATGGCTGGACCATTGCACAAATTAAGCACTTTTACCTTTTGTGTCCCCCTTTCCCCTCAGAGATTGTAAGCTCTTGAGAGCAGGGCCCTCATTCCTCTTGTTCTAATTATTAGCTTGTCTGTTGCTATGTTATATATCACGGTTTTATGACTGGGAATACTGTGTACAGGTCTGGGCTCCTGTGAACAAGGCAGACATAGCAGAGCTGGAGAGGGTTCAGAGGAGGGCAACTAAAGTAATAACTGGAATGGGGCAACTACAGGACCCTGAAAGATTATCAAAATTAGGGTTATTTACTTTAGAAAAAAAGACGACTGAGGGGAGATCTAATAACTATGTATAAATATATCAGAGGTCAGTACAGAGATCTCTCCCATCATCTATTTATCCCCAGGACTGTGACTGTGACGAGGGAACATCCTCTGCGTCTGGTGGTAAGAAGGTTTGTACACAAACATAGAAGAGGATTCTTTACGGTAAGAGCAGTGAGACTATGGAACTCTCTGCCTGAGGAGGTGGTGATGGTGAGTACAATAAAGGAATTCAGGAGGGGCCTGGATGTATTTCTGGAGTGTAATAATATTACAGGCTATAGCTACTAGAGAGGGGTTGTTGCCTGATTGGAGTCAGGAAGGAATTTTTTTCCCCTAAAGTGGGGAAAATTGTCTTCAAACTCACATTTTTTTTTTTTGCCTTCCTCTGGATCAACTTTCAGGATAAGAGGCCGAACTGGATGGACAGATGTCTTTTTTTCAGCCTTATAAACTATGTTACTATGTTTATGTACATGAACCCCAGAATTGTAAAGCGCTGCAGAATATGTTGGCTATATATAAATAAAGATTATTATTATTATTATAAACATTCCCTCTGACCTTGTAGTTTTCTCAGATGATAGTGGATTGAAGTTTTGAATTGACTTGCTTTTGAACTATTGCTTTAACAATTACTGTGTAATTATTTCTTTGGCTGGCAGCACGGTGGCTCAGTGGTTAGCACTGGTGCCTTGCAGCGCTGGTATCCTAGGATCTGACCAAGGAAAACATCTGCATGAAGTTTGTATGTTCTCCCCATGTTTGCGTGGGGTCCTTCCGGGTGCCCTGGTTTCCTCCCACACACGTGCCGATAGGGAACTTAGATTGTGAGCAATGAAAATGTCTGTAATGTGCTGTGGAATATGTCAGTGCTATAAAACAGATAAATAAAATAAAAATAGTGACTAGCTTTAGGATGCAGTGGAGAGCTACGGGTATACTAATACTGCAGTAATAGTTTTAGATGGTACAGGCACCACAGATTTGGAAGATCCAGTCAGCCGGCATGGACTTTTGACCAGTAGAACAGCTGTACCACTGAAGGGCAGACATTGATTGGCGCCTCTGTAGACAGTGCACTACTACATGTACTATACTACTCTTTACCACCAGATGAGCTGCTGGTTTGGACCCCAGGTGAGGTTGGCTCTATTTTTTATGTATAGTCCATGGACAGGGGAGTAGCTAACGGCTCATGGGCCCTGGTGCAAGAGTTCAGCTTGGGCCCCCTTCCCTCAGTGTTTTCTGTGTCTTCTAATGCGGCACAAGGGTCTTTGGGCCCCCTCAGGCTCCTGGGCCCGGTAGCGACTGCTACCTCTGCACCCCCTATAGCTACGCCCCTGTCCATGGAATGTACTGTACAGGACACAGAAGATGCCCTGCCCTCCACATAGACATTAATATATAGCTTCCAGAAGCTTTTTCTGACTTTTATATGCAATGACTGGCTTTGATTTAATTTTCTTTAATCTTCGCTCTGTTATTTTAGGTTGAGTATATGGAATAGTTGGGATAGGCACTCAACACCTGAGACCACTCAGAGATGTTTTTACCATAAAAACTTAATTTATTGAACGTCCTGTAGCAACATAAACATACCTATCAAAGCGGATTCATAAAAATAAGAAATTAAAATAAAAAATAAGTGCAGATATTTATAACCACTCTCTAGGATGGATTATGTGTACGGTATGGGTGGCAGACCCTCAGACACCATATAGTAACCAATCTGTCAGCCATACAGTCCACAACACCACTGTGATGACCACCGTGGTGATAACGACCCAACCAATATACAGTATATCCTTAACTTCCATATATAGTAGTTCATAGGTGTTACATATTTATGGAGATTCTCCTTGGTCTACAGTAGGACGGTCAATAAATTAAGTTTTTATGGTAAAACCCTCTGAGTGGTCTCAGATGTTGAGAGCCTATCCCAACTATTCCATATACTTTCCTTTAATATATTGACAGGGTGAGTCAATACGATAAGAGCACGATATCCATATCAATAGAAGGGTGAGCCTCTATAATAATACATTTATTTTAGGTTTTCTGATCCAGTTACTAGTTTAGCAGAGTTTTGGTCTTAGGTCAGAATGGTTTTAATTTTCAATACTTTTCCCAAAATAAGTTGTGCTTAGGGGCATTATCTTGTTGGAAGGTAAAACTTTGGCCAAGTCTGAGGTCCGGATCAGGTTTTTATTAAGAATATCTCTGTACTTTTCTCCACTCAGCTTTCCCTCAACCCTGACCAGTCTCCCCAGCATGATGCTGCCATCACCATTCTTCACTGTAGGGATAGTATTGGGCCAGTGATGAGCAGGGCCTGGTTTCCACCAGACATGACTCTTAGAATTGAGAGCAAAAAGTTCAATCTTTGTTTCTTTAGACTAGAGAATCTTGTTTCTCATAGTCTGAGAGTCCTTTAGGTGTTGTTTTGCTAACTGTAGACGGCTTTCATGTGTCTTTTTAAAGAGGAGAGGCCACTTTCTGGCCATTCTACAGTACACATATAGATTTTGTGTAATAAACATGAACTGCTCACATGAGATGTGCATTTATTAGTAGTCACACACATTTTCCATAGAGAAATTAGACTTCCTTGGGGGGCAGATACTTTATGTGGGCGTTTTATGAACTTTAACTATAATGTTACCATGTAACATCAGTTTCCCGTTTCTGCCCATTAGTTGTAGATATGTCCATTAAAATGTGAGCACCTAAGGCCCCATAGTGTCATGTAGAGCTGTGAGGTAGCCGGGTACATTTGCTCATCACTGGGTCCTGTGCACAGAACATGTTTGTTTTCACAGATGTAGCATCGATCGTTTCACATTACCAAGACAGTGAGGAATTCTTGTTAATTTCCTTCACACGTTACGCCTAATGATACCACAGAAACCGTTAAAAAGTTCATGAAATGTATACTTGGAGCTACATCCACAGCCATTTTTATTAACATGGTGGGGACTGTAAACTGGAATTATATATGTGACGGCTGGCTGATTATCCATGGGTAATGCCTAACAGAGGAATTGTTAAAAATGTTAAATAAATGGATTATTCACTCGGTATTCAGACTTTGCATACTGATGTATACTCAGCATTTGGATAAAACTGGATTGTATAATGCGCTCTCATTGTATGGGCCCTTTTACATAGGTCAACAGAGCGGACAGTGATCAGGAAAGAGGAAGATAATTCCTCATCATTCCCCTTCGCAATAGTTGCATTTAGACACAGCTATAATCACTGCTATATGGGGATGAATGATCATTACTACGATTGTTTGTCCCCATACAGTTTGATCAGTTCCATTGTTTATTGGCAGCATATCTCTGTTGACACAGGGTAATAGGTCATAGACCCTGCAGCAAAATTTACCGGTGGTACTTTGAGTGGGGGGCTACCCAAGCCCTCTTCACCTCCACCAGATGGGTGGTACATAACAATCTGATTCCCTCCTATGCCCCTGGCCAGCGGCCGCAGGTGTCCTCCTGGATTCAACTGTATCGTCATTCTCAGCTGAATACTGTGGCGCAGATGGCAGTATTTTGTGCCTCACTGTGGTATTTGACTCTGCTGGGGCGGTATTTTGTGCCTGACTGTGGTATTTGACTCTGCAGCACAAAATACCGCCCCAGCAGAGCCAAACACCACAGTGCAGCACAGAATACCGCCCCAGCAGAGCCAATTACCACAGTGCAGCACAAAATACCGCCCCAGCAGAGCCAAATACCACAGTGCAGCACAAAATACCGCCCAGCACTGTGGTATTTGGCTCTGCTGGGGCGGTATTTTGTGCTGCACTGTGGTAATTGGCTCTGCTGGGGCGGTATTCTGTGCTGCACTGTGGTGTTTGGCTCTGCTGGGGCGGTATTTTGTGCCTCACTGTGGTATTGGGCTCTGCTGGGGCGGTATTTTGTGCCTCACTGTGGTATTTGACTCTGCTGGGGCGGTATTTTGTGCCTGACTGTGGTATTTGGCTCTGCTGGGGCAGTATTTTGTGCCTCACTGTGGTATTTGACTCTGCTGGGGCTGTATTTTGTGCCGCACTGTGGTATTTGGTTCTGCTGGGGCGGTATTTTGTGCCGCACTGTGGTATTTGGTTCTGCTGGGGCAGTATATTGTGCTGCACTGTGGTATTTGGCTCTGCTGGGGCAGTATTTTGTGCCTCACTGTGGTATTTGATTCTGCTGGGGCGGTATTTTGTGCCTCACTGTGGTATTTGGTTCTGCTGGGGTGGTATAGTGTTCTGCACTATGGTATTTCCGGCTCTGCCTGTCCCTGCCCACTTGTGTTGCCCCGCCTTCTGTTAATTTGGACCCATCTATAACATGGGGCCACTTTTATTTTTTTTCCAGGGCCATTTTAAGTTTCCAATCCGTCCCTGTATGCTACCATCAAACTGAAATTTCAAGCATTAACCCTTTTAGCCACTGACTTTTTCAAATTTTTTTTCCATATTTGCGTCTTCATTTTTCACTTTACAACTTTTTTTATTTTTCCATTCACATAGCCATATGAGGGGCTGTTTTTTGCAGGACAAGTTGCACTTTCTAATTCCACCAGAAAGTCCAACTGGGGTGAAATTGGAAAAAAAAAACGCAATTACGCAACAGTTTTATGGATTTTGTTTTTATGGCATTCCGCATGCGGTAAAACTGACCTGTTACTTTCATTCTACAGTTCAGTATGATTACGGCAATACAACATATGCATAGTTTTTCTTGTGTTTTAAAGGGGGTTTTCTGAGATTTTGATACTGATGAGTCTGATGACCTATACTAAGGATAAAGGCTACTTACACATATGCATTTTCCTTTCTGATATTGAGATCCGTCATAGGATCTTAAAACCATAGGAAAACGCCTAAGTTTTGTCCCCATTCATTATCAATGGAGACAAAACTGAAGAAGTAATCTGTAATTTTCAATGATACCATTTTGGGGTTTGTATGACTTTTTGATCACTTTTTATTGAATTTTATTTTTGAAGGTGAAGCAACCAAAAAAGCCATTTTGACTTTTTTACTACTGTGCGGCTTCCTCTGGTCACACAGGAGGACAAAGGCTGCTGTAGACAACATCCGACTGCGCAGATCCTCGCCGGAGGAGCTAGAACACAACTCGAAACACGCACTTGCGGGTTAAAGGTTTGCAATCAAAACACAAGGCACCCAGCGGCTATGGCACGCGCCACACTCACCATCCATGTACAGCGCTGCTCAGAAAGGGGTTAAAGATAAATTTGCTTGTTCGTTGGATGATCTGTGGTGCCTCCACATGGGCCAGTTATCAGTTACACATTTGTAAAAGGACATATTAACCCTCACACATCATAATGTAGTTAGAAAGTTAAACAACTTATACAACCTGACCTACTCCAGAGCTGCACTCACCATTCTGCTGGTGAAGTCACTTTGTACTTGCATTATATTACTTATCCTGTAGTGATCCTGAGTTACATCCTGTATTATACTCCAGAGCTGCACTCACTATTCTGCTGGTGCAGTTACTGTGTGCATAGAATACTTATCCTGTACTGATCCTGAGTTACATCCTGTATTACACTCCAGACCTGCACTCACTATTCTGCAGGTGGAGTCACTGTGTACATACATTACTTATCCTGTACTGATCCTGAGTTACATCCTGCATTATACTCCAGAGCTGCACTCACTATTCTGCTGGTGCAGTCACTGTGTACATACATTACATTACTTATCCTGCACTGATCCTGAGTTACATCCTGTATTATACTCCAGAGCTGCACTCACTATTCTGCTGGTGGAGTCACTGTGTACATACATTACTTATCCTGTACTTATCCCGAGTTACATCCTGTATTATACTCCAGAGCTGCACTCACTATTCTGCTGGTGGAGTCACTGTGTACATACATTACATTACTTATCCTGTACTGATCCTCAGTTACATCCTGTATTATACTCCAGATCTGCACTCACTATTCTGCTGGTGCAGTCACTGTGTACATACATTACTTATCCTGTACTGATCCTGAGTTACATCCTGCATTATACTCCAGAGCTGCACTCACTATTCTGCTGGTGCAGTCACTGTGTACATACATTACTTATACTGTACTGATCCTGAGTTACATCCTGTATTATACTCCAGAGCTGCACTCACTATTCTGCAGGTGGAGTCACTGTGTACATACATTACTTATCCTGTACTGATCCTGAGTTACATCCTGTATTACACTCCAGAGCTGCACTCGCCATTCTGCTAGGGAAGTCACTGTGTGCATCAATTACTTATCCTTTACTGATCCTCAGTCACGTCCTGTATACTCCAGAGCTGCATTCACTATTCTGCTGGTGGAGTCAGCGTGTCCATACTTTGCTTATCCAATACTGATTCAGAGTTAAGCTAGCCATATAGATCAGACAGCCGTTTACTGAATGCCCGTTCAGCCGACAGCTATTTCTCCTAATTCTTGAATAAAAAAAAAAAGATCTTCCTACTGACTTTACAGGGATATAGGATGATGATACCTCACTAACTGATATATAAGTTCAAAGTAGGATACATGATAAAACTTGTATCTAATGAAAGCACTAAAACTACCCCCAAAATCAGGGCCCAGCTGATCACAACAAAAAATAAAGCTAATGCATTCACAAGGTTGAGTTTGCGGTGACTCAAGGTGTGTCCGATATAATTTTTTCACCATGCCCAATACAAAAGCCACCAGGAAACAACCCCAAAACAGGCTCCGTGAGTATGAGTACATGCATGACATGCAGAGTCAGGTCTTCCGTGTGGTGTCCGTGTTACCAGCCCTAATAATCCATAGAAAATAGAGGAAAGGGGACTAGTAATCCCTTAAAAGCTCAACCACGGAGCACCTGTCCTGAAAAGGATCAACCCCATCTGGACCTCGCCCTAGATATGGTTCTTCACCCTACTATGTATCTAGCACTGACCATATTCCTCATATACAAATTAGAATTGTGGATCTAACGTCATTATAACTTTGAGGCGTAAGTTAGGATGCAAATCTTCAAGACTATGAACTGAATGACCATGCTGTAGTAAATCAATCATCTGGCAGTAAGCATGGGAGAGCTTATGTTCACCAACTAGAGATGTCTACACTGTATACATAAGAAAACAACATTGTCTTCTACGATCTGCCCATAGCATAGCTTGCTTCCAGTTCTTGTTATGACATGGTTACATAACCAGATGAACATTGCTGGCTGTTGACTGAGCACATCCTTTTACATGCCAGGTAGGAACGTGTTGGTGAAGGACAGTCAGCGACCACAGATTAAGGGCCACCCTCTTTGATTTGATGCAGATCTGACCACAGGATATGTGTACATTCATCTTTGGTCAGATAAGTAGATCGAGCTTCCCCTTTTCGGAAATCACCATTGAACAGGACCCCCGATGTGACATGGCCTCCCCCGTCCTCAGCATTAGTGGTTAGAAGAGCTTTCTTCCAAGCTTTTCTCGAGAAGGATATAAACATTACAGGTTTGTAAAGGTCCTGACCACAGATCAGTTATATGTCATAACAGGAAAGATGAGACTCAAGATATTTCTTAACCATAATTTCCATATTGCAGAGGATTCAGCTCTTTACATGTAACTGACAATCCTTATCTGTATTGCATGGAAAACCAAACATGTCAACATGCCCAATTTCTAGGCAGAAAGATTTGTCCCCGGAATCTGCTGTAGAAGTCCAGAAATGTAATATATATTATAGGCACAATCTTGTTGGACTTGTACGGTGCACCTTTCTGCTGCCTGAGGTGAAACCTGAAACACCGCCCGGCCTTCCCCAATGCCAATTTCTTACCCTACCCCTTCCCTTCGGCCCATGGCCCTTCGGCTCACCCTCTCTTGCCCCTACCTGGTGCTGCGTGAGGCAATTGGCTCATTAGTGGTGCACCCCTGTGTACACTTTTAAATAGTTATCTGTAGAATTATATTTGAATCCTGATTAATAAAGCCCTTTCAAATTCAGGACATGATTTCTATGGACGGCCATGCCTTAGCTTCTGCTCTGCGGTCCAGGAACCTCTGTAGTTCGTGCACTAACTTGTAGGATGAAATGCATTTCCCATCATTAAGGTTTCTGCAAATGTAAGGCTCACTTAATGGAGGCTCCCACATTGTTCATTGCCTAGACCAGTGATGGTGAACCTTTTAGAGACTGATTGCAATAAATAAGTGGGTTTTGGATTGCAGTTTGAGCAAAGTGCCAACACAGCAATTTAACCTGAATACTACAGTCCGATATAGTATATCTTCCATGTACTTTATCATTTAGCTATAATGCGCGGCCTATGCTGTTCATAGTGCGCCCTGCATCTAAGTCTAAGGCATATTGGTACACCATAGACTTTTTCCAGGGTGCGGGTGCCCACAGAGAGGGCTCCGAGTGCCGCCTCTGGCATCCGTGCCACAGGTTCGTCACCACTGGCCTAGACTATCTACCAGCATGGACTTTGTTTTCAGCTCCAGAGCTCACAGAACAGATAAGGGGAATATCACATTTACAGAAAGACAAGATGCTTCTGTGATCTTTAGCAGTGTAGAAGCAGTTCTTTTATCAGGCTCAGGATCTCAAGAGACACCCCCACTTCATCTCCGCCGTCGTCTGCCTCTTTGTTACTAAGGACGGATCTTACCTGACAACCGGCAGTGGAGTGCAAATTAGGTGGAAGTGAAACCCCTCTATTAACTAAAATTAACCTCTTAAGGACTTCCGTCCTTAACGTCTTAAGGACTTCCGCCGTATATGTATATATCGCACGTGCAGTGGGCGCCATAGCCGCCGGGTTTCTGCTTCTTTAAATAGCAGAGACTCATTGTACATGTATGCGATCACATACATTTTATCGTTCAGATGCAGTGGTCAAATGTGACCATGGCATCTGATCAGTCCGGAAGCAGAAGTCGCACGCTTCTGCTCTGGTAACAGCGTTCCCTGACTGAGATCGGGGAACCTGTTACATCTCTGAAATAGCTGGAAGCCTAGGTGCCTATTTCAGGAATATACCAATACAGGCCACTAGGTGGCAGCATTGTATTGTTATATTCCAAATGAAGTGTTCAATGATGGCTATAGAGCCAACAATGAACAAATGAACACAATGGGCATTCTAATGATTGCCAGTTATTATCACCCAAGGTGACTTTAAAAAAAGTAACACAAAAGTTTTTACAAATATAAAAAATAAATAAAAAAAAAAAAAGTTCAAATCACCCACCTTTCCTTAAAATAAAAATACTTAAAAAAAAAAAAAACATCAAGGGCATCACCCTGTGCGAAAATGCCCATACAAATAAAATACACCATTTGCCATATGCCATGAATATTGTTGTAACGGGAAAAAAAATAAAAACAGACAATTTGCCATTTTTTGTCACTTCAACTACCCAATATTTTTTTTTATTAAAAGTGATCAAAAAGTCGCACACACTTCAAATTGGTATCACTGAAAAGAACAGATCATCCCGCAAAAAAAATGAGCCCTCACACAGCCCCGTGCACATAACTACAAAAAAGTTATAGGGGTCAGAATATGGTGAATAAAAAAATTTTCCTCAAAGCTTTTAATTTTTTTTTTCTGTGTTAAAATGAAAGAAAAATTATACAAGTGTGGTATCGTTGTACCCGTACTGACCTGGAGAATGAAGAAAACAGGTCAATTTTACCGCATCGTGTACAATGTAAAAAAGAAAATAAAAACCTTTATCAGAATTGCCTTTTTCCCAATTCTACCCCATTTGGAATTTTTCTCGCTTCCTACTACATGGTATGCTACCGTAAATGGTGCCATTAGAAAGTACAACTTCTCTCGCAAAAAATAAGCCCTCACATGGCTATGTGAATGGAAAAATAAAAAAAAGTTAGGACCATGGGAAGGCGGGGAGTGAAAAAACGAAAAGTTTTTCCAGGGGTAGGGGTAAAATCGTGTGAAATTACAGTGACTAAGAACTGTGTGACAACACCGCACTTTTCAACAGCTTGTTTCTAGTCCTTTTTTTTAATTTAATTTTCCTCTGAATTTTATTTAGTATGCAGGCATACAGAAGATTTCTGCAATCAGAACCATGAGCATTTAGAAGACCTACCTGTTATGTCTCTCAGAGCAGGGGTGCTCCTAGCCTTTCTACTGCCTGAGGTAGACACGGCGCTCCATCTACCCAACGCTGATTTCTAACCCCTTTTTCCCTCCAGCCCCAGTGTTAAAGACATACTTGGAAAACATTACATACAGAGCTACAAAGCATACAGGGTAATGCAGCGCCACATACTGTGCCCACTGTGCTTCCCAATACTATACTGCAGAAACAGATAATCTCACCTCATTGGTGGTGCACCCCTGGCCTCACCTCGCCTCATTGGTGGTGCACCCCTGGCCTCACCTCTCCTCATTGGTGGTGCACCCCTGGCCTCACCTCGCCTCATTGGTGGTGCACCCCTGGCCTCACCTCTCCTCATTGGTGGTGCACCCCTGGCCTCACCTCGCCTCATTGGTGATGCACCCCTGGCCTCACCTCTCCTCATTGGTGGTGCACCCCTGGCCTCACCTCGCCTCATTGGTGGTGCACCCCTGGCCTCACCTCGCCTCATTGGTGGTGCACCCCTGGCCTCACCTCGCCTCATTGGTGGTGCACCCCTTGCCTCACCTCGCCTCATTGGTGGTGCACCCCTGGCCTCACCTCGCCTCATTGGTGGTGCACCCCTTGCCTCACCTCGCCTCATTGGTGGTGCACCCCTGGCCTCACCTCGCCTCATTGGTGGTGCACCCCTGGCCTCACCTCGCCTCATTGGTGGTGCACCCCTGGCCTCACCTTGCCTCATTGGTGATGCACCCCTGGCCTCACCTCGCCTCATTGGTGGTACACCCTTGGCCTCACCTCCCCTCATTGGTGGTACACCCTTGGCCTCACCTCGCCTCATTGGTGGTACACCCTTGGCCTCACCTCTCCTCATTGGTGGTGCACCCCTGCCTTGGAGTAAACTCTTATGTGACACTCAAAATCTGAACTATTCTTCAAAGTAAATAATTTGTGCTGCATGATTCGTTTACTTTTTTCAATCAGATCCTGAAGTATTCCAGGATAATTAGTGGTGTTACTGCCAGGGCACATTAGACATGTGATTGAGTAAGGATCCACCCAACTATTGTCTTTCTAATAAATCAAAACAATGAAGAGGAGGCTTGGAGAAGCCAATACATATGTACATAGTATAATTCATTAGGCTCCCACCTTTGGCTAGCCTCCATTTACTCTAATTACCACTTTTGACAGAAAGATCTCATGTAGTCTATAATGACTCAGGAACATTAACCTTTTGACGTCTCTGGAGCTGCCAATACATCAACAGTCTCAGCACTAACACTTGGTGAGATGCAATGGGATGACATTAGGGTTATAGGACCGCCATTGTGTTGTGCTCTTTTTCCCACTCAGAAAAGCTTGTGTGTGGTTATAGTGTACAGACACCAGACACTAATTGTACCACTGGCCACCAGGAAAATAGTGCGGACTTAACCTTTGGTCTGATTCCAAATGCTGATTATAAAACTGACCCCATGGAGGGGCTAAAGAATGACCACTCAAGTGCAAATCCTAAAGGTTCCACCAAGCACCAGATATTGGTTATGCCTCTGCCAATATAAATTACTAACTAATTACCAGGGGACAAACTAGACAAGTTCCACTAACCAGCGATAACCACTTGTAGCACTGACCAGCAGTGAATGGGCGTGGACCAGCCTCACATTTGGCAGATGTGATTTTTAGCACTCTGGTTGTGTGGATGGTTACCGCTTGCATGGTGCTTTAAGACGCCTATTTCCGCCAATGATAAAACAAGCAAATTAAATTTGCTATGGAATTCCGAAGTCTCGACCAAAATTATCAATATTTACATTTTATTTAATTGGAACCCTACATTTTATTTAATTAATTAGACACTTATCCTTTAGACAGGTGATAAGTTTAAATCTTGGGACAACCCATGACTAGATCAGAAGGGACCTTTTCAATGGTCCTGAAATTTGAGACCATGATGACTTCTAATTGAAAGCAAGTAACACTGGAACCCTACAGGAAAATGTAGAATGGGGCTCTTCTCCACCATGGCATTATACGGCAAGTACATTCAGGACTTTAAGGTTATTTTGGTCTCCACAACCATTATTTTTCACTGACCTTTCTCTTCTACTCCTCCGATCAATCATCAAGTGTACCTTACCTATAAGTAAAGTTGGGTCTGCTACCCTTGAGATGCTCAAAAGTAAAGGTCGACATCATTTTAGCTTTCTGGGCCCCTACCTAGAATCTGCACTGCAGTTATTATGAGGGCGACGTTGGGGTGACATTTCAAACTCCATACCTTATTTTATAGATCATTTAAAATAAGACTGAAGTGTAGGGTATTAATGATGAATCACATATAAAGTACCAAGTGAGTGCCTGTGAACACAATGAGGCAGAAGGATGGCGAAGCAAGAGCAAGCAAGGACTTGTCCCTCCATCTCTCTGGGAGTCCATTTGCAATTGCACATTTATCGGCACCCCTACTCTCAGAGACAAAAGGTCTATTTGTAGGCCTTACATTACTGCACTAATTACACCTCCTGGCCTTTAACATGGGCCAAATTACGCTAATGACATGTTGCAGTGGAGAAGGGAGTTTTATTTCATGAGTCTAATAAGATCATTTCAAAGCCGAAATCCAACAATCATTTAGAGAGTGACAAGCTATTTCAGCCTCTGCAGTCAAAGGATAGAGCATGAACTTCACGCCGAATTTCATTAGAAATCTCAGTAGGGAACTGATGTGAAACTGTCCTTCAGCACACCCAACAGCAGAAAACTAAGCGGCTGTAATCTTGTGGACATGTCCCTCTTATGATTTTAAAATCCATTTATGTGCAGAATACAAGATCGGCCTCCCAGTTTGTAGAACTTTAACGCAACCTTCAAAGGAGGCAGATTTTTCTGCAGCAAATGCAGTGGTGGATTTCGCCACAGATGCTCTATGGATTAGCTGCAGATTTCACCCCCTACATAAACTGACATACTGCAGATTTTAGGATCCACACTGAGGGCCAAGTTATGCATTAACATTTCTGCAGTAGCAATTTGCTGGTACTACATAAGGCTACATTCACATGACCGTGAATGTGTCCGCATCCATTCCGCGCGGTGCGGACCCATTCACTCTCTATGGGGCCGGACGAGGTGCAGAGAGCACACTATGTGCTCTCCGCTTCCGCATTTGCGAAGCGCGGACCCGAACTTCCGGTCTGCAGCTCTGCAAAAGAGAGAACATGTCCTATACTTGTCCGCGGCTGCGGACAAGAATAGGCATTTCTATGGAGGGTGCGGCTGGGTGTATTGCGGAGCCGCAATTTGCGGATCCGTAATACACTACGGTCGTGTGAATGTAGCCTAATGCTGTGACGTGCTGAAAGTCTAAGGCCCCTTTCGCACGGGCGAGTTTTCCCGCGCGGGTGCAATGCGTGATGTGAACGCATTGCACCCGCACTGAATCCTAACCCATTCATTTCAATGGGTCTGTGTACATGAGCGTTTTTTTTCACGCATCACTTGTGCATTGCGTGAAAATCGCAGCATGTTCTATATTCTGCGTTTTTCACGCAGCCCTAGCCCCATAGAAGTGAATGGGGCTGCGTGAAAAACGCATTGCATCCGCAAGCAAGTGCAGGTGCGTTGCGTTTTTCACTGATGGTTGCTAGGAGATGTTGTTTGTAAACCTTCAGTTTTTTATCACGCGGGTGAAAAACGCGTCAAAACGCGTCAAAACGCATTGCACCCGCGCGGAAAAAACTGAACGCAATCGCAGGCAAAACTGAATGGCTTTGCCTGTGAAATCGCACAGTTTTCACTGAACGCATCCGCAACGCATCCGGACACGCTCGTGTGAAAGAGGCCTAAAGCTAATAGGTTAAGGTGTCTCCACCCCAAAAGGGGTTTCCCTATTTATGCCATATCCATAGAACAGTCCACAATTACACCCTCAGTTCACACTGAATATGTCCAGCGACCTGCAGGAAAGGCGTAAGGCAAAGAGGATAGGAGTGGCGACTGTGGTAAGGATGGAGGTAGTAGTACTTATTGTGGAGATCTTTCTCCCAATTTCCCTCGGCAGTGCAGTGATGAGAAGGCTGAACGCTTTTTTCCTTTCGGGGCAAACTCTGGTTTTAGGGACCCTGTCTGGTGTTAGGTGGGGTGCCCTTGGTGTAGGTGGGTCTTGAGGTGCAAAGCAGGGATCTCGTAAAACTGGTAAAGTATAATGCCTTGGCAATGCAAGTGTTGGTACACACAAAAACAAGGCAAGTGAACACTTCATAAACACTTATACTAGCAGAGGTAGGCACAGTTCTTATTATACTTGTTGCATCGATGGCTTTCCGAAGGCTATGTATTGAGGGCTTGAACAGTACAGAAGTCCCCTCCAAGTTCCCACACAGGTAATTTGCACAATCCTCATTATTTGGCCAAGGGGTGCAACCTTTCTCTCATTCGCTTTAGATCAGTATTTCCACAGTACCATCAGCAAGGTGTAGTACTCCAAAAGGTGGCTGATCTGTCTTTTTAATATGGTGGGGGATGTGAGGTTTATTGTCCCAATCAATATGCAGGGAAGTCTACAGCCAAAGTATATGTATTATATTCTTTGACAAAAATGTTTACATTCTTCCTTGTATGGCTGCTAGACCTTCCGTTGAATCCAGCATTTTTTCTCTCTCAGGGCTAGCTCACGGAGCTGGAGTCCTGGCAACTCACTCTGGTCTCACATACAGCCTACTCATGGCTCCACTGAGCAGATTTCAAATAGTGGGGGTGGGACCAGCCCACACCTAGTAACTATCTATAGGGCCCAGCAATTAACCCCGTAAGGCTCTTGTAAATTGTGGATCTGCAAAAGACGGATACCGTCTGTGTGCTGGAACGCCTGGCCCACAATAGAACTGTCCTATCCTTGTCTATAATACAGACAAGAATAAGACTATTTTTTCACTTTTGCAGAAGCCCTGGAACGGACACACTGCGTGCTGTCTACATCTTTTGCAGCTCCATTGAAGTAATTGGGTCCACATCTGCAGTATACGGGCACTTTAATACCCGTTTACCACCAATCTGTTATGTTCCTTAAGTGTTTCATGTAATTGCCTGCAGCAATGTGAAGGTTGTCATGTAGGTATTAGACCACTGGGGGGAGCTGGTGAGCAGGATATATATATAGCTAGGCCAAGGCAGGCTAGTGTTAGTGCAGACCCTGGAGTCTGTAAAGGCCACATGTCTCAGGCCTAAGCGAGTCAGCAGAAGTCAAGCAGAGGCAATCCCTAAAGCAAGAGGTACTAAATGCTAAGAGGAGGTACACTGTCTACTGGAGATTCAAGGATATAAGCCAGAAGTAGGGCATTGGGGCCTTGAAGCATCAATTCCAGTCAGGACAAGTCAGGAAGAAAGTAAGGTTCACCTGCAATTCTAAGTCCTGTTGTCTTTCCCTCTGTTATTCCTTGCTGGATGTAAGCCTGCTGTAACTGCGACTGTACAAACGTCTATTCTCTGCAACAAGAACTGTGTTAAGAGGTTGCATGCTGTATTTTCTACGGTTCTCAGTAAAGTTTGGAATTCTGTTTTCAAGTTACAAGTCTGCACCTCTGTTATTCCTACTATAAATACGGTGTGCCACCGTTTACTGGCACTGGCGTCACGACACCTCAGGGACCCAGCCATAGGCACGTTAAACTACAACACCAAGGGCACCTCACATTCCACCTGGCTGTGTCCCGCAAGAACCCAGAGAGTGCCCCAGAGGAACAGCGTGCCGGCCTCTCCATCACTGGCATTCCCCAGGTTAGTTCCATACATTGCCCTGACTTGGGGATGCTACATTTTGGCGTCACGAACAGGATACGCACGTTTTACGGACTGTGAGCAAAAAAAAAAAACGTGAACTTTGTGCCTTAACCAGTTTGCCAAGTGACAAAACTCCTGTTTATTTGAAGTAAACTTTGCGGACCTAAAACGTACAGAAAAGTGTCCCAAAAACCTCCAGGAAGCGCTGTGCAGTGTTGCGCTATCAAGAGGAAGAAAATCGCCACTTCAAAGTGCATTTCTGTGGACTTTTATGCTGTTTTATGCTGTCATTGAATTGATGCATCATGGCGCCCAAGATGGCCGCCTGAACTGTGGACTTATCTACTGCGCCATCACTACTCATTGCTGGCGGGAAAACTTAGCGCCAAACTCTGCAGCGTCACCACTTTATTCAAATTTCCCAAGCTGGACTCCACCTACCTTGGACTTGGAAGAACGCAGACGCTGTTCCCCGCCGGAGCAAGTCCGAAGCTCCGCCCCTCCAGCCCGACGTCCTCGCGGGAAGGGACGCTGCGCAAGGGATTCCCGAAGACGTCCTTCCGGATCTCGCGAGATTTGGACCGCCTGCACCGGAGTGAGTACAAACTCCTGGGAGAAATAATCCTACACCGGAGAGGGGTCGCCTGGTTAGTAAGGCCCAAAAAGGGGATACCAGACTCTGTCCATCGATCGCGCCACCGGCCAGTAACCCCGCCAGCGCGACATCGGACCTATCGCTACCTCTTAAAGGGACCGCTCAACCAATTAATCTGCATCATGTCGGACTCAGAAGTAGCCGAGCAGCCTGCCCCCAGGGAGCCAGTGGCCACCAACGGTATTGCAGCTGCCAACATGATGCCGCTGACGATGCCATACTACTTTGGGGCTCCATGGTTTCCCCGTTATGCCGGGAGGCTCATAATTTAAAAGACTTCCAAGACAAAATCCTGGCTCTGTTCCGGCTCTATCCTATTAACCCGGAGCAGCAAATGGAGATTCTGTTAGCCCAGTTGGAAGGAGCGGCCCGCCGAGAAGTCATGTCCTGGCCCAGTTCTGAGAGGAGTACCATAGAGCAGATCTTTGACCGCCTCAGCACTACCTTTGAAGTCAGGACGGTGTCTGAAATAAAGATGCGCTTCTTCAGTAAGAAACAAAAGCCTGGTGAGTCACTCCGTGATTTTGCTTTATCCCTCCAAGAGGCCTGGAGAGCCGTCATTCATATAGACCCTAGAGAGATTGACACCCAGGATCAAACTCTGAGAGAGCAATTTATTGCGGGTGTGAATAGCGAATCTTTAAAAACACAATTGAAAATGTTGTCGGCTCAGCACCCTAACAGTATTTTCCTGGACTTTAAAGAACTGGCCATCAGTATTCTGGGACAACATCTGCCAACGGAACCAGTGGCCCATCCCGAACCTCCTGTCCGTAATCCTAAGCCAACGGATACCAGCCTGCCAGGGGCCAGCCAAGCCGCCCAGACTCCAGTTCCTGATACAGTAGCTGCTCTGATGGAACAGGTCAATTACCTCACTAAGAGCCTGGAAAAAGTCTGCAGGAAACTGGAAGAGTGGGAGAAACCCTTAATGCTGGAAGATGAACTCCTTTTGCCTCAAAAGCCTGGCCCCCTGCGTATCAAGAAGTTTATCCCAGAGATCCTGGAAGACGTTCAAGTGACCGGTTTAGGAACCGCAGCGACCTTCCTGTAATTACTGCAAGAAGTTGGGTCATACTGAATCTACTTGCTGGCAGTTAACGGGTCACCCTCGAGGCTGAGGACCGCCCTCGGGAGGTAGAACAACAGGTCCAAGGGATCCAAACTGGATGCCCCGTTATGTGGGGTCCCGTCCCAAAATAAACGTCCGGATCAATGGAGTGCCTTTGAAGCGCTGCTGGACACTGGATCTCAAGTCACCACTATTCAGCAGTCCACCTTTAATCAGTTCTGGAGTTCCAGCCTGCTTACCCAGCCACCTGAGTCCTGGTTGGAGATAATTGCAAGCAATGGTAAGCCCATAAAGGTCCATGGATACTGGGAACCCACTCTCCAGGTGGGAGAAGCCACTTTACCACAGCAAGGAGTGATCGTGGTACAAACCGGGATAAAGGGGGTCACCCTGTGATTGTTGGGACTAATGTTTTCAAAAATTGCTACCCTGAGGTACTTGAAGCTCTCCATCAGTCCCTGCCTGCAGCTTCCTCTGCCTCCAAGAAGGTCCTCCAAAAGACCATCAGCGTACTGTGTGCTCAGCAGAGGTTTGCAAATGAAAAAGGAGAGATCTGCACCGCCAGGATCGGTGGTAATAGACCAGTGACTCTACCTCCAAACTCCCAAACTCTCCTGTGGTGCCGTGCTGTCCTGGGAGTCCAGGGCCAAGACTATCCGGCCCTGGTGGAACCTGTCCAGATGGAGAACTACCCATATGTGCGAGCTGCCAAGTGCCTGGTGACCGTCTCCCAAGGTAAAGTACCTGTCCGTCTGATTAACCTCAGCGATCATCCTGCTGTGCTTACTAAGCACTGTCCTGTTGCCCAGCTTTCCCAGGTTTCCTTCCAGGATGTCATCCGCCTGCCTGTCACCGAGAAGCCATCAGCTGCCACTCGAGGACCTCTTCCTGCGGACGACTCTCCAGTGCCCTGGTGGAAGGAACTCCATGTCGGGGACGAAGCTACCCCGCAGCATCAACTAGAGGGACTCCTGAACCTAGTAAAGCAACACCATCAAGCCTTCAGTAAGCATGCAACGGACTATGGAGAGGTCAGTGTTATCCAACACACCATACCCACTGGCTCTCATCCTCCCATTAAAGAGAGGTATAGACCCATACCACCAACTTCATACCAAACTGTTAAAGAGATGATCCAAGAAATGAAAGACTCAAACGTAATCCGGGACAGTCGTAGTCCCTGGGCTGCCCCCTGGTTTTAGTAAAAAGAAAGATGGTGGCATCCGGTTTTGTGTAGACTATAGAAAGATAAATCAGATCACTCACAAAGATGCTTACCCATTGCCACGTATTGAGGAGTCTCTAACTGCTCTAGGCTCCTCCGCCTATTTCTCCACCTTAGATTTAACCAGCGGATATTGGCAAGTGCCCATGGCCCCTGAAGATAGGAAAAGACTGCTTTCACCACCCCTATGGGCCTGTTTGAATTTAATTGCATGCCATTTGGACTGTGTAATGCCCCGGGACCTTTCAAAGATTAATGGAGCGGTGCTTAGGCCATAAGAACTTTGAGACGGTGCTGTTGTACCTGGATGACGTTATCATCTATTCTAAAACGTATGAGGACCATTTAAAACATTTAGCTGAGGTGTTTGAAATCCTTATTAAATACGGCCTCAAGATTAAACCGTCCAAATGTCACTTGCTGAAACCTGCTGTAAAATACTTGGGACATGTTGTAAGCGCAGAGGGGGTCCAGCCTGATCCTGATAAGTTGGCTGCTGTCCGAAATTGGCCGGTCCCCACTACAGTGAAGGAAGTGAGGAGTTTCCTTAGCTTCGCTGGCTACTACCGGCGCTTATCCCCACTTCGCTCAAATAGCGGATCCAATCCAGGAACTCCTGAGGGGCAACCAAAAAGAGCCCAAAGACTCCTGTCCCCATAGAATGGAATGAAGAGAGGGAGGTTGCATTTCAGTTGTTAAAGAAGAAGTTGACTGAACCTCCTGTGCTGGGGTACCCAGATTACAGTAAACCATTTCACCTTTACACAGATGCCAGTAAGAAAGGCCTGGGAGCAGTGCTGGCTCAAGTGCAAGAAGGGAAAGAGAGGGTGATAGCTTACGCCAGCCGGTCCTTAAAGGGAGCTGAAAAGAATGATCAGAATTACAGCTCTTTCAAATTAGAGTTTCTGGCTTTAGTGTGGGCGGTAACAGAAAAATTCAAAGACTATTTGGCTGCCACTCCATTTATTGCCTTCACTGATAATAATCCTCTGGCCCACCTGAACACCGCCAAACTGGGGGCCTTAGAACAGAGATGGGCCTCCCGCCTTGCTAATTACGACTTCACTGTAAAATACCGGGCTGGCCGTTCAAACGATAATGCTGATGCCCTGTCAAGGCTCCCCACTGAGATAGCACCTGATGATAAACGGGATGCCTGGGAAGATGTAGAGATGCCAGCATTTTACAACAGGTTTGCTCAACAGGACCAAGCTCAAGCTGCCAACAGTGGAACCTCTGACCCTCCATCCTTTGATAAGCCTGCATCCAGAGAAGAAAAGTGGATTAAGTTGCAATCAGAGAGTAGAGTTCTCGGTGAACTGCTGGACTTCTTCATCAGTGGCAGAACCCCTGAAAGAATTCGGCGAAAGACCGCAGACCCAGAACTCATCAAATTGTGGAAGCAACGTCAACAACTGTTCCTTCGGAAAGGCCTGTTGCTGCGACGAAGCCTGGATCCAGTGTCAAATGACAGAGTGCACCAGATCTCATCCCACGTCGTGATGCAGGTATGGTTCTAGAAATGTATCATGATAGGTCTGGACATTTTGGGGTTCAAAAGACTGAGGCCACTATCCGTAGGCGGTTCTACTGGGTTGGAATCAGAGAGGACATTGAGAAGTGGTGTCGGGAATGTACAGCCTGTGCCCTAAAGAGAGGTGAATATCATGATCAGAGAGCACCGCTGCACCCTATTATAAGTACCGCCCTCTTGAACTGGTTGCGATTGACCACGTGAAGTTAGAGCCCAGTCACTCAGGGTATGCCTATGCCATGACTATTATTGACCATTTCACTAAGTTTGCCGTAGCAGTGCCTGTGAAGGACCTAACAGCCAAGACGACCGCTGAATTGTTCTGGAAACACTTCCTCCTGCCTTACGGCTGCCCAGAAAAGATCCTCACCGACCAGGGGTCTGCGTTTGAGTCTCATCTGTTCCAGGAGCTGTGCCGACTACACAATTGCCAAAAGGTCCGGACCACGGCCTATCATCCACAAGGTAATGGACTCTGTGAAAAGATGAATCAGACCCTGATTGAAATGTTGAGAGCCGTGCCTCCTGAGGCCAGAGGAGATTGGCCTAACCTGTTACCACAGCTCATGTATACGTACAATAATACTATCCATTGTTCCACTGGATACACTCCTTTCTACCTGTTGTTTGGGCGTCAGGGTAAATTGCCTGCAGACCATTCCCTGGACGTACAAGTGCTGGACGACATTAATCCCCTGCCTAAAACTGACTGGGTAATGGAACATCAAAGGCACTTGCTTAATG
Source organism: Bufotes viridis (assembly GCA_033119425.1). Taxonomy (NCBI): domain Eukaryota; kingdom Metazoa; phylum Chordata; class Amphibia; order Anura; family Bufonidae; genus Bufotes; species Bufotes viridis. Next base: position 96,281,351 of record CM065598.1, on the reverse strand, counting down.
CCAAAGAAATTGTCCAGGAGCGCATGGAAGGTGCCCGGGAGCGACAACAAAAGACTATGATTTGGCGGCCCATGCAGAGCCCTTGGCTGTGGGGACACCGTGTGGTTAAAGAACAATCACAGTACCAGTAAGCTGGACAGTAAATGGGAGAGAACTCCCTATCTTGTGTCTGCCATCCCTAATGCTGAAACTCATACCTATGAGGTCACCAGAGAGGGTAAGGGTCCCCAAATTGTTCACAGAAACCGCCTAAAACTCTGCATGACAAAGGAGCCCATGGCTGGAGGCTCCGGACCCCAGTCTCCTGTGCCAGGACTTGCTGCTCAGCCTGTGGAGCCTATGCAGGCTGTGGCAGATCTATTTAATGATGCTGAACCACTCCATTGGTTCCTCACACCCTGGTTAAATTTGTTGGTGCCCGCTCCGGCACCTACTGTGCCTTCACCTCCGGAAGAGCCGGTTCAAAATGTCCCGGATCCAGTCCCCTTGTAGAGGATCCTCCGGCTCCTGTTGTTCCTGACCAGGGTCTCACTGGTGGAGACCCTCCTGTTGCTCCTCTCCCTTCTACCTCGATTCTAAGGGAGGAGGACACTCCTGTGTTGAGAAGGTCCACCCGGATGAACAGGGGACGTCCGCCAGTCCGTTTAGGGGACTTTGATTATACTGGTGGTGTCTCCTCCCGGGCAGTTACTACTGGAAATAGTTTGCTTGACGTTTGTGCGCAAGAATGGACTCCTCCACGCGAGCCCTTGCCTGTTATACACCCCCAGGGAACCTCTGTGTGAGCATCATCCTTTTTTAAGTTTGTGCCCAGAGATGGACTCCCTGTGTGCGAGCCTCTGTGATATGCTTTTATGGACTCTGGCATTCTCTTATGGACTATCCTGGTGTTAACCATTGATTTGCTGTACCAGGTCAGCATCACAGCTCTGCATTAATAGCCTGCAAGCAGAGGACGTCGCCCTTGTCACCGCACTCCACCTTTCCAAGCTGGACCTGATATGATTATTTATGCAGATGTCATTCATTTGTGTCTATGTATGCCTGCATGTTTTCCTTTTGTCTTTCAGGAGAAGAATCCAGCTGGGTGGACCCCTGTGGGAGTACGAGGTCGTACTCAGTTTAAAGTCGTGGGGTATGCAGTATACGGGCACTTTAATACCCGTTTACCACCAATCTGTTATGTTCCTGCAGCAATGTGAAGGTTGTCATGTAGGTATTAGACCACTGGGGGGAGCTGGTGAGCAGGATATATATATAGCTAGGCCAAGGCAGGCTAGTGTTAGTGCAGACCCTGGAGTCTGTAAAGGCCACATGTCTCAGGCCTAAGCGAGTCAGCAGAAGTCAAGCAGAGGCAATCCCTAAAGCAAGAGGTACTAAATGCTAAGAGGAGGTACACTGTCTACTGGAGATTCAAGGATATAAGCCAGAAGTAGGGCATTGGGGCCTTGAAGCATCAATTCCAGTCAGGACAAGTCAGGAAGAAAGTAAGGTTCACCTGCAATTCTAAGTCCTGTTGTCTTTCCTCTGTTATTCCTTGCTGGATGTAAGCCTGCTGTAACTGCGACTGTACAAACGTCTATTCTCTGCAACAAGAACTGTGTTAAGAGGTTGCCTGCTGTATTTTCTACGGTTCTCAGTAAAGTTTGGAATTCTGTTTTCAAGTTACAAGTCTGCACCTCTGTTATTCCTACTATAAATACGGTGTGCCACCGTTTACTGGCACTGGCGTCACGACACCTCAGGGACCCAGCCATAGGCACGTTAAACTACAACACCAAGGGCACCTCACATTCCACCTGGCTGTGTCCCGCAAGAACCCAGAGAGTGCCCCAGAGGAACAGCGTGCCGGCCTCTCCATCACTGGCATTCCCCAGGTTAGTTCCATACATTGCCCTGACTTGGGGATGCTACACATCCGACCCACAAAAATGCAGATCGGATGCGGACAAAAATTATGCTCATGTTCCTGTTTACCTACATACAGCCTTTAGAAAGGAAAATACATAAGCTAACTACATTAACCCTTTAAGCAGTGGGCCGCTGGCATGCTGCATATGGAGGATAATTTGGTCTTTGCAATATTGCTTTTATTTCTTGATGTTTTTAGCTGTATTGCGTATGTGTTCCATGTTCTGTATGTCCCATGTATCCTCCTCCACTGCATGCATACCTCAGCGACTCCCCTGAAGGTCATTACAAGGTTACAATCACTGATAAGTCACAGTGGGGGAGCAGCGGAGGGACAGAGGAGGAGGAGATATCACACACATGTATTTTACAAGCTGAAGTTCAATCTCCAGCTGTTTTCCATCTTCATCTACCCAGCCACATATGTACAAGAAGAATCAGCAAATAATAGATTTCCATTCCGCCTCTGGAGATCTGCCTCAGGGCTAATGCACACGACCGTATGTATTTTGCGGTCCGCAAAAACGGATCCGTAAAAAATATGGGCGACGTCCGTGTGCATTCCATATTTTGCAGAACGGAACAGCTGGCCCATGATAGAACAGTCCTATCCTTGTCCGTAATGCGGACAATAATAGGACATGTTCTATTTTTTTGCGGAACATAAATACGAACTCACGATAACGGAATGCACATTAAAATAAATAAATGGTAACGTATACGGTCCGCCAAAAAAACGGAACGGACACGAAAAGAATATACGTTCGTGTGCATGAGCCCTTAGACTATCACTTTAGAAAGGAGAACGCAGGCGGATTCTTACATCTTTAGCCTACATGCACAAGAACGTTGTTTGGTTCCGCATCTAAGCCGCATTTTTTGCGGCTCTGCTGCGGACCCATTCGCTTCAACGGGGCCACAAAAGATGCAGACAGCACTCAGTGTGCTGTCCGCATCCGTTACTCCGTTCCGTAGCCCCGCAAAACAAAAATAGAACATGTCCTTTTCTTGTCCGTAAAAATAGAACATGTCCTATTCTTGTCCATTTTGCGGACAAGGATAGGCATTGTTACAATGGATCCACAAATTGGGGACCGAAAAAACATACTGTCGTGTGCATGTAGCCTTATCCTCAGTCCCCTGCAGAGCGGATCCGCAAATCGGGGACCGAAAAAACATACTGTCGTGTGCATGTAGCCTTATCCTCAGTCCCCTGCAGAGCGGCTTGTGCGATACTGCGCTCAGTATGAAAGAGCCCAAATGTCTTCTGTATTCAACGCCCAGGAGGGGACATCTCAGATCCACCTGCATCAAGGCACCGGAGCCGATCTACCCTTCGATTCACTGGAAACGCTCGTTCCTTTCCTTTGTGCTAAACGTATTTATTTTTATGTTTGACTTTTATGTCATCTTTTCTGAATGGTGTAGCCATAGAGGGGGCAGAGACATCTATTGGCTCCCAAAAGCCCCTCTACCTTCTAAAACATCAGTATTTTTAAGGTGCTCTCCTTTTAAGGTGGAATGGGGGGGGGGGGGGGCTGCACAATAAAGTAACAGCTGTAACTTGCAGAATACACATACAGAACCATATATAGAATATATTTCATTAGGTTCCAGGAGTTTGAAGGTACATCGCTGCAATGATTGTTACTAAAACGTCTTCCCTATCCACAGAATATGGGAAAAGGGTCTCATCAGTGGAGTCCCACCACTAGGTCCCCGCCAGTCCATTGGAAGGGAGCAGTGGTTGCACATGGCTGCTGCTCCTCCATTCATCTCTCTGAAAATGATGAAGTGCGCAGAGCTCAGCTATCCCTGGCAGTCCCATAAGGTTAAATGGGGCAGCACAGGACATAGGAACCCGTTTTCCTGAATGGCAGGATCCCATTAATCAGATGTGCACCAATGTGGATAGGGGATAAGCGTTGTTCATGGCAAACCCTATTTAAAGCATTCGTCCTGTTATATCTGTATTTCTTAAAGGGAAAGGACAGCTTTACAACTTTTTTTTTTACCCCTTTTCACTGTTCCAATGTAACTTTGCTATAAGCATTCATAAAAAATATCCAATAGTTTTTTTGTCTACAGCTCCTATGCAGACCTATGGTTCTACTTGGTAGCAGACCAAACCGACCCACATGTAGTCTGATCCTACAATCATATTGCCAGCCATCTGCTCCATCAGCATGGGCGTAGCTATAGGGGGTGCAAAGGTAGCAGTCGCTACCGGGCCCAGGAGCCTGAGGGGGCCCAAAGACACTTGTGCCGCATAAGAAGACACACTTAGCACTGAGCGAAGGGGGCCCATGAGCTGTTAGCTACGCCCCTGTCCATCAGTGAACGTTAGCAAGAAGTAACGGACAAATGGAACATATGACTGCGGGATCAGACTACACGTGAGGTTTTTGTAGTCTGTTACCATGTCTACACAGGAACTGTGTTTGGAAAGCTTCTCTACGATTTTCATTTCAATGAATTGGAGCGAGAAAATAATAGGCCTTTATAGATTATATTAAGAAGTTACATAACTAGTAATTCCCCAAATTATTATTTTTTCCCCCATCTGAATCTTACCAGATACGAATGGGAAATTAAATCTCTTGCCATTGCCCAGCAGCGCTCATTTAACACGCTGTAATATTCATATACAGTACACCATTATTCCAGGAGATCAAGCCAACGTAATACCATGTAAACTGTTAATCTTCTTTCAGTGGATGCGTGGACCCTCAACGTCAGTGTAATATTTAGTGCCGGCCATTAATCTAACAAGACAAATGCAAGGCTTGGGATCAAACCACAGTGGTCTGTTTCAGATGCGCCAGTATACGAGTCTCCTTTCAGATCAATACTACGGCCAAGTTGGACAGAATCGGTCCCAATGTTCCCCCTGTGTTATACCTATGGGGCCTTGCTGTAATTATTTAATAATTGTAGTTTTGAATTTCTCGGCTCACATTCTGTGTGCATCCAGTTGAATAGCTATGAGTCACTCTGCGTCCAGGGGAGCTGCCGCTTGACAGGTTTAGAGCGCACTGGGGTAAAATCTGGGCTTAATCACTGATTACGGGCCAGATGATGGCGTTCACATGTTAGCATGTGTATTACATCTGTAAAATCACACTCTGCCTGCAAAAATGACATCGGACTTGTGCACTCCAGGGGCGAGTTAATCCCTTTGTAATGATTCCACATTAGGTTTTATGAGACTTTACAGGCTATATATTACTCCACAGATAGATGTATGGAGCAAAAGAGATCCTGGCAGTGGTTTTATGGTGCAGTTTGCTCAGTTGTACCACGTGTACCAATTTTCCTAGGAAAGGCCTTTTGATCTGGAGTGCAGTTGTCTCTCTCTCTCTTAGGCTGGTTTCGCACTTTGGGGGATATTAATCAACCTTTTTATGCCAGAAAACTGGCGCCCAAATGTCTGGGTGCACAAACTTTTCTGACTGTCCAATGAGTGCTGACGATATCCGATGCTGTACAGACATGTCACTCTGAACAGCGTAATGGTAACACCCAATCATCAATGTATTCATATATTTTCAGGAGGAATAACTGAGGAGTAGTACAATGCAGAGATCTATGAAAAAGTGCTCCATAGATATAGATATGTCTCCAGGTTCTCTTTACTTAAACATGAAAGGACAGATTCTGTGGGTGCTGTGTGCAGCATTTACCCTGGGAACACACTTCGCGTGTTCCCAGGGCGCGCATATGACGCGCGCTTCTGCCGCGAAGTGGCTGTTTTATGGAAGCGCGCGTCATATGCGCGCTCCCATAATAGAATATGGGTTGGATCGCGCGTGCTGCCGCGCGATAGTCACGGCAGCCGACGCGATCGCGTAGGGTGTTTTACAGCGCGGTCGTCCGCGCTGTAAAACGCCGACATGTGAACCATGCACATAGGGATGCATGGCTTTTCACATGTTGAGCGTTTTTCAGCGCGTATGAACGCGCTGAAAAACGCTCAGGTGTGTTCCCAGGGTTACTCTGTGTATTTACTGTAATGCAGCAGTTACCCCTGTGTACACTGCCTGCAAAGCAAGTGGAGAGAGCTAGTGTGCACTGACTGACTAAAAAGCTCCACTTTTCGTTCATACAGTTCCATCTTTCCTTTTATTCCTCTTGGCTTCCATATCCTGAGATATCTGCAAGAAATAACCTGGTTTTGAGATACTTTGTTGGGAGATGTAGATATATATATGCTGTTTGGCCACCTAGTGGTTATGATGTGAGCAGCAGCTTGCTGGTTGTTTTGCAAGCATGTAACAATATTGTGTTGCATTTGTGACATGAGAAAGTGGAGGTCTTAAAGGGATTGTCTCACCCAAGACATTGGTGGCATATTGTTAGGATATGCAAAGAAAAAGGGGGTCAGTCAGCACATCCCTATGCACAGGTGCACGCTGCCATGGCTTGAAACATACAGGAAAAAAGGGGGGTTATGCAGCAGCACTCTCAAACACAAATAATGTGCAACAATGCCATAGAAAACATTCTGGTGCTAATGGGCCGCCATGTCGCATAACAGGTAGGATTTAGTGTTAGGAACCCGTCTAATTGAGATCGCCTTGACGTTTGGCAGATGGGCTCAAATAATTTTGTACAAAATAATTTGCCAAGCATCCCATTTGCAAAACCAGTGTAGCATTAGCACCAGAATGTTTTCTACGGCATTGTTGTACATTACTTGTGTTTGCAAAGTGGTGCTGCATAACCCCCCTTTTTTTTCCTATATTGCTAGGATATGCCACCAATGTCAGATAGGTGCGGTTCCCACCTCTGGGACATGCTGCAATCTCCACAACGGGCTGCCAAAAGTGAGAGAGCACCACGCATGTTCGGTGTGCTTTCCACTTCTTTGGAAGATCCACTCATAAATTTTCAAAAGGCCAGTAGAAATGAATAGAGCGCACACAGTGCAAGCACTACTGCTACTGTCACTTCTATAGGACTGCTGGCAGTCCCATAGAAATTAAAAAAGGGTGGTCGCGCATGTGCGGTGCTCTCTTGTTCACTCTGGGGACTCCGTTCTAGAGACACCTCTGGGATCCGCACTGACATGTCCTAGCGATAGGACACTAATATCTCAGCTGAGACAATCTCTTTAATACATTTGCATTGAAGTTAGGGGTAGACACATCTGTATTTCCACAGGTAGAGATTAGCGAACCCCTGGAAATTTGGGTTCGCCCGAATTTCAGGTCAAAGTTCGGGTTTGGGACTAGCACTTGACCCTGAACCCAAACCTGATTGAAGTCAATGGGGACCCGAACTTCACTATTATTTTCCGTTATAACATAGTTATTCTTAAGACAGAATGCAAAACAATGTGGCCATTTAGGGGTTAAAAAAAAAAAAAAAACTCACCTCATCCACTTGATCACGGTGCAGCAACTTCTGTCTTTACTGAACAGGACCTGCGATGTGTGCGATGATGTCACCACGTGGGAGAGCGTGGTGACATCATCGCACACATCACAGGTCCTTTGGCAGGTCCTGTTCAGTGAAGATAGAAGAAGCTGCTGCAGCATGATCAAGTGGATGAGGTGAGTTGTTTGGTTTTTTTAACTCCTAAATGGCCATATTGTTTCACATTCTGTCTTAAGAATGCTACTATTTTCTGGTATAACCATGTTATAACCAAAAATAATTTAAAAAAAATCACCCGAACACCGAACTCGAACTTCAGTAAAAAGGTTTGGTTCCGGGTACTCAAACTCGCAAAGTTCGATATGAACCCAAACGTTACAGTTCGGGCTCGCTCATCCCTAGTAGGGATACATGAGCGTTTTTTGCGAGTTGGTCTTTAGGATAGGTTGATAATTCACATAAAACTTGGTATGATACATGTATTATCTGCCTTAGGTCTGCAAGGCAACAAGAACACATCTTCATGTGCGACTCCTTCCGACCTCACAAACACCACCTTGTGTCTCAAGCACAGGAAATTGCAAGAAAATGACCGTTTGACTCGCTAGCTGCAAACAGGAGATTTTTGCACAAGACACAGCCAGAGTGTCATGCAAAATTGCATACATACGTTCACACAGGAAGGCTAGAAAGACTTCATACATTTCTGCGTAAACTGAAGTTTTAAAATCTGCGGAAAAGGTGCTAAACCTAAGTATGGTTTGGTGGTCGGTCTGTAACGGCCGGCTATGTCAATCGCCCAGGGGTTGTTATAAAGCGCCAGCAATTCTTCTAAAAATTGTGCTACTTTTGCACTTTGTTCTGCTGAGAGGAATTGTTCCAAGTCCGGTCATGCATTAGATTGGGGTCATGATAAATGTAATAAATTATTTTACGAGGATAGTGTCAGAGCAGGAAAGGAAACAGTAAAACGCAATGCACATGTCCTGACAGCAATTCTTCAATGTTTTAGGGTTGTGTCACAAGGGTATATGTAGGGGGGTACAGACCGCAATTCCTAAGTCTTAGTTGTAATTTTAACCCCGTGATGCCAAATTTAGCACAGAAAAAAGCCACAGCTGTATGTACAGGCGAAGGTGCTGGGAAAAGGTTGTGGTGGCCCCTAAACAAGTGTGGATCGTGCACTTCTACCCATTTTCTTTATTTAAGGGGTTAGAAATGCTGGATTCGGGAAATTGAGCTTATATGGAGTCCCTACAGCTGTGTACCTCAGATCAAGCAGGTTTCAGGTAGCTGAAATACACTCATGTGCATGAGGCTACATATTGCAATAACACTCCCCAATAAATAGTTCTGCATTAAAACACCATATAAATAAAATAACAATCAAAAACCAGTACGGCGAGGCAACAATACCATACTGCAATGCAGTGCCAGTAGAATAGCGCCATACAGTAACCATACAGAATGGTGAACCCGTTAGGTTGCCCATTTTTGCACTATAATCTGACATTGGTACATCGTAACGTACCATACACAAGGTGGAGCCATAAAACCCAATTTTTTTCTGAGATGGTCCTGACGCCTTGGTGAGGTCTCCTTTAGGTTATTGTCACATGGGCAAGTTTGGTCAGGGAAAACCGGTCCATGTGATTTCCCGGACTGACCGTGGCTTGTGTGACTAGTGATTTATGAAGCTGCGAGTTCCAGCCCAACCGCGGGTCTACTGTCCCATAAGTAAATGATGTTGGCAGTACAGGACAGTACCCCTTTGCTTGGTTTTCCTTTGGAGACACCCCTTTGCTTGGTTTTCCTTCCTTTGAGGGATATCTGGCCTTCATTGTGTTGTAGACCCATAACTGGGGCTCCACATTTATTTTGCATATTCCTGTTTCCCAGGGAGCTTTGCACTTCGGATTGCTGTGTTGAGACTCTTAAGTGAGGCTCCGCGGTGTTTTTTGTAGCTGGTCTCCCTGAGATCAGCTATTGTTGTGTTTGTGTAGTCTCCGAGGCATTGCTCCCGGTTAGCCAGAATCCTACTCCACACTGATGAGGGGCAACACCCCGAAACAGCTGTCTGTGGATGGATACCTAGCTTAGGTTTTCCCTGTCACATCCTTAAAGCTTGTAAAAAAGCGGGATCTTGACATAGGGGCCACTTAATATAGTGGATTTGGTGATCTCTGTAATGGAGACACCCCTTTGCTCGGTTTTCCTTCCTTTGAGGGATATCTGGCTTTCATTGTGTTGTAGACCCATAACTGGGGCTCCACATTTATTTTGCATATTCCTGTTTCCCAGGGAACTTTGCACTTCGGATTGCTGTGTTGAGACTCTTAAGTGAGGCTCTGTGGTGTTTTTTGTAGCTGGTCTCCCTGAGATCAGCTATTGTTGTGTTTGAGTATAGGACAGTAGACCTGAGGCAGGGCTGGAGCCCACAGCATAATAAAAAACGATGATACAGTGAGTTCCGTCAGCCGAACAGAGTTTGCTCCATGAAATGTGGCCATCACATGGGCTGTTTTTCCTGGATTGCACTGGCCCGTGTGAACTTAGCCTTAGTGAATGGACAGAGTAAAACACTGACTGTTCTCCTGTCCAAGACTTGATCTCTCTATGACACCACAACCCTGCTGGTAAAGCCCTGTGTAGGAATCCTCGGTGCCCTCAGCATTGTCCTGCTCCATCTAGTACTTTGACACAGTTTGTGAGGTTTGACTCAACACGCCTGTCTGGAACATCTCAGCCGGTGTATGTCTGCTTGTGGCAAAAATGTTCCAGCCCCAGAAAAACATTGAAAATGTGTCTTCATACCAACAAACACTTATTTTAGGGTTGAACATCAGCCATTTATCATTAGATTAATGGTAGTGGGATCATTGTCAAAGAGCAATTTCACCAGTTCACGCACTGTTAACCACTTGGCTGGCATGAGAGAGTCTTAAAGGGGTTCTCCGGGAATTAAGAAAATGAAAATACAGTACTTAAATATTACTTTATTATAAATAAATTCCCAAATGCCTTTCATTAGTTATAATAGCTTGTTTTATCAAGGGAGCAATCATCAGGAGAAATAAAATGGCCGCTGTCATGTTAGTGCACACAAAACCTGTCCTACTCACACGATAGACATGTTACTTTACAACACTGAGCTAAAAAGCTGCCTCACCCACCTCTCTGCTCTGCTCGTCAGGAATTATGATCCCGAATACAGATGATAAGATCTAAAGCTGAATCTCTGTAAGAATGGAGGTCATGAGGAGACATGAAGTACATAGAGGAGGGTGAATGTGGGGCTGATGAGCAGCAGCTCTTGTATGCAGTCTCCTCATGAACTCCATTCCCACAGACATTCAGCTAAAGTTCATCTGTATTCAGGATCGTTAATCCCTGACAGGTAGAGCAGAGAGGAGGATGAGGCAGCTTTGGTCACATACTATCTGATCGTGTAGTGCACTGGAGCAAGGGTACTTTGGACTATGGACATTTGCCCCTATTGCTACTATGCAAAGCCATCAACTTACTAATTTATTGCACATTGAAGGGTTACTTTGGGAGAACAGTTTCATATTGTTGAGCTGCATTTTTTGTTTCTTGTAATATTTCCTGTTTATTTGCACTGTTATTACACTATTATATATCTGCACTGCACTGTAGAAAGGGTTAATGCACAGCCAGCTAATACTGATAGACTTCTTATCTATGCAAAGTTTTAGAGGCAAAGAAAGACACACTGGCCTTCTGAATGTCTGGTTTAGCTCTGTTGTTTATGTCTGAAGACTTGTTTATGCCTGGAAAAACTAATTAATCATTTCCATAGACTTGCATTGAAACTCTATACAAATCTATGATAGACAGAAATTGCAACAATATTTCTGTTTAGGCTGTGTTTCCCCACTCCACCCCTCCCACTAGAAGGTTCTAGGTCAGCTAGAAACTGTATATAAGGAGAGCAGTCAGAGCCCCTAGTGGCCTGCAAATATGGACCAGTGCTTAGTAGGAGAGACTTATCCAGACTGCTTGATTGACCAGAAGAAGACGATGAGACAGGATACTCTGCCACAGACCACGGGCCACCAGCCTTCTAGCCAGGGATCATTCTGGAAGACTGAGCCACAGTCCCTGGGCCACCAGCCCTTTGATCAGGGAGCCAGTTCTCAGAGAGAGGGACAGCTAGCTCAGGCCTTTCCTCAGTTCAAAACCTTATTCTGCCAGAGAGGAGATTGGAGAAGCCAGCACAGTGCATTGCCTGTATTGTTTTGCACTGGAGTTCCTCTAGTAAAGAAGCACCCTGGTTTACTGCAGACCCGGACTCTCTGGACTTATTTCTCATTGGGGTGCACCACGCGTTACCATCCTCTCCAGAGAGCAGGAACACGCAGTGACACCAAGATGGTGTCCAGAGGACCCAGGACGGCATTGGCGCCACCCCAAACCCGGTCACTGCAAAAGCTCCTTAGAATTCCAAACAACGAACAGCAGAACAGTGCATCTCGTATTCTTGCTTTGTCATCTAACTTGTGCCTATATATAAACTCCATCAGGTTGTGTGCAGTGACACCACCCAGAGATTCTGTTCCATCTGCACTTTTATATACTCGTTGCATGTAACAGACAGCGGAGCCATCGTCATTCTCCATACCCACTTCCTAAAATATGGAAGAACTGAAAGTTCTGACAGTTTAGTGTCGATTGGCCATTTACTTTCCAGGACTCTCGAATGTTCAGCCTTTGCAACAAGAAAAGAACACAAAAAAAAATCTTATGTAATGACGGCCGGATTAAACGTTTAGTAATTTATTTTAGTATTTTTGTGCTCAGATCCTATATTATAGAACCTTTATAAAAGAGATATCAGTAATTCTACGTTATTCTTTACCAGAAGAGCTTACAGTCTAATTTTCTTACAATGCACTGGCAGATGAAGTGCAAGCTGGCAGGAGAGACGGGCCTTGCAGAGACTACATGAGGCTGGCACTGCGGGCGATAGAATAAGGGTTTCCTAATATACTTTTTTATTGTATGAACACCAGAAGAGTTCCTGACGTACACACCAAACCAGGGATGCCTAACCTGTGGCCCTCCAGCTGTTGTAAAACTACAACTCCCACAGTGCCCTGCTGTAGACTGATAGCTGTAGGCTGTCCAGGCATGCTGGGAGTTGTAGTTTTACAACATCTGGAGGGACGCAGGTTGGGCATCCCTGCACTAAACAGATCAATATGGCTCCATCAGCCCGATGGATGCCAAAAACAGTGTCCTTTTGGCCTATATCTGGCCTGCATACGTAACAATACCACATAAAAAAAAAAAAAGTATAGAAGAACGTCGTAGACTACACTATTTCATACAACAGTATCCTTCAGTGGACCCCACGGGAGATGTATGCCGCTGTATGGCCTCCATCATAGGTTTCTATGAAACATGGAAGCTCCAGTGACCTCACTATCCATATATGAACAGTTACCCCACTAAGTCCTCCCCAGGTAGAGATATAAAATGAAGCCGAGACCTGGACAGTGGATCAACAGGACAGGACCCTCATGGAAACCGGTTTTATCTTTACTAGTGTCCTACGTTCAGCCTGATCCGAGACAGTGCAGTAACATTTCCATAGATGATCCACCATAAAGGGAAATTTTATTTTTGCATTGGGGAAGTGGACTTACTATGAGGTTGGTCCTAAGTGAATTACTGTCAGATTGGCGTCATGGGTATCATTATAAGCATTAAGTACAGACATGATGAACATACAAAGTCACCCAAACGACTCCAAACAAATGGCTGCCAATACTTGCATCCATCATAAATGCACAGTCTATGCCAGCCCCACTACTGATACAGTGAATGATGCATGTATAATTTCTAGAAGATCGTCAATCATTCAGAACAAAAAGAGCAATCTTCTAATTACCTAGCAATTACTTACTAATTACCATAGCTTACACAGATTATTAAGCAGCTAATAAAACCTTTAAACAAGCATTTTCTTCCCAACATTGCCCCGCATCTCTATAAATGCCTTGTCAGCATGAGTCCTGGATGCAAGTCAACTGGAGGCTTTCTGATGAGAACACACTTGTAAAGCCACGCATGTCGCAGACTAGTTAGTACTGGTCCACAGATAGGGAACCAGCAGGGACGGACTCGTAATCCCTAATATATTTCACTCTATGGCTGGAGTCCAGGCGATATTGAAAAGAAAGACCATTCCAAAGGGAATATCTGTCTGGTTCCTTCAAATTCTTATCATCCTAAGTAAGCTGGATCACGAGCACTGAATGACGACTGCTGGCCCTGGTAATCGCTCCTGAGATTTTAACCCCTTCCATGTGAAATAGGTCATTTAGCGACTCTGCACCTTCGCCATTTTGTCTACAGATGGGACAAATGGGCAGCTTTTAATAAGCCTATTACTTCTATATCCAAATACAGGAAAAATGAAAATGTTTTGCCACTGAAAATCTGTTCCATTTACGAGAACGGGTGTGTTTTGAGGCACATGGATTACTGCATGCGACCACTATGATGCAGACAACAGACAGAGCAAAAACCTAAAGGGAGCCTCTCAGGGGAATCCCAAACTGATCAGATAGTAATGATATATCCTGATAAAAAAACATAAATCTTTAAGATGGGGGACTCGTTTAACCCAGAGTGGTTTTAGCAATTTTGGTGGTTTAAGGCCTCTTTCACACTTGCGTTCTGAGGATCCGGCAGGCACTTCCGTCCCGCTGGATCCGTCAGAACGCAACTCGCCTGAAAGCATTTGAAGACTGATCAGGATCCTGATCAGTCTTCGAAATGCTTTCAGGTTACCATGGCAGCCAGGACGCTACTGAAGTCCTGGCTGCCATGGTAAATACTCCGCAGCAGTGTACTTACCTGCGCTGCAGCCACCGGGCGCTCCTTCATGACGTCACAGGTCCCCGCGGCGCATAGATCAATGCGCCGCCCCGACCTGTGACGTCATGAAGGAGCACCCGGAGGCCGCAGCGCAGGTAAGTACACTGCTGCGGAGTACCATGGCAGCCAGGAGTTCAGTAGCGTCCTGGCTGCCATGCTAACCGATCGGAGCCCCAGCTTACACTGGGGCCCCGATCGGCACTGCTGCTGCGCATGCGCAAAGCTAAACGTCAGATCCGGGTTCTCTGGGAATTAAGAAAATGAACATACTTAAATATTACTTTATTATAAATACATTCCCATTCATTAGTTATAATGGCTTGCTTTGTCTGGAGAGCAATCATTAGGAAAAATAAAATGAACAACCATCCTATTAGTGCACACAGAACCTGTCCTAATCACACAGGAGGACAAGTTACTTCACAACACTGAGCTAAAGAGCTGCCTCAGCCTCATCCTCCTCTCTGCTTGTCAGGGCTTATGATCCTGAATACAGCTGATAAGATCTTCAGCTGACTCTCTGTAGGAATGGAGTTTATGAGGAGACATGAAGTACAGAGAAGATGGACAAAACAGACTGTGGTAATGGAGACTGCAAGTGCTGCTGCTCATCAGTCACATCCCTCCTTTCTGTACTTTATGTCTCCTCATGAACATCATTCCTACAGAGATTTGGCTGAAGATCTTATCATCTGTATTCAGGATCATAATCCCTGACGAGCAGAGCAGAGAGGAGGATTGTGAAGTAACTTGTCCTCCTGTGTGATTAAGCCAGGTTTTGTGTGTGCTAATAGGATGGCAGCCATTTTGTTTTTCCCAATGCTTCCTAGACAAAATGAGCCGTTATAACTAATGAAAGTTAATTGGGAATTTATTTATAATAAAGCAATATTTAAGTATTTTCATTTTCTTAATTCCCGGAAAACCCCCTTTAACTATTATGGTATGCCCAATGAATGATTAGAATGGAAACTCATTTTTTTTATTTCAATTTGGCACAATGATCGTATGCCACTGTTACTAAGCTATATCAGTTTCTGGGAAAGATGAGTGATAACTAACTTGGCTGTCAATATGGCTTAAATGGATTCTGTCACCTCTGATAACACAAATTTAGCTTTTAAACCAGCCATGCTCCACAGATTACCTTGAATCGGCTTTGCTTTTCTGTAATGTAATCCGTCCAGTAGTTTTGCTGAAAAACGACTTTTATAAATATGCTAATTAATCGTGAAGGTGCCCAGAGGGGCGTTATCTTCTACTTTGTGTGCCCCCCTGCAGTGCCCAAAACCGGCTCCTTACTCACAAAAAAACGCCTTCCTCCTGAATCCCTAACCGCCCACAGCGCCTCATCCCTCTCCTTCTCCTCCCCCTCCCTGACGGCCGAGCGAAGTCTCGCGCAGACGCAGTACCCACTGACGGCTGCGCCAGTGCGATGTGCTGGAGACTGTGGGAAGAGCGAGCTTCGGACGTCACTGGGCTCGGCGCATGCCTAGTGACGACGATGAAGCTTCTGCTCTCAGTCTGACACCAGTGACTGGATACAGATAAAGAGAAGTATTGTACAGTACGTAACTCTCATCACCATCACATCCTTGAGGTCAGCGTTTTGGATACTCATCTCCAGCAGGTGCAGCTGGTGACATCATCACAGCACTCTGTGACATCATCCCTGTAGCACTGGAAGCAAAGACCATCAGAGCGGGCATGGCAGGGAACTAAGCAGGTGACTAAGGCTTATATAATTTTTTTTTTTAGGCAATTCCCAACCTTCATCAAAAAATGTTGGGGTCCTGGAAAGCACCTTTAAGATTTTGAGCATTCTTTGGGGAACTTCTTCATCCGCTTTCATGACATTGTGTGCACTACGCCATCCTTCAGTGATTACTTAACACATCAGGGTCTGGGGAATCAGCTGCACCTGCTGGAGATGAATATCTGAAACGCTGACCTCAAGGATGTGATGGTGATGAGAGATACTTCTCTTTATCTGTCTATAAATCAGCAGGCACCGTCCTGCATAGCAGAAGTGGTATCGCTGTTCGGTTGGATTCACGTATTAGTCGATTAGTCATTCATTACACTAATTATTAACTAACGGTTAATAATGACATATGTCCCATAAATACTCAGAGCAAAGGCAACGCTGTGAATAAAGAGCTTCTCTTCAAATTCAATTTGGTTAGCTGATTCTTAGTTATACTGGTCCATAGGAAAGTTGGAACCACCAACATGTTAGGCTATATTAAAGGGGTTTTCCGAGAGATTTTTACTAGTGACTAGAGATGAGCGAACTTTAAAAAAAAGTCCGGTGTTCGGGTTGTGGTAAGTCGCGCATCCCATTATGGATTCCACTATAGCGGCATATGGAATCCATAAGGGACGGCTGCCACCAACCCGATTTGATCCCGTGCTGAGCCACGCCCCCTGCACTGATCACATGATGGTGACATCACCCCAGGTCCTTCGGCTGTTCAACAGTTCAGGTTGGTGGCAGCCGTCCCTTATGGATTCCATATGCCGCTATAGTGGAATCCATAACGGGATGCGCGACTTACCACAACCCGAACACCGGACTTTTTTTTAAAGTTCGCTCATCTCTACTAGTGACCCATCCTCAGGATAGAAATCAAATAGCGGTGGCAGCATCTCCCATTACTTCATCTTTATTGAAGACTTCACATCATACCAAAAATTTGCAACGTTTCGGCTGTGCAACAGCCTTTGTCAGGCATAAAGGACATATGATATACATGCATATAAATATTAAAATCACGGTCCACCCCTTGCCCTCTATTCCAATGAGGGTTCACCCTGAGCACACCCACAAGTTCCTCTACCTATCAGTGTACAGATCCCATCATTGTGTTCATTAAAACTTCACCTGCACTTGGCGTCCATAGCCGACATGGTTCGCATCCTCATATTCCTACTGCGCACGTCCCCACACCAGCGGCTCCATTCTGGTCTGCGCGCGATCGTCAGACGCGAGATCCCGCGAGAGCTGACGTCAGCAACCAGCTGATCGCGTCACCGAAATCTCGCGCTGCTCGTCAGCGCAGTCACAGGACTGAGCATCGCGTTGTCAAGGGGATCCCACGGCAACAATATGACAAGATCGCATATAATCCAACCATATTCCCAGATCACAATGACCGGACAATAACAATGACAGGACCCTGACGTCACATGACGGGGACATCCCTCATAGTGAAAAGGTAACCAAGGCATGTAATTCGGGTCTGGCAATAGCACCATCATTATAAGCATCTTATGGGCCATATTACATACTATCATATAGCCACAAATAAAGGTCGAACATGCTAGTGGGCAACACAGGATTCATCCAAGTGACCAAAATATAGTCACTAACGTGGGTGGAACCAGAAATAACATAAAAGCATACATTCTATAGAACACTGATGTAGAACAAGCACCAACATTAATCTATGCTGGCTACATTGAATTCAATGTTCAGCCCATAGGGCTGCAGTGATCTCAGAGTGTGGATCCATTTTTATTCTTTCTGCCTAACTAGTTTATTTTTATCACCACCCATCCTTAGTGGCCCTACAGAGTCTATAGCACTACTTGTTTTACTACTCCATCCTTAGGATAGGTCATCAGTATCTGATCAGTGGGGATCACCCAGGACCCCAGCAATCAGCTGTTTGAGAAGGCACCGGTGCTCGCATTGGTACAGTGGCCTTCTCTGAGCTCACCATACATTGTATGGCGACTGAGATTGGTATCGCAGCCCCATTCCCCCAATGAACGTGACATCACATGGCCTAAGAACAGCTGGAGGCGGACATGGTGGTACTGCAAGCACCACTGCCTTCTCAAACCCCCACCTATCAGATACTGATGACCTATCCGGAGGACTGATCAGACAATACCGCATGGGATCTGGCTAGATACACCGACATAGCAGCAAACTATACAGAACTCCAAATCCCCTGCACAGACAGAGATAAATAAGAAAATTATAGGTGACTGCACCCATCACTAGAGGAAACATAAAGGGGTGGTCCAGGATTAGAAAAATGGAGCCGAGCTGTAAGACCAGACAACCTATGGACAGGTGTGGTGCCGTTTCTGGAAGAAAGCAGCCATGTTTTTCTAATCAAGAACAACCCCTTTAGGGTACGTTCACACGACGACAATTGTCGCGCGACAAAAAGTCGCACTATTGTCGCGCGACAATTTTTATAATGGGAGTCTATGGTGTCGCAGTGCGACATGCGACATACTGCGACACGACAGTCGGAGAAAATCCATCCGGGATGGATTTTTTGCGACTGTTGTGTCGCAGTCGCAACATGTCGCATGTTGCACGTGCGACACCACCATAGACTCCCATTATAAAAATTGTCGCGCGACATTAATGTGACATCAATGTCGCGCTACAAGTGTTGCAGTGTAGTGGTTCCCAAATTGTCGCGCGACTTTTTGTCGCGCGACAATTGTCGTCGTGTGAACGTACCCTTAAGAGCTTTCATACATCAAACTTAACCCCTTCCCAACAACCGCTGTACATGTACGGTGGATGTTGCGTCTTTAAAGATGGTGCTCACTCCGGGTAATGAACGCCTTCCCCACATGGAGATCGGGGAATGCATCACACATAGTAACGAGCCTAAGCCTGTACTAGGTTTCCAGGCTCATTACTTGTATATTAAAGTTCAGTTGTAAAAGTATGAAAAATACTAAAATTATAAAAATTCTAATAACCCCCCTTTTCCCCAAAATAAATATTATTAATAATAAAAAAAAAACATTACAGGCATCGCCGCATGGGAAATCGCTCATACTATTAAACTATAGTTAAAGTTATCCTATACTGTATATAAAAATATTGACAAAAAAGTGATCAAAAAGTCAAATACACCCCAAATAGTATAATCAAAAACCATAGATCGTCCCACAAAAAATGAGTCCTCACACATCACCTTAGACATAACAAAAAAAAAAGTTATGGGGGTCAGAAAGAAAACTTTTTTTTTTCCAAAGTTTCTTTTTTCAGTATTAAAATGCAAGAAAAACTATACATGTGTTATCACCGTAATCGTACTGACCCGGAGACTGAAGAGCACAAGTCAGTTTTACTGCATACTGAACGCCATAAAAACAAAACCCGGAAAACTTGCTTTTTTTTTTCCTTTTTTCCTGCTTCCCACCACATTTTATGCAATATTAAATGGCGGCATTAAAAAGTACAACTCGTCCCGCAAACAACAAGCCCTCATATGGATATGTGAACAGAAAAATAAAAAAAAAGTTATTGCTCTGGGAAGGCAGGGAGTGAAAAATAAAAAAAACACTGCATCAGGATAGGGTTAATAATGACAAACTATGCAGCAAGTTATCCCTAGTGGTCACTGGATGCAAGTAGAATTGTATCATTTAAAGAGGTATTCCAGCACTTTGATATTGATCGGCTGTCCTCTGAACAGGCCATAAATAGCTGATCGGTGGGGACCACATACCCCACCCCTCCGCCAATCAGCTGCAAGTCGGTGCCAGAACTACATAGCTGGTTACTGCAGCACACACGTGTTCTGGCAACATACTGTCATCTGAAAGCTTGGAACAGCCATCTTTACCCTAAGTTCACACCTGAGCGTTTTACAGCGCGTTCAAACGCGCTGTAAAACGCTTAACACATGAAAACCAATGCTTTCCTATAGCCCTGGTTCTCACTTGAGCGTTTTACAGCGTGTTTGAACGCGCTGTAAAATGCCCAACACATAAACAAGTACTTGAGCTTTTTTTGGGGCGTTTGTCGCGCGTTTTGTGATTGACACCACAGTAGTCAATCACAAGAATGCGCGTACGAACGCGCGTTTCCTATTTGCAAAAACGCGCTGAAATACGAGCGACAAAAACACGCGAAGAACGCTCAGGTCTGAACCCAGGGTTATGGAATGATTCCACCTACAGGGATGAACGAACTTCTGTTTTCAAGTTCGACGTACAAGGTTCAGGTTATCTAAGAATTCCGTTATGGATTCCGCTGCCCCACACCATCAGTTATGGTCCATGGTAGCCGAATCCATAACAGAATTCTTAGATAACCCGAACTTTGTACGCCGAACTTGAAACACAAGTTCGCTCAACACTATCCACCAATGTGAAAAAAATATTTGCCACTTAAAGTCCTATTAATAACATATAAAGCTCCTGGCCATCCTGATTCTGCTTGCTATGAAGATGAAAATGTTGAGGTTATATTTTTTACCCCTGAATGCACCTTTCACGGCTTCAGCCCCTCGACTGGGGTGTTATCCGATTTTGATCGTCTGCAATCAGCAGTTGATGCAGATCCCGATCTTGACATAATGCCACTGCTGGAAAATATACAACAATTATCAAAGCTGCAATGGATTTTTGTAAGTGATTTTAAAGGCTTTCCAGGGATTGAAAGAGAAGTTAGAAAATAAATGGCACAGCAGGACAAGCTGGTAGAGGAGGATCTGAAGAAGTGGAAGAATATTGGAGAAGTCTTAAATGAAGAATTAGAAATACGTGTAAAGTGCTCTATAAGGGCACCTTCACACTAGCGTTTTTTTCCAGCATTTTTTGTAGTATTATCAGTTTCCCTTCTATTAAAAAAAAAATGCCAGACGCAGAACCCCTTTTAATGGTTAAAAGGTAGATCGAATTTGTAATGGGGTCTTCCGACTGTCCCTTGATGACGGATGCTCAACATAGCCAACCACTGCTCCACCGCAGGAACAGCCACTGCCTTACTTCCCATTAAACGCTACAGATAATTCGTAGAAGTATGGTTCATATCTATTATTTCGCAAGAGAGATTTGAACATCTCACATCCTTACATCCCATCTGTAGGGGACATTGCGGTGTCTCTTATTACGGGAACAGGTTTCAGTGTTCTGACTATTTTTGACGCCTTGCAAAAGGCGTTGGGAATTATCTGATGTTCATCACAAGTTGGAGAGAGTACATTGTGGTTTTTGGGACTGACAGAGTGATGTGTAACTTCCCGGCAGTTACAGCATATATGTTCTAAACTACAAGAATTTCTGGTAAGTCTTTTATTAGAACATAGTACAGAACAAGTGAATGGATGGAGCCCCATGGGAGATATCCTATATATGCACAGAGAAGTGAAGATACGCAGGGACAGGGTGCATGTACAGAGGTCGTCACCGTACAAGAGGATTTCCTGAGAGAGGGATTATTAGGACATTTGAGTACATCCGTTTCATTACAGAGAAAACATGGTGCCCACAAGTAGCTGTACAGATACAACATTTCACCACTAGGTGGATGCAAACAGAAAAGGCAGCGCCACCAGGAGGCTATACAGAGAGAACATGGAACTACCACTCAGCTGTATAGATAAAACATGGAACTACCACTCAGCTGTATAGATAAAACATGGAACTACCACTCAGCTGTATAGATAAAACATGGCGCTACCACCAGTACAGATAAAACTTAGTGCCACCAATACAGATAAGTCATGGTACCACCAGTACACATAAAACATGGCACCACCGGTACACATAAAACATGGTGCCACCGGTACACATAAAACATGGTGCCACCGGTACAGTTACAACATGGTGCCACCGGTACAGTTACAACATGGTGCCACCGGTACAGTTACAACATGGTGCCACCGGTACAGTTACAACATGGTGCCACCGGTACAGTTACAACATGGTGCCACCGGTACAGTTACAACATGGTGCCACCGGTACAGTTACAACATGGTGCCACCGGTACAGTTACAACATGGTGCCACCGGTACAGTTACAACATGGTGCCACCGGTACAGTTACAACATGGTGCCACCGGTACAGTTTACAACATGGTGCCACCGGTACAGTTACAACATGGTGCCACCGGTACAGTTACAACATGGTGCCACCGGTACAGTTACAACATGGTGCCACCGGTACAGTTACAACATGGTGCCACCAGCGCAAATAAAACATGGCATCACCAGTACACATAAAACATGCTGCCACCAGTACAGATGGCACCATGTGGTTGCACAAGTAGAGTATGATGCCATGAAGTAGCTGTTCAGAGACCACATGGCACCAATAGGTGGCTGTACCTAACCCATACAAGGCATTACCACAAGGCTTTGCAAAGACCACATTGTGCCACCATAGGCTATGTCAATCTACATGTAATGGGGTAGGGTGTATTTACGATTTGCCATTGCCGCCAATATAATAAATATTCTGTAAACAAGGGCGATTAATTGGCAAGAGGTAGTTTCTGTGCCACAAAACAGCAGGTGGTGCAGCACGTACGCTTCAGTTTGTTTTTTAAACATATTGACTCACAACCTCCTCCCTATAATTGACATATACAAACAATCAAAAAGAGATTATATAAAAAAACATTTCTTGCTCACAAAATTTTTAGGATATGGCCACAACAGCAGCAAGATCCATAATATTTAGATTTGAGTTTGGCACAGATTTTGCTGCTGGTTTGACCTCATGCATTGGAAAGGTGGAAATTGGTGGCATAAGTTGGCATGTTGTAGATTTGCAGTCGGCAATCAGATCAGTCCTTCAATCAGATACAGGATAGGCGATACATGACAAAATTCACTGGGGGATGAAAATTCCACCATTTATATGCAGTTTTTGGAAGTGAATTTAAAAGGAGCAGAAACTGTAAAAGAAGGACTTCTACTTCTTCCTATGTGAAGCCACCCATAGGCCTCATGCACGCTCCAGTGTCTGTATTTTGGTTCAGAATCAGTGGATCTGCAAAATATGGATAACTTTTGCATGCATTTCATATATTTATCACTCCCATCAAAAGAAATGAGTGTTCTCCTCTGCAATGTGGACCAGGATAGGACCTTCTATGACTTTTTTGCACTGATCTGCAAAAAAATTTAAAAATTCCACCGATGTGTGCATGGCCCTATCGAAATGACTGGGTCTGTGTGCCCTCTGCAAAAAATGTGTATAGTACACAGGTGAAAACTAAGGTCTTGTGCATGAAGCCAAAGCTTGATCAGTTTAGATGAAAGGATAACTGCAGAGCTGTGGTCACCCTCTCTATTACCTAGGGGCGATTTACACTGCTGTCTTACCCTAAGTTCACACTTGCGCGTTTTACAGCGCGTTCGAACGCGCTGTAAAACGCTCAACACATGCAAACCAATGCTTCCCTATGGGACTGGTTCATATTTTCGCGTTTTACAGCGCGTTCGAACACGCTGTAAAACGCCCTACGCATAAACAAGTACTTGAGCTTTTTTTGGGGCGTTTGTCGCGCTTATCGTGATTGACACCACAGTAGTCAATCACAAGAACGCGCGTACGACGCGCATTTCCTATTTGCAAAAATGCGTGTAAAACGCGCGTTTCAAGAACGCTCAGGTCTGAACCCAGGGTTATACACACTGCACGAGTAGAACCAACTCTTGCTGAAAATTGTGCAGTCCAAATACACATGTTGGTTGGAACTGTCTTTCCCTTTAAGAAGTATGTGTATATCACCACTAGGTGGCATTATTCCAGATGAGAGTATGGTTGATATGTGGCAGGGTGAAGCACATACAGAATATTGGAGAAGTCACAGTGTATTAGGTTTTTTCTGTATCCACCTATCTGCCTGCCCTGATTTTAGCGACAATAGAATTCTGTACCTAGTGCACCATGACAAAAACGCAAAAAAAAAAACCAAAGCCTCTAAAAGTCAAGGACACATCAATAGTATGTGTGAGGGTCCATATTCTGAGCTAAGGGAACTTGTTGAAAGCTTTTTGGGGCAGAAGCACAATTAGGGTACTTTCACACTAGCGTTAAACTTTTCCGGCATTGAGTTCCATCCTTGGGGCTCAATAACGGAAAAAAATGCTTCGGTTATATCCTAATGCATTCTGAATGGAGAGAAATCCGTTCAGTATGCATCAGGATGTCTTCAGTTCATTGCAATGCATGCGCAGACCTTTAAACACGTGAAAAAAAAAAAAAAATACCAGATCCGCTTTGCCGTAAAAACAGATCCGGTATTGCAATGCATTTTTCTGACTGATCAGGCATTTTTTAGACCTGATCAGTTCAGGCAACGGAACTGCCTGCCGGAATCAAACAACGCAAGTGTGAAAGTACCCTTAAGCAGCATTGCAGTCATGCCCGTTACTTTCTTTAGATTTCCTTGGAGGTTTAACGTCGGCATGTGAAGTATGCAGAGGTGGTAACTGGAGTCATGGAAGCCTGTCTGCAAGCACACTACTCCGTGTTAGTGACTCTGAGATCTGAGGCAAGAGGGATGCCAATCATTTAGGAGAAGGTGTGGTTACAGAGCTGACTCTTCAAGGCGTGTGGACCGCCCAGGTGACTCCAGGTACTGTGTTGCATATATCATGCGCCACGATTAACCTTATGTCTTAGAACAAAGGGAAATCCATAGAAAGAAACAGGGGCATGATTGCAGTGCTGGTTTTATTTTGCTGACCCCAAAATACATATGGTAGTGTGAATGTCCCCGTGTTCTATCCAAAAGCTGATGACCAATCCCATGAGGGGGCACGGCACAGTGCTCCACCATCATACTAGTGATCAGCCGAACTCCTCGTTCACGTACCCCTGATAAAAGAAACCTGGAGTCGTGGGACAGACAGCTTCGTCAGACTCCTCTCCCTCGCATGCTGCGGGGTCAAGCATGTCAGAACTGACTGCCATCACAGACTGCTGAAATCAGCGGGTCTGTCATTACACTAGGCAGCCCTCAGCAAAGGTAAAGGTGACAGGTTCCCTTTAAGTGAATATCAATAATTTACTTGTCAGCCATCATTTAACTCTTTATATGTGATTTTTGAGGTTTTTCATCTACTTCCAAGTTTAAAGTGCAGCTTTTAAGGTTCCAGCCCGTAAACCTGCAGCATGGATGTTCAGAGCTGCTTTGTGATTTTCCATCAGCGCTGACACCACGTGGAGGGCGCACTGACAAACACACCCGGCACAGTCACACACCCAGCGAGATGTCGCAACTTACAATGCTAAGTAAATTATGTCATGTATATTTGCTGGTCCCTAAAGCTATTTCTGAATGGGAATAATGTAGCGTAACAACAAGTACACGTAGTGCGATATTCTCCAGATATCATCTTGTATTATTGGAGAGCATTGATGAGACGGTCTCTGAGGGTCTATAGCATGGTGGCTCAGTGGTCCTAGCACTAGGGTCCCAGGTTCACATTCAACCAAAGACATTTGCTTGCCGTTTGTATGTTCTCCCCGTGTTGCATGGGTTTTATTCTGCTTTGTTACCACACTTCAAAAATAAATGGAAGTTACATTTGTGAGTGATGACAATCTCTGTACAGCATATGCAGAATATGTACAATAAGTGCTGCACAAAAGAGTAAAAAAAAAGAAAAGAAAACTCAAAGTGGGCTTAAAAGAGTAAAAGTAGCCGTACAGCCACAAAAGCTGTTGGCCGAAAGCTCAGCTAGTAGGCACAGCTATTCCTCGCGATTCCTCCATCATACAAATGAATGATTGGTTTAGCCAAGTGTACCTGTGTACCTTTGTTCTCAGTAAGAAGGGAGTAAGCCCAGGGGTGCACCTAGCCTTTCTGCTGCCTGAGGCTAAAAATGAAAAGGCCCATGCCAATTTATTAACCTAACCCCTTTGCCACAACGAAAGCGCTCCTTGCCCATGGCCCTTCCGCTGCCCCCCTCTTGCCCCTTCCTGGTGCTGACTGAGGCGATCGCCTGACCAGGTCTTATTGGTGGTGCACCCCTGAGTAAGCCTCAGACTCCTCTGGCAGCAGCTTATCACCCACAAAATCTATTTGACACTATTGAAATCCAACATGCCCCATCCTTCTTTCCTGTTAACTTCTGCCATGGGGAGAGGGGAGCTTGGAAACGCCCATACTCCTAAGATAGTTGGTCCACCGCAACATCTTTTCTCTTAAGTGTGTGCACCTTAGGCCTGGGCAATACATGGTTCTATCTGTATCTACGTAATACAGCGATTATGCCAAAGGGCAATAAGTAATCACCATTTTCTTAACCATTTCAACAGTACAACAAACAATAATAATTTAGGTCAACATCTCTCTTGCATTCGCTGTCAGATTCTGTCAGACCTGAGATAATAAAGGCATAGCCATATTGACTCATTGCCACCTCACTTATAGGATTTGTGTCAGCAGTTCTGACCATGCTAAACTGCTGGCACCCCCAAGAAGGGACCAGTGAGAGCAGGACACAATTGCTTTTTGTGGAGCTTTTATTATCAGGAGCTGTGTGAATTTGAACTTTTATTCTGCCAGATTCTGCTCCACCACTGCCCTGCAGGAAGAGCTTCATTGTAAAGTGGGCTCAGCACCGACATGCTTCACAGCCTTTCCCCTCTGTCATGGTCTCCTGGTTGGATGCTGCAGCTGTCATTCAAAGCAGAAGGGCGGGGTTCTGAATCAGATCAATGCGGAGACTCTGCCTACTGGGCACTTGCAGGAGCAGAGCCTAGCAGAATGAATTTTCATATTCACACTACTCCCAATAATAAGGGCTCCATTAAAGGTATGTTTGTCCTGTTCGTCCCTTCCCATACCTAGCTCTGTCACCAGGTTAACCTGGTCAACACTGCTTAATCGCAGAAGAATCTTGGACTCTGCAGAAGGCAGCATACATCCTGTTTTAACCGAGGATGTGCCACATGGATTTCTCTGTTCTCCAAGACCTCTTTCTCGTTACACACAAGACAATCTAAACAGTAGGTCTTCCCATCAGACTTTGCCTCTGCTTTGTAAGCCCCAGCTGCACATTTGCATAAATATACTGTTTATGGGAAATAATATATAGGTGGCTGTGCACAAGGCGTTTTCTACTTGAAACTGGAACGATCTTGGACATAGCATTTTATAGGCTGAACTTTTGCAAATCTAAAAGGTACTCTGCTACCTTCTCAGTGGTGGTCCTCAGGTGTAAAGCTCTGAACACCGGGGTAATTGCCCGACCTGCCCTGACTCTTCCCTGTTTTACTCCACAACCAGGCAGTGATACATAACAGGCTCACACATCTGCCCTAACACATCTTGATGAACTGTCCTGCAGTATATCACATCCATGGAGGCTTTCCACACTTATGTTTCTCTTTAAACCACAGAAGACTTTTCTTTTGTTCTTTTTATATAGAAAACTTAGTGACTCACATGAGATTGACACTTGTCATTCTGTACTCCCCCCTCCCGTTCTTTGAAATGTTAAGAAAAAAATAAAAAAGGGGAAATGAAAATGGCTGACTGTCAAGATGGCTTCGCTGTTGACTTCCTTATTTCAGCTGAAGTAAGAAGAAAAAAAAATAAGAATACAGCAGTGAGCTCTGACCGGACAATCATAATCACGACATGCACTAATCACCACAGAAAGGAATGACTGTGAGCATACACACAGACACTCTACCATAATGTCCAAGACATGTCAGTTTGATGAAAATTAGCGTTTTCATAAAGTTACACACATTTTCCTATGAAGTCATCAAAGAAGCGATGGCATATCATGACTTAATGATTGTAAAGGGTTGAACCTTTTTGACCCTTACCGATCCTGAAAATCATATGGGTCAGCACAGCAAATCCTTAATCCTCAGGATCGGTGAGGGTCCAAAGGTGGAACCTGAACAGATCATAAGGTGATGATCTACCCTAGCAATATGAGATAGGAATACCGCTTTAAGACAGGGGTTCCCAAACTTTTTTAGGTCACAGCCAATTTCAAACACAATAGCGCACTTTAAGTATCCACAGCAGCCAACAGTTGGTAAGGCCACAAGGCTCTTGAGCGACTTGTTGGGGAAAGCTGTCCTAATCTAGTTTCTTAAAGGGGTTCTGGTTTGTGTCTGGCATTACAACTCATCTTCATGGAAGTTGACCCATATTTGCATCTATAGGCTGCAGGGTTGCCAACTGTTGAGAAATTTCTGGACAGTCTGTAAAAATAGATAACTTTTTTCCTGGGTCCGTGAAAAAAAAAATTGCGTTCGTGATTTTTTTGAGGCTGGTGGTGATTGACTAGATTATTTTGGTGGTAATTTTTATGATTAATATATTGAGCTGTAGACCTGTATTACTTATACTCTTTATCATTCATTATGGTTTTTCAATTTGTCCATAAAAAACTTTGGCTGTCCGCAATTTTGGGATAAGTTGCCCAGAAAAAAGAAAAATTCTGGTTGGCAACCTTAATAGGCTGTATGATCGCTGCTCACATCTCCACCACTTCTTGTTAAAAGAGGTATTCCCATCACAGACAATGGGAACATATCGCTCGGATATGCCCCAATTGTCTGATTGGTGCGGGTCCCCGAGGTCTATGCCATGAACATAGCGGGGAAAGTGGTGGGTGGAGACCAAGAGCTCTCCCCATACATGTGCTTGTGCGGCCACTGCTCCCATAAATTTTTTCAGGGCCGAGGGAAATCGCCAAGCCAGCGGTCAGCTATTTTTGACGGCCCCATAGAAATTAATAAAGGGTGGCTGCGCATGCACAGTGCGCCCTCCACCACCTGCCCTGCTCAGTTCTCGGTGTAGGTGCAGGTCCCAGAAACCAATCGCTAGGATATGCTCCCATTGTCTGTGATGGGAATACCCCTTTAAATTCCAGTATCAGTGTAAACCAGCAACTGTTTTAGTTCTGTGATCTACAAAACGGGGAATACTTTGCTTAAAATATAAATTTTTATTTGCTACTGTTATACTCTGAATAAAATAAACCATGTGTTTTTTGCAGTGCAACATGACACTGAGAGAATTAATATCGCAGGGATCATAGTGGGAATGCAGGAGAGGTACAGATCTGTCTTTCCTGCACCTCTCCTTCACCACAGCTACCCACACACTTCCACACAGGCAAATCTATAATGAAGAATTTTCATTTCAGTGTCAATGAGCTAAAATGTTTCCCAATCATTACTGAAAACCAAGAGGAATGGCAACACATTGTACTACCAAATGTCAAGCCCAGGTGTAATATTTATTCTTGGGCCACCATTACAGTCGAACCAATGTCTGTTTTGGGGTTTCTACAGTGCATTCGGAAAATCTTCAGACTTTCACATTTTGTTATGTTGCGGGCTTGTGCCAAAATAAAAATAAAAACAACGGTTTAAAAATCTCCCTATCATTCTGCACTCAATACCCCATGATGAGAAAGTGAAAACAAATGTTTAAAATCTTTGCTAACTTAAAAGGAACCGGTCATCATCTTTATGCTGCCCATACTAACG
Organism: Bufotes viridis; assembly: GCA_033119425.1. Classification (NCBI taxonomy): domain Eukaryota; kingdom Metazoa; phylum Chordata; class Amphibia; order Anura; family Bufonidae; genus Bufotes; species Bufotes viridis. Next base: position 96,251,909 of record CM065598.1, on the reverse strand, counting down.
GCAGAATAAAGTAGAGACAGGTGGGTTGATTTCAGCGGTCTGTCATTTAAAAGGAAGTGGTGGCCGAGGATCAACATCACAATCATTGCAGACTGGGCCTGGAGAAGAGTCCCGGCCACCTGAGAAGAGTCCTGGTTATTCATGGATTCCTGCTCTCCCGCCGACCTGCTAATGACTGACCGGATTCTACCTAGTTTTCTCCCTTTCTCTCTAGGAGAGAACTGCCAATCATCAGCAGATGGCGGGAGAGCAGGAGATTATAATAACCAGGACTCTTCTCAGGAAGATTTGACTCTTTTCCAGGCCTGGGCTGCAATGATTATGATGCTGGTTCTCGGCAACCACTTACTTTTAGCTCATGAGTAACACCGCTGAGATCAGCATTTCTGTCACTATTTTATGTTGCCCTCAGTGAGATCAGCATAAAGTTGATGACAGGTTCTATTTAATAATGAGGAAAAACTAAAACTTGCATTGACAGACCCTTTATCCAGGGCATAAGTCTTCAGGCCCTTTAAGCAGAACTTAGTTAAAGCCCCTTTGGCAGTGATTCCAGCCTCCAGTCTTCTTGGAGATGATGCCACAAGATTTGCAAACCTGGATTTGGGGATTTTCTCAGATTCTTCTTTGCAGATCCTCTCAAGTTCTGTCAGGTTGGATAGGGGCCGTCGGTGGACAGCCATTTTCAGGTCTCTCTAGACATGATCCATTGGGTTCAGGCCTCTGGCTGGGCCCCTTAAGGACATTTACAGGAGTTGTACCTGAGCCGCTCCTGTGTTGTCTTGGCTGTGTGCTTAGGGTCATTGTCTTTGGCCCAGAGCTCTGGATAAGGTTTTCATTAAGAATATCTCTGCACTTTTCTCCATTCAGCTTTCCCTCAACCCAGACCAGTCTCCCTGTCCCCCCAGCATGATGCTGCCACCACCGGATCACAGGATCTCTGGAGCTCAGCAAGAGTGACCATTAGGTTCTTGGTCACCTCTCTTACCAAGGCCCTTCTCCCCCAATTAAGCTGGTTTCACATCACAGTTTCCTTTTCCATTCTTCTGACCCATCAGAACAACAGGAAAAAAATAAATAAAATGTATCTCAGACAGAAATGGCTCAAACGGATTCCAAATGTGCATAACTGATGCACAGGGTCCGCTTTTTTTTTTATAGGATCCTGTTTTTATTGTATATGTTCTTCTGATGGATCAGAAGAATGGAAAAAGAAACAGGGATGTAAAACCAGCCTTACTTAGTTTGATGGGGGGCCAGTTGTAGGAATATTCCTGGTTGTTCCAAATTTAAGAATTATGGAGACCACTGTGTTCTTTGGAACTTTCAGTGCAGCAGAACATTTTTGTCCCCTTCTCCAGATCTGTGCCTCCACACAATCCTGTCTCTGGGCTCTACAGGCAGTTCTTTCCTCATCATGGCTTGGTTTTTGCTCTGATATGCTCTGCCAGCTGTGAGATCTTATATAGACAGGGCTATGTCTTTCCAAATCATGTCCAATCAACTGAATTTACCACAGATGGACTCCAATCGAGGTGTAGAAACATCTCAAAGATGATCGGAGGCCCCCCGAGCTAAATATGGAGTGTCATAGCAAAGGGTCTGAATACGTATGTCCTTGTGTTTATGTCCTTTAGTTTATTATTTTTAATTAATCTGCAAACATTAATCTCCTTCTGCTGTGATTATATCATTGGGAAATTATTAACATTATATCTCTGCAACCATTTCCACATTTTAAGAAACCAGTGGAAGATGTGCTTGGATACTAATAAACATATGCAACTCCTATAGCTGAACTGCGGCAGGCTTGCTGGAGTGGAAATTTATTTATTCAATTGACCACACTTTTCTCAGCCTGTAAATGTACATATGTGTACTCTTTCATTCCTTTAGTGTACATATGTAAAAGGCCTTTAAGGCATACATAAAGGGAGGCTGCTTTAAGGGTGCTGCTTGACATCACCACACTCATTATTGGTTCCCATCCCCTTCTGAAGACTTGAGTACCACATCTCTGTGCAGATTCTCCCCAAACATTAAAATGAGAAGCAGAACATGCTGAATGTACCCCCTCATATTAGGGGCCCTACAACTAAGTATGGCCTGCTGCTACTATGGTATGGGCATCCTTCGTTCATATCCTTTAAATTCCTCCTACAATTGCACATACATTCACTCAGCCTCTGGTCACATTTCCACTTGGAGTCTCTGTCAATGGATTCCATCATATTGGACAAGAAGAAGAGTGCAGATTATAAGCCAGTGGGGCTCGGGGTCTGTCATAGGTTGGATCTTGCATTCCAATTTTTTACGTTTTTCTGTCCTGCTGATGAAGCATAAGGGTACTTTCACACTAGCGTTTTGGATTCCGTTTGTGAGATCCGTTTCAGAGCTCTCACAAACGGTCCAAAACGGATCAGTTCGGCCCCAATGCATTCTGAATGGATAAGGATCCGTTCAGAATGCATCAGTTCGGCTCCGTTCCGCCTCTATTCTGTTTTGGAGGCGGACACCAAAACGCAGCTTGCAGCATTTTGGTGTCCGTCTGAAGAGGCGGAGCCTAACGGATACGTTTTGAATTACAATGTAAGTCAATTGGGACGGATCCGTATTCAATGACACAATATGGTGCATTTGAAAACGGATCCGTTCCCCATTGACTTTCAATGTAATTCAAAACGGATCAGTTTTGGACTTTGTAATTTTTCTTTTAACCTAATGCAAACGGATCCGTTCTGAACGGATACAAACGTTTGCATTATAGGTGCGGATCAGTCTGTGCAAATAAACAGAAGGATCCGCACCAACGCAAGTGTGAAAGTACCCTAAAAATGGAACAAGTAATGAAAATGTGAAAAGAGCCTTCGAGGAGTAATACATACCTTACCACTCGCCTGTTACTCCAGAGTAGACACATGCCCAGTTCCTTGTAGTTCTTGGTTATTCCTGCTCCAGCAATAGCCAGCTATAACTGTTCTCCGTTCCTGCCCCAGTGGTGACATATGACTGCTGCAGCCAAACACTGGTTGTTCCAGTGATGTCAACACTATTGATGTCACCTGCAACAGAGACCAACCGGGGAAAAGGGGAGAGGATGGGGAGTGCTGTCTGTCACTTTTATATTGATGGCCTATCCTCAGGATTGGTCATCAATATGCAATCGTAGGGGGTCTGACTCCCAGCATCTCCATCTATCAGCTGTCTGAAGAGGCCACGGCACTCCCGAGTGCCATGGCCGCCTCTTCTAAGGCCAGTGACATTGCGTACATCAGTCACATGGCCTAGGCGCAGCTCAGTCCCATTCCAGTGCAATACTAAGCAGAGCTTCTGTGCTGGGTACATTGTAAGCAACATGGTCTCTTCAAGCAGCTGATCACTTGGTGCTGGGTGTCAGACACCCACGATCCAACATTGATGACTTATCCTAAGGATCAGGGGCAGACTGGGAACTTAAAGAGGACTTTTCATGTTTCCATACTTTATTAACTAAGTAGCAGGACATGTAGGGCTACAGCCAGGCAGAAGGAGACACCTTACAGAGAAAGACTGCGTCACCTCCCCATTACTCCGATGCTGTTAGTTAGCATACAGCGGCGGAGACTAACGGGGGCCACAGCGGCGCAATGGAGCAGCGCCCAGAAATAACTGTATCCCCCATGTATGCCCTACATGTCCTGCTACTTAGTTAATAAAGTATGGACCCATGAAAGGTCCTCTTTAAAGTGACCCTGAAAAAAAAAAAATACTAAAAGTGGCCCCGTTTTGTAGTCTGGTCCAAATTGATGGAAGGCAGGGACAACAATACCATATTGTGGCACATTATAACACTCCAACAGAGCCAAATATGACAGTCCATCACAAAATACTGCCATCAGCAGCACAAAATACTTCCCCAAAAACTTTCACTGGCCGGCCGTAGGGAGGACTCAGGTGGCCCCCTGGGCATCGGCCCACCGGGAGATTTCCCTGTAAGGTCTATGGCCAATCTGCCCCTGCTAAGGATGGACCATCAATATTTAATTCCCAGACAACCCCTTTGAGATAAATATTATTCATTTTTAAACTGCTTGTAAATAGTACATATATATATATATATATATATACACACACACATATACACACACACACACACATATACACACACTGTATATAAATGAGGTTGGACGGCCCTTTAGATCCAGAATCATATTCTGCTAATCCATATCCTCTGCTAAAACTGGATGATACTACCCATCTATACACTTTAAAGCTACACATACATATCATTTATTTCACCTTTTCACTACTGTTCTTCATTGCAAACGTCAATGCTCTGCCCTAATTATTTGTTTATGCCGGAAAATACACTGTTGCCTGGTTAGTTGCTGTGCTCTTGACTGTAACCGTTTACCCAAACTGAGACAAGAGCGAAAAAAAAGTAACCTAAACTGAACCTTTTTTCTGGACTCTTCTTCGGGTTTTTTCTGCCACTGCTTAGAAATGTCCAGACCCAATTATTATAAATTATGTGCTTGTGGATTGTTTGTAACAGAAATCACTTTTACCTAGAAAAAAACGCTTTGTCTAATTATAGTGATGCTTGATCCAAGCGTATTCCCAAAGCTGCGAGAACAAACAATGCATCCCACTCTGCCACAGATTGTCAGGGCAAAGATAATCTGTATCACGCCGAAAGACTTATACTGGCTAAACTCAGCCAAGGGATGGACGGGATTGCTGCAAGTCCTGGCTCGGCTCTGCTCAGCAATGTAGGTGGCTCACATACAGCTGACTCATGTATAACAAAGCTGTGCATACCAAGTGCAGGACCCCAATTTCATCCATTACACATACTACACATAGAAAGCACATAAATATAGTCTGAGGATCATATGGATCCGCATTCAAACTGGGGGAAGGTGCTTACAACTGCAAAACATCCCATAAAAGAACAAGGAAGATGACCGTAACTTTTTTTGCATCTCCATCAACCCATACTTCATATATTATAGTATTAAAGGGTTGTCTGTGTTAATTAAAAATCTCAGACAAGTCCTGAGTGGTCTAAAATAAGGAATATGTTATAATTATCTTTTTGCTTAGGTGCCAGTCCTGCTGCTGCTAGGTGCAAGTATGCGGCACATGACTGCTGCAGCTACTCGATCTACCACTGAGGCCAGTGACTGGCTGCAGCAATCATGTGCCATACACCTGCACATCACTGTCACTTTGTAACATAATTTTTAATTGTAACAATATTTTTAATTATCTTGGATGACCCCTCCTTTAAGGGTTTACTGAGTGTGCAATATTGATGGCCAATCCTCAGGATTGGTTAGCAATATCTGATCGGTGGGGATCCAACTCCTGGAACTCCCATTCCCAATAAGCTGTTTGACCGGGCTGCTGTGCTCTAGATAAAACCCCAACACAGCACAGCTCCATAGACTAGGTAGTGGCCATGAATGGTACTGCAGCACAGACTGGTTAGTGACCATGAATGCTACTGCAGCGTATGCTGGATCGTGACCAGGCTCGGACTGGCCCACAGGGGTACAGGGGAATCCCCCGGTGGGCCCCTGAGCAAGGTGGGCCCCTAGTCTCCCACCCCCTGCACAAGTGGAACATAACACATTAGATTTACTGCACTACATACATATATTTAATGTACAGCCCCTCAACCAGCCTATGTTCATATAAAGAAAACTTAAATTATTTATGATATTTAAATGTATCCGTACGGTGGGCCCCCAAAATAAATTTTACTGGTGGGCCCTAGGTACCCCAGTCCGACACTGATCGTGACCATGAATGATACTGCAGCGTATGCTGGATCGTGACCATGAATGATACTGCAGCGTATGCTGGATAGTGACCATGAATGATACTGCAGCATAGACTGGTTAGTGACCATGAATGATACTGCAGCACTGCTTCCATAGGAAGAACACAGCAGGGCCTTGAAGGTTATGCCATGATTGATGTAAAAAATGAGAATCAGACATCATATAGTACATGACAATCTCTTTCTAAGTAAGAACCAGCCCTGTACCTTTCATCGATCCAATTGTTCTGCTAGATTTATTTAAGGCTTGCAGCTCCGGAGCCGTGTACTTTCTTCCGCAGCTACCAATCACAGCTCAGGGGGGCATGTCCTTTCTCCCTGTAACCGCCACAACTTCTAACATAAGTTATGGCTGGTGGCAGTTGAAGATTTAAACTGAGCACGTGCGACCGCCTGAGTGAGATGGACAAGAAAAAGAACCAACAGCAGGTGGCGCTATTTGGATAAATTTCATTAAATAACTCAGTGGCTATACAAAATTTTTAATTAAATGCAATTACAAAAATAATCAAATCCAGGTGCTGGTTTGAAAACTGGCACAACCCCTTTAACAAACCCCTTTGTGCTTTCCATTCATATGGAGATATGCAGATCTACAGATTCAACAGAACAAAACCATACCAAGTTACATTAGATGCAGCTCTGCTCCATGTGATGGCACGTCAGCTCTGCCATGTGCACGAAGCCTTATCGTGCCGCATAGATGCCCCTATTAAAGATTGCACGGAGAGCTATGCCAGGAAATAAAAGGTCTTTCTGCATATTTTGGAGAATAATAGAAGTTTAAACAATGATCCATAAGGTCTCTTTAGCTAGTGATGGTAGGTGAAAACATCTATAAGGCATACTGAATTCTAGTGCTATATCCACTGGACAGCTGTAAATTCACACGTCTGATAAGTTGCGTTGTGCCCCGAACAAGGCTGCCCAATGACCAGCACTGGAGATGTATCATTAGATCACTTTTCATTTTACATAATCCACTCACAGTTGAAGAGATTGCAAAATATGTTTTCATTTGTACTTTTTTTTTTTTTTTTACCCACTTGTTGCATAATACAAGCAAAATATACGTTGGGACTTCCGGAAAACCCTACACATCTTCACAGCAGATTCACCATCCAAAACGATCAGTTCTTTATCTTGATGTCCCAAGAAATGAGACAACAATGTCCTCGGGTATACAAACGTAAAGGTGGCGTCATTTATTATTGTCTGTGACTATGAGACGGCGCAGGAGGAGTGCGCATCCTTACTGTGCAGACAGAGCTATGAGTTAACAGGGCATAGCATAAATCAGGTGCTCTGGTTTGAGGACAATAGGTGTGCAATGCCTTTAAGGAACAAGAATCAATTTATTTTGAAATCAACATGATGTGTATGAGTATGGTACATAATCGGGATACTCCCATGTCTGGAAGCCTCAGCAGTGCCTTAAGGGGTACAGTACATTTAAAGGAGACCTAGTGGGTGCAAAAAAGTAGTCTTGCTCAATGGGCATTGCTATCGGGGAAGTAGACATAGCAACTGCTATGGGGCCCATATCCACTCAGACATAAGGGGCAGTTAATGAGGACTATGGAGTACAGGGGTGTAGCTATAGGGGGTGCAGAGGTAGCAGTCGCTACCGGGCCCAGGAGCCTGAGGGGGCCCAAAGACACTTGTGCCGCATAAGAAGACACACAAAGCACTGAGGGAAGGGGGGCCCCAAGCTGAACTCTTGCACCAGGGCCCATGAGCCGTTAGCTACGCCCCTGATGGAGTATGAATGCAAATGCATACATGGCCCAAGGATAACCTTACTGTGTGCATCATCCCTTCTCTTTAGCACGTTGCATTATTCCTGTGTTGGAATATAAGGTTTCCTATATGTGACAAAAATGCACACAGATGTAGCCAAGCTAAACTCGATGGTTAGCACATTAAGTAAAAAATGGCACAAAAAGGTTTACTAAGTCGTTCAATGTACTGCAATGGCTTTTCTCACAAGATGGCACAAATTAACACTGTGACATCAGAGTTAATTTTAGCTCGGCTACATCTGTAGTTTTATTCCTATGCTGTGATGCCAACGAGCACATGGTGGCATTTAAAGGGGTTTTCTCATCATGGACAATCAGGGCATATCGCGCAGCTGCCCTCCATTCATTTTTTATGAGGCCGGCAAAAATAGTCGAGCGTTGGCCCCATAGAAATGAATGGGAGCGGGGGCCGCACATGCACGGTACGCTCCCATTCACTTCTATGGGGAGACGGCTTGGTGGTGGCCGGACCGGAGTCCTCCAGCCACCACCTTGCGGAGCTCCTTTCTCGTTATAGCTGTGGGTCCTAGCGGTGGGATCCACACCTATAAGACAAAGGGGATATATCCTAGCGATATGCCCCCATTGTCCATGATGAGACAACCCCTTTAATGTGCGGTGGTCCTGTGATATAAGAGTGTGCATTGTCCTTCTACTGTGACATCACTGTCTTTATTATCCCGGTACTGTGACATCACTATGTTTATTATCCCTGTACAGTGACATCACTGTGTTTATTATCCCTGTACTGTGACATCACTGTGTTTATTATCCCTGTACTGTGACATCACTGTGTTTATTATCCCTGTACTGTGACATCACTGTGTTTATTATCCCTGTACTGTGACATCACTGTGTTTATTATCCCTGTACTGTGACATCGCTGTGTTTATTATCCCTGTACTGTGACATCGCTGTGTTTATTATCCCTGTACTGTGACATCACTGTGTTTATTATCCCTGTACTGTGACATCACTGTGTTTATTATCCCTGTACTGTGACATCACTGTGTTTATTATCCCTGTACTGTGACATCGCTGTGTTTATTATCCCTGTACTGTGACATCGCTGTGTTTATTATCCCTGTACTGTGACATCACTGTGTTTATTATCCCTGTACTGTGACATCGCTGTGTTTATTATCCCTGTACTGTGACATCACTGTGTTTATTATCCCTGTACTGTGACATCACTGTGTTTATTATCCCTGTACTGTGACATCACTGTGTTTATTATCCCTGTACTGTGACATCGCTGTGTTTATTATCCCTGTACTGTGACATCGCTGTGTTTATTATCCCTGTACTGTGACATCACTGTGTTTATTATCCCTGTACTGTGACATCACTGTGTTTATTATCTCTGTACTGTGACATCACTGTGTTTATTATCCCTGTACTGTGACATCACTGTGTTTATTATCCCTGTACTGTGACATCACTGTGTTTATTATCCCTGTACTGTGACATCACTGTGTTTATTATCCCTGTTCTGTGACATCACTGTGTTTATTATCCCTGTACTGTGACATCACTGTGTTTATTATCCCTGTACTGTGACATCACTGTGTTTATTATCCCTGTACTGTGACATCACTGTGTTTATTATCCCTGTACTGTGACATCACTGTGTGTATTATCTCTGTACTGTGACATCACTGTGTTTATTATCCCTGTACTGTGACATCACTGTGTTTATTATCCCTGTACTGTGACATCACTGTGTTTATTATCCCTGTACTGTGACATCACTGGTCTGCCCCCCTGCCAAAAGGCAATTGGCTCTTTACTAGTGTTATGCCTGGGTTTTCACAACACTATTTGGTAAGGTACATCTACCTATATGGTCTTCCCGAGGTCCCCTCAGATTTCACACCAGGGAGCCCGCCCCTTTGCGTTTCACTTTATTATCTCTGTACTGTGACATCACTACGTTTATCCTCTCTGAACAGTGACATCACCATTATATCTGTACCTTGGCATCATTGTGTACATGCATTATTCCTGTGCATTAGAGGGACCAAAGTAATTATAAGATTTACATGTTTATCGCTTGTTGCTGAAGATGATGGAGTGGAGCCCTATGCTTACTTGATTTGCCCCTGCTCCCCTCCAAAGACTTTCAAGCAGGGGTGTAGCTATAGGGGGTGCAGAGGTAGCAGTCGCTACCGGGCCCAGGAACCTGAGGAGGCCCAAAGACTCTTGTGCCACATAAGAAGACACTGGCATTATAGAAAGTGCATGTTGGTCAAGTTCCACCTCTGTCTCGAGGGATGGGGTTAGGTCAAGAATTTAGCATTTGGGGGGGGGGGGGGGGGGGAAGTCCTGCTGCTGTTTAATTTTTTGGCTCAGGCAGCACTAAGGCAATGTGCTTCTCTGTCCCTGGCCACAAAGCAATGAGGTAAGGGGGGCCCAAGCTGAACTCATGCACCAGGGCCCATGAGCCTTTAGCTACGTCCCTGCTTCCAAGGCTGTTGACACCGGAGGCTTCTGAAGAATGGTCAAAATATATGTGCTGCCAAAGAAGGTTCTGAAATAGTTTTTTAGAGCTTCTTAAGACTGGACATACATGCACATGACAGTTGTTTTTTGCTGTCCACAAATCACAGATCCGTCTTCCCTTTTTTTTTTTTTAACATCTACATCTGTTCCGTGTGTCCGCAAATTTTGTAGGTTGTGTCTCCGTGTGTCTTCCGTTTTTTTTTTATGGATCCGTAAAAAAAAAACGGAAGGCTTGAAACAGTTTCTTAACAGTTTCTTACCTGTACAAGTGCCCTGGTTTCCAAGCAACCATCCGCAAAAAAAATATATGCGGATGACAAACAGATGGCTTCCATTGGTCATCCGCATTTTTTGCGGACCCATTGACTTTTATGGGTCCGCAAACCGTTTTTTGCGGACAAGAATAGGACATGCCATATTTTTTTGCGGACAGCGGACGCGGAAAGGCGATGGAAGAGGCATCCGCATTTTTAACGGATCCATAGAAATGAACGGGAAACCATCGGATCCGCAAAAAAACGGAACGGAGGCCGCAAAAAAACACTGCCGTGTGCATGTAGGCCAAGGCTGTAAGATACCATTATCTAAAGGGATCTTCTGTGATAGATACTTTACAGAGGGAATAACGTAGTGAATTTACACCCAGTACACCACTGTATAAGTATTCCTATCCACCAAAATCCTTCAGTGGAGGCTTACAAAATCTTCTGGACATTGGCCACTCATAACCATAAACAGTTGGTACTTTTATAAAAGAAAGAGCAATAAGACTAAGTAATGTATTTAATATTGCAAGATTATAATATTGCGATAATGAATAAATTGTCATAGCGTCTTAGAATAACTTCCCATTATTATTGTGGTGTTTTTTATTATATTTCTATAATCTGTATGTTGCTCAACCCTACCATGTGCACTATGGAAACCAAGATTTTTTTACATTACTTAAATGACCTATGAAGAGTGCCCCAGCAGGGGACAGGATACACTTTTACTAGTGTTGAGCGAATCGAAGTTGATGAAGTGGAATTCGATCCAAATTTCAGGAAAAATCTGATTAATCACAAATCTGAATTTCCTTGCGCTTCATGGTAACGAATTGGATTTTTTTTCTAAAATGGCTGCTGCACATGTTACAAAGAGAGAGTAAGGAGCTTGGGAATGAGGGATCACCCATAATGCCGAGCAGACAGCCAGTCAGCAGATAGCCAGCACCTGTGATGTCATAGCCCTATTAAAAGCCCCCCCCCCCTGCCCGGTCTCCGCCGTTTGACAGTGAACTTGCTGCAGGGAGAGACGTTACAGGCACTAGGGACAGTGATTAGGAAGCACTTTGTTTACAAAATATTACTTTCGAGCAGTTCAGGGACAGATTATTGATAGTGTAGGGATATAATAGGGAGGCTTTATCTACACTATAGGGAGAGTGCAGGGACCAATAGAAGAGTGTAAAGCCTGGCTAATAGGAGCTATTCTATTACACCTTGCCGCACTAATTGGGGTTAAAAGTTATAATACTGCCGATTTTACATTGTTTGCATTCTTTCATACAAAAGTAATTCCATTAATCCTTGATTTCGTTATTGGGGTAAAATTGCAGCCTGATACTACGGATTTTGGGTGTTCACATTGTTTTTTTGCAGACCTAATTGCATTAATCCTTGATTCTGTCATTGGGGTGAAATAGCGGTCTGATACTACTGATTTTGGGGTTTTCGTGTTTTTGACATAAGTAATTCCATTAATGTTTAATTCTGGGGTGAAATTGCGGCCTGATACTACTGATTTTGGGGTGTTCATGTTTTTTGGGGGGCTGTTCTTGTGACGGATCAGAAGAAGGGAAAAATAATTAGTGACGTCAACACACACTTACTGCTGACAGCCTCTCCACTCTGTCATGGGGGCACTACTTGTATCAGTGTGTAGCAGAACGGTTCTCTAGCAATCTATGTGGAATCAGCTGACAGTGTAAAAGGAGAGCGCTCTTTCACTCTATAGTACAATCTTGGGCCACTGCACAGTTAAGGCCTTTATACCAGATGCTAACACTGACCAGTAAACTGAGTTTACACAAATTATTTGGTCAGTTTTGGACCCGTAAATTACCAAATATGTGTGAACTGATTCTAGGAGTGAAGCCTGTCATACTGACCCACAGTAACTGTTTCACTACCACCGGGAACTAGCTATGCATGTTTCTGCAATGCACAGTGTTGTACATCGAGATGATGCTCCCCACAGATGGGAAATAGCTGATTTTTAACATGGTTCTTTACAAATTAATTTTGTGAAAAATTTGGTGAAGCTTCCGAATCAAATTTTTGAAAACTTTGCTTATATCTGGTTACTACTACTGGGCCTAGCAGTATACTGGTGATGGGGCTTGCACCATACTAAACGTTCCCTAAGGCAGGTTCCCCGTGCTTGATTTGATCCTATGCTTTCCTGTGCAGGTCTTCCCTCCATCATATATCACACATAGTGGGGGTCCCAGCAGTAGGACCCCAACCAATCTAATAGTAATCTCCTTTCTTACTGATAAGGGACTTTTAACAACCGGGATATCTCCTTAACTTTGGATAGCATGCACACGGACACTAATCGTGGCTGACTGCAGAGAGTTTCGTCTGATGCATGACAGGACTGTGGTCTGTTTCCTGTGGCAGGAAAGGGTGTGCAGGTTGTAGATGAGGGCATGCACCAGGAAGTTTCATTAGCTATTAGCGTTGAGCGAAGCAAAGCATCCAAAGTGGAATTTGATCCAAAGTTAAGTATAAATTTGATTCGCAACTAATCCGAATTTCCTCACGCTTCGGGGTAATAAATATATATTTTTTTTCCTAAAATGGCAGCTATATGTGTTACAAAGTGAAAGTAAGAATCCCACGAACGTGAGATCACCCATAATGCCAAGCAGACAGCCAGTCCGCAGCTAGACAGCCCCTGTGATGTCACACCCTTTAAAAGCCTTATCCCGTACGGTTTCTCCCATTTCCCTGTGAGCTAAGCATAGGGAGAGATGTGACAAGCACAAGGGACAGTGCTCAAGAAAGCCTTTAATTGTAGAATATTGGATAGTGAGAAAGCAGGGAGAGTGCAGGAAGTTTTCATACACTGTAAGGCAGACATGCTCAACCTGCGGCCCTCCAGCTGTTGCAAAACTAAAACTCCCAGCATGCCCGAACAGCCTACAGCAGGGCCTGGTGGGAGTTGTAGTTTTAATACAGCTGGAGGGCCGCAGAGTGAGCATGCCTGCTGTAGGGAGAGCATAGGGTGACTGCAGGGACAAGCCAGGGACTGTAATCTGAAGTTAAAGAGATCCATAGGAGAGAGTGCAGTTTGAATCAATCCTTGTGTAGGGCATAGAGCTATCTAACTGAATGGGGTACTCCTTGTACAGCAATTCCATTAGGCCTTGATTCTCAAATTGGGATGAATAAGTTGTCTAGTTCTACTGTTATTGGGGTGTTCACCTTGTTTAATAGATAAACAATTTATCGTGGCTGTATGTAGGATCTGTGGGCAGAAGGTCACCACAGCCCTGCATTAACACATGGAGCGTCACCATAAAGTGGCCTGGCAAAACCGTGGCGCTAATGTAGTAGTACATCAAGGCTCTACTACCTCAGCAGAAAGGAGCTGTGTTTTCTTCCCATCATTTACTGGTCCTGATGCTCCTGCTCCTCATAGTAACATTTTATAAGGCCGAAAAAAATACATCTGTCCATCCAGTTCAGCTTGTTATCCTGCAAGTTGATCCAGAGGAAGGCAAAAAAAAAAAAAAAAACCCTGTGAGGTAGAAGCCAATTTTCTCCACTTGGGGAAAAAAATTCCTTCCTGACCCCAATCAGGCATCAGAATAACTCCCTGGATCAACAACCCCTCTCTAGTAGCTATAACCTGTAATATTATTACACTCCAGAAATACATCCAGGCCCCTCAAACTCTTTTAGCGAACTCACAATCACCACCTCCTCAGGCAGAGAGCTTCATAGTCTCACTGCTCTTACCGTAAAGAATCCTCTTCTATGTTTGTGTACAAACCTTCTTTCCTGCAATGTGGAACACTCCCTGTCAGTATAGAGTTCTTAAATATCAGAAATCCTCGTCACATGTTTTGCCAACAATTAAGGCAAAAAAAAAAAAAAACCCCTGTGAGGTAGAAGCCAATTTTCTCCACTTGGGGAAAAAAATTCCTTCCTGACCCCAATCAGGCATCAGAATAACTCCCTGGATCAACAACCCCTCTCTAGTAGCTATAACCTGTAATATTATTACACTCCAGAAATACATCCAGGCCCCTTTTAAACTCTTTTAGCGAACTCACAATCACCACCTCCTCAGGCAGAGAGCTTCATAGTCTCACTGCTCTTACCGTAAAGAATCCTCTTCTATGTTTGTGTACAAACCTTCTTTCCTGCAATGTGGAACACTCCCTGTCAGTATAGAGTTCTTAAATATCAGAAATCCTCGTCACATGTTTTGCCAACAATTAATCACCAAGACGATTGCAAAGAAACAACAATATGTACGTGCTCATCCAACGGTGCAGAAGCTGAACGTGCACCTGGCCAAGTTGCTGGTACTACAGTCCTTCCCTTTCCATGTGGTTGACTCTGCAAAAACATCACCCCCTTAACATTCAGTCCCATGTAAACATCACTCCTTTCAGCTCTAACACAGTCCCAGGTAAATAACCACAACTCCCAGCATTACTCTGCTTCTCACTGAGAATCTATCCCTTCACTTACCTCTCCTCATGTAGCAGAGCTCATGACAACTTTTTCTCCCGGATTTCTCCTGTTCACTGCTGAGCGCTGTGTTCTACTGCACTGGTCACATGATGGTGACATCAATGCAGGTTCTCCTCAACCACTGCCTTCAGCACTAAATCACATGACTGTAATGTCATCACAGGTCCTTCAGCTCTTGAAGTGCATTGGATTCAATTGTATTGCCATCCTGAGGACGGCAATACAGTTGTATCTATCTGATAGGCAGTACATTCAGTGACTGGGACAAAACATCCGGGGCCCCTGCTTTTGACCCATACCTGACCAAATAAGTGAATTGTAAACTAAGTCTAATAGTGACACACAGTCATTCTACAGCTAACAGAAGTGATTCAAAAGCATATTTTATGCCACAACATGGATTTTTTTTTCTCCACTACTTCATTGGCACTGCCTCCATGTCCTTCTTTTGTTCCACTAAGGAGTCACTGGGACACAGCTCAGGTAGGGCCGCACCGTGTTTTTTTTTTTTTCCTTTTCTTTACTAAAGGCTGCTGTATGTTTTTAGTTTTTTTGTTTAGCAAGTCCATATACTGTATGAGACCTCCCTGTCATACTGACGCACAGTAACTGTTTCACTACCAGATAGGGGCTAGCTATGCATGTTGCTGCAATGCACACCGAGGTACACTCTTCCTGTAGGCGGAGATGCAGCTGATTTAATGTGTTTTGACAAATTAATTCGGAACAAGGCACACTATTTTGAGAAATTCAGCGAAGAGTCCGAATTGAATCTTTATTAGCTTTGGATCTCTTTGAGGACCTCCATAGGTCTTGTAGTGATATAAGCATTATCTAAGTGTATGTGCTCTGCAGGACTTGGATGTATTCTGGCAGCAATGAGTAGTAAACAGTGAAAACAGAAGTGGCAGACGTCTGACCCAGTGTCACTGATCTGTGACTAATCTTCGTATTCTTCCTCAGCATCAGACCACAATGATTTAGGAATTTCTCGGATAAGTAAAGAACCATCGAACACCAACAAGGGTGTCAACCTGAAACCAGTATCACAAAGCCAGAATTAACCCTGAACTATAATAAAGAGATGGCAGTTGGGAAGAGGGGGACAGTACGGTGCCAAATTGTCCCCAAATACTTATTTCAAAGTTTTGGGGCATTTTGAAGTGCTGGATTACTGTCACTTACCAGGGGAAATACCATGCCCTTCCTACCCAATGTCTATACAATTTGCGGTCTGGCAGAGGAGCATGTACACTTTTACCCAGTGCCAAAAAAAAAAAAGAAACCCACACATGTCCAACATGTCCTACAGACAGTCCGAGTAGCCACTGCCTCATGATTAACTTAAATCATAAACAAGTCTAAGCCAAGAATTATTTTTAGAACAAAAACAGAATTTTTTCATTTTATTGGTGAGACTGTTTTAGATAAATAGCAGCCCAGATTTTGATGTTACATGGGTGAATTTTTGTATTTTAAAGTCACACCTCCGAATATCACCCATGAACGTATTTACAATTGACCAGCTGACAGCTGTCATCTACTGCTTCCCCATTGACATGTGACAGTGGTAGTTATCCATTGGCCTGACGAACCAAGATGTATTGTATTATAACACTAGCATTATTATAGGCTTTATTATGATATTGCTCACTATTTACTAAAAATATATCATTACATTGCTCTTATCTACTAAAATATAAAAACTATAATACTGCCTTCTATTTACAAAAATAACTATTATATTGCTTCTATGAACAAGAAAATTACTATAATACTATTCCTATGTCCACGAATATAACTACTATAATACTTCTATGTACAAGAATATAACTACTATAATACTGCTCCTATGTACAAGAATATAACTACTATAATACTGCTCCTATGTACAAGAATATAACTACTATAATACTGCCTCCTATGAACAAGAATATAACTACTATAATACTGCCTCCTATGTACAAGAATATAACTACTATAATACTGCTCCCCTGTACAAGAATATAACTACTGTTACGCTGAGCGCTCCGGGCCCTCTGCTGGCCTCGGAGCGCTCACAGCATGTGTCCCCAGGCAGCGCTCCAGCGTCTCGGCGTGTGCGTCCCTGCTCTCTAGGGCGCACACGCACCGGGACTCCTAGATCTAAAGGACCAGTGCACAGGTGATTTGTGCCTGGTCCAAACTGGTTTATCAAGGGTTAAGCTTTGTGAGAGGCAGTACTGTTTGGCCTTAATTAGGCTTCACCTGTGCACTGCCTATAAGTACCATCCCCTTCCACAGTCTCCTGCCGGATCTTTGTTGCCTCTGTGCCTTAGAGAAAGCGTCTTCTGTGTACCCTTTGCCTGTTGCCATACCCGTTGCTACGACCACTGCCTCTGAACCTGTGCCGCCTGTCCTGACCTTTTGCTTCGTCCGACTACGCCTCTGCCTATTCCCTCTGTACTACGCCTGTCTCAGCAGTCAGTGAGCTTGCGCCGCTATCGGAGGACACGACCTGGTTGCTACCGCCGCAGCAAGACCATCCTGCTTTGCGGCGGGCTCTGGTGAAAACCAGTAGCAACTTAGAACCGGTCCCCCGGTACGGTCCACGCCAATCCCTCACTGACACAGAGGTTCCACTTCCACTACCGCCTCCTGCTACCAGTCCGGATCCTGACAACTACTATAATACTGCTCCCCTGTACAAGAATATAACTACTATAATACTGCCCCTATGTACAAGAATATAACTACTATAATACTGCTCCTATGTACAAGAATATAACTACTATAATACTGCTCCTATGTACAAAAATATAACTACTACAATACTGCTCCTATGTACCAGAATATAACTACTACAATACTGCTCCTATGTACAAGAATATAACTACTATAATACTGCTCCTATGTACAAGAATATAACTACTATAATACTGCTCCTATGTACCAGAATATAACTACTATAATACTGCCTCCTATGTACCAGAATATAACTACTATAATACTGGCTCCTACGTACAAGAAGATAAGTGATCACAATGTATATATAATAATGGTATACTCCCCATATAAATGATTGTGATGTTCTTAGCGAATATATTTTGATAAGATTATCTTTTCCACTGGCTTCTTATGATAAAGTGTAGTATAGAGCTGGAACCTGCTTTCTCTGTGCTCACTGGAGGCTTGCTAGCCCCTTGGCCGTTGGCATACAGAGTGGGACCAGAATATGCTGCACTTAAAATCTGCTTGCCCTGAATTCATCGAAGGTTGGCTGGCACCACAAAATGTAGCATTCAGTAGAGGGTCCCATCTAATAGAGGTCACCTTGTCGTCGTGGACGGGTACAAATAACTTTGATGAAAATGTATTAGTTAAGAACTTTGCATACATTTATATGGTGAGCATTAGTTTACATACTTTGTGATCATGTATTTCTTTAAGCAGAGTGCTGTTGCATTGTATTTGATTTACTATACTGCCCCCTTGTACAAGAATATAAATACTATACTGCCTACAAAGCGACATATAGAGATAAATAGGTAACATTTTCCACTAGTCAAGAATTATCAGACATCATTTCTATGCATTGTTTAGCGTAGTTTCCCTTTAATATGGCAATGTTGTCATTCCTGTGTTTAGCTGTTTCACTTGCAATCAAACAGTTTTTCCAAAAATTCCACTGAGGTTTTGAATTCCAGCACAAACAATAGTTTCCATTACAAGGGTGACCACTGAATGCGGTACTGGGAATGTGCCAGGCACCCGTAGGTTAGGAAACAATACGTGGGATTGTACGGTACACGCCTCTGTGGATTAACACCTGTAGATTCAACCACATAGGAAAATCTGAGGGATTAAAGGGGTATTCCCATCTCAGACAACGGGGGCATATCGCTAGGATATGCACCCATTGTCTGATAAGTGTGGGTCCCACTGCTGGGACCCGCACCTATATCAAGAATGGAGCGGGGGGAGCTGTGGCTGGAGGACCTCAGATTTCCAGCGGTCCGTCCACCACCAAGCTCTGCTTCCTGCCTGTCCCATAGAAGTAAATGGGAGCGCACCGCGCATGCGCGGCCCATGCTTCCATTCATTTCTATGGGGCCGACGGAAATAGCCGAGCCAGCGCTCGGCTATATTCGCCGGCCCCATAGAAAATGAATGGAGGGTGGCTGAGCATGCGCAGTGCGCCCTCCTTCACTTTCGGGGCTCCGATCTCGATATAAGTGCAGGTCCCAGCGGTGGGACCCACACCTATCAGACAATTGGGGCATATCCTAGCGATACGCCCTCATTGTCTGAAATGGAACAACCCCTTTAAGACAGACAACAAAGGGAGCCTAGAATCGAGCTGTCCGCTGCCCACACGGCCACTAGAGCCTTTGAAACAAACAAGAATTGAACAGATTGGATTTTTACCTGTCAAATATATTGGATCGTCCAAGTGAGACAAAAGGGATACTGTCTGTGGACAGACCTACCAACCTCTCTTCTCTTACCTCTGATCACTCATTCTGCCAACATCTACCCTACGGGCGCAGGTTTACAAACAGAAAATCCACACAGATCTGAATTTCCAAGCGTTTCAGGGCCACAAACTGCAGGTGTTACTTGCGTTTTTTTCTGCGGCTTTGATGAGGTTTTCCCGCAGATCTCACTTTTGGATTGCAAAGAATGAAATCCACACAAAGAAAAAAAAGCGCACAATCAATTGACATGACGCGGATTTTAAAATCCGCACGGCAGGTCAATTTCCGCAAGCAAGACAAAAAAAAAAAAAAAAGCAGTGTCCATGAGATTTGTCTAAACACATTCTGCCTCCACTGTATTACACTGCAGTTTTACCGCATGAGAATCCACGTGGAAAAGCCATGCGTAACCCGCAGCGTGTTCAGGTAGCCTTACCCTCAGTTAACACTTGCGCGTTTTACAGCGCGTTCGAACACGCTGCAAAACGCATAACCCATGCAAACCAATGCTTCCCTATGGGACTGGTTCACATTTTCGCGTTTTACAGCGCATTCGAACGCGCTAAAAAACGCCCGACGCATAAACAAGTACTTGAGCTTTTTTTGGGGCGTTTGTCGCGCGTTTTGGCCCAAAGACTTTAATGGGAACGCGCAACGCTTGTATTTTGCGCGTTTTGACACTGAAAACGCGCGTTTATGAATTTGCAACATGCTGGAAAGGCCAAACTTCATATAGACAGGGATATTTGGTCATTGGAAAACACTGCAGTCAATCACACAAACGCGCGTAAAACGTGCATTTACTATTGCCAAAAACGCGCGGAAAACGCGCGACGAAAACGCGCGTCTCAGAAACGCTCAGGTCTGAACCCAGCGTTATAGTCCACGCTATACAGCAACTTTGAATGTACATTGTCACAAGGCAACAGAAGTCACACAACAGTCAACTGGTGCTGCCAGGTTGTGTAAAAGTTGAAGGCGGGTATACCTACGGCACAAGGCACCAAAATGAAAGGTAATATCGCATTTATCTCAATCAGGATGTGTTCACATGACCAAATTTCGCGCAAATTTCGGTGCAGATTTCTCGCCGTGATATGCATAGAATCTGTATCCTATTGTTTCCAACGCAAACTAACATTTCCGTTCATAGAACCACGGATCTGTGCGGATTTGCAATCTACTCTACATCAAGAAGTGACTTATCTCTTGGCTCTTAACACGGCGTATTCACCCATGGAGAACCTGGTACGTCACTGGATCTCCAGAAAAAGCCCTTGCTCATTTTAGAGGGCTTGAGTGGGGGAAGAAGGGGATATGTCCAGGTTCAGCTCTGAACCCAGACAACCCCTTTAACGTGGAAAAGAGCACTTGATCCGAGTCCTGTTCCGGGGATCACATGGCAGAAATCGCCATCTAGCCCCAGTGTAATGAAACCTTGGCCTTTATAGGCTCTGTGGACATTGCCTATCCACTGATGGATAAGAAGTAATGCATGTCTGAACAGAGCCTACAGGTACTAAAAGTAGATGGGATACAAGTGAGATTTATGGTAAAGGATGTGTTAACCAATTAGATGCCGCAATAAGGATGGTAAAGGTCGTTCCACTTTTTGTTTGCCCTCTTGCAAAATGTTCTCAGTTTCTAAAACCTTTTTCATTGTTGTCCTGCACCCTGAGAAGAAGGCTTATATTACAGTATCGCATAGCTATCTTCTCTATTACCATCCGTAATGGAATGAGGAAATACTGGTCTGAATACCCACTTCACCCATCATACCAACCAGTGCAAACAGTTGCCCACTGTATGCATAGCTTAGTGAGGACGCCAGCCACGTAACGATGGAGACTCTTCTCACCATGATCCATGTCAGTGTTTCTAAGTAACGTCATAAACGCACCATTAATACTAATATATTCAATATAAGAGACGGTCAACACTTGTGGCATTTGAGAGATTTAAAGTGCCCTTCTCCCAGAATTTTCCAAAAGAAAACATCGGGATAAGCTTTACTGAGAATTAAGATATTTTCTGTAACGTCCATAAGCACCAATCCCCACCGAAGACTATATTTACCAAGTCAGTTCCCAATTTTGGGTGTATGCAGACACAATCACGGCATCGAGAGCAACACCATCTGTATCTAAACCTATCAAGCGTGATACAGTACTGCTATGTCTTTGTATCTAAGGCAATCGTCACATGCACTATTGTTTTCATTGATAATGGAATCCAAGACTCTTTGATGGATCAAGTGGTCACCAATGGACCTCATTGACTTTAAGAGTTCCTGCAGACGGGTGTGGGTTTTCAAACAGAATTTCGGTTCCGAGTTTCGTGGCAATGTCTCCACGTTTTGGCACCAGATCCACACGTGTTAGGGCCCTTTCACACTAACGTTTTTGTTTTCCAGCATAGAGTTCCATCATCAGGTCTCTACGCCAGAAAACTACTGATCAGGATTATCCCAATGCATTGTGAATGGAGAGAAATCCGTTCAGGATGTCATCCGTTCAGTACCCAAACGTTTTTTGGCCGGAGAAAAATCCGCAGCATGCTATGGATTTTCCTCTGGCCAAAAATCCAGAGGTCTTGCCGTAATGCCGGATCCGGAATTAATGCCCATTGAAGTGCATTAATCCGGATCTGGAATTAAGCTAAACGTCGTTTTGGCGCATCGCCGGATCCGACGTTTAGCTCTGCGCATATGCAGCAGCAGTTCTGATCGGAGCCCCAGTGTAAGCTGGGGCTCCGATCGTTTACCATAGCAGCCAGGACGCTACTGAAGTCCTGGCTGCCATGGTAAGTACTCCGCAGCAGTGTACTTACCTGCGCTGCTGCCCCCGGGCGCTCCTTCATGTCGTCACAGGCCCGGGCGGCGCATTGATCATTTATAGCAGTAGGAATAGTGCTGCATATCGCATTCAGTTAAAAAGGCCTTAAGCCACGTTCACGCGACAGCAAAATGGTCAGTTTTTAACGTACTTTTTTTTCCACTGATGCTTTTCCGAGAAATGGATGTTAAAAACTTTCCAAATTAATTGCAGACAAAATAGAACAGGTTCTATTTGTTGACGTCTGCTACACACTGGCCATAAAAAAAAACTGGCTATGTGAATAACGCACAGAAAATAGCCGTGTGAAAACACACAAAATAGACACACAGCCAAAATACCCCCTAAACCGACCACATACATTGGAATCCACATTGATGCTGAAGCTGTACAGCCCTATAATAATGCACTGGAGCAGGGGTAATTTGGTGTCTGGAGGTTTGTGGACAGTTGCCGCTATTGCCGTTTTGCAAAGCCATCAACTCACTACTTTAGTGAACTTTGAAGGGTTAACTTGCATTGTGATTTATGCCATTGTTTGCACTTATACTTGAATAACCCAACAGACTACCACTGTTCTTAAAACGGATTGGTGGCGTTAAACGTCCATCGCACGTCCGTTTTTCACCTTTGTTTGAATGTAGCCTAAATCTACTATGTGCACTACTGTCTTATGGAATCATAAAACGCCATATTCCACCTGATATTTACAATATTTTGTTATAAAAGAATTTCCAGGATTTTTTTGGGTGCTTTTGAAAACTTTTCAATTTAATACATAAAAAGTTGTGGGACAAATCTGGGACTGTCCCTGAAGATAGTTGACAGGCATCGCAGTAGGTGTCATATGCTTACACTGAATGATTTGCACATTTTTGGGGTGACTTTGGGCTCAGAAATGTCTTGTCGCAGAAAGACTGCAGCTTAGAAACAAGTACTCCCCTACTGGCACTGTATCTCCCATAGCAGGTGATGATGAGCTTTCATTCTGGACTTTCTATGGGAAGGAACCGCTGATTCCTCATTGCAAAGCACAAGAATGGGCAGAAGCAGCGGTGTACTGAATAGGACTATTGCAGTGGCTGAGTTTGCAATGACCACAACGCTACGTTGGGTCCCCTGGACACCATTTAGGTGTCGCAACGTGTTGCTGCTCTCTGGCAGGGATAGTAACGCGTGATGCTCCCAGGGTCTGCAGTAAACCAGTGAGCTTTACTGGAGGTACTCAAGTGCAAAACAATACAAGCGAGGCACAGGGCTGGCCTCTCACATGTCATTTAAAAATACCCCATCATTATTATTATTTTTGCTTTTTCATAGTCATATTCCAAAAGCTATAACTTCTTTATTTTTTCATGTCGGTTTATTTTTTGCAGGGTAATTTTTTTTTCAGTAGCAACATCTCCAGTTACATTACTTATTGCCTAATTTAATTAAAAAAAAAAAATTTAAATACTGAGTCATTTCCATCAGCATCAACAACATATTACCTTTATTCTGAACTTTTTAATTTTTCTATCAACTGAGCTGTGAGGTCTTATTTTTTGTGGGACGAGATGTACTTTTTCCATAGGCACTATTCTGAGATGAGTATGACTTTTTGACCACTTTTTATCCCATTTTTTTACACTTTTTTTATTTATTTTTTTACTGTGTTCACTGCAGGATAAATTATGCATTATAGAAGGGGTGGTTATGGATGCAGCAGTACACATTATGTATTTTTTTTTATGATTTTTTTTTTTACATAATAAAGCATTTTTGAAAGGGAATATGGCAATTGTTTGTTTTTTTTCTTTTTCAACTGTATTGCAGCGTATTATAGCTGTCAGCAGGACACTAACAGCCACCTTATCAGGCCCTGCGAGGACCCAATAGACGTGCAAAGATAGCAGGCCCCAGCTGCCATGATGACCCATCAGCACCCCACAACTGTGTTGCATGAGGGGTCACAGGGGGAGTTGCGTGTATGACAAACCCCTCAGATGCTGTGTTTTGGACTGCAGCATCTGTGGGGTTAAACTGCCGTTGGCTGACATCAGGTGTTGATGGTGCAGGCTCAGCTCCTACAGGGTATGCGAACTACCCGTCTGCTTCATACCGTGCAGTGAGCCAAGGAGCTAAAGAGAATAAAGTAAGGAGACAATTGGAGGCAATCACAGAAATCATTGACGGACAATTAAGTCTGAAGGCTCAGATAGAAGATAGAACATTGAATCCACACCAAAATCTAATTAAGTAAGGCGACCTTGTCAGGTAAGATGCAAAGAGCGTCACCGATTGGACAGCCCGACGCTGTCCAATCACTGGTGTCAGTGTCAGACTGTGTAGGGACACACCCCCAAACTGGTAATACCCAGTTGTCAGTATATTACCCAACCTCCCGTCCCCCGCTCTAATCCTGCCATTTTAGTGGTCCCTGCATTTTGTTTATTTTCCGGCAGCAATGATGTGCCCCACATCCATATAATCACTGTCCTGAGTGGTCATTTGCTTTACTTGCTAGCAAAACCACTGGGGCCAGGGATTGGCTGCAGCAGTGTTACATTGTTTCCGTAGTCCCTGGTATGCACACTGGTAAAAATAGTGGGAAACACTAGTTTATGAAAAGAAAAAGACCCCAAGTTGTGCAGGGATGGAAATAATAGGGTGTGCTGCACCTTGAAAGGTTGGCACCATGACTTGTGCAAGTTTTTGCTCGTCTCAGAGTGGGAGTTAAAGTTCGTGGTTATTTTAAGGAATTTACAGAAACACAGAAATTAGCAGCACAACTGTCTAGATAAGCGTGCAGGCTTATGGCTGGGAGTGGCGCTTATGTTGGAGTCGCCAGTGTCTGGAATTTTATTTTCTAAGTTGTGATTGAATAAAAAAAATAACTAAAAGTAAAATGTCATTTCAGGACAAGGACATAGCAGATCTGATGTCAATAGTTTTAGCATAAATCCATGTGTTGTTTCCATGAATTTTATTAACACATTATTAAATGGTGTAACTACCGTAGTAGTTATCTTTAATGAAATGTTCTTAAAGGGGTTGTCCCCATGACCGCAGTGGCATGGTAAGTGGGATTTAAAGGGGTTATCTGGTAATAAGTATTGATGACCACAGAATAGGTCATCAATTTCACATCGTATATGGGTCACGTGGCCTGGTTGCAGTTCAGACCCATTGAAGTGAATGGGGCTGGGATGCAATACCAAGAACAGCTGCTGTACTAGGGCGAGTTGAGCTCACCAGAATGCAGCAGCTCCCCGTAACAGCCGGGACTCTGACCCCCGCCGATCTGATAATAACAACCTATCCTGATGATAGGTCATCATTATATATTACTGGATAACCCCTTTAATAGAAATCCTGGACAACCCCTTTAAAGGGTCCCTCAGCTTATGAGATAATATACAAAGCTCTCCAAAACTTTTACCCCCAGCATTCCCCAAGAGCCATAGAGCATGCTGGGAGTTTTAGTTTTGCCACAGCAGAAGAGTCACGGGTTGGAGCTGGAGATCACAAGAGAACAGTTTGCTTAATGGGCCATACAGTTAAAAGAAAAATTAAGTGAACCCTACGGAATTAATTCATTCAGCAAAATTGTGCACATTTCGTTCGCAGCTACAGCAAACATTTGGTGGAGATGATTGCTGATAAAGGGGGGAACTTCAAGTTATTCAATTCAAGGGTTCACTTACTTTTTCTCCCTGCACTGTAGATGTTTACTCATTGTGCCCAGTAAGGCTACTTTCACACTAGCGTTTTTGCTGGATCCGGCAGGGTTCAGCAAAAACGCTTCCGTTACTGATAATACAACCGTCTGCATCAGTCATAAACCGATCCGGTTGCATTATCTGTAACATTGCCAAGATGGGTCAGTCATAAACTCCATTGAGAATCAATGGGGGGCGGATCAGTTTTCTATTGTGTCAGAGAAAACGGATCCGTCCCCATTGACTTGCACTGTGGGTCATGGCAGATCCGTTTTGCTCCGCATCCCAGCATGCTGCGGTTTGCTCTCCGGTATCAGAACGGAAAGCATTTTGGAGCGATCTGTTCTGTTCAGTTACGTTTTGTCTCCATTGACAATGAATGGGGACAAAACGGAAGCGGTTTTTTTTCCGGTATTGAGACCCTATGACGGATCTCAATACCGGAAAATATTAACACTAGTGTGGAAGTAGCCTTAAAGACATGAGCAGTAACCTTGTTTGTGTTCTATTACTTTCGTTACATTGTATCTCTCTACAATCGTGACTTAGAGAACAATCAGACCACACAGTATTAGTAATCAGGGCAGAAATCCAGGTCATTCTAAAGGGTTCACTTACTTTCTAATGTAAAGAAAATGAAAATAGTAATTCCCCAAAGCTAGACAAAGTGAGGAAAGAACACAACTCATTAATAAATTAAATCATTTTCCCACCGCAAATCTATAGGCTACAGGTAGGAATGAACGCACAAGCTGATAGATTATAATTGCTAAACCCCTTAAAAATCCTCCCTTCCAAGTCGCCTTTCCATGACCTCTTATTATCTACTAACCCTCCCTCTAATGCCCTCAAGGTAAAACACGGGCAGTGCCAAAAATCTGGCCTTGGCACGGCACACACAGTAAACACTCTCCAGTAAATCAATGGCAGATCCAGAATGTATATTCTGGCTATCAGAAAAAAAGTATCTTATGTATCACAAGGTTTAAAAGGTGCATGAAAGTTCAGACTTGGGCCAGTCATGTGCCTGTTTAGGTACTGGCCAATCAGGTGAAGAGAATGATGATGACGTCATCAGCAGCAGCAGGAAAGCAGTGTGCTGGTCTTGCAGGAGGCAGTGACCTGTTCATCGTGATTATTTTAGTATGGACGGGCTGCTTGTGGTGGGGGGCAGTGCCAAGATGTGAGGAGACAGACAGACATCTGACAGGTCCCAAGCCAGAAGTCAGAGGGTGGGTGAATATAGATCTCTCTGCTGCACAGAGTATTTCAGGAGAATAGTAATTATATTAGTGGGGAGAGCAGTAATTATGACAGCGGTAAAGTAAGGATGCCAGGAGAGATATTGGAACATATGAGAGGTTAGACACTAGCGCTATCAGGACATGAGCTTCTAATTTGGGTTGCAGGCAAACAAAGTAACTTGGGCAACATCAACTGTATCAGCCTGTGGGCAACCTGTGGCACTCCAGGTGTTGTGAAACTACAATTCCCAGGATGCTCTATTTACTTCTATGAGAGTTCTAAGAAGAGCAGAGCATGTATGCATGCTGGGAGTTGTAGTTTCACAACAGCTGGAGTGACGCAGGTTGTCCATCTCTTGGCCCCTATAAATTGAGATGATGTCTGCCGAGCCAATGTATCCAAACCGATCATGCAGGAGAATATTATTCCATTTCACACATCAGAGATAGATTTATTATAAGAATTTTGCCCATGAAAAGTGGCCGTTCCCAACAGAACACATTTCAAGGGAGAGCCCTAAATGTTGGGGCTGTCCCTGGACAGGTGGCACTAGGGGAGATTCTTACCACCACACAGTGCCTGGTATAGTAGGAGGTTGGATGCAGTCATTGTGGAAGTTACCCAACTTTTATAGGCATAAGAAGACTGGTGCACTGGTATATAGAGAATGGGTTTTACTTCCCAAGGGTGCTTTCACACTTGTGTTCTGAGGATCCGTCAGAACGCAAGTCGCCTGAAAGCATTTGAAAACTGATCAGGATCCTGATCAGTCGTCGAAATGCTTCCAGGTTACCATGGCTGCCAGGAAGCTACTAAAGTCCTGGCTGCCATGGTACTCCGCAGCAGTGTACTTACCTGCGCTGCGGCCGCTCCTTCATGACGTCACAGGTCCCCACGGTGCATAGATCAATGCGGCTCCCGGACCTGTGATGTCAAGAAGGAGCGCCTGGGGGCTGCAACGCAGGTAAGTACACTGCTGCGGAGTACTTACCATGGCAGCCAGAACTTCAGTAGCGTCCAGACTGCCATGGTAACCGATCGTAGTCCCAGCTTACACTGGGGCCCCGATCGGAACTGCTGCTGTGCATGCGCAGAGCTAAACGTCGGATCCGGCGATGCGCCAATACGACGTTTAGCTTAATTCCGGATCCGGATTAATGCACTTCAATGGGCATTAATTCCGGATCCGGCGTTACCGCAAGTCTTCCGGATTTTTTCGACGGAGACAAATCCGCAGCATGCTGCGGTTTTGTCAACATCCAAAAAACGTACACATACTGAACGGAAGACATCCTGATGCATCCTGAACGGATTTCTCTCCATTCAGAATGCATTAGGATAATCGTGATCAGTTTCTTTCCGGCGTAGAGACCCGACAATGGATCTCTACGCCGGAAAGTAAAAATGCAAGTGTGAAAGCACCCTAACACTGCTCAACAAATGAAAATCTCTGTTATCTTCTGGTCCCAGCAGAATTTTTATTTTGACTTAGCAAGATACAGATGTAGCAGATGTGAGTAGGTCAATGTTTGGCGATATTGCAATGTGCCGCCTGTGCCTTTATGAAGGTAGTAAGGCCTGCATTACACCAGGTGATTGTCGGGCAGATCATCGCTGAATAGTGTTTGTAGGAAGACTCATTCGCGATGATCTGCCTGTCTTCTCTACCAGGTGCAGAGGTGACGTCATCAGCGCAGGCGCACTGTGGAAGTGCAGATTAAGCGAACGTCCTTCTCTCAGAGAGCCTGCGCCGAATGAAGACGTGTAAGGCGCGGGATTTGAAATACAGACAGGGCCAGCCGGAGGAGGAGAGCACTCGCTGGCCCTGTCAATCAACCGGAGGAGGAGGGGGTGTTTTTAATTGAAAGGAGGATGCGGCGGCTACCAGCAAGTAACCGCCATACTTGCTGGTAGCGAAGTAATTAACCTATTATAAAAGTGCGATTTTTAAAGAAACTAAGCCACAGAAAAAGGTAAGAGCACTATATATTGAATAATCGCACAATAAGGATTTTAATAAGGCCAAAAATGACTTTTGGGGGGTGACAGAAGCCCTTTAAATGGGTGTCTACTATGTTTTAGTGCTTTTCCCATCTCCCAGACCTAAGAGCTTTTGTGGGCACACATAAGATACCATAGACATGGCTGCTTAACTTGGCTGAGCATGCATGTATTATCAGTTGGAAGTAAGGAAGGAAGCTACTGCCAGAGTCCTGTATCTCCACGAGAGCAAAAAGGATTGGGCAGTTGGTGGGTACAGCAAGCTTAAAGGGGTTCTCCAGGAATTTGATACTGATGGCCTATCCTCAGGATAGGTCATCAATATCAGATGGAAGGGGTCTGACTTCTGGCACCCTCAGCTTATCAGCTGTTAGAACAGCCCGCTGCACTCACCAGAGCTCCGGTGAGCCCTGCAGCCTCCTAACAGCTTACCAAGCACAGTGCGGTACACTGTATAGCGGCTATGCTTGGTATTGAGGCTCAGACCCATTGACTTGAATGGGACTGAGCTGCGCCTATATCATGTGATCGATTTTCACGGAGCATCTTGGCCCCCCCCATTTTTTAATTCGAAGACCTATCCTTAGCAAAGGCCATCAATGTTAAGATCCATGATGACATATTTAACAAAGGAGGCTCCTGAATGTCGTCCTCTTCAAATAGCTCAGCCTGCGCTAAAAGGGCACATTCATACACAACACAGATTGGTGTCGGCTGAACCCACTGATTCTGGCGGGACCAGTGAGCTATCTAATGTGTATTATGGCATCCCAACTCTCTCCCAATAGCAAATTTTAGGGAATAGCAGTATCAGGCTGTTAACTTCCAACATGCCCAATGCTTTTGTTCACAAGGTGTATATGCCATATGGCCAGCTCACAGCAGAGCACCCTTGGTGGTGGTTAAGCCTCCAGTGTGACAACTGTGGCTGGGTGTCCATCCCAAGTACTTTTCAGGCAGCAAAATGCACTTTATCAATGACGTTATAAATTCTAAAAAAAAACTTCTGGGTGGCTCACCTGACAAGCAATTATGTAAATGCGGCAAGGGTTGACACTGAAAAGTCCGCAACTACCGGTAGGATATCGAGAAGAGGCTGTTGGGTAATGTAGTAGTGATGAAAGAGGAAAACACAAGAAAATGCTCTGGTCTCCTCATTATGTAACAGGAGATAAGGTTGAGCTCAGACGGAACAACTTCGACCCAGATTAGGAGGTGACTGGGGCGTCTCCTCTGTGATATCAGCTGGAATGGGGAGTTGTAGCCAAGACTTGATTGCTAAACCAGGAAATCGAAATTAAAGACCGAGTGACACACACATCACCCGAGATAAGATGACAGCGAAGAAGGCTCATCGTAAGGCTTTATACAAATGAGGATGCTACAAGGAAATGAGTCTTCATGTTCTTCTTCCCACATCTCAAGATTTAAATAGCATGCCTTACATTTTAGAGCTTACAGATAGGCTGATGCCAGACAAAGTTTTGAAGAGGTTTTCTGGGACTGACCTCATACACATGATCAACAAAGGAACTTAGAAAATATATATAGTATCCAAAAATATTCCCCGAGACGCTCTTACTTTTTCTTAAGGGGCTCTCTGGGGGTCAGGGTCAGTGCTGTGGCCTCACGTCCATAGGTCACATGCCCTTTGTACAGGTCAGTTCCACTATACAATAGATGGCGCTGCGCTTGGTCTACTAAGAAACTACTGCAGCTCTCGTCCCTTCAAAGAGATAGGGGTGCTGAAAGTTGGACTCCCATCGCTCAGATATTGGTGTCATAAGAATAAGTCATTCATATTTATTTCAGAAGAGAGAGGCCTCTAACACTTTTAGGTACCACGTGAGCATTACTAATGAATGATGTGGCTACTCCATATGAGGGACTCCACACCCCAAACATGAATTGACCCAATGTCACTACCAGAGGCGGCATTGCTCTAATTGTCACCCAACAGTACAAAATAATCATGATTGATCGTAGCCTTAGATGTGCTACACGCCGACCTGCAGGGAAGGTGGGACGTGGAGAAGATAGGAATGGTGGCTGCAGCAATGAGGACGGCCGCAGTCCTCACAGTGTCTAGTCCTGCTCCAGCATTCCCTGGGA
The DNA here is from genome assembly GCA_033119425.1 of Bufotes viridis. Lineage (NCBI taxonomy): Eukaryota > Metazoa > Chordata > Amphibia > Anura > Bufonidae > Bufotes > Bufotes viridis. Next base: position 96,220,674 of record CM065598.1, on the reverse strand, counting down.
GTGTAGGGTGCAACCTTCTTCGCCTCGGTGCACACCCTGGACTTTTATACTAAAGTATCTCTTTACTGAATAAATGATTGGAGTTACCCTATATATGCAAGCAGGGGGCGCAGTTCTCACATATTGCACAGAGTAGCCTTTTCCCAAAGGAGGTATATAGGATGTGGCTGTAATGATGGTCCTCCCCGAGTCTCTTTCTATAGGTATGCAATCACTTAATATACTTTCTTCAGTACCCAGTTGCAGGGTGCAGTCCTAGGTGGGATAGCTAGTCCGTCTCAGAAGTGTGGCAGGCACCGGAAGCAATTAACCCTTTCCACATGCAGTAAAGACTGTTGCCCTATCAGTGCTTTTACCTTACTGCCTCAGTCCAACACAGCTTTTTTTAATGCTCCTCAACCTTCTGTAAGTATTCAGTGTTTTCTTTTCTAAAGGGATAATTAGCAAAATAGCTTCTCTGGCATTCTTCCACTCTCAGCAAAGTTTCTCTCTTGGCCTACTTTCCGTCAGCACACACAAAACAGGACTTTTGTCTTGCATGTTCAGTACCAGAACTAAATAACCAGTGGATCTTGGGAACAGACCACTACCTGCCAGCTGTAACTAATGACTGCCAGTTATCTATTTCCTACCTATACATAGCCAATTGGGATACATAGTGCAAAGATGACCTCAGTAAACTGTTTAAAACATTTTAAAGGTGAAACATAGCATTAACCCTTCAGCTGTAAACCAGCGGGTCACTGCAGTTGAAAAATAATTGACTTGTGTGTCTGGCAGGAAGTAAGGCATACACATTCTGTCCATGAACCATTTAGAGCCTACATTTGGCATATAACCTGGTAAGAGCTAACAGTTTATTAGCCACAATTAGCCATAAGACCCTATTTTAGGGTCCTTTTGTCCTTTATTGTGCCAACATACATTGCTAGACCTTATTTTTTACAGTATGGAATATCATCAGACTATGTAAAGGCATACAGTAAAAACAGTACTGAACAGTATATTTTTTTTATAAATGGAGCCTGTGGGAGGTGTATCCCTATACAGGACGACACATCACAGCCTTCTGTCGGAAGTATACGTCAGGAGGTTCTACTAGTGCAGGGATGACCAACCTGCGGCTGTTGCAAAACTATAACTCCTAACATGCCCTGAAAGCTATATGCTGTCCAGGAATGTTGGGAGTTGTAGTTTTGCAACAGCTGAAGGGCCGCAGGTTGGGCATCCCTGTTCTAGTGTATACCTCTGAAGTAGGCTCTAAACATGATGTGAACAGAGCCTTGGAAACCCCTATCTTGGGAAATAAACAGAGGACCAATGTGATGCCAAAAGGGCAATCTCTGTCCAAAATCCTCAAAAAGTGTGGGCCTGGTCTGTCCGATTTAATTACATTTTAATATACCCAAGACAAAAATATTGAGCACTGTGAAAGAAGAAAATTAAAATAAAATGCTTTGTTACTGACAATGAAAATCAGACAATGATTTTAGCTTGAAACCTTCACGTGCAATAAGACAAATAAAGCCAAATCGAACACCACAAGGTACATATTGTCATTACATGACTGTTATTAATTACAACCAGTACCAGTATTTCTCATGCAGTTGGTTTCCCATTGTCTCCCCTATAAAATGCCTATGACTATGTGAGCATTTGCCAAGATGACCCTAAATTATTCCTGGTGCACACCCGTCCCTGACCGTTAAGTTGCTGCTTCTGCAATGGAAAAATTGACTTTGCATGGATGTGATTCAGCACTTTGAATTGATCACAGAAAGTGGTTTAAGGTTCCTCTTTCAGCTTTTTACTGTTTATTTGTATTGTCTTGTGATGATGGTGATGAGCCGTTCATTCTGTGCAAACCTGCACAAAGGGAAATGTACTGTACGTGCACTAGCGGCAGGCTGTGGAAAGAGCGGTCAATAAAAGTTATGTCCGTCACCCTTTCGAAGCTCTTACTACGGAATTGCATTATATACTTTACCCAAATAGTTAATTTAACTATCTAGTGCTATTCAGATAATCGATATTCTCTGTAACTGCTCTCCCTGCACCATACACAGTCACCTGTATTCTGCCAGTGAGGGAACATCTTCTGCAAGAAACGCCAGGAGAGCAGCTGTATAGACCTGTTTTTCCATTTGGCTAATGTCCTCTACTACCTGATATGGGAAAAGCCAGGGTACTGCAGGAACATGGCGTCGCCTATAAGACACAGTAAAATTGCAGGTAAAGAGTCGATTTACACATTCAGGATCTGATGAGGATTGAGGTGTGAATTTCATGCTTAAATCCTCATCAAATCCGCTAACATTCTGCATTCACCCTTCACACACTGAACAAAATCTGTGTGGTGATTTGTCTCAAAAAAATCACCATCCTCAAGAAGAAAATTACACGTGGAAAAGCCGCAGGCTAGTCCCATTCAGTTTATTCTTGTGCAGCTTTAACAAAAACCTGCGTGGGAGCGGGATTTCTGCAGCAGAACCTTTTGTAAATTCACGTCAGCTCTGCCATAAACAAATCCTAAATGTTTGAATAGGACCTTACTATGACTGCACCGTCCAAAAAAAATCCAAGCTAACAAGGCAGTACCGCTGGGTTAGTCTCTGCACCGGCTCTTGTCTTCTAGACCAGCAACAAAGGAGATGGGACCAACCAAGGCCTGACCTCCGTTCTCTAAGGGCACCATAGCAGTTGCATGGTCTGCCTCTACGGCAAGGATGCCCATACCTCTACCGGAGGCAAAAGCAAGCATGTCCAGCTCCCCACACATGTCTATGAGGGACATAACTGTTGGCTTGAGGTTAGCTTTTTTTTCTCTTAACTGGGACATTAGACATCTATCATATAATGCTGACTGCTTTTTCTAGTCACATTCCTTCATCTAACAAACCAGCAAAAGGCCTTTTGGTGTGTGTGAGAAACACATTATTTTGTGTCCATCTAAAACTTTTAAAAGAGGAAAACAAAATACCCTGTGTCAGCTAAATGTGGCCCAGACACCAAAAACCAGGCCTGGAAATAACAGAGATCTTGTCTGATAACTCACAAGACATTTGGTAGTCTTAGTTACTAAAAACCACAATGCAGTATTGTAATACTTACCAACCATCCCGGATCTGGCAGGGCAGTCCTGGATTTAGTGGCTGTCCTAGGGTCCCGGAATGGCTGAGGTATGTCCCGCTCTCAGATGACTGTAAGGTCCCTTGCACACGACCATATGGCCTCCTAGACATACGGTCCGTGAACGGGCCATATGTCCCGGAGTGGCATACATCGTGAGCACGGGAGCGCACAGCATCATAGGTTACTATGATACTGTGCGCATCGGGCCGCCCGCGGGACTATTGTCCCGCACTCATAAGATCATATGAGTGCAGGACAATAGTCCCACGGGCGGCCGATGCACACAGCATCATTTTAACCTATGCACACGATGTATGCCGCTCTGGGACATATGGCCCGCTCATGGACCGTATGTCTCGGAGGGCATATGATCGTGTGCAAGGGGCCTAATGGTGAAGCAGAAGCCTTCCTCTCCCGCTTCCCTATTCAGCTTAGCCGCTCCACTCCTGGTCTGTGTAGGAGGAGCAGGACAAGCTGGTAATCAGCCTCTGCTCCTCCTACACAGCAGTGCCATATGTGACAGTATCCTGCCTGCTGCTGGGGAGCAGTGATCATCTGAGGAACTAGGCGAGTATTTACCATTTGTTTGTTTTTTTACTTCCTGTGAAGAGGTCCCATATCTGGGCATAACTACTCTGAAGGGGGTATGTAATACCCCAGAGTGGCGTTACAACCTCTTTCGGACCCCCACTATCTTTATTGTGTGTTCCTGTGTCATCTCATATATATTTATTGCCATTTCCTGCAATGTGTGTATGTATTTCCTCATAAATCTCTGTTCAAGTGTAATGTGCCTGGTTTATGGCAACATTTATGGCAGAGAGGGAGGAGTTTAGTTAGTGAGTCAGTCTAGTCTACCCCTTTCTGAGGGAAGGTTGTGTGTCGGCCAGCAGAGCACTGTCTGTTCTTCTGGGCCTGCAGAGTCTACAAGGTCGCTTGTCCCCTCCCGGGCTTGCATTGCCTCCATGCCAAGTAAGCTTGATGCCAGGAAGAAACATTCCTAGGATTAAAGTAGGAGACAGACTACAACCAGCTAAGTTCCAGCAGAAAAGGAAAAGTTTCTATTTACCCAGCCAGCATAGCAGAGCTGAGAGAGCTCCAGCATAGCAGAGCTAAGAGTGTTGCAGAAGTGTTTGCCAATACCTGATGATGACCAAGAACAAGTTTGGAAGATTGTTCCTTGATGCAAGTTTATTCCAAGTAAAGATGTGTTCAACATTACTACAAGTCTGAACTCAATTATTCCTTCATCCTCCAAGTTAATCACCCTTTTTCCACTGCTTCAGACTACAACACCCAGGGATCCACAGAGCACCAAGTAGGAGCACTGTGACACATGCAAAAGCAATCACACATAAGGGACACTATAGGCGACCCTTACACCACTCAGGCATTCCTACACTGGGTTCCACCAATACTATCATCTATAAATGGGGACTCCATGTCCTCATTGCTTCAATGCAACTGGCATCACGACTACTTGCTCTATCAGAGGGACATATATCGTAAAAACCTCTTAAAGGGTAAGGAAAAACACTATACTTAAAAGGGACCGCTGGCCCAGGTCACCAGTAGTCCGCTGCAGGTACATATCTGGGCATAACTACTGTGAGGGAGCCTATATCTGGGCATTACTATGAGTGGGCACATATCTTGGCATAACTACTGTGAGGGGGCACATCTGGGCATAACTACTGTGAGGGGGCACATCTGGGCATATCAACTGTGAGTGGGCACACATCAGGGCATAACTATGAGAAGGCACATATCTTGCTGGGCATAACTACTGAGAGGGCACATATCTGGGCATAACTACTGAGAAGGGGCACATCTGTGCATAACTACTGAGAGGGTGCACAGCTGGGCATAACTACTGTGTAGGGGCACATATTTGGGCATAACTAATGTGAGGGGGCAAATGTGAACATTACTATTGTGAAGGGGGAGAACAAATGGGCATAACTACTGTGAGGGGCACAATGTAGGCATTACTACTGTGAATGGGGCACAATGTGGGCATTACTAATGTCTGCTGGCACAAAGGGGGAATAATTACTATGTGGGGGCATTAAGGGGACTGGGTGTCTATAGCTACGCTTTTGGCGCAGTTAGAGGCGTGTCTTAGTATGAAAAGAAATGTTGCGGCGCGCTATGCGTTCCCCGTATATTGTCCCTCGTTCGCAATTTTTTAAAGTTCAGAGGTATGGTATTGTATCAGAAAAGGAGATTAACAGAGGTTATACAGGAAATACTGATGACTTATCCAAAGAATCGATCATCAATATCATATTTTGTGGGGATCTGAGTCCCGGCACCCCTGACAGCGATTTCGGGAAGGTGCAGTGCTTACTGGAGCTCTGGTGAGCGCAACGGCCTCCCGGGCACTTACCAAGAACAGCACCATACATTGTGTAGCAGATGTGTTTGGTACTGCATCAGCCCCATTGACTTGAATAGGACTGAGCTGCACCTAGGCTATGTGACTGATGAAATGCCCCTTCTAACAGCTGATCGGCAGGGATCCCAGTTGCAGGACCCCCCCTGATCTGATACTGATGATATATCCTGAAAATAGGTCATCAATATTAACCAAATTACCTGGATAACCCCTTTAAATATATTCCCCAGTAATGCAGCGGTGACATGGGATTGTGGATGTGCTCATTTACCTATCTGGAGCTCTGCATAAACAGGTAGCCTCTTTAAAAAAACAAAAATAAAAAAGTCACTGTTTGTTACCACCAGCAACTATGCGTTTACCTATAAACCTATAGGTCATTGTCCCTTTAAGATTACTAATGCTGGCTTGGCATTAAAGAGCTTGCAATGAGTTACATGCAGTCCTAAGAGACCCGAGATTGTCACGTACAACTTTACTGGGCAATTGGTGCACTTTTGTTTGGGTCAAATTTAGGCTTTCGTTCACATCTCTGGAAATGCTGGCCGGACAAAAAACTGTTGGGTGCAACAGATTTTGCCCGGCTGAAACCCAGCATTTATGGTGGAAATCGGCCACATCACCAGCAGACCTCATTGCAGTCAATGGGGATCCAGCAGGCTGCCCTGTGCCGGAACAGCCTGCCGGATCTCAGAACGGAGATCTGAACGGTTTTATTTGACCTGAAATGAAGCGCACCAACCGATTCGGCCAGACAGAATTTCAAGAAAATCTCTCCTCATCACTACTCACAGTTTCCAAGCCTTTTACTATGAGTTGACCAGTGGCTGCTATGAAATATTAAAGGGGTTGTCCAAGTTATATTTATTGATGACCTATCCTCAGGATAGGCCATCAGTATCAGATTGGCGGGGGTCCGACACCCGGCACCCCTGCCGATAAGTTGTTTGAAGAGAAGGTGCGCGCCGTGCAAGGGCTGCCTCCTCTTCATTGTTTACTTGCTTGCCGTTGCATCTGCAGCAGTGAGCAGGTGTAATTACGGCTCGTTCCTATACAAGTGTATACTACAGAGCCGTCCTATTGAAATTAATGGGACGGCTTGGGTGTAATGACACCTGCTCACCGCTGCAGATGCAATGGCGGGCAGGTAAACAATGAAGAGGAGGCAGCGCTGGCACGGCGCGCGCCTTCTCTTCAAACAGCTGATTGGCAGGGGTGTCGGACCCCCGCCGATCTGATATTGATGACCTATGCCGAGGACAGGTCATCAATACATATAACTTGGACAACCCCTTTAATCTGCTATACAATGGGGTTTCTATAGTGAAGCAATCGCTACCAAGACCGCCCAGCCACACGACAAATCAGGATTATAACAAAAAGTGGTGCAGTAATCTCTAAATAGAAAAAAAAAAAATGTATTCATAGTGGAAGGAGAGCTCACCATACAAGTGAATGCTTTCTTTACAGTAGGTCCTCATTTGGTACTGTATGTTGTGAAGTTACTAGCGGCTGCATGGAGGCAAGGACGTTCACCTGTGATAAGGGACAATGTATTCCAGGCCATCCTGACGACCATTATAACAAATGTACAAACAGAGACATTTTTTGACTGTTACTGAACTAATGTGACTGGACACAATCTTTGTACAGTGCTGTAGAATATGTTGGTGCTACAAAAGTAACAAGAAATACATGACCATTAAGCCGCACAAGTGTCTGCGGGTTTTAAACACATCAGACCTTTCATCTTACATGAAATATATGGAGCGAGCTACCTTCCTGCGCGTCACTATATTACTCGCTGCTCCTAATAGTCTTTGACCCCCATTGAATAAAAGTTTGGCACAGAAGCAAGGTCAAGATAAGACAATATCCAGGAGGAGTGACCCCCATAGGGGACCTTGGATCCCTAGAACAAGCAGCAGAGTGACGGCAAACTGCAGTATCTGATGAGAAGCAGATTTCACTTTTGGAATTCGTTTTGGCACTGCCGGGCCGTTTGCGAGTTGTTTGCCATACATTGTGTATAAATCAAAGTTTTCTCCTAAACAAATCGCTCCGGCCAGATAACGATTAACAATTGCACTGGATGTCAAGGTAATGATGACAATGTGAACGGCCTAAACGAGGCTCGTGATTTATTTGCGTGCCTTGCGTACATTATCGCGACACACCAGTTCAGAGTTTGAACTTGCAAATCTACTGGATCCATCCAGGCTGTCGAAGCCAAACACAGTGATGAGGTCACCGCTTCTGGCGTTATCTATACGATTAATTGAAGTAGTTTACTGAAACTGAAGCTTTTGCAGGATTTGTATACAAGGCTCAGAGAAAGCAATGGGGGATTGAATTAAACCCTTTAAATTGAGTTTTGTGGCACAAACGGGAAAGCAACCGCCAACTTCGTTCTGTTTTTCTTCTATGGACGTAGCATTTCCAGTAAAGTTGGCAAACAAGATGCGGATATAAAGTTATAGGACAGGGTCAAGATTCAGGATCTGCAATTGTTGTTACCAAGTTAAATGTTGTGATTTGATGTTAAAGCACTTATCTTTACATGCACTGTCTAAGCCTAACAGAAATTCATAGGCAACCAAACTGTTAACATTGGCAGACTGGTTAGGTGGACTTAGCCTGCCCCCTGGTTAGGAATCTAGTCTACAGGAAGAGTTCTAGAGTCTGGATGTATTTCTGGAGGGTAATAATATCACAGGTTATAGTTACCAGAATTCTGGAGAAGGGTCGTTGATCCAGGAGGGAATTTTTTCTCCCTATAATGATGAAAATTGGCTGGTTTTCTTGCCTTCCTCCGGAACAACTTTGCAGGATAAACAGCGGGATGGACGGACGTCTTATAAACTATGGGGGTCATTTATGAAGCTGAAATACACCTATATTAGGCAGATTTCAGGCACTTTTCCCTGCTCACGCCAGGTCTAAAAAAGTGGGCGTTACATGCGCAGGACAGGGGATGGGCCAATCTCATATACCATTTTCTACGCCTGTTTCATAACTCCGGTGGGTCCACCACCAGGTATAGGAGTTTATTAAGACAGGCATCACACAGTGAGTTTTTTAGAAAAAAAACTGTAGTTTTTAGCAGCTTTTTAGCCATAAACACGCACAGAAGTTTGTACTTATAAAACTCATTGTAAACAGTGCAGTCTTTTTCCTTACTTTAGTGCACTTTTTGGGTCCACTGCTTTTTTTTCAATATTTTCAGGCATTTACCCATTGACTTCTCTATAGGAACTAAAAACTATGGAAGAAAAAGGAATGTCAAAAATGTATTACAAAAAAACAAAGTAAAATGCATAAATTTCAAGGTATTTTTTAAAAATTATTATTTTTTTAATAGCCCCAAAAAACTGCCACAAAAAAGTGTGCGAAGGAAGCACGGCTGCAAATGCACAAGCAGCTTTTGATGCGGTATTTGATGAGATCTTTTGAGACAAAGCCGGAAGTGGATCCAGCAGGGAAAAGTCCTCTTTCCTTTTATGACCCACTCCTTTTGAATCCACTTTTAGCTTTGGCTCAGAATAACTGTGATTCCAGCCTCAAACGAATGGATGTTCTGAAGACTTTTGCGTTCATTTATCAAACTGGTGTAAAATAGAACTGGCTTAGTTGCCCATAGCAACCAGATTCCACCTCTACATTTTTGACAGCTCCTTTGGAAAATTAAAGGATCAATCTGATTGGTTGCTATGGGCAACTAAGCCAGTTCTACTTTACACCAGTTTGATAAACCACCTCCTACATGTTTTATAAGGTGATACCTATGCACAACAAATTTGTAGGATGTCTGGAACTTTCCCTGATTTTACCAGTTATTGCGCCAACCTGTTTTGGCACAGACAGACCCAACGCCAGGTTTTACTGTACTTTGCGTGTAGAAACAATGCACTGCTCTGACTCATGCAATTTTGGTGAATTCACTAATTCCTTATAATTAAACAGGTCTTCTCCGGAAAGTCAGAAGACTAGAAAATCGAGTCAATAATCCCAAGCCCATATAGCTGCTTTTGTCGGCACATAACCACAAGACGCGAGCCTGGCAGCTATTCTGTTTGTCAATGCAAAAATGGAGGTGCAGGGCGGGAGGAATCCCTAATGAGTCCTTGCTGAGGCGGAATTACTTTGCAACTGAACTCAGGTTACTTCTTTGGAAATAGGTACAGTCCTGGAGTGGCACAGTATATCTACAGTACGTCCAATAGTTGCTAAACCAGTAATGGCTTGTCCTTTACTGGCTTCAATCTGGGATCGCTGGAGCTTTCTTACAGAACTGTATGCTAATGATTCATCTCACATGATGGCAAATGTGTCCAGTTGTGCAATTGAGGAGTCCAGGAATACATATTCTGTCTAAGGCCTAATTCACACGTCCGCAAAATGGATCCGCATCCCATCCGCAATTTTGCGGAAGGGTTACAGACCTATTCATTTCAAAGGGGCAGGAATGGATGTGGACAGCACACTATGTGATGTTCTGTTTTTTACAGAAACGCGGATGCAGACATGTCCTATTCTTGTCCGCAATTGCGGACAAGAAAAGGCATTCTCTATATAGTGCCAGCAATGTGCGGTCCGCAAAATGTGGAATGCACATTGCAGCCGTCCGTGTTTTGCGGATCCGTGTTTCCGCAAAACACACTACGGACGTGTGAATGGACCTTCTGACTCTTCCACTGCTGTAAATTCTGGGCAAATAAAGTATTGGCCAGTAAGATTTTTAACATGCTCGATTGTTGGTAGGGAGATAAGACACCAACAGAGGCGTCTGGAAGAGGCTTATTCCCCTTTCCCTTTAAGGGTAGCCATACACACAGATGTGTGCACTGAGCAGCCATGAGGCATGAATTGCTACACTTTTGAGACGCGGTCTTCAGCCGTGAGTCTGTACGGGTGAATCATATATGGCAAAAAACCACACGACTAAATCATGGCAAACCAGTATACGTACCAACTGTCACATGCCGGAGGCCCAAGACAGACTTCTGGGACGTCTTGCAAATCGGAAACAGGCAGAAACAGACCAGGGACCAACAGAGGGCTTTATTACACATGGAATAAAAGAACATGACAGTACAGCAGGTTAAGCAATAGTGGTGGCACTACCACAGAACCAAGTGCACCGGCAGACCAGAGGCAAAACCTCGAGAACCCCTGAAGGTGGGGATGAACTGGGCCGAAGGCTCACTGGTCGCACCTCCAGGAAGGTCCCGGTAGAATTGGCTGCTACCTGCAGGAAACCACAGACAACAGGACTGGAACCCAAGCAAAAACAGGACATAGATCAGACGACAAGACGAACGGGAACCAGCACAGAAGCAGATGCCTAGACCCCAAGTGGAATGGAAGCATGGTGGTCTCAGGCAGAGCTGCACACAGACTAGAGATCCTCCCTCCGGAGAACCCAGGGGCCCTCTCACAAAGGAAAGGCAAACACAGGAACAGAAGCAGTAAGGCACTGCAGGACAGACAAGGAACAGACACAAAACAGGTACAGAAGATCAGGCATGGCCAAGGATAACATCAATAAAACCAAACCAGAACAGATACAGAAGATCAGACAAAGCAATAACATTAACACCACCAACAACAATGCATTACCAGGCGACACCACACAGAAGGGCAGATGATAAAACCCCCTGGGTCAGCAGCAAGGGGCTACACCCAGCAAGGCACAAGACAGACCGTACTCCTGGGTGAGCAGCACGCAGCCCCAAGCATCCAGCATACACAGTAATCAGCCTGCAGCCAGCGTACACGGCCACCACTGTCACAGTGAACCGCACCGTGACACCAATACTCTCTAAAAGACTTGTCTAATTTTTTGGAAAATCTTTCTGCAGTGACCTAGTGGATCACTGCTAAAGAGTTAATTTCGTAATGGATAACTGCTAAAGAGTTAGGCTACATGCACACAAACGTATTTTGTTTCCATAAAACACTATAAATAAAAGGCTAGCTGTGCGTTTCAGTGGCGGGCCGCCACCTTCATCAGGCTGTGAAGAGTGGGGACCCCCCTTTAAGACATTCATAACAGCACATAGAGAATACGACTATCAAGATGCTGCAATGCTATCAAGATGCTGCAATCCCTTTAAGGATTTCTATTTGGTGGGTATATTTAAATTTCCAATAGATAGATAGATAGATAGATAGATAGATAGATAGATTCTACAATTATTCTTAGTCTCAGCTATCCAAACCATGTGAACAGCACAACACAATCATGACATCAGCTTCTGACCGCTCTTACTACTGCCGTTGGCAGATAGCTGTAGATGGAGGGATGATATCACACAAGGAACGCGTTCTACAATTTTATTGCCCTGTGCCGGCCTACCCTCTGGCAAATCAGTGGTTAAAGTGGTTTGCCAGAGACAAATCAGTGTTTATTACAGACCAAAGGCCAGGTCAGTGCAATAAAGAGAGATGCCAGCAGCCAAGTGAATCTGAGCCAGAATTCTGTCGTACGAATTTCACTGGGAACCGTCCCAGGATTTTTATACTTCTGATTGGCTCTGTGGGCTTAAAAAGATAAAGGAGGTGGTGTGATTAAAAGTTCTATCTTACGAGGGGTCAAAAAACGATCATTAACTTCTGCGAGTCTGAAATAAGCAAAAATCTTCATCTTTAGTATCACCTGAAAAATTAATAACAGCATATTTCCGCCCTATACATCCAGCCATATAAAATAATACTCATCCAAATTTACATCCAAATTATGATCATAGGGAAAACAAATTATATTTTTTTCCATATCAGGATGTAACATACTAGTCATTCTTGTACATAGGAGCAGTATTATAGTAGTTATATTCTTGTACATAGGAGCAGTATTATAGTAGTTATATTCTTGTACATAGGAGCCGTATTATAGTAGTTATATTCTTGTACATAGGAGGCAGTATTATAGTAGTTATATTCTTGTACATAGAAGCAGTATTATAGTAGTTATATTCTTGTACATAAGAGGCAGTATTATAGTAGTTATATTCTTGTAAATAGGAGCAGTATTATAGTAGTTATATTCTTGTACATAGGAGCCGTATTATAGTAGTTATATTCTTGTACATAGGAGGCAGTATTATAGTAGTTATATTCTTGTACATAGAAGCAGTATTATAGTAGTTATATTCTTGTACATAAGAGGCAGTATTATAGTAGTTATATTCTTATACATCGGAGCCGTATTATAGTAGTTATATTCTTGCACATAGGAGGCAGTATTATAGTAGTTATATTCTTGTACATAGAAGCAGTATTATAGTAGTTATATTCCTGTACATAAGAGCAGTATTATAGTAGTTATATTCCTGTACATAAGAGCAGTATTATAGTAGTTATATTTTTGTACATAGGAGCAGTATCATAGTAGTTATATTCTTGTACATAGGAGCAGTATTATAGTAGTTATATTCTTGTACATAGGAGCCGTATTATAGTAGTTATATTCTTGTACATAGGAGGCAGTATTATAGTAGTTATATTCTTGTACATAGAAGCAGTATTATAGTAGTTATATTCTTGTACATAAGAGGCAGTATTATAGTAGTTATATTCTTATACATCGGAGCCGTATTATAGTAGTTATATTCTTGCACATAGGAGGCAGTATTATAGTAGTTATATTCTTGTACATAGAAGCAGTATTATAGTAGTTATATTCCTGTACATAAGAGCAGTATTATGGTAGTTATATTCCTGTACATAAGAGCAGTATTATAGTAGTTATATTTTTGTACATAAGAGCAGTGTTATAGTAGTTATATCCGTGTACATAGGGGCAGTATTATAGTAGTTATATTCTTGTACATAGGAGGCAGTATTATAGTAGTTATATTATTGTACATAGGAGGCAGTATTATAGCAGTTATATTATTGTACATAGGAGGCAGTATTATAGCAGTTATATTCTTGTACATAGGTGCAGTATTATAGTAGTTATATTCCTGTACATAGGAGCAGTATTATAGTAGTTATATTCTTGTACATAGGAGCAGTATTATAGTAGTTATATTCTTGTACATAGGAGCAGTATTATAGTAGTTATATTCTTGTACATAGGAGACAGTATTATAGTAGTTATACTCTTGTACATTGGAGCAGTATTATAGTAGTTATATTCCTGTACATAGGAGCAGTATTATAGTAGTTATATTCTTGTACATAGGAGCAGTATTATAGTAGTTATATTCTTGTACTATACATAGGAGCAGTATTATAGTAGTTATATTCGTGTACATAGGAGCAGTATTATAGTAGTTATATTCTTATACATAGGAGGCAGTATTATAGTAGTTATATTCCTGTACATAGGTGCAGTATTATAGTAGTTATATTCTTGTATAAAGGAGGCAGTATTATAGTAGTTATATTCTTGTACATAGGAGCAGTATTATAGTAGTTATATTCTTGTATAAAGGAGCAGTATTATAGTAGTTATATTCTTGTACATAGGAGCAGTATTATAGTAGTTATATTCTTCTACATAGGAGGCAGTATTACAGTATCTATATATTTGATACATTTGTCTCATCCTAAAGCACTTTTGTCTAGAAAAGCTAAACCAGTTTTCCAACTCTACCCTCCTACTGGTGTGAGGCTGACTTAAAAAAAAATAAAAAAAAGTCTCAGTAATAAATCTGGAGATGAAACTCATTAACATAGCTGGCCGAGCCCAGTTTCCCACCTATATTTAAAAACTAGAGATAGTCGTGTAAAAATGCAAGACGTCACAACATTTTTGTGCAAATAAGCCCAGAAAGCTGCAAAAGCCCCATTTTGCGACTTTTTGAAGCCCAAATTCTAGAGTGAAGGCATGGTTAGTAAAAGTTCATTGCCTATGAAATACCATTTACATAGATATAATTTACAAAACAGTGAATGGAAAACATCCACTAAAGTGCATTCTGGGGGGTAATGACATATGTAAGGTTTTATTACAGACATGGGCGATTCGGCTGGATGCAATCATCTCTGTACAGTTATGTAGATGCAATGATCAATTCTATCATCAGCATTCCATGCACTTACTGGGAAATAACTTTGGGGGTGTATTCTGTATTTTTAGCTACAAAAGATAAAGCGATGAGTCTTGGGACCGGCACCAGGCACTTCCCAGACCTCACTGAATTATCAGACTGTTGATTCCCCGAAATACACTCTAGTCATGCAGAAACCCGATAAAATGTTCCAGTTGGTTGACGAGAAGGAATCTAAGGAGACAGCTGCTCAAAGTGCAATTCCTCTTGTTTTCAGATGCACACTGCACAATCTACACCATGACGCTTACTGTATGAATATCACCCATACTGCATGGGTAACTTATAGCAGTCACTACGTTAATTTTATGTGGATTTTAGGATGTATTCTGCACCCTAATCCATGTGAAATTAGCATCAAAGTGAAATGCCACTTCTAAACCACACGCAGATGAGGCCCATTGAATGTGGCCAATCTGCGAGCAGACCCGTGGCAGGCTGGTAATGGACTTCAGCGTGAGCCTTTCTGGCGGAAAAATCCACTGTGTGGGCGTACCCTAATGGAGCCATAGGAAGGGTGGCTATCCACCAGAGGCAAAGACACCAGGAATGGGCAAAACGGCCCAAGGGTCACAAGTCCCTCCGATTTGCTGGGCATGGGTAGGAAGATTAAGCCTCAGACTGTGATGACGGGAATCACCCCTATCAAGGGGCCAATTTTGTTTCTGCTATGGGGGACCACTCTCCTACATAAGAAGATAGTAGTATTTCCATGGGCATCATATAGAAGTATCCCGGCGCCCTGTTTTTGTACTCCCAGAAGAAGCTATACTCAGGGCCTCCTTGGTCTGTATGGGCACTTAAAGGGATTGTCCAGCAATATATATTGACATCTTATCCTCAACCCCTTTAATGTTGCTATTTATTCGATAGGGTTCCTAGTAGACTGATGGGGTGTTACTGCTCAGTAGGTAAATACAATTGTGGACTATATTTCTGCGATACTGATTTTGTAACCTTGCTCTATGAATTAGTTTAACCCCTTAGTGACCAGCCTGTTTTGGGCCTTACTGACGAAGCGTTTTTCTTCCTTTTTTCATCGTCACGTCCCAAGAGCTATAACTTTTTTATTTTTCCATCTATATAGCTTTATGTGGGCTTGTTTTTTGCGGGACAAGTTGTAGTTTTTAATAGCGCCATTTTGGGGTACACATAACTTTCTGATTAACTTATATTTAACTCTTTCTGGGAGGGAGATGGGAAAAACAGCAATATTGCCACTGCGTTTTTACGTTTTAAATTTTACGGCGTTCATTTTTCTGTATAAATAACATAATATCTTTATTCTCTGGGTCAGTACGATTACACTGATACCAAATACATATAGTTTTTTTAGGTTTTAATCCTTTTTTGCAATAGAAACACTTTTTTTTTTTTTAAAACAAAAAAGTTTTTACATTGCGCCTTCCTAAGACCCATAACTTTTTTATTTTTATTTCTACAGAGTTGCGTGAGGGCTTGATTTTTGCGAGACGACTTGTATTTTATTTTTCATTGGAATCATTTTAGAGTAACTGGCGCTTTTTTATCGCTTGTTATTACGTTTTTTCGGTGGCAACTAAGAATAAATTAGCAATACTGTCTTTTTTTTTTTTTTTTTTTTTTTACAGCGTTCACCGTAGGGGCTAATTTATGTGATATTCATGTAGTCCGAGTCATTACTGACGCGGCAATACAAAATATACGGGGGGCATTTTTTTTGCCATTTTTTCTTTGAAAAGCGTATTTTCAATGGAAAAAAAATGTCTTTATTTAATAAAAGTGGTTTTTTTTTGTTTTTTTACCACTTAAGAGTCCCACAAGGGGACTATAACAGACAGTATTTTGATTGCTTTTAAAATGCAATGCATTGGCAAGGCTATTTTAACATTGACCAGAAGGCTGCGCCAGAGAGGCGCAACTTGCTGTAAATTACTGAAGGCTGGTCTGGGACCTTGATAGACCCCAGCCAGCCTTCACACACACATCGGCACCTCGTGATCACATTTGAGGGGTGCCGACGGGAGACAGAGGAAGTCCGCTTCCTCTGTCATCACTTTACATGCAGCGGGCGCCATTGCGTGTTAAACAGCCTAGATTTTTAAAGTGTTAAACAGCCCGGATCGGCACTCCTGCCGGTCCGGGCTGTTAGAGCAAGGCCGCAGCTTTCAAGTGAGAGCCGGGTACCCACTGCCCGCTGCACAGGGGACCCGTGCAGCGCTTAGACTGGGCCGCTCTAAAAAAGTGGCGGCCCAGTCTAAGGCCCCTTCGTGACCGCCGTAAAAACACGCATCGGTGGTCACTAAGGGGTTAATGATATGTACATGACAAAATCCCCAACGTACGTCACAGCACAGTGCTGTGGGTACTCATGCGGACCCGCTCTTGGGCTGGTGCCATTGAGTGGAGCAAAACGTCAAACAGGCTCCTGCTGTGGCTTTGTGAGTGGTTCGTGCAATAACTGTGCTAAGAATGGAGCTGTACACTCTTGGGGTGGTCTTTAAAAAACAGATGAAAAAACCCTCGGCTGCATAGGCTGCAGTGCGGACCACAGCTAAAAACAATGGGGGGAGAGGTTTCAGCAAATTTTCTATACCGAATTTATGATGAACATATCCATCTGAACATACCCTTAAACGACTGATTGACCTACAGTATCTCCCAAAAGTCAGTACATTTTTGTAAATACAGCGGTTTAGACATTAATGAGTTATTTTGAGGGCACAGAAAATTTACACTGTTATACAAGCCGTACACGGACTACTTTACATTGTATCAAAGAGTCAGATCTTCAGTGTTCTCCCAGGAAAAGATAGAATCAAATATTTAAAAAGATGTAAAGGGGTGGACTGACCTTTGCGAGATACTGTGTATGTACATGTAGTATGCAAAGTATTCACTCTTCAGTGTGTGATATTTGCTGCTGTATTTCTGATCTAGCTCCAGTCTTCTGTACTGAGTCCTGGCACCTTGTTTCTTTAGGTGACATATATTATACATTGTATGTAGATCCCTATAGACATCACAGGACCACGATGACTGAATGTAGAGGAATACAACCCTCACCATCCCCTCGCTACTGCGGCTCCTGGAATTTGCATTCTATTACCGAAATACAAGGTTTTTAAAGAATTTCTGTTTTCCTACACAGTGGTAAAATGCACCAGATAGCTAATCTTATAATTTGTCCTAATCTTCACTTACAGGTCTTGCAGCTCGTAGAGAATAGTGCTGCAGATATTTAGGTTTGCTGCTTACTGTCAGTGAACAGAGCGTCTTATTGGCACTCAGAAGCAGGAAAGCCATGCAGACGTACTACTTCTCCCAGCTGAGGATCTGCAGGAGTTGTATCCAGTCTGGACAATGTTCAGTTGAATACTGGACATCAGGACAAGCTTTCTCCTGTCCTGTGGGTAAAAATGTAGCACACTCCATTGTGAGTAGTACTGTGTCTGCAGTTCTGATATAAAAGTGCATGTCCTGATTCACTGACTGCAAGCACAGGTCTGGAAAATGGAGAGGAATTTAAAGAACATCAGTTGCATGCAAAAGAAAACAGACATTTAAAGGAAAACCTTGAACTGGATGTTGTCATCCTGTCTGAAGGTGACAAACTACCTCTGATACTAATATGTAGGTCAGAAGTATGAGCAGGATGAGTAATAATTATGCGGTAAAGCCCTATTAATAAGGCAATGAACCCTCACTGAGTACATTTAGTCTCTGTATTATGACAACTATTTCCTGCTGAAAATAATATGCAAATACATTGGGACAAAGGTTACTGGGCAATTCGACTTTTTTGATCCTACGTGTCATCTGAATCAATGCCTATAAGCTTACTTTAGCCTGTGACCTAGGCTTATCTGCGTTCCCCAAGTGCTGCCTCTTCGATCTCCACTGATCCTGCAGCGATGACATCGCATCCATCAATCATTCACGTGCCAATCACTGTCCTGACCATGTGACTGCCATGACCACTGTCTGGCTGCAGAGGTCACATGAACGGTGGACATGAGGTCAGAGTGGGGCCACATTTAATAAGAGTGTGTTTTTGTTTCATTTTTACTTATTTTACACCACCCTTATTTAATCTTGGAAAACCTCTTTAAAAGTTTATATCAAAAGAGAAAA
Source organism: Bufotes viridis (assembly GCA_033119425.1). Classification (NCBI taxonomy): domain Eukaryota; kingdom Metazoa; phylum Chordata; class Amphibia; order Anura; family Bufonidae; genus Bufotes; species Bufotes viridis. The sequence goes on along the minus strand of CM065598.1, from coordinate 96,201,972 downwards.
ATTTCACCCACAGGGACCAAGTATCCTTATACTATTTATTTTTGCGGTGCGGAGGCACGGACAGAAACACCGTGGTGCTTCCGTGGTGTTTCTGTCCGTGCCTCCGCACCGCAAAAAATAGGACTTTTTCTATTGCGGTGCAGACGGATCACGGACCCATTCAAGTCCGCACGGATGTTGCCCGTGCAGTGGGGACCGCCAATTGCGGTCTCCGGTTGCACAGAACGGATGCACAACATTCAGTGCAAGAGGCCTTATCCTAAGGAAACACTCGGGCAACCCCATTAATGCCCTGCCTTGTCTTATTTTCGCTTATTCTTTAAACCTTTTTGGCAGCATTTTCCACAAGCTTCAATGGTAAGGATGGACAACACCGAGGGCACAGCTAGGTATAATATGTTGTGCTGCAGTATGGGTTTTAATGGAAATTAATTTCTCATTGTACTTGTCAATCCTTACGAATTCAGCAGAAAGCACATGCATGTGGCAGGATGGCCATCATCCCTTCTGCTATGTGTGAAAAGACACGCTTGGATTTGATATACAAATCGGTTCATACTGCGGCCAACAAGATAACTACAGATATAACCATCATTTGCACGGAAAAGAAAAATCAATAATTATATCAATGCTTACTGAAGCAGCCCAGGATTCACTTTATAAACTTTCATATGCAATTACAGAAAACAAAGCTTCTAGCCCATCTCAACGCATATTTTATCCCAAAAGGCAATGTAAAACAATATACATTTGATTCCACAAAACGAAGCCGCACATTTCAAAGGGACAACAAACTTCAAAAGCCGCCAGTTTTTTGTTTTTTTTTAAAGCTTTTGAACACAAGTGTTAATTAATTTTACTTACCAGATAAGTCCAGAAATCTGAAGAAAGGAACAATGCTGCCACCTAGTGTCCAAAGGATTGAGTGCAGCTACAAGTTCCTCTGTATCTGATCCTAGTGGTCAATGACAAATTGCTCACTGAAGGAGCCTCTTTCATCCCATTATATTTGGCATCATGTCCTGCATACAAAGCGAGTAGGTGGAAGATCAGGTAACAGGCCTCCTTATACTGATTACATGGGTTTAGTACAGGTTTCACCTCAGTCATGGCATTCAGGAATTGTAAGGCTTGTGTTGTGGCTTCTGTTCATAACATCACACAGATGTCCAGGGGACCTCCGTGGACTTACAATGGTGGCTGTTAATTGACAGGAAAAACAGTGTCTATATATGACAGAATCTGCAATAAGTGACAGCCTCTGACATGGAGTGAACTCAGCCTTAAAGGGAACCTGTTAGCGTCAAAAACCACCCCAAACCGCCAGCAGTCTGTTTCTAATGGTGATTTTTTTACAGTCCATCTGCCCCCGTGATGCAACTGTGGGGTGTTAATGGTTAAAGAGGATCTTTCACCGCTCCGGACATGCCCGTTTTAATAGGTTAATGCATTCCCCAGGTAGTAACAATTCTGGAACATCTTTTCTTATGGCTCTATGTTGTGCCGTTCCCTTATTATTTTCACTTGAACTTATGAATGAATTGCTAGCAGTCTGCAGTAAGGGTACAGAGGGGAGGTAACCAGTTGGGGGTGTGCATATGAAAAAAGCAGCACTGATTGGATAGAGCGAGCCTGTGCAGGGACACACCCCCAACTGGTTACCTCCCCTCTGTACCCTTATGAATAAATTGCTAGCAGTCTGCAGTAAGGGTACAGAGGGGTGGTAACCAGTTGGGGGTGTGTACCTGCACAGGCTCGCTCTATCCAATCAGTGCTGCTATTTTCATATGCACACCCCAACTGGTTACCTCCCCTCTGTACCCTTACTGCAGACTGCTGGCAATTCATTCATAAGTTCAAGTGGAAATAATAAGGGAATGGCACAACATAGAGCCATAAGAATCGATGCTCCAGAATTGTTATTACATGGGGAATGCATGAAGCTATTAACACAGACACGTGAGGAGTGGTGACAGGTCCTCTTTAAAGAGGTTCTCGAAGTTATAGATATTGATAACCTACAATCATCAATATCAGATTGATGATTGTGGGGTGGTGGGGGGGAGTTCCTACACCGATCAATTGTTTTGAGCTATCGTGACACCAGGCACTATAATGTGTATGGAGCTGGAGGCAGGTTGTGCTGGGATACTGCAGCTCAGCTCCGATTCATGTGAACGGATACTACACAGTGTATGGAGCCTTCTGCTTCCACTCTGCACACAATTAGCGTCTGGCACCGCACTAGCATGAAACAGCCAATTTAGCGGGGGTGCTGGGTGTCAGATCCCCACCAATGGTCACTTTCAGACGAGCGAGTGTCACTCTTCGGACTCGCAGCGCCCATCCTGAGCTTCCAGCACTGCCCGGGTCGCATAGCATTATATTGATTTATAGTTCTATGTAACCCTTACAGTTCTGGAATGTATTGGATAAAACTGACAGCATTATGTCAGTGCTATCCAGAATATTCCACAACTGTAAGGGCCAATATGATAATGATGATCTATCCGGAGGATAGGTCATCAATATCTGTAGCCTGGAGAAACCCTTTAAATGTTGTCTGAAAATGAAGCACATTGCTACCTAACTAGTAAGGCCAGGCTTACAAATGACACAATGGCACAATGTATTAATCTGGTGTCAAAGGGATGTGCAGCTCATTAAGAGAGACATCAGAAAATGGCATCAATGGGGCAGAGGAAGAATCAGTAGAGATCTGAAAACACAGTTGATGACCACCACACGCCTGCGTAACCCAATTGGGGAAACACAGCTGAATATTTCAAGCGCACAACCGGACAAGATATTCAACAGCATGGCACCCGGCCCCGCTACTCCACCTATAACCTACGGCTTAACACCAGCCTTTAGAATGAAAGGAAAACCATGAGCAACCACAGATAAACTATACCACGTTGCTCCCTACAACTACAGTGTATAATTAATACTTTATGGATGTATGGACGCCCTATATTGATCCCACAATCAGACATATGCTTTCAGGGGCAATTGTGACGACCCAGCTGTTCTTTATACTGCTCCTTCTCGTATTCGGATGATTTTATATATATATTTTTAAATATTTTTAAAAGGTCATATCTCCAAAAAGGCCTTTGAATCTACAGAATCATACTAGACCCATTAGGCCTATTGCACACGAACGTGTGCCCCTCGTGCCCGTATTGCGGATCCGCAATACACGGGCACTATTCCGTGGCCATTCCGCATCACGGATGCGGACCCATTCATTTCAATGGGTCCGCAAATCCGGAGATGCGGAACGGTGCGGAATGGAATGACGGAACGCAACACTACAGAGTGCTTCAGCGGGGTTCCGTACTTCCGTCCCGCAAAAAGATAGAACATGTCCTATCTTTTTGGGGAACGGGCAGATCGCGGACCCATTCAAGTGAATGGGTCCGTGATCCGCTGCGGCTGCCCCACGGCCGGTGCCCGAGCATTGCGGGCCGCAATTTGCGGCCCGCAGCACAGGCACGGGGTGCACACGTACGTGTGCAAGAGGCCTTACTGCGAGGCCAGTTTCTGAAGGGAGAGGATCATGCTTTGCTTTAGTATGTCACAGTACATATTGGCATTCATGGTTCCCTCAATGAACTGTAGCTCTCCACTGCCGGCAGCACTCATGCAGCCCCAAAACATGACACTGCCACCACCATGCTTGACTGTGGGCAGGACACACTTGTCTTTGTACCCCTCACCTGGTTGCCGCCACACATGCTGGACACCATCTGAACCAAATGAGGACATCAGCAAACTGTTTGCGGAATTTCTTCTGCATCATCTTTAGAAGAGGCTTCCTTCTGTGGGGTATGGTCTGAGAACTGACAGGCTTGACCCCTCACCCCTGTAACCTCGGCAGCAATGCTGGCAGCACTCATACATCTCTTTTGAAAAGACAACTTCTGGATATGACTGAGCACGTGCACTCAACTTCTTTGGTCAACCATGGCAAGGCTTGTTCTGAGTGGAACCTGTCTTGTTAAACCGCTGTATGGTCTTGGCCACCGTGCTGCAGCTCAGTTTCAGAGTGTTGGACATCTTATTATAGCCTCGGCCATCTTTATGTAGAGCAACAATTCTGTTTTTCAGATCCTCAGAGAGTTCTTTGCCATGAGTTGCCATGTTGAACGTCCAGTGACCGGTATGAGAGTGTGTGAGAGCGATAACACCAAATGTAACACACCCGCTTCCCATTCACACCTGAGACCCTGTAACACTAACGAGTCACATGACACACAGGGAGGGAAAATGGCTAATTGGGCATAATTTGGCCATCTTCACTTAGGGGTGTACTCACTTTTGTTGCCAGTGGTTTGGACATGGCTGGAAATGGCTGTGTGCGGAGTTATTTTGAGGGCACCCCAAATTTACACTGTTCTACAATCTGTACACTGACCACTTTACATTGTAAAGAAGTGACAGATCTTCAGTTTTGTCCCATGAAAAGATGTAATAAAATATTTACAAAAATGTGAGGGGTGGACTGACTTTTGCGAGATACTGTAGGACTCGAGGTCCTACCAAATGTTCAGTTTCTTACCTGTGTGCTCAAATCTCTGTTATGTCTGAAGGAGGTGTTTGATCTCAGGATCTGCAGAATCTTATTGATCAGAGTGTAAGTTCAGTCTTTTTTATCTAAGCATTTATATCAATTATTTAAGCTAGCGCTCCGACTGGATATATTCTGGAGGCCTGCCCTGCGGAAGATACCCACATTTAGCAGGGGCACCAGCTGAACATGAGCAGTCAAGCATTAGGTCAAGTGAATGGAATAGCTGGCATTTGCGGAGAACAATGCAGAAACAGCAAACATAGTCATCAACCACAAAGACTCCAGTTGACATGCAGCCTATGATCCCACAACCTGTAGCACTCCACCCCAGCATGATAGACATTCATGGGGATCATCACTCATCTTTCCAAGAACCTTGAATGGTAAATATAACAACATGCCCTGTCCTTATATCATTGGTGCCACCTATCACTGCTAAATAATTGGCTGACCAAAGGGGTTACTAAACGTGGGATCTCCATTCACAACCTTCATTTATGACTACGGCAGATATAAAGAACATTTCTCACGCTGGGTGACCTTGCCGACCTGTACATTACATGGGGATCCCATTGAAGAGTACAGCATTTCACTTCCCCGGCAAAATGGACCCCGGCAGCAGGTGTACGCGTTTTGCACTAGCCTTTGGACTTCACCCTCTTTAGTACAGTCATGCACTGTGCAGGGGTAAATAGTAGTCGCATGGTCGGGAGCACCGAAGAGCAGGGAACAATAAGAAGAGGGTGCGGTGCTTAACCAGTGCTGTCCCCAGGGGCGTAGCTAACGGCTCATGGGCCCTGGTGCGACAGTTCAGCTTGGGCCCCCTTCCCTCAGTGCTTTGTGTGTCTTCTATTTGGCACAAGGGTCTTTGGGCCCCCTCAGGCTCCTGGGCCCGGTAGCGACTGCTACCTCTGCACCCCCTATAGCTATGCCCATGGCTGTCCCCTTGATTCTCAGGATCGGTGGGATCCCACTGATAATAAAGTGATGTTATATACTAGTGATACACCACTACTTTATAAGATGGGATACATTCCGCCACGTATTACAGCTGAATACCTGTAGACTCTTCTAATAGAGCAGGATCATCCAAAGTGAACAACCCCTGTAAATTATTTGTGTTAATTAAGGGCTCATGCACACAAACGTTTTTTGTCGGCTTCCGATTGAGCATTTTTTCACTCACTTCAGGGGGGGCCGCAAAAAATACGAACACACGTGTGCAGTCCGCATCCATATGTCTGTTCTGTGGCCTCACAAAAAAATAGAACATGTCCTATTCTTGTCCGCATTGTGCACAAGGATAGGACTGTCCTATTACTGGCTGGACCTTCCATTCAGTAAAATGTTGATCTGAAATTTGCAGACCGCAAAAGAGGCAACGGTCATGTGTATGAGCCCCAATACTAATAATGGGGCCATAAAGAGTTGGACTTGTAGTTATTAAGCCTCATTAACACAATAGAATTTTGGATCCACATCCGTTCTGCAATTTTTGCTGGTTGGGCTCTTTTCCCAGTCATTTTTATGGGATCCACCCAAAAAGGTGGCCAGCATGTGGCAGGTAAGCAAATTTTAGAACATGTCCTATTTCTGTCTGTTTTGCAGAAAAGAAAATAACAATTTCTACTGAATGGAGTGAGAAAATTGAACAAGGACGGTATCTCATGCGGATACGGCCATGTGCATGAGGCCTTATTAGTAGCTAACCAAGGCATCGATAATTGGGTGTATGTACACTGAACCTCGGGGCCAGCTAGAGACATCTGGGCAGAAGATGGCGAGAGAATCAGTCAGTTGCTCTCGGAACGAACACCGTTACTAAGCAATGCTATCTGGAGAACAGCTCCCATATGATTCAGTAGAGGTATATCCAGAAACTCATGGGCCCCATAGCAAAATCTGTAACTGGGGGCCAACATCTTCCATGTACCACTTATTAAAGATGTGCATTCTTGTGCAGCAGAGGGGCCTTTGGGTGATAGCTACCTCTGCACCCCCCATAGCTATGCCCCTCGATGCCCACTCAACTAGTGGACACGAGGCTCTGTCGGAACTCCACTCTGCAGAGACCCAAATTGGCAAGACCTAAATTTTATTATATGATAATAGCCTTTTTTTTTTTTACTTTACTGGGAGCCCTGGGGCATAATGCGCCATGTTTATTACTCGGTCCAAAACACGCGGACCCTTAAATTACATTACACCAGCAGGAACGTTAAACAGCAATGTGAAGAAAAAATCCCTGCCTTCTACCAATTACCAAAAACGTGTCATCCCTGCTCTGATATTTAGAATCGCTCCGAGAAAAGTAGGATAATGGCATTTTGCCGATTTTAAATCAAGTGTCTTTTTTTTTTATTTTTTTTTATAGGACGATGAGGTGCAGGTAATAGACACACGTATATATCAAAAAGCCTTTCAACAAAACGTGGATGTGCAAAATGATCTATGACGACCATAAACCTATAATATTTTATGGAGGTTATAAAACGCTGATGGAATCCAGCGAGACGGCGAACAATCTGAGGTGTGTTTAAATGATGACACCGTGTCATCTGTTCTGCTATAACTATTTTGGATGAAGCCTTAATTGGAGCCATCACTTCTGATGATAGTGTAGCTTAGACATTTTTGCATTTTAAGACGCACATTCCCCATCATTTTGGTTTTCAGTGCCCGCGTTGTCCGCCTTTTCGCTGTTGGCAACAAAGCAGAAAATGACTCATTACCAAATAGATGTTATTTCAGAGCATCATACGAGAGGCATCGGTCAGGAACAGGCGAAGCTCCTGAGATTAAAATCCCATTTAATTTTAGTTTACAACAAGCCATATAGCAAATTAGATATGGAGGAATGAAAAATGTCACAATTCATAGGTTATTTAGTGTCTTCTCGCTTTCACTCAAGAGTGGAAATAGTTACACCTACGTCTAGGTAAAAAGACTTGGGGGGGCTTCTGCAAGCTTTTATTTTTATCTGTACCCATGCCATAAAACACTAACTGTACCCCATCTTCCCAGGTCAGATCCCAAGAAATACACACAGTGCAATTTTCTCGGTGCAAATCTGGGGCAATTTCACTGCAAAAATGGATGCATTTCATATGGTTTTTGCTGTGGACTTACCCATACACTGAAGGTATAAAATCTGCAATGAAAATCCACGACATTCCGGCAACATAAGGACCGTATTGAAGATTTGAAAATCCACAGCATGCTCTTTTCCCGTTACATGTGGGTTCTCCGACCAGAACCCCCCCCAAGGCTACCTGCACCCAATTCTCATGTACACTTTGCTTTTTTTTTCCTTTCTGTAGAAATCTGCGGCATGTCCATTTTTTGTTTGGTTATCACCATTGCAAATAACACGTGATTTTTGAGGCGGAAACGCACAGAAATCTGCATGAAAAACCGCATGGATTTACTGTCTTGAAACCCACACCTGTGTGCAGGAAGCCTTAAAGCGACATTAGACTGTCCAGAGCAGCCACAGCTAGAGTGCCCCTATAACAGTAGTACTGCCTTCAAACCTGACACAACTTAAGCACCCCTGTAACAAATACACAGGGTGTGCCACAGTGCCTACATACTGTACTAAAAATCTCCATGTTGCCTTCACATGAGCAAGCAATATGCCCACATGAAGTCCAGCGCGCCAGGAAGTGTTGAAACCTTACTTCTCTAACATCAAAGTGTCTGAAAGGCCAGTGATTGACTGCGCATGGCCTGGTGTGCACAGATTATCACTGCTGTAGCCAGGCAGACGACGCCAGCGGTGCAGGTCTGGAACACAATGGTATAAGCAACAGCAGAGAAAAGGGGTAAGTATGACTCTTGCTATTTTAGGACATTTACGGCTGCTGCCGAATTTTTTGTTATCTCAGAAAACTCCTTTAATTCATTTGTACTCCTGTGAGATGGGGAAACTGCTCTCCTTGTCTGAACACTGTTTGAGTAGATTAACTTAAATATTTGGACTGACATTCTGCTGTTTGGCCACAAGATGCCGCTGTTTCCTAAGCACAGCTAACAGGCTGCATATATTTCCATATTCATGAGAGGTGGAGTTACACAGAGCCTGGAGAGGAAGAGAAAGGGAGCAGCCATCTTAGAGGGAGCCGAGACTGGGGAACTGTGTTAGCAGAGTATCTGACGGCATCCAGGTGTAGGAGCATACCTCAGTGACCAGAGAAGCAGCTAAGTGAAGCTGATCGTGTCCTGATCCTGTCTAGAGGAACGAGGATTGCTTCCTGAAACGCTGTTGAGAGCTGAGAAGCAAAGCTACATACACTGCGGGACCGCATGCTTGTTGGAGAGGCATTTGTTCTGTTGAGAGTCACCAGCGGATGCAGAGCAGACACGGGTCGGTATCGGTAATATCGTGCACGCAACTCATTACAGTGTTGGCGCCTAGAGACTGAGACCAGACCTGTAGTTAGTTAGTTAGCGTCTGTTTGTGTCAGGCCACAAGTGTTGCTATTGTTCGTTTCAAGGACTCCATAATTTAAAGGGACATTTTACACTGGATAGCTGATAAACTTCCCACACACTCAAGCCAGGCTGACGTTTTGCTCAGAAGGAATACTCAGGCACATGCTACAGGACCAGTTATTAGGGGACGAATACTGTAGAGCTTTGTAAGATTGTAAGCTGTTGTGCTGCACCGCAGGATAGCCCCTACCACACACCCACAGTGTTATAACAAGTAAGGTGTGGCAGTTTAGTGGTGCCCGCCAGTAGGTAAATTACCACGCTTTCCTCCTGCATCCACTGGAGGGCGCCGTGCTGTAAAGCACAAGGGTCTCAGTCCTCGGGCTGGGTGTATGTAAATTTATTGTATGTTCCCAGCATTTGTGGTTGTGTTCATTACCAAGTTTAAGTAAAATTCTGTTTGGCAAAAGCCGGTGGTGGAGTCATTTTCCTTGTTCGTGACTTGTATGTATCCTGGGGAGCCCACCACGGTACAAGGCTTAGACTCCCTTGAAGGATAACTATTAGATTGGTGGGGGTCCTACTGCTGTTAAGGAGAATAGGACCTCATGGAGCCCCCCCAAAATGAACAGAGACGCTGGTCGGGCAAGAGTGCAGCCACTCCTTTCATTTCTATGGAAGTTCCGGTGATGGCCGAGCTCTGAATACAGAACCAGAGATAGGTGCACACTGCCGTCACACTAAACCCTCACACTGATGTTAAAAATTGAGAGGTTAGTTCGACATATCCTACTAGGAGGACATGTCTTAAGCTTGGGCACCAGCGTCAAGGTCTCTCAAGTAGCCCGAGGCCCTAACACTCACCTACCTGCGCCATATGGGCGATATCAGGGGCCAGTGGGCAATTACAGGAGCATTAGGACGACTCACAAACATCTCCTCTGTTACCTCCAGCATGTAGGCAATGGGAGGTGGGAGGTGTCTATGAGCCCTACCCAAGACTGACTGATATAGCCCAGAGCCTAGCAGGTGCACCCAAATGTGACCTGAAGATGAAAAACAGGCACATTTAAATTGGAGTTTATACACCTCCGTACATATATATATATATAAACCATCACGGAGGTGATATACGGAGGTGTATAAACTCCAATTTAAATGTGCCTGTTTTTCATCTTCAGGCCACATTTGGGTGCACCTGCTAAGCCTTGGGGCTATATCAGTCAGTCTTGGGTAGGGCTCATAGACACCTCCCACCTCCCATTGCAAGCATGGCTACATGCTGGAGGTAACAGAGGAGATGTTTGTGAGTCGTCCTAATGCTCCTGTAATTGCCCACTGGCCCCTGATATCGCCCATATGGCGCAGGTAGGTGAGTGTTAGGGCCTCGGGCTACTTGAGAGACCTTGACGCTGGTGCCTGAGCTTAAGACATGTCCTCCTAGTAGGATATGTCGAACTAACCTCTCAATTTTTAACATCAGTGTGAGGGTTTAGTGTGACGGCAGTGTGCACCTATCTCTGGTTCTGTGTTTGTTCTGAATTCTTGCCACATCCACATAAATTTCATCTTATGTAGGATGTCCATTGTGGTACTTGTAGTCCGTTGCTGGCATCATCCATTGTATGCATTTTTTGCTGGTGATTGCCATTAGCAACGGACCACAAGTGCAGGATGTGCTCCCCTATAGAAATGCACAACTGCATATGGGTATGAGCGCATCCTGCTTTTTTAACACCACATTTTTTGATGGTTTATATATATGTACGGAGGTGTACGAGCTCTGAATACCTATAGAAAGGAATGAAGTGGCTGCTCTGGTAATTTGGAGGGGCTCCACAGAGTACAGGGCCACCATTTTCATGAACAATGGGGGTCCCAGTGATAAGACCACCACTGATCGAATAGTTATCCCCTATACTGTGGATAGGGAATAACGTAATATAACCGACCTTTGCTAAAGGGCGTCCATGCAGTATTGTTGGTGAACGTGGCGCACCTTGTATCATTCTTGCTCACCAGAGACATTAGCAAAGTTACACCGTAGGTAAACGTCCCTTGTTGTCTTCCTGTTGGAGAATTAAAGGGGTTGTCCAGCAGTGTGTAAGATCTGCAAAGCAGTCAGGCTTATGAAAACAAGGAAAGATGGTAAACTCATCTGGTTAAGGTCCCTCTGTTTCAGCATTGCAGGTGATGGACCAGAAGGGATGACGTCAGTCACGTCAACGCTCAACCAATCAATGGCCTCAGTCACGCGCCGTTCATGCACTAGTGACCACTGACGACAGTAATTGGTTGAGTGGTAATGGGAACGATGGATACGATGCCATCACATCCGCTATGATGGGCACAACCCACAGCATTGGCAGAAAGGGAACCATTAGCAGGTGAGTTCAGCTATAAACATGGCTGCTCTCTGCGGGATAACCCCTTTAATCTGATGTTTAGCGTTTGTAAAATAAATTGTTTTTGCCTGTTCTCATTTCAGGCTCTGCGAGGATGTGGCAGCTCTTTCTATACCTCTCATATCCCTCCATAGAGAATGCTGGGTGCGTTCCTGAGGACGCTTATTTTAATTTACTGCTAAAACACTGGTTCCTCCCTGCCATATAGTTCATAAAAGGAAGAAATCTGATTTCACATCCCATATAATCAGGTTTTATCTCCTAAAGTCGCCGTGTCCTTTCTTTTCATCTTTTTGTTCCTGATAGATTTGAGAACCTGCTTCGGCTCTGCAGAAAGTTTTATCGTTTTATAATCTTGTTTCTTTTCTTCTCTTGCAAGGATTATAAATTCCCCGGAGGCTTTACAGCGATTCCTTATTACCTGTTCTCCTAATCTAGGAGAGCACGTCTTCTCCAGCTCCTATGTAATAATTTAAGATTTCAGCTGTTTTCTACAAATGTACATGTCATGTCCATTCTACTTAATGAATGAGCCCTTTTTTGTCTTTTGAGACTATTACACAAACGCAAATCAACATCTAGGTAATGCAATTTAAAAACGGTTATACCACGCAAAAAAAATATATATGTATATTCAGCAATTTTGTGGAATTTCAACAGGGCCACAAAAGATGCAAACAGCGCACCATGTGCTGTCCGCATCAGTTGTTCCGTTCCGTGGCCCCGCAAAAAATATAGAGCATGTCCTATTCTTGTCCACAATCGCGGACCAGAATCAGCATTTTTAATCATAGGGCCGGTCATGTGCGGTCCGCAAAATGTGGAACGCACATGGCCGGTATCCGTGTTTTGCGGGTCCTCAATTTGTGGACCGCTAGACACTCACAGTCGTGTGAATGCCCCCTAAGGCCTCCTGCACACAACCGCATTCGTTTTTCTATCCGTGCACCCCACACTTTTCACGATCCCCATTGTAAAAATGCCTATTTTTGGCGAAAAACGGATAAAAATAAAATATGTTTTCCAAATCTGTGGCACAGCCACACGGATGCAGACAGCACACGGATGATATCTGTGCGCTGTCCCCATTTTATGTAGCACCATAAAAATTAATGGGTCAGCATTTGATCTGCAAAGAAAGTGGATCAGATGCAAATCAAAAATATGACGATGTGCAGGAGGCCTTAGAGCGTGCTCACATATGCCCCAATCCGAAACTCCAGAAACTCAGGGCCATATAGCAGTGCACCGGCCTGTCAAACCAAACGCAGCAACTGATATTTTTTGATGTAGCGCAACCACTCTGGAGGAAGACTACACTAAACGTATGTGAATGAACTCTTACAGAGCATTACCAGGCATACAGTATTTTATATATATATATATATATATATATATATATATATATATATATATATATATATACACACACACACAGTACATGCAGTTTAATTCCTAATATACAGTAGATCGGGGGTGGGTTCTAATTAACCCTTAATGTTCCTCCTCATAACTAATATAATAAAGGACTATAAACTGCAATCACATCTGCACTTCTATTTTCGCTTCTGTCCCATGACAGAAAATGAAAGGTGCCCAGTGGGCCTAATTGACTACTGTGGAGTCCAACTGGTTTCCAACACGTGACCCAGCATTTTGGCGGCAAAATAGTCCAGTGTTCTGCGCTATTTTGTCTTGCATGGGAGGCTCCAGGGCCTACATAATTAGCACTTGATCCTCAACTCACTTCTATGTGGGGGATGGGGAGTAACAACCCCAAAATTTACGGAAACAAATGATGTAAGTGACTCCAGCAAGACAGATATGATTGACAGCACTGTACCTGCATAGAATTCCCATCTTCCATATATAAATAAGCTGCCCTGCTGTTGTATGAGAAGGACTCGGGACACGCTGCTTGCATTCATCTTCAAAACTACAAATAATCAGCTATAAATGTAATTAGCTGATATGTTGTATTCATTGGAAAGGTTCATGAATAATTGCAGCCCTAGTAATAGTAGTCCACAGGCTCCACCTAGTGGACATTCAAGAAACTGCAGATCTTTTCAAAGCAGATTTGGGGGACAATCTTCACCCAGTCCACATGACTTGCTTATGTACAGCATGTCTTCAAGGAATGATCAATGTCTGCACGGGCATTCCTCACCGCATCACTACAAACTGGCATAACCAATAGCGCCCCCAGTCAGATCACTATACAGTTAAAAAAAAAAGTACCATGCAATATCCAGATTGTACCCCAGTGCCTAAACTAAAATCTACTGTCAGGTACCAGCTTCTCGCTGACAGAATATGGACTTACATTTTTTGGGAATCACCCCTAAGGGCTTGGAAATTATCCCAAAATAAGTCCAAAGGGGAAGTGTGTCCCTTCTTTCCCGGTCTTCCATCGCTGGGGGCCATATACAAGGTAATACATGCGTACCTCAGCTTTTTTCTGGTGCTCAGTCCTTGACTCTTGGGATCTGCATTACATACCTTACAGACTGTACACCTATCATTTCAGCACGCCCTATTTGACTTTTAAGGTCTTCTCTTGGACTTGATAATCATAAAATTCAATAATTGCTTTCAGAGCTATTTGCACACATACGAGCGTATGGCCTGCACGACCTAGGTGGTAAAAGCAGGCATCACAGAATGGACCCGGTCACCTCACGTAAGCCGTTATCATTGTTACTAGCCAATGTACAAGGGTGTACAGTCTTATGCAAAAGAAAAATGGAAAACGTCCAAAGGTTTTAATTTTTCATCATTTGTAAGACCTCTGGTTAAAGTGGTTGTCCTAAATTTGCCAGGCTAGGAAATGAGCCGCCGATTGTTGGGATTCTGACCAGTCCCATAGAGAATGAATTGAGCAGCAGGTGCATGCCCGACATGCCATTCCATCAGATTAGAGGAATGGGACCCCCATTCTTAGGATCAACAGGGGTCCTAACAGTTGGACCCCCAGCGATCAGTTACTTATTATCACTTATCCTGTGGATAGGGGATAAGTTGCATACTTGGCACACCCCTTTAAAGGGGTATTCCAACCTTGGATATTTATGAAATATCCACAGAACATACCATAAATGTCTAATGGATGCATATCCCACTGAGAATGGGGTTTTTCTGCCCCCCTAAGCCATCTGGTGAGGATGTGATTGTTGTTTCTGTAACTTCCTTAGAAGAAACTGGAAAGAGCGACACTCCTACTTCATCCACTCCCCGCCTGGATGCTCCTGTCACCTGGATCACATAAGGTGGGACCCATATCCAAAATTGACATATGCCATAAAAGTCAAAATGGCAACAATACCCCTTTAACATCCAGATGCAGAAATCCTCATACAGAGCTAATACTTCTCACAGATTAGATAGGAGAGGCTGTATCTTTTTTTTTTTTTTGGGGGGGCAGGTCATATCTTATCTTTCGCCACATCTTCAGTGGGTCAGCAGTTTGCGGTCCACAACATGGGCACAGCCATCCCACAGTCATTTGAATGCAGCCTAAGGGTTCATGCACACAAACGTATGTATTTTGCAGTCCGCAAAACACAGATTCACAAAAAATACGGATGACGTTTGACATCCGTGTTGCATCAATTTTTTGTATTTTTTTTGTGTGGATCCATTGTAACAGTGCTAATCCTTGTCCGTAAAGCGGACAAGAATAGGACATGTTTTATCTTTTTTGCGGAATGGCCATGTGGAAATATGGAAACAGAAGGCATACAGAGTCATTTCCATTTTTGGCAGACCCGTTGAAGTGAATGGTTCCGCATACAGGCTGCAAAAAAACTAAATTGACACGGAAAAAAGATACGTTCGTCTGCATGAGCCCTAAGGCTACATTCACATGAGCCTAAGTGTTTTGTGCATCTGCAAAACATGGATTCCGTCCGTGTGTGTTTCGCATTTTGCAGACCGCAAATGGCCGGTGCTATATAGAAAAAGCCTATTCTTATCCGCAATTGCAGACAATAATAGGACATGCTCTAGACTTTTGCAGGGTTGCGGAACGGAAACGGACCCAGTCATACGATCGCGTGAACACACCCTAATCCTCTGTGAGCTAAACAATGTACCTGTGAGTGGGACTGTAGAGAGCTGGTGCTGACCATGTGTTCAGCTCACAGAGGAAAATATAAACTGGATACAAATGTAGCAAATCCTCAACAGGGAGACGTGTGGGTTCATTACTGGTTTTTAACTCTGGATGTGAACAAATATTGTATCCATTCACCAACAGCAAGCAGAGATCTTCAGAACTTTGAGTAGTTGAAATGCAAAGCCTTTTTGTAAATTGCACAGCTTTCTTATTAATATTTTTTTAAGGTTTGTTCCATAAAGTAGAAAGTTCTCTAATTGTATCAAATTCCTGCCCAGTTTAGTATACAATTTATACGATAAAAGATTCACCACGCTTCAGTTTTGTCCCCTTTCATTGTCAATGGGGACAAAACTGAACAGAACGGAGCGCTCCAAAGTGCATTCCGTTCCGTTTAGTTGTGTTCCCAGACCAGAGACCAAACCGCAACATGTTGTATTTTGCTTTCCGTCCTGGGATGCGGATGCAAAACGGATCCCGCATTACCCCAATGCAAGTCAATAGGGCGGATCAGATTTCTCTGCCACAATAGAAAACAGATCCGTCCCCCACTGACTTTCAATGGAGTTAGGGCTCATTCAGACAGCCGTATGCTGTCTGCAAATATGCAGATCCGTTTTTTTGTGGATTAGATGCTATTCCATTCACTTCTATGGAGCCCTTTTCTTCCATTCCACGGCTCAGCAAAAAAAAATGAAACATGTCCTATACTTGTCAGTGAAAATCAGGACATGGCCCTATTGAAGTCTATGGATCATCAAAAAAACGGAATTCAATCAGTTTTTTTGCAGACATGCTGAACTGTCCACGAAAAAACAGATCCGCATTTTTGCGGACAGCATACGGCTGTCTTAATGAGCCCTAATGATGGATCCATCTTGGCAATGTTAAAGATATGTTAAAGATATCAAAACCGGATCCGTTCATAACGGATGCAGATGGTTGTATTATCAGTAACGTAAGCGTTTTTGCTGGACCCTGCCGGATCCAGCAAAAACGCTAGTGTGAAAGTAGCCTAAGATGCAGTGCATCTTATAAATGGAATACTAGTGAGCGCTTCCATAATGGAGGTGCTCACTAGTATGCAGGAGGAGGGGGAATGAAACGTTGTACTTAGCCCTCCTCCTGCTCGCTCTTCCGGGGCCCCGCGCTCCTGTGTCCTGGCTGCCTGCAGCATCAGGACATACAAAGTGCACTGTGACCTGACGCTGCAGGCAGTCAGGTGACTTGCAGCATGGGTCCTGAGATAAGAAGAGAGCCGGAAGACCACCACACATGGACGCTGGGTTGACACTTGAGCGTATTTGATACGCGCGTTTTACACGCGTTTTTGTCGCGCTGTAAAACGCTCAGGTGAGAACCATGCCCATAGGGAAACATGGGTTTTCGCCTGTTGAGCGTTTTACAGCGCGTAGGAACGCGCTGTAAAACGTTCAGGTGTGAACCCAGGGGGAGAGTGGCAGCGGAGCAGGAGAGGTAAGTTAATTTATTTATTTTGAAGTCTGATATAGGGGCGTGGAGGCCTGATTTGGGGTCTGGAGGTCTAATGGGGGTCTGGAGGTCTAATGGAGGTCATATATGGAGGTCTAATGGGGGTCTGATTGGCTGAACTCTTGCACCAGGGTCCATGAGCCTTTAGCTACACCTCTGATGGCCATATAGATGAGAAAAATCAGAAGGCAGCCAGGCTCAACAGATCCAAATACATCTAAAGACATAAGATCAGTGTCTAATCTTGTGGACGACATCCCAAGAACAGCATTTGAGCACAATGTCCTGACAAGTCAAACAAAACCTTGAGACCTAATGATAATGCACGGCTCAGAATGAAGTGCCTGGTGGAGGGAGTACTGCAGCGGTTCTCAGGACTGCAGCGGACAATACAAGCTCAGAACAAACCCAATTAAGGCCACAGTGACACCCTGTCTTCTGAGAATGACTGATAATCAGCAGACATGATGGGGGATACGATGTGACGTGTGCCGTCATCTGGAAGGACAATCCTTCTAAATGCCAAATATCTCAGAAAGAGAACAGAGAGCAGCTCCGGCCACAATGACTGTTCCCTTCATTGGTGCAGCAAAGGTCACTGGTTTGCATGCAAAAAAAAAACTGATTTTGGACACATATCTAGTTTAATATGGTAATCATCACTCCTCAAATTATTAAGCACTGAGAGCTAAAAACCAGGGAGAGGAAGTGCTGAGCTGATTGCTGTGCCCCATTTTTTTCATTTTGGCTAGGTTTGACTCTCGTACAGATTCATAGAACATCCATAGACTTTCTACGAATCTGAACACACATCGATCAGCTCAGCTGACGCATGCTCTTCCGCTACCAGTCATGTCTGCTCGCTGATCGGCTATCCATCCTTTACAGGTTGCTTGGCTGAACCTGGTTTTCTGATGATATTGGGGCCGGCTATCTGCAAGCTGGAACACATTTGATTTATTTAAAATAAGGTTTTTCCCAGGGTTCGGTTGGGCTAGCTTCTCAGGATCGCAGGCTCTGTATGGACAATGCCCCTATGCCATCTTAATTTGCCACTGCTAATCCACTGGGGAGGGGGGGGGGTCATTCTCAGATTTAGGGCTTCTCATTGCTGCATTGCTTAAAAGGTATATTTTTCTCAATTATATTTTATACACAAATTTGAATGCAGATATATTTGATTGTACCCTTAAAGGCTATGTACATTTGCAAACTTGCAATTAGTTTTTTCTATTATTGCATTGTACTTTTAAGATAAAAATCATTTTTTCAACTGGTCTTTATTAACAATATGGAATCCTTTTTTGTGTACAGAGGTGAGATGCTCTACTAGCTGCCTGTGGATTTTCTGTCTTTTCCGTCATCTGAGGAGCAGACAGGCTCCTTATCTCTGCTCTCTGACTTTATAAACGCTCACTATAGCTCAGTTCTTATCTTACTGATAAGAACGTGGCTTAAATAAGTGTTAATGACCTCTTAGTAGTTTAGAGGTAAGGTTTATTAGATGACCGGCACAAAGTGAAAGTACTAGTCACACAGCTAGAAAAACAGTTAACCCTTTGTGACAGAACGGCTCAATATTTTTAATAGAGGCCATATGAAAATATGATTTTTAGCCCAAAAAAAAAAAAAAAGAGTAAAATGCAATCATAAACAAAAATTGCCTCCAAAAAGATAGACGTAGCCTTTAAAATATACTTTTTATGATATGCAGGTCCCAATGAAAGCTGTGGGAATATATTTTTCTCTCTGGTACTAGTTCTCATTGAAGAGATCCAGCAGTGAAGGGTGACTTACATCAGGCAATGCTCCATCGGAAGAAAGTATGTCAATTAGCTTTCCTCCGAAAGGAAGAGAACTACCTCATACCACATAATGCAGAGACTCCTCCAAAAGGACAACTGCTTCAGGGTTCTTGCCTTTTGTCTGTCTACAGGTGGGTGCCTCTTACTTTTGCGGGGGTCTCTGGTTTGGTTGGAATGATGTAGCATTCTTCTATACATAGTTTCTTAGTACAGAAATCTATACATCAGATGTATGGCACAAATGTAATGTGAACAGAGTTTGATATAATAAATGCAGGTGTCTCTTGGAAAACACCTTTGCTTTACCTGCATTAGTACAACAGCCACATTCCATATATACTTGCGGGTTTTAAAAATTCACCCTTCACACCCTCATCACAGAGGCAAAGATTCAGTTCATGGCCTTAGCGCTGAATCTAAACACCGCAACCAGGGCAGAGCTGCTGGTTGTGCCCCGGATGGCACATGACCCACCTTGGAGGGACTGTAAATCAAACCCATTATAACGGCTGATCAATGGATGGGGGCACCACTTTTTCAACTTTTGAAATTACCTCTTTATTAATATGGCCTGCGCCTCTTGTTGAAGCGACGTACCTCACACGCAGGGACCCCCATTGTCCCCTTCCTTAAAGCGATAGCCTGTTTGGAAATATGCAATTATGGTGGCATGTTTGAACTCATTGAGAAAATCTGGGCAGAGCAGACCTGAGAAGTTAAACGGTACAAGCTTCATTGCATCCTGTGTCTAGTTGCTATGCAGCGACCATTCAGTTGCAAAGAACGCTAGCCTTCCTGCCGGCGAATACATTCATTCAACCTTCCCCAGCACAGCTCGCAACCTCTGGAGGGACAGACTCTGATCCTTACACACACAATCACAATTAGCAATGTTTGCAAGGCAGGTTTTGCAGTAGAGAAGATAGTATGAACGCTCATTAGCGATCATCTTGCAGTGTAATACTGCTGCCGACTACCCGATGAACGTGCAAATGTTCATTCAACCGGGCAATCCAGTCTTTCAGCATGCAAAGAGATCAGGATTAGCCAGTGGCAGATCGTGCTGTCTAATTACCACTGTACAGCATGGGGACAAGCGATGGCATCGCGATCCCTCCTCCCCATACTGCGGAGGAGATCGTCGCATGTAATAACAGCAGTCTCCTCCGCTAGCGAGCAGGCTATTGCCAGGAGGAAATGATTCCCTCCCGACAATCGCCAGCCTGATCGGGGTGTCTAATACACCCTTTCGAGGTTCATTGTATGAAATATCCATTTTTTCGTACCCATCTATACACGTCACTAGTTTTCTTTTATACACAGTAGTACAAAAATGATCTGAAAATAGAAATTTCTAAAATCCAAATGGCATCAACGAATGGAATAATATATACAAGGCGGGTTGTAATATACGGATAGGAACCAGACAACACTTTCTGGATCACTATTGTAAATGTAATAATGCAAATCTGTACCACAGGTCAAAAAGAGGGACATGTAAGGCTACTTTCACACTGGCGTTTTTGGATCCGCTTGTGAGATCCGTTTCAGGGCTCTCACAAACGGTCCAAAACGGATCAGTTTTGCCCCAATGCATTCTGAATGGATAAGGATCCGTTCAGATTGCATCAGTTTGGCTCCGTTCAGTCTCCATTTCGATCTGGAGGCGGACACCAAAATGCTGCTTGCAGCGTTTTGGTGTCCGTCTGATGGAACTGAGCCAAACGGATCCGTCCTGACATACAATGTAAGTCAATGGGGACGGATCAGTTTTCAATGACACAATATGACACAACAGAATCCGTTTTGCCTATGTTCATGATAATACAAACGGATCCGTTCTGAACGGATGCATGCGGTTGTATTATCAGTGCGGATCTGTCTGTGCAGATACATGACGGATCCGCACAAGACGCCAGTGTGAAAGTAGCCTAAGGAGCAAAGAGGGACAGAGGGACTTGGGTAACAAGTAGGGACTGGCCCTCCTAAAGTGAGACATTTGGGAGATCTGTAAAAGGACACCATCATATACATAAAAGAATCAGTAATTGTAACATCCACCTACTGGCTTATACCCGGTCATAAAGAAAATTGAGGGTTAAACACTGTCCTATAGAAAGTCCACTGATAAAGCTCCGATATCACTTTAAGGGCCCATTCAGATGGCCTTATGAATGGGTCTGTAACGGTTTCGCAATTTTGTGGAACGGGTGCGGCCCCAATTGATTTCAAATGGGGCCGCATCCGTGGTTCTGTTCCGCGGCCCCACAAAAAATATAGAGCATGGGCTATTCTTGTCCACAATCGCAGACAAAAATAGTGATTTTCTATTATGGTTGCGGCCATGTGTGGTCTACAAATTGTAAAACACACACGACCGGTACCCGAATGAGGCCTTAGTGTTAATTCGCAAACACCTATAATGCATCTGTATAAAGGGACGTGTTGTTTATGCAGTTCCCTAATATACAGGTGAAACTCGAAAAATTGGAATATCGTGCAAAGTTCACTTATTTCAGTAATGCAACTTAAAAGGTGAAACGAATATGAGACTCATTACATGCAAAGCGAGATATTTCAAGCCTTTATTTATTATCATTTGTATGATTATGGCTTACAGCTTATGAAAACCCCAAAATCACAATCTCAGGTCCCCTTTGCTCAGGGTGTATGGATTAATTAGCTGACTAAAGTGCGACACTTTGAGCCTAGAATATTAAACCTTTTCGCAAAATTCTGATTTTAAGTTGCATTACTGAAATAAATGAACTTTTGCACGATATTCAACTTTTTTGAGTTTCACCTGTATCTAAAGAGCTATTCGTATCTGTCAAAAATGATAATTTAAATCACAGATCGTTGAGATGTAGAGCTGCGTAGTCTTCATGGAAAGATGGACTACAACTCCCAGCATGCACACTCGCTCAGCTGTTCTTGTAACTCCTATAGAAGCAAATGAAACATTCTGGGAGTTGTAGTTTCATAACAGCTGGAGTGCGAAGGTTAATGATCCCTGGCATAGGGCTAAGGTGTAATCCTTCCTTTATGCAGATGGTCCATACGTTTGCCTTCATTTTCATGCCACAATCATTGTGAGGAGTTTGTCGATCGTTCATCCCCACCCGCTCATGCAGTTAATACCCTTGTCACTTCTTGTCTGCAGGAGAAGGTGTGCTGCAGAGAAATGATCATTTTTAGGTCTTCATAAAATATGCAGTCACCGCCATAAAAGCGTTTTATCGTTTGTCATTCGCTCGTTCAGCAAGGTTACACTGGGCAATTATTGGGAACAATGGGATTGTGTGGGTCGATCACCCCGTGTTAAACGAGCTCTTGACGTAATGCTGGTATGCTGGATATCAGTTTCTCGGCCAAATCCTGTCCGATGACAACCCATGCCCAATCAGTGTGTGGAGTTTATCACACTTTCTGTGTTTTTGTTTATCCACCCACTTTTTGAGCATTGACCACAGGTTCTCAATAGGATTGAGATCTGGGGAGTTTCCTGACCATAGACCCTAAGGCTAGGTTCACACTTGAGCGTACTTGATACGCGCGTTTTTGATGCACGTATTACAGCGCGTTTTTGTAAATAGGGAACGCGCGTCGTATGCGCGTTTCTAGTGATTGACCACTCTGGTGTCAATCACTATATGAGCGACAATACGCCCCAAAGAAGCTCCTGTACTTCTTTGGGCGTACGTACGCGCTGTAAAACGCTCAGATGAGAACCATGCCCATAGGGAAACATGGGTTTTCGCCTGTTGAGTTATACAGCGCGTAGGATCCGTCCTGCCGCAAGTGCCCGTTCACTGCCGTGCTTGACTATAATGGGGCGGAGCTATGGCACTGCACGGCCGGAGATCGCCGGACTAAAAGTCCTGCATGTCCAACTTTTCAGTCCGGCGATCTTTGCCGTGCACTGCCGTGCTGCGCCGCAGCTCCGCCCCTGCCCCATTATAGTCAATGGGTACGGAGCGGCGGCACGGCAGTGCACGTGCAGTTGCGGCAGGACGGATGCCAGATCCGTCCTGCCGCAAGTGTAAAAGTACCCTTAATATGAGACCCTTCAATTCTGAAGTTTATTCAATCAAGGTCTAGGCAGCGCCAAAGGGGTCCGCAACTACGTTTTTTAAAGGTTATTTATTTTTATTTAAAGAGGTAGCCTTTTAGTTATTGCTATGGATGAGACTTCTGGTTACCCTTCTTGTCCCTGGCTGTTCCCGGAAGTTGGCACTCTCCCCCTAAATTCTCTGGCTTCTTTGCTGATGTAGGCGGCTTTCACTCCATGTTCGGTCTTAGGTAAGCTCAGATGAAAGTTATCTTTTTGTCATCTCAAAAAAAAAAAAAAAAAAAAAAAAAAAGAAAAAAAAAAAAAAAAAAAAACAAAAGAATAATAATTGTATCGGATCCAAAAGTGTCAAAACGTCTTCACATCAGGGAGGAGAGACGTGAAGGGAGAATGGTGGCATTCATTGCCCGCTTTTTGTTTGGAGGGGGTAACGCGTGTCATTTATGAACTTACAAGACTTGGGATTGTGGGATAACTCATTTTTTGCTGTAGAAATAAGTGGTATACTTTAGGATAGAAAGACGGCGACTGTCTTGGATTAGCCCCAGACCCTGCACAAGTAGCACAGGGTACATGAATAAGAACTGTGAAGTTTGAAACGCGTCGACTGACCCTAGACCGCATGTTTTTACCGCTTGTGATGTGAACAGCTGTAATATTTGTATCCACCGGAATAAAGAAGTTACGGCTTAAAACGAACATTGAAAGTGGTGGATTCTTCTTTCCTTTTGGTATATAGCACAGGGTACACCAGACGGAATGTACTACATATACAGTAGATGAGCAGCATAGAGCACCTCAACAAGCCTATGTTTATATAAAAACTGGGTAGATTATTTAATAACCTACTCCGTTTATTATCATAGAAGCCGGCCTACCAGTATACGCTCACCAGACATGCCTTCTCGAGGTAGCTGCAGGGCCCCCATAATCAATCATATTGCCGCATCTTGCTGCTCTCCACCCCTTTGTGAGCAGGAAATCTCTGCATGTCACTGTACGATGGGACCCCAGAATGAATTTTACTGGTGGGCCCTAGGCACCCCAGCCTGGCGTTGGACAGACGGATATGAGGAATAGATATTAGACAGATGCTATTTTTTGCAGTTCCCAGATGTAGGTGCAATCCATCTACGACCCTGCTAGATAGACAGACGCGACTGCATTTTTATTTTTTTACCTCACCCACAAAAGCCTATAGAAAGTTTCTTCACTGCAACATGCGGCGCCTCGTACAGTTTTCCACATGGGATTAAGGTGCAGTATTTAAATATATTAAGAGGGATTTACTTGGAAAAGCTTAGTTCATTAAATGTGTATCCATGGAGAGCCGGGATCGCAGAGGTGTCCACTTTCAACAGTCCGCAAATCACTTCAGTGACAAAGCTATAGGGGCAGCCATGTAAATTGGGCCCCAGCATGTTGTGGACCAAACCACAAAGGTGCTGCAATGACTTATGTAACAAGATTGAAATATTAGATATGCCGTCCCGTGCCATGTGAAGTAATCGGGCATCAAGTTATGGCACCTACTCCAGGGCTTTGGCATGAAGCATGAAGTTTCAACTATAGAAAAAAATGTAACATACCGATCTATATTTAATGTCCGTATTTTAATATGCTCATGTGAATATGGACCAAGTAAAACTACGTGAAAATATACCGAAGGGAAAGGTCCAAAGGACTGCAGTTTAATAAGAGCGGTGAACTCTCAGAATCAGTCCAAGTAATCAATGCTTGCATTCTTCTCTTCCACACCGAACAATGCAACGTGTTACACTTCCAGAATACCGTATTCACGTGAGGCTGAACAAAATGGATCTGACCAATATAATGAAGATTAACAGGGATTTTCAAGAGGAACCCTGCAGTGGAGTTAAATAGAAAATATTTGCATTAACAGCTAAAAGATTATAATGAACTTTTTTTTTTTTTTGTCCTTCACTGGCGAAGAAGGGGTGGGGGGTGGGCTGTGGATGAAGGCTCTGTGTCTTTAAGAGCGGAGAGTGAGCCCCCCTCCTCCTGGACCAGATTGTGGAAGGCAGCATGTAAAGTGTACTCTGTGTGTGCCCGTCTTGGTGGTGTCACTGTAAGCTCTGCAGGTGCAGGAGAGAGAAGGTACCTGGCAGACACAAGGTCTCTTGCAAGAACAGACCAGGACGACCACCCTGAGCTGTACAAGGGTCTGGCTGGCAGCTGAGCTGGGCTTGAAGGAATTCAGGACTCACCGGAGACATGGCAGGGGAGAAAGAGATCAAAAACTCCAACTGCAGCAGCAGTAGTCCAGGGCACGGGCCACCGGTGCCCACTCCGCACCCTCCAAATGCTACGCCAGGCCAGGACACCGCCACAGAAAAAGTCACACTTAAAAAAGAAATAGGCCTTGTAAGTGCTTGTGCCATCATTATAGGTAAGAGCCGCCTTACTATTAATATGTTTTCTGTCATTTAAAGCTTAGGTAGAGATGGGCGCACTTTGGCTTTAAAGCTGTTGGCATTTGGACTTCTATTACAGTCCGCAGGCTACAGACTCTCCAAAATTATTGTTCCAATTCAATCATATGGATTTTTTTGGCTATTATCAAATAATTTAGTGCCTTTACCGTTTTCCTATAACTTTGTGTTGTGCCATCCCTCTGTTATTCCTCCTCCATCAAAGTAATAACTGGGTGTTACCAGTTGGTAGGGAGTCTCTGCAGTCTGACGCTGTCCAATTGTTGTGGACGAATCCAGACTGGACAAGGGAGCTGTTAACAGACAGCTGTCAATGTATTTATCATTTTCTAGTGGGAATAACAGAGCAGCACTATGCAGAGTTATAAGAAAAGATGCTTTAGAATTGTTAATTTACAGGGGATACAATTATTTACTAAAATAGACAAGTCAGGAGAGGTGACGTTTCCTCTTTAATGGCCATCACTATTCAGTAACGCAAGGGCGAAGACTGATGAAACCATTGGCCCAACAGATGCAACACATTTAGTTTCTAGGTAGTTATTGAGAGAACAATCTATTTTCTTTCTCTATGGTGCTATCATATAGTAGGACACCTTGGCTAAAAGGTGGGTAATCTCTGTGCCACAACCTGAAGAAACTGCGCAGGCGCAAAATTGAGAGGTGAGCCGTCCAGGCCAGTCAATCAAGGGAGAGCCTCCTGAGCAGCGAGTCCAGCACCTTCCTGCTCAAGAAGTCTGATGAATGAATCCTCATCTCTAGTGCAGAGCCATGTTAGGATTCTGCAGCAGAAGTGCCGTCTGATGTGCTGCACATCCACATACAGTAGACATGCCGCACAGTGGGGTAAAGATGACAGAGTTCCATTCAGAATCCATCAGAATAAGTCGCCTATGACCTATTCTTCTGGATTTTCTTCCTGCGGTATGGACAGCAATTCCCACAGATTTTTTTTTTCTCCAGAGGAGATGAATGAGGTTACAAAAACCCCATTCACATCACTGGAGATGGACTGCTGTGGGAGAGGAAAAGCAGGAACAATACCATCAGAATGGATAAGGATTTCAGCATGGAATCCAAATTTCCCAAACATGCGAAAAGGCCCCAACACTGATATATTGGGAGTAACAATTATACATGGATCCAATCAGCATCTACATAGAAATAAAGTATATGGAGCGATATAAACACCTACGTTGACCTTTCACGGTCGTCAGATTTAGGCCTCGTGCACACGAACTTATTTTCTTTCCGTTTTTTTGCGGACCATATGCGGAACCATTCATTTCAATGGAACAAAGGAAAAGGTCCAGCTAGGTTAAAAATAGTTACCTTTATTTATTCAGTGCGCCAGTTACAGTTCAGTCTACGCGTTTCGGATCAGAGACAATAGCGATCCTTACTCATGACAAAACACAGACTATATGGAGGGTTAGTTATATAGCGCCTCACCTGTGCAGCAGGTGGGCGCAGTAACTACAAGCCACTCCTACAAGTAAAATTGCAAACATGTGCAGAAAGGCATAATGAGATAAAAAGAAAAGCACAAGTCATGGATCAAACATCTCAATAATATAATATCAAGTCATGTTTACCATTAAGTCCACTTGGTACAGAGGACCCCATTTTGAAGATCCAATATGATTCCCGATCCAAAAGCTTCTTTTTATGATCACCACCCCTGGGAGGTGGAGTAACCCTCTCCAGGCCCGGCACTGCTAAACCATCCGTGTTGCCTCCATGCACCGCTGAAAAATGCAAACTAACCGCAGACCCATTTCTGGCATATGAATGAGGGATGTCAGAGATGTGTCTGCGTAGTCTAACCTGGAGACCATTGGTGGTGCAGCCAATGTACTGGAGGGAACACAGAGTACATGAAATACAATATACCATGCAAGTTGTATTGCCATTGATGTATTGTTTAATTGCAAAGCACCGATTCATAGCATAGGAGAAAGCTTCCTTGCCCGGTCGCATGTAGGAACAACGTGCAAATCCTGTGTCCACACCTGTAACTTCCGAGAAGACGCAACCATACCGGAGGGGTTTGCGTCCCCTCAGAATACAGAGATGGACAGAGTTTATTACTGAGTGTGGGGGCTCTGCGGGCTGAGCACAGAATGCCATTTTTGACGACATTCCGCCATTGATCATCCATTGAAAATACAGGTAAATGTTTTTTTTACTATATATATATTCCGTGCTGGGTGAGGCGGGGTTGAGCACACCTACAACCCATTTTTTGCTCATTCATTTCAATGGCTCCGCAAATAAAACGGAAGGTACTCCGTGTGCATTCCGTTTCCGTATGTCCGTTTTTCCATTCCACCAAAAAATAGAGCATGTCCTATTTTTTTCATTTGCGAACAAGGATAGGCATTATTACAATAGATCAGCAAAAATAAGGGATCCGCAAATAAAAAATAAAAAAAAACGTATGCCATACGGAATGTCATCCATTTTTTTTGGGGATCCGCACACGAACGTATTTTATTTCCGTGTCCATTCTGTTTGTTTTGCGACCATATGCGGAACCATTCATTTCAATGTGTCCGCAAAAAAAACGGAAGTTACTCTGTGTGCATTCCGTTTCCGTATGTCTGTTTCTCCGTTCCGCAAAAAAAAATAGAGCATGTCCTATTTTTTTCTAGTTTGCGGACCAGGATAGGCATTATTACAATGGATCTGCAAAAATAACGGCTCCGCAAAACCAATGACGTTCCGTATGTCATTTTTGCGGATCCACCATTGTAATAATGCCTATGCTTGCCCGCAAAACTAGATAAAAATAGGACATGCTCTATTATTTTTGCGGAGCTACAGAACGAACATACTGATGCGGACAGCACATGGTGTGCTGTCCGCATTTTTTGCAGACACATTGAAATGAATGGGTCTGCATCCTATCCGCCAAAAAAACGGAACGGACACGGAAACAAAATACGTATGTGTGCATGAGGCCTTACAGTCAGACACCACATTTAGAAAGGACTAAAAAACGAATTTCTCCATGACTGCCAGTGTGACGACAGTTGTGACTACTATACTTAACCAGAATAAGGCCTCTTGCACACAAACTTTTTTTGCGTTCCGTATATGGACCATATACGGAACCATTCATTTCAATGGATCCGCAAAAAAAAACGGAAAGTACTCCGTATGCCTTCCGTTTCAATATTTACGTACCGTTCAAAGAAAGAACATCTCCTATTATTGTCCACATAACGGACAAGTTCAGTACTGTTCTTTCAGGGGCCAGCTGTTCAGTTCCACAAAAAACAGAATACACATGGACGTCATCCGTATTTTTTGCGGATCGCAAAATACTGAAAAAGCCATACGGTCGTGTGCAAGAGGCCTAATGCTAGTCCTTTAAATGGTTGTTTGCAGCCCAGCCTTTCATGGGCCGAGATGGGAATAACGATAGTAAGCGCTGGCTGGGGGTAAGCAGAGTTACGGAAGTGGCTGAGAGGCCGGCACAGAACAGCCAGCTATGCTCTTTTTGTAACTCCTGAGTGAACGGAGACAATGTAGCTTGCTGTGCTACACTGTTGGCCTAGCTCCCATTTACTGCTATGGGAGTTGAGTGCAGCCGGCTTCGATGTTTCCATAAGGCCTCTTTCACACTTGCGTTGTGAAGATCCGGCGTGCACTTCCGTCGCCGGAATGCACGCCGGATCCGGCACAACGCAAGTGAACTGAAAGCATTTGAAGACTGATCAGTCTTCAAAATGCTTTCAGTGTTACTAGGGCAGCCAGTACGCTACTAGTGTCCTGGTTGCCATAGTAGCAGTGGGGAGCGGCATACTTAAATTCCGTGCGGCTCCCGGGGCGCTCCTGAATGACGTCAGAGCGCCCCGCGCGCATAGATCACGTGATCCATGCGATCACGTGATCTATGCACTGGGGAGCCCTGACGTCATCCTGGAGCGTCCTGGGAGCCGCACGGAATGTAAGTATGCCGCTCCCCCTACTCTTTACTATGGCAACCAGGACTTTAGCATCCTGGCTGCCATAGTAACCATTGACAAAAAGGGCATTAATTCCAGATCCGGCGTTGCGGCATGTCTTCCGGATTTTTGGACGGAGACAAATCCGCAGCAGGCTGCGCTTTTGTCAACGTCCAAAAAACGTTGACATACTGAACGGAAGACGTCCTTATGCATCCTGAACGGATTTCTCTCCATTCAGGATGCATGGGGATAATCCTGATCAGTAGCTTTCTGTCCTAGAGCTCCGAGGACGGATCTCTAGGACGGAAAGCTAAAACGCTAGTGTGAAAGAGGCCTAACTCCGGCCCACCTTGTTACATTGGACCAAAAGACCCGGGACCAGGTCCTAAGGGGGCCAATAGTCTTGCGGTCACTTAGGCTGCTTTAACATGGTCAGTGTTTGGTCAGTGATTGTGGGCCAAAACCAGGAGTGAAGCCTACACAGAGATGAGGTATAACGGGATGATCTCCTCCTGTTCTGTGTTCTTGACCTGCACTTGGTACTGGAAACCACCAATCAAACACGGACCATGTGAAAATGGCCTTAAGAAAACACCGGTACAATAAATGATACCTGATGGTTGGAGAAAGGGGCCAGTTGCAGATTCTGCATCGTGTGCAGGACCTTCCGGTTATGTTTTTGGAGGCAGCCATGTTGGTTATATCACATGACCACCGTAACAGTCATGTGGGCATGGACGCAAGAGAGGGAATTTACCCATAAAATGGACATATGCTGGGAATAAAAAAACGATGCAGAGTAGGAAGAGAATGTAAATCAGCAAAGTGTTATTAACTAGAGCAGGCATCCTCAAACTGCGGCCCTCCAGCTGTTGTAAAACTACAACTCCCACAATGCCCTGCTGTAGGCTGACACCTGTAGGCTGTTCGGGCATGCTGGGAGTTGTAGTTTTGCCACAGCTGGAGGGCCGCAGTTTGAGGATGCCTGAACTAGAGAATAGCACGTATTTATACGAAGGGTCTATGTGCCTGTGTGCTGGAGAATAGTTTATAAATTATGTTGGTGGAGAAACTGATCTGCGAGTACAAAGCTGTCCAAATTATCAGGACATATAAATGTAATAAAAAGTATAAACCAAATATTTTCATCCCGTGTAACCATATGTATCATACTGTTTCAAACAGTATCAGACTTTACAATCTTATACAATATAGAAAGAAAATGACAAATGATCTTGTAAAGCCTCATGTGTCCGTATTGCAGTCCGTAAACCACAGATCCACAAATATTGGACACCTGTGTGCAATCCGCATTTTTCTCACTTCCATTACTAGAAATAACTACGGACAAGGATAGGACATGTTCTGTAATTTGCGGAATGGAGACATGCATGTGGACAGCACACGGATGACATCCACATGCTGTCTTTTTTTTTTGTGGACCCATGGAAATTAATGGGTCTGTGTACAATCCCCCAAAAATGCGGGTTGGACATGGATGGAAACCACAGTCGTGTGCATGAGGCCTAAGGATATAGGTAAAAAAAAAAATAAAAAAAAAATGGAAGCTTGCTGGAGTTTGACAGGGTTGCTCTTTAATTACATGTGGATGAATGGACAACAGTGAATCCACAAAGGCTTTTTGGTGAGTAACTCATTAATAAGTCACTGGTTCTTTTGCTGGTGAGGACCAGGTACCTGCCCCCTGTGTCCGCACCAGAATACAGATCTCTAAGGAATAATAGGCGGATGTGAACTTGAACATCACGCTCTGAGCGGTATTCTTCCCCCGGTATCACATAAATCTGCAGTTTTAGGCTGGTCTGGCCAGGCCCCAAGGTCTTGCGGTTGCTGTGTTTTGGGCTATGTACGGTAGTTAAATAGCATTTAGTCCAATGCAATGTATTGCAGGGAGGGGGGCAAATACTTACAGTCTAAATCTTATGCTATATGTGCCTCTGTTATTATCATGCTCATGGTTTACATTGATCATTGCCTGATGTTATGGAGAAAGAGCACAAACGTGGCATGCTCGAATTTAAAGGGCAGCTTTGTATAGAAGCTTCTCTCAAATATATTAAGGTCCCTAATGTGGCTTTACAGCTGCTGTACAATTAAAACTGCAAATCCCAGCATTCCCCGACAGTCTGCAGTAATGCTGGATTGTGCTCATTGTGTATACATACAAAAAAAATGCTGTTCTTATATATATTATACCGTATGTGTATGTATGTATATATATATATATATAAAGCTGAGTGTATGTATATGTGTATGTATTTATATATGTATGTCTGCTAAAGGAATCCGCACCGTCGCTTTTACAATCGCAAAATTTGACACACTGCTATATCAAGTGTCCGGGAAGGTTTTAGACCGGGTCTCAGCTCTCTACCACGTACCGTTCCTGAGAGATTCCCTAAATAATGCAAATATGGCAAATCACATGACCTACATTAGCCAATAGAAGCCCGTGGGTCTCCAACTGCCATACACATGGACACATGTCCCTTATCGGCTAATAGAAGCTCACAGGTCCTTAGTCTCCACATACACAGTTTTACACCAGGTTTCCATAACAACCCAGCCATTTTTCTTCACTGCTGCAGGTCAGCTTTAACCCTTTAAGGACTCGGGGTTTTTTCATTTTTGCATTTTCGTTTTGCGCTCCATGCCTTCCGAGAGCCATAACTTTTTTATTTTTACGTTCACATGGCCATATGAGGGCTTTATTTTTGCGGGACAAGTTGTACTTTCCAACGCCACCATTTAATATTGCATACGATGTAGTGGGAAGCGGGAAAAAAATTCCAAATGGGGTGAAATTGCAAAAAAAAAACAATTCTACCACAATTTTACGGGTTTTTAAATTACGACGTTTGATGTGTGATAAAACTGACCATTTAGTTTTATTCTACAGGTCAGTACGAATCCGGCGATACCCAATATGTATAGATTTTCTTGCGTTTTGATAGTGAAAAAAATTCAAAAGTGGGAAATTTTTTATTTTTTTATTTTGTCGCCATATTTTGACCCCTATAACTTTTTTGTAATTAAGTGTATGGCATTGTATGGGGGCTTATTTTTGCGGGCGATCTGAACTTTTAGTTGATATCATTATGGGGTGTGTAGGACTTTTGATCACTTTTTATTTAATTTTTTGAGGAAATGAAGCGTTCAAAATGGCGAATCCGCCATTTGGGCGCTTTTTCCGTTTTCTGTTTACCGTATGGGGAATATATTTTTATATTTTTATACCACGGGCGTTTTCGCACATTATGACACCCATGATGTGTATTTTTTTTTAAAAAAATTATTATTTTATTTTAATTTTGGGGAAAGGGGGGTGATTTGAATTTTTAGTTTTTTTTTATTTATTTTTTTATTTTTTTTATTTCTTTTATTTTTCTTTTACACTGTTATATAGGTCCCATAGGGACCTATATAAATCAGTCATCTGATTGCTTCTAACATATACTCCAATACACTTGTATTGGAGTTTATGAGGATTTTACTACTTTCCTATGAAGCCCTATTGCTAACAAGGGCTCCATAGGAAATAGTAAGTGATAGCCTCATGCTGAATAGCCTCATGCTGCCGGCCGCGATCATTAGCCGCGGGGGTCAGCTACAGGAAACAGCCGGACCCCCGCAGCGATCGCGCCCACAGAGGGCAGGAGCGGGCGCCATACTTAGGGATCGGACCCATGACGTACCCATACGTCATGGGTCCTTAAGGGGTTAAAGGGGCAGGGCGCTGTGGATGACACTGTTAAGGGAGAGGAGTGCTGTGGAGGTCACAGTTCAGGAGGCAAGTAGGGTTCTTAAAAACCCTGCCCCAAAGTACCGCTAAGCCACACCTCCTCCCACTCCGCAGCCGATGGGGATTGAAAAAATTAAGGTAAAAATCAACTTCTGTCAGCTGCAGGGATGGGAGGGAGGGCGACAGTGCTGCTGTCTGAGAGTGAGCTGTTCAAAAGGACATCCCCGTGTCCTTCCAGGCCCTGTACCGGACAGAGGACAAGGAGTCTAAAAGCCGAACTGTCCGGCCTAAAACCGGACCTCTGGCCATCCTAGCAGCAGGCTGCTGTGGAGGTCACAGTTAAGGGGACAGTCTGCTATGGAGGTCAGTGTTAAGGGGCAGATTGCTGTAGAGGCCATTGTTAAGGGGACAGGGTGTTGTAGAAATCACTGTTAAAGAGATGGGGTACTGTGGAGGTCACTAATAAAGGGGCGGCCATTGTGGAGGTCACTGATAAGGGGGCGGGCGCTGTGGAGGTCTCTGTTAAGTGGACAGGGAACTGTAGAGATCACAGTTAAGGGGACGGTCCGCTATGTAGGTCAGTTTTAAGGTGCGGGGTGCTGTAGAGGTCACTGTTAAGGGGCGGGTTATTGTATAAATCAACGCGACGGGGTACTGTGGAGGTCAGTTATAAAGAGGCAGCCGCTGTGGGGGGGTCACTGTTAAAGGGGAGGGCGCTGTAGATGTTACTGTTAAGGGGGCAGGTCGCTGTGGAGGTTACTGTTAAAGGGCCGGGGTACTGTAGAGGTCACTTATAGTGGATACGGTTGATATCTTTTAACGATATATATGGAAAAGCTTAATCAGATTTCTTAAAGGGAAACTCCATTTATTATGCATGATAAATTATGTAAACTGTAGGCTATTCTGCATCATGCTTTCAGTATACAAAGTAGAGAGGAGTGTTACCTGCCAGAAGGGATCCTATCATCTAATAATACGGCTCTTAATACAAGAATGCTTAAAGGAGCCGTCTCCTCATTGCTCATGATGATCAGCCGATTGTTATGGGTTTGGCAGCTGAAACCCACATTGAATTGCCTATAAACACAAGAGGAATCTGCCAGTATTCCTGCGGATTGTACACAACCCACGCACAAACCCTGGTGGGTAAACCCTGCTCTCATATACTGGTATATTACCATTGGAAATAATAATACCAGAGCCACTAAAACACCTTTACAATTCTATCCTAGACATTAAAGGGGTTTTTTGGATTTTTAATATTGATGACCAGTTTTTCAGGATTGGTCATCAATATCAGATCAGTGGGTGACTGATACCCCGGACCTCCGGCAATCAGCCTTTGAGGGCGCCATCCACTTTTACAGAACTAGGCCATGTGACCGATGAACGTGATGTCATCGGCCTCTGAAGAGGTCACAGCCCCACAGCCTCTCCAAAAAGCTGATTGGCGGGGGTGCCAGAAGTCGGATCTGATATCGATGAGCATCTTGAGGACAGTCCATCTATATCAAGATTTTGGAAAACTCCTTTAAATTGGCTTACGTAGAATGATAAACCATAAACAACCACCCCATTTAAGGTAGTTTCTAATCTTTAGATATCGATGACCAATTCTCAGGATAGGTCAAAATATCAGATCAGTGGGGGTTTGATACCCGGCATAAATATAAGCCTTAAATATCTAAAAACCAGAAAAAACCTTTAAAAGATAATACGGTGCTGAGCTTGGTAATACTGCAAAGATTAGGTAATAAGATGCCAATATATCTTCTTTCAAAGATAATAGGCATGGAAACAGGAAAAGTCACAAAAATTTGGTCATAATTACAATTATCGGATCCGAAAAGGACAGATCTATTAAACATAATTACAAATTTATCCTTGGGTGATCCAGTTGCCCAGCAAGTTTTGACAATGGACCAGTTAAATACAAAAAAATCCCAGCAGTCCTCTGAAAAACTAAAGACAAAGCACCAGATGAGTGATATGGACACAAACTCACTTAAAGGGGTTTCGTCACTTTAGCAAGTGGCACTCATTATGTAGACCAGGGGTAGGCAACCTCCGCCACTCCAGCTGTTGTGAAACTACAACTCCCAGCATGCATACTTGCTCTGCTCTTTTAAAAACTCTTCTAAAAATTATTGGAGCATGCTGGGAATTGTAGTTTCATAACAGCTGGAGTGTCGGAGGTTGCTGATCCCTGATGTAGAGGAAGTTCATACAAGGCACTTACTAATGTGTTGTGATTGTCCATATTGCTTCCTTTGCTGCCTGGATTAATTTCTCCATCACATTATACACGGCTCGTTTCCATGGTTATGGCCACTCTGCAATCCATCAGAGGTAGCCGTGCTTGTACATTATAGGAAAAAGTGCTGCCCTCTCCGATTGCCAGGACCATGGGAGCGCACATAGGCTGGCGCTTTTTCCTGTAATGTGCAAGCACGGCCACCACTGATGGATTGCAGGGTGGTCGTAGCCATGGAAACGAGCAGTGTATAATGTGATGGAAAAATGAATCCAGACAGCATAGAAAGCAATATGGAGAATCACAGTACATTAGGAAGGGCCTCGTATTAACTTCCTCTACATAATACATGCCATTTCCTGAAGTGACACAACCCCTTTAAATTTATAAATAACCATTTCCAGGCAAAGAGAAATCCCTCAAATGGCTTGTCCACGATGTACAAGGAGTTTATGCACACTGACTCAAGGGGAAAACTACCTTTACAAAAGGAGCCTGTACACAGTGACCCCACCAGCAGAATAGTGAGTGCAGCTCTGGAGAATAATACAGGATGTAACTCAGGATCAGTACAGGATAAGTAATGTATGTACACAGTGACTGCACCAGCAGAATAGTGATGTGCAGTCTGCCAGCAGAATAGTGATGCAGCTCAGTATAATACAGGATGTAACTCAGGATCAGTACAGGATAAGTAATGTATGTACACAGTGACTCCACCAGCAGAATAGTGAGTGCAGCTCTGGAGTATAATACAGGATGTAACTCAGGATCAGTACAGGATAAGTAATGTATGTACACAGTGACTCCACCAGCAGAATAGTGAGTGCAGCTCTGGAGTATAATACAGGATGTAACTCAGGATCAGTACAGGATAAGTAATGTAATGTATGTACACAGTGACTCCACCAACAGAATAGTGAGTGCAGCTCTGGAGTATAATACAGGATGTAACGCAGGATCAGTACAGGATAAGTAATGTATGTACATAGAGACTCCACCAGCAGAATAGTGAGTGCAGCTCTGGAGTATAATACAGGATGTAACGCAGGATCAGTACAGGATAAGTAATGTATGTACATAGAGACTGCACCAGCAGAATAGTGAGTGCAGCTCTGGAGTATAATACAGGATGTAACGCAGGATCAGTACAGGATAAGTAATGTATGTACATAGAGACTCCACCAGCAGAATAGTGAGTGCAGCTCTGGAGTATAATACAGGATGTAACGCAGGATCAGTACAGGATAAGTAATGTATGTACATAGAGACTGCACCAGCAGAATAGTGAGTGCAGCTCTGGAGTATAATACAGGATGTAACGCAGGATCAGTACAGGATAAGTAATGTATGTACATAGAGACTCCACCAGCAGAATAGTGAGTGCAGCTCTGGAGTATAATACATGATGTAACGCAGGATCAGTACAGGATAAGTAATGTATGCATACAATGGAGGTGATTTATCAAGCTGGTGTAAAGTAGATCTAGCTTAGCTGCCCATAGTAACCAATCAGATTCCAGCTGTGAGCTGTGTAAAATATAAGGTGGAATCTGATTGGTTGCTGTGGTCAACTAAGCAAATTCTACTTTACACCAGTTTAATAAATCTCCCCCAGTGACTCCACCAGTAGAATACCGAGCACATCTCTGGAGTATAATACAGGATGTAACTTAGGATCACAGTACGGATATGCAGAACCCCCAATATAAAAATTCAGTTTTTATGACCTTCCTCATATCTTTAATTATCCTAAAATTTCCAGGAAACGGGTGTGGTGCAGGTACGTTTGAAAATGGCACTCCTAAAAACATCAGGATCACTTCAAGATAAGCAATGTACCGTATTTTCGCCCTATAAGACTCACCTGTCCATAATAAGAAAAATATATATAGTTTTCATCAGAGCTCAGCTCAGACCCCTAATGAGACCTCAGTTCAGACCCCCAATGTTATTAAGAACTCCAAGCAGACTTCAGCTCAGACCCCTAATGTTAATAAATCCCCCAATCAAACCACAGATCAGACCTCCAACGTTTATAAGACCCCCAATCAGACCCTCAATGTTAATAAGACTGCATTCAGACCTCAGTTCAGAACCTCAATGTTCATTAGACCCCCAATCAGAGCCCCAATGTGAAAAAGACCACATTCCGAAGTCAGATCAGACCCCCTATTTGAATGACCCCCAATCAGACCACTCATTAGTGAAATAATGTATGGAAGCGCTCATTAGTATTTGCTCCATAAGATGCACTGACACTCCCCCACACACACACCTTGGGGGGGGGGCGTCTTAAAGGGCGAAAATACTGTATTTTGAACTTACTGATCTTTGTATTTACACATCTCCGTACAATGACAAGTGGTTAAGGAATATAATTGTTTATATAAAATCTATCAATAGTCCCTAGAGTAGGACAATTTCAGTGCATTATAGTGGTTACAGCCATTATTAATGTGTTTGCACCTTTCAAATACGGTATGGCCCAAAAAATAAATCATAATTGTAATAATAATAATAAAGATCAAATAAATAGCTATTGCTGAACATATAAATCTTGCAAATAGTTCATTAAAAAAAATAGTCAGGCAAGGACAGGAGTGCATTACCTAGCAGAGCATGGTCCCATTTATTGAAATCACATATTTAATACCCTCTATAAAGCGAGTGCATCGTCCCTAGCAGGGCTCACAGCGGTAATTGGATGTGCTCGGCGGTCTTTAAGCACCGTTACAGATCAGCTTTCACTTGAGCAAAAGGATAACATCCAATTACTGGCTACAGCGGGGACACTTTAAACTTGCCCAATTTAATAACAGTAAGCAGATACTGTGATCATAATAGAAAAGGTAAAAAGAAAGGAATAGAAGCGCGAGACTGGTATTTTTTTTTTATACCTACATAGACCTTTATGTTCTCTAAACTAACAAAACGTGATTTGTTTTTAGCAATATTGCTCCCTCCCTGGCAGGCAGCTGTCCCTATGGCCACCACCAGTGGGATGCAAAGTTCCCTTCCTGGGTCTGACCAAACGGTTAATTGAAAAATACATTACGTGCATCCCGGAAAACCAAACATCTAGGCAGCAAGACTGGCTGGCTCAATGCAAGTTTCATGACGTAGGTTATTTGCGCCTAAATAATATATAATCTCAGACTTCACAGGTCGGCTTTAGATAAAAGTGAGCTGGGTCGCATTGAAATCATTGTCTTATTCTATGGATTATATGCTGAAGACTACAGCCAAAAACTCGCAAAATACAAGCGTTGCGCGTTCCCATTGAAGTCTATGGGCCAAAACGCGTGACAAACGCCCCCAAAAAAGCTCAAGTACTTGTTTATGCGTCGGGCGTTTTTCAGCGCGTTTGAACGCGCTGTAAAACGCGAAAATGTGAACCAGTCCCATAGGGAAGCATTGGTTTGCATCGGTTATGCGTTTTACAGCGCGTTCGAACGTGCTGTAAAACGCGCAAGTGTGAACTGAGGGTAAGTGTCCACCTTTGATCACCTTTACAAAGCGAACATAGAAAATACTTCTATAGAACAAGAGCAATTATTCTGTAAATAAATTGTATTACTTACTGGATTGATCCCGAGTTACAAATACTCCAGAGCTGCATTCACTATTCTGCTGGTGGAGTCACAGTGTCCATACATTACTTATCCTGTACTGATCCTGAGTTACATCCTGTATTATTCTCCAGAGCTGCACTCACTATTCTGCTGGTGCAGTCACTGTGTACATACATTACTTATCCTGTACTGATCCTGAGTTACATCCTGTATTATACTCCAGAGCTGCACTCACTATTCTGCTGGTGGAGTCACAGTGTCCATACATTACTTATCCTGTACTGATCCTGAGTTACATCCTGTATTATTCTCCAGAGCTGCACTCACTATTCTGCTGGTGGAGTCAGTGTACATACATTACTTTACTTCCCGTAGCTTGTATTGATCCCGAGTTACATTTTGTATCATACTTCAGAGCGGCATTCACTATTCTGGGGGTAGGGGGTCACTGTGTACATACATTACTTATCCTATACTGATCCTGAGTTATATTTTTTATTATACTCCAGAGCTGCACTCACTATTCTGCTTGTGAAGACAAAGTGTGTATGTACATTACATATCCTGTACCGATTTTAAGTTTCGGCTGTTTCAGATGAGCATGTCCAGTGCGGGAATCGCGCTGTTTTCTCAGGAGTGCATGACATTATACTGATTTATAATGCTGTGTGTCTCTGCATGACTTTACCTCTACAGAAATATATTGACATAATTCTGTCAGTATAATTCAGTAGGTACAGGTCATGCAGAGAGACACAGCATGATAAAATCTGTACAATGTCACACACTCCTGCGAAAAGAGCAGCGTCCATAACGGGGAATTACGCTCACACACGGACTGTAATTCCCACACTGAAACAGGCCGTACATCCTATATTATACTCCAGAGCTGCAATCAATATTCTGCTGTAGGAGTCAACTTGTACATACATTACCTATCCTGGACTTAAACTGAGTTGCATTCTATATTGTACTTCAGAGGTGCAATCACTATTCTACTGGTGGAGTCACTGTGTACATACATTACTTATCCTGTACTGATCCTGAGTTACATCCTGTATTATACTCCAGAGCTGCACTTACTGTGTACATACATTACTTATTCTGTACTGATCCTAAGATACATCCTGTATTATACTCCAGAGCTGCACTCACTATTCTGCTGGTGCAGTCACTGTGTACATACATTACTTATCCTGTACTGATCCTGAGTTACTTCCTGTATTATACTCCAGAGCTGCACTCACTATTCTGCTGGTGCAGTCACTGTGTACATACATTACATTACTTATCCTGTACTGATCCTGAGTTACATCCTGTATTATACTCCAGAGCTGCACTCACTATTCTGCTGGTGCAGTCACTGTGTACGTACATTACTTATCCTGTAATGATCCTGAGTTACATCCTGTATTATACTCCAGAGCTGCACTCACTATTCTGCTGGTGCAGTCACTGTGTACATACATTACTTATCCTGTACTGATCCGGAGTTACATCCTGTATTATACTCCAGAGCTGCACTCACTGTTCTGCTTGTTGTGTTTGGGAATAGTCAATAAGCTGGTTGTCAGATACACATGTAACAATTTATCTTGTTATATAGTGCTTGAGTTATTTTTTACTACATCACAGTATTGTACACTGCCTACTGGACTTTAAATCCACCAAAGAAAGCTTTATGCAGACTTTATGATTTAGCAAAGAATGCTGAAAGATTTCATCTCTAGAGCCTGCAGGATCGTGACAGCCGCTCTGTGCTATACAGATGCAGCCGAGCTAAACTTAACGGCTAATATGTTAAGTAAAAAGAAAAAGTCTTAACTAATTTTTTAATGGATTTCAAGGGCTTTTGTCACAAGATAACCCAAATAACACTGCGAGTCAATTTTAGCTCGGATACATCTGAATAACACAGGAAGAGAATAAGTAATACACTTACAAAGTAAGGCTTTGCTTAAATCACCATAATGTATTCCCAATCTGCTCCATTATAAAAGCAGAACAACGTCATGAACTGAAGCGCAGTTTCTATCAAGTAATGGGAACGAATAGTGCACGACTACCCCATTTTCCATCGTGGGATTCATTTAGTTTCCGTCAGGAAATGCTGAGCTATTTTATTGGGAAAGGTAATTGTCTTTGGTTTTTGCCAAGAACCTGTTTCCTTTATGCGATGTACAGCTTTCAGTTTCCCAGTCTATATCTGGGTAGTTGAAGTCCCCCATAATAACCACCTCATTATGATTTGCCGCCTCGTCCATCTCATTCAGTAGTAGATTTTCTGTGGACTCTGGTATATTAGGTGGTTTATAGTAAGCTCCTATTAGTAATATATTATTGTTTTTGGCTCTATGTATCTCTACCCACAGCGACTCCACATGTTCATGTCCCTCACAGATGTATTCTCGGACTGTGGGCTTTAGACAGGACTTCACAAAGGCAGACCCCTCCCCCTCTCCGGTTTTTGCGATCCTTTCTAAACAGTCTTAGCTGTCATCCAGCTGTGTCTCAGTTATTCCCACTGTCATAGCCATCATCCAGCCATGTCTCAGTTATTCCTACTATGTCATAGTCCTCCTCACACATCACTAATTCCAGTTCACCAGTCTTGTTAGTCAGGCTTCTGGCATTAGTATACATACATTTTAGCGTTTTATGTATATTTTTTACCCTACACCTTTCCGTCTGAACTGTTTTAGTCCCTCCTTCCATTCCTCCCCCAGTCCCACCACCTCGCCCCTGGTCTCTATCTGCACTATCTTCTCCTCCTATAACGTAATTACCCCCCCCCCCAGTCCCTAGTTTAAACACTCCTCCAACCATTTAGCCATCTTTCTCCCCAACACAGCTGCCCCTTCCCCATTGAGGTGCAGCCTGTCCCTACGATAGAGCCTGTAGCCGACAGAGAAGTCGGCCCAGTTCTCCAGGAACCCGAACCCCTCCTTCCTACACCAGTTCTTGAGCCACTTGTTAACCTCCCTAATCTCCCGCTGCCTTTCTTGTGTGGCTCTTGGTACAGGCAGCATTTTGGAAAACACTACCTTTAGGGTCCTTGCCCTAAGCTTGTGACCTAAATCTCTGAAATCATTTTTAAGGACTCTCCACCTACCTCTAACTTTGTCATTGGTTCCGATATGGACCATGACCGCTGGATCTTCTCCAGCCCCTCCCAGTAATCTGTCAACCCGATCCGCGATGTGTCGAACTCGAGCGCCAGGAAGACAACACACCGTTCGACAATCACGGTCTTAGTGACAGATCGCCCTATCTGTTCCCCTAATAATTGAGTCTCCCACTACCGGCACCGGTCTGGCCTGCCCTGCTCTCCTGGTCCTCTGCATACTGGAGCTGACATTCCCCTGACTGGCAGAGGAAGGGTCCGGCTGCAGCAGTGCCATCCCTGAACCGACATCCCCCTCATCTGCCAACTGTGCAAACTTGTTGGGGTGTGTCAGTCAGGACTAGCCTCCCTGGCACTCCTCTCTCTACCCCGCTTTCTTACTGTTACCCAGCTAGCTACCTCACTTTCCTGAGCCTCCTTGCTACCACCCTCCCCCAACCCCCACATTTACCCCATATAGTGCTGTAACGGACCGTTGCTGCAGACAAGGGGTAAAAACCGTTTAGGCGATCGGCCCCCTTTACAGAGATATAGGCACAGCTACTGCAGAACACCAAACTCCCGAACTGGATACAAAATAGCACTCCAACTCCCGTACTGGAACCTCCCAAATAGCTGCTAGCAGACGAACAGGAAAAGCAGACAATCAGCTTACACTCCTGGCAATCAGTCTCTAACAGCATACAGTGAATCCCCCCAAGAACGAGACGAGGCTCCGTATTGATGGTAAACAGGAATTCTCTATTTATTAACGGCTACCTGCCTGGTATTTATCCAGGTCTCCCACCTGGTGGACACTCCCCTAGAGGACCAGAAGGAAGACTGCGACACGGGATACAGCAGCCAATCACACACATTGGGACAATACAGACACCCCCAGCATATCCCTCCCCTCTGCCTGTGATGCAATCACCCTACATGGGTAATGCAATCACCACAGGCAGACGAATACACAATGTCTTCTGTCCTGGAGACAATTGAGGAGTCATTCAATTATCTCTCAGGACAAAGGGAAATCGCCAATACACATGTGGGGACAATAGGACAGACATCACTATTCAATACACAATGTCCCACCCTTTACAGTACACACAGACATTTCAGAGACAAGACTCCATTATGCACATGGGGACACAGAACAAGCATTACTGATAAAATACACCAGGTAAGACACATTACATTAAAACTATACATTTAACATATCCCCAGATAGCTCAGGTCTGAGCGCACATTATTAAGTGAATGGCGCTCAGACCACACGAATACAGTTTAATCGCCATGGAGCCAAAGTCTTTACAGTCAGTTTCATACGAATGGGCTCCATGGGATTCCTATCTGGGGTATAACACATTCAACCAAAACTACCGAACCCCAGGCAGAAAAGCACGAATTAAGCTTTTCTGCAGGTAAAAAGATGTCTTTTAACAGGGGGCCATAGTCCAAAGGCAGCAGGCGAGCAACCAGGTTTCTCCAATGCAATGTGGCGAGATTGGTCTCGTCACATCTCTCCCTTTTCCAAACAGACTAACAGGGTATCTGACCTCCTGCCGGTCAGTGCCCTTGTTAGTCCAGCAGCCCACCCACAAAACACAATCAACAGCACAGCCCACCCACAATAAATAGTTACTGCAACTGGGTAGAGGAGAA
Organism: Bufotes viridis; assembly: GCA_033119425.1. Classification (NCBI taxonomy): domain Eukaryota; kingdom Metazoa; phylum Chordata; class Amphibia; order Anura; family Bufonidae; genus Bufotes; species Bufotes viridis. The sequence continues at coordinate 96,158,297 of CM065598.1, read as the reverse complement.
GCTTGTCCATGTCCAGGTGCCTCACCACGGCTGTGCTGGAGTGCAGGTGCGCTGACTTGGTGGGGTGCTGCATGGGCAGAGACCGCGTCACTCTGCCCTGTTGCCAGCGCTACTGGGAGGGTAGCCTGGTTGAAGCCTGGTTGCTGGAGGGGAGACCGACTGTCTCCCCTTTAGATATACAGTCCTGCTGCTGGAGACCGACTGTCTCCCCTTTGGTTACACAGCTCTGCTGCTGGGGAAAGGAGACTGAGCTCTCTATTCCCTGCCCATTAATGATCCGCCGCTGGGGAGAGGTGGTAGTAAGCTCCTCTCCCATACATTCCTTCCTCCTCAGTGGAGGGAGACCGACTGTCTCTCCTCCCAATACAGAGTCCTGCTGCTGGAGAAAGGAGACTGGGCTCTCTGTTCCCTGCTGGTTACTCTGCCGCTGGGGACTGGAGACCGGGCTCCCAATTCCCAACAAATAATACTGCCGCTGGGGAATGGAGACCGGGCTCCCAATTCCCGAAAAATCACGCTGCTGATGTGGGGCAGGAACAACTACCTCTGCCCCCTGTAGCTCAGCCTGCCGCTGGGGAATGGAGCTCAGGCTCCCAATTCCCTGTAATATCTCCCGCTGGGGAATGGAGCTCAGGCTCCCAATTCCCTGCAATATCTCCCGCTGGGGAATGGAGCTCAGGCTCCCAATTCCCTGCAATATCTCCCGCTGGGGAATGGAGCTCAGGCTCCCAATTCCCTGCAATATCGGTGGAGAGACCTCGGTCCCATCTCCACCTGCCGCCTGGGGTTCCTCCCAGTAAATTTCAATAATGTCTTCCCAGCGGAATGGGTCTGGAACTGGATCTGTCACCTTGCTGTCCTGCTGAGCCTTCCCAATGGAGTGGAAGAGATCTCGGTAGTCCTGCTCCAGTTCCCACTCCAGGGTTGCTAGGTGAGCCAGGTCTTGCTCTACCTCATGGGGGTCATCCCCGTCATGCCTAGCCTCCCTCTCGTAGAAAATGTCCTGAAGTCTGTTCTGCGCAGGACTCCCGAAGTCAGGCTCTGCAAAGGACTCCCATAACAAGCCAGAACCATCAAACTCCTCTCCCTCTGGCTTGTCATGCTCGGCTGTCCAGGGTATATACTGTGCCATATACCACCAGAGCGCCTGGTAGGCATCCTCCAGCCATAGCTCCTGCCATACCCGGTGCTCTAGTTCCTTCACCCATTCATCCAGGGGCTGCTCTCCCAGAAAGGGCAGCCGCAGGGCCACTTGCTTCTGCCACCGCTGCTCTTCACTGGGGAGACTCTCACCCCGCTGGTATTGTACATTGTCCAGGGCCTGGTACCAGATGCCTTTCCTTAATGCATCCCGGCCATCCAGGTCCTCCTCCTCGTATGACACTGCTGGTTCCATTCTGGTGCTTTTAGGGTCGCTGTACTGGGACATGCGTTGCCCCCACTTGTAAATCCAAGGAAATGGTGTCTCCTGTAGCTGTCCTTCTGGCTGTAGGAACGATCCCGCTGCTCGCCACCAATTGTAACGGACCGTTGCTGCAGACAAGGGGTAAAAACCGTTTAGGCGATCGGCCCCTTTACAGAGATATAGGCACAGCTACTGCAGAACACCAAACTCCCGAACTGGATACAAAATAGCACTCCAACTCCCGTACTGGAACCTTCCCAAATAGCTGCTAGCAGACGAACAGGAAAAGCAGACAATCAGCTTACACTCCTGGCAATCAGTCTCTAACAGCATACAGTGAATCCCCCAAGAACGAGACGAGGCTCCGTATTGATGGTAAACAGGAATTCTCTATTTATTAACGGCTACCTGCCTGGTATTTATCCAGGTCTCCCACCTGGTGGACACTCCCTAGAGGACCAGAAGGAAGACTGCGACACGGGATACAGCAGCCAATCACACACATTGGGACAATACAGACACCCCCAGCATATCCCTCCCCTCTGCCTGTGATGCAATCACCCTACATGGGTAATGCAATCACCACAGGCAGACGAATACACAATGTCTTCTGTCCTGGAGACAATTGAGGAGTCATTCAATTATCTCTCAGGACAAAGGGAATCGCCAATACACATGTGGGGACAATAGGACAGACATCACTATTCAATACACAATGTCCCACCCTTTACAGTACACACAGACATTTCAGAGACAAGACTCCATTATGCACATGGGGACACAGAACAAGCATTACTGATAAAATACACCAGGTAAGACACATTACATTAAAACTATACATTTAACATATCCCCAGATAGCTCAGGTCTGAGCGCACATTATTACGTGAATGGCGCTCAGACCACACGAATACAGTTTAATCGCCATGGAGCCAAAGTCTTTACAGTCAGTTTCATACGAATGGGCTCCATGGGATTCCTATCTGGGGTATAACACATTCAACCAAAACTACCGAACCCCAGGCAGAAAAGCACGAATTAAGCTTTTCTGCAGGTAAAAAAAGATGTCTTTTAACAGGGGGCCATAGTCCAAAGGCAGCAGGCGAGCAACCAGGTTTCTCCAATGCAATGTGGCGAGATTGGTCTCGTCACAAGTGCTTTCTCAGTGAGCAGCAAACTCTCTTCCAAATTGTCAACTCTTCTCAGTGTTGAAACTCGCCCGATTAGATACTCGATGTGCGATTCCAAACGGGCAATTTGCTCACAAAGATCTGCAACCTCAAACGGCTGCTCCAGGACTGCAGACATCAGACAAGATGTGCACTGGACTGCGCGGTCAATAATGGTACACATAATAAATGGGGATTACTCAAGAAAAGAGAAAACTACAATATGGTGCAGTGATAAGAATCTAACTTACTGTTGTCCCCTCCTCAAGTCAGTCACACACTTAATACAAGTCACACACTTAATACAAGTCACACACTTAATACAAGTCACACACTTAATACAAGTCACACACTTAATACAAGTCACACACTTGAACTCAAACACGCGAACGTTCACAAACTCGCGTTGTTTCTCTGCTTGTATACGTGCAGATCTCAAACCGGATGGAGAGGGTCCTCTCTCCCTCTGTACCAGTCTGTTAAAAGTCTCATATTTATTATATTTTTATTTAACATATTATGTATATGTAACCCCCCTCTTGATCTATAGTGCCATGGAATTATTGGCGCTGTCTAATAAAAATATTATTATTATTATTATTATTATTATTATTAAATAAATTATACACTGTAAAATACTATTCTCTTTTGCATCCGTGTTTGCAGTTAACCCCCCATTAGGCATTAGCCTTCTTGCATGAATCCAAGCCATCTATCAGTTATTATTTCTGTATGTGGACTGTAAAATGGCGTCTGAATGTAGCCATACGCTGTAAATTGGGCCTACAATAAGTTTCTATCATAGAACATGATGTTTATGGAAAATACACTATTACTACATGCCAGTGGCCGCCCAACTTTCTCTCGTACCTCAACCTGCAGCATAAATTGACGTGCTGCGGACTGAAAACCCACGGTGTAAACTTGTAGAAAGCCCTGAGCCAGTGGCTGACAACAAACCACGGCTTGGGGACCCCTGCCATATACTCTTAAGGGACATGGTGATGCTAGTGCCAGGGTAAACCTTAATCTCAGCTTACCCAACAGACGACCAGGGCAGTGAAAGAACATCTATATTAGGGCTCTTTTACACGAGCGGATCCCGTGCGTGGAATCCACTGAGTGAAAGAGAGCCAAGCCCCGCTCCGGACAGCAGAGACACGGAGCATTGACATGATGGATAATGCTCCGTTCCTCTCTCTGACCTTTTTACTATAAAATCAGTGAGAAAGCGGTCACTGTGATTTTGTAGTAAAAAGGTCATAGAGAAGCATGGATCATTATCCATCATGTTAATGCTCTGTGTCTCTGCTGTCCAGAACGGGGCTTGGCTCTCTTTCACGCAGCGGATTATCCGCACGGCATCTGCTCGTGTGAAAGAGCCATAGGAGGGGATGGGAGTTGGAATTCGCTTTGCCACTTATATGAAATTATCCAACTCCAGTCGCGCTTCTGTCGCTTTTCTACCATTTACAAGAAGGGACGTGAGAGATTACAGAGGATCAAGTGTAAATGAAACTGCGCTGTGGACAAGGCTCTTGTAGATCCCGATTTACCGCAGGAAGAATGTTAATTATGATGGTGTGAAATATTCACTACTTCAACTAGAACAAAGCCCCTTACAATATTCCCCTGCCCTGTCCTAATCTCATTCAGGCCAAAGGTCTTAATATACAATTTGTGTCCATGCACATTACCAATCTGGGCAATCAGTTAGGAATATAAAGAGGTACTAACCTTATTTTAAATAAAGCAAACCCAAGGGACTTAAAGGGGCAGACCATTCAGGAGCAGAAAATTCTGATTTCTCTGCCGATTCAGTTCAACTTTTTTCTTTTGGGCCTTGTTAAAAAATAAAAAATAAATCCCCCCCCCCCCATCCCCCCGAACAACCCCTTTGGGAATAAAGTTGGGAAACACTTCCCTGCAGGGGCCCAGCAGAAAATCCTCAGCAGTCATGGCAAACATGAATCTGACAGGTATTTTAAAATATTTTTTGCATAATTTTATATGAAAATTCGGAGCGGTGTCAGAACCACACAAAATCCACACAATTTCTTGCGGATTTGACTTGTAGATTGTTTGTTGATATGCCGTGAAAAAGCTTAGATTTGGCCAAAGCCACTACTACTCGCACACTCAGTTTATAGTTTTTTTTTAATCATCTCACTTTCACGTGCGCAGTTCATGGCATTGTGCTGCCTCTACTACGCGCTCTGAACCATCAGATTCATTTAGGAGCCTGTACAGTTGTACATGACATAATCCGCTTATAGCTCCTAAGCCCAGGAGAAAGCCTTTGAGGAATGTCCGACTTACTGCACACAATGATGGTTCATGTCTTTACATGCACAAGTCAGAGTCTGGGAGGGCGGCCGCTACAATACAGGCACTAGGTCATGTGGGGAATCAAGATGGAGCTAATGTCACCAATACTGATTTAAAATCCAGAAAACTGCTGATGCATTTCACAGGAAGGGCATTGAAAACTACTACGGAGGTCAAACACGTACTTTATCTGCAAACCTTCATAATGAATCCAGTAACATTCCCCATATATCCATTTATACACCGTTTACACAATCATTAGCAAATAGCGCTCAAATTACTATGGACAAATTACCGTAATGTAAACATCTTCTATATCACGATATGGAGCATGCTGGTATAACCTGGGTATCTCCTGTATATAATTATATATGTACAGCTGGTATAAGTTATACACCTTCTTGTATATAGTGATATGGAGCATGCTGGTATAACCCGGGCATCTCCTGTATATAATTATATACTTACAGCTGGTATAAGTTATACATCTTCTGTATATAGTGATATGGAGCATGCTGGTATAACCTGGGTATCTCCTGTATATAATTATATATGTACAGCCGGTATAAGTTATACATCTTCTTGTATATAGTGATATGGAGCATGCTGGTATAACCTGGGCATCTCCTGTATATAATTATATATGTACAGCTGGTATAAGTTATACATCTTCTTGTATACAGTGATATGGACCATGCTGGTATAACCTGGGCATCTCCTGTATATAATTATATATGTACAGCTGGAATAACCTGGGTATCTCCTGTATATAATTATCTATGTACAGCTGGTATAAGTTATACATCTTGTATATAGTAATATGGAGCATGCTGGTATAACCTGGGCATCTCCTGTATATAATTATATATGTACAGCTGGTATAAGTTATACATCTTCTTGTATATAGTGATATGGAGCATGCTGGTATAACCTGGGTATCTCCTGTATATAATTATATATGTACAGCTGGTATAAGTTATACATCTTGTATATCGTAATATGGAGCATGCTGGTATAACCTGGGTATCTCCTGTATATAATTATATATGTACAGCTGGTATAGGTTATACATCTTCTTGTATATCGTAATATGGAGCATGCTGGTATAACCTGGGTATCTCCTGTATATTATTATATGTATAGCTGGTATAAGTTATACATCTTCTTGTATATAGTGATATGGAGCATGCTGGTATAACCTGGGCATCTCCTGTATATAATTATATATGTACAGCTGGTATAAGTTATACATCTTCTTGTATATAGTGATATGGAGCGTGCTGGTATAACCTGGGTATCTCCTGTATATAATTATATATGTACAGCTGGTATAAGTTATACATCTTCTTGTATATAGTGATATGGAGCATGCTGGTATAACCTGGGCCTCTCCTGTATATAATTATATATGTACAGCTGGTATAACCTGGGTATCTCCTGTATATAATTATATATGTATAGCTAGTATAAGTTATACATCTTCTGTATATAGAGCTATGGAGCATGCTGGTATAACCTGGGCATCTCCTGTATATAATTATATATGTACAGCTGGTATAACCTGGGTATCTCCTGTGTATAATTATATATGTACAGCTGGTATAAGTATTACATCTTCTTGTATATAGTGATATGGACCATGCTGGTATAACCTGGGTATCTCCTGTATATAATTATATATGTACAGCTGGTATAAGTTATACATCTTGTATATAGTAATATGGAGCATGCTGGTATAACCTGACTGTTCTAATATTATATATGAATCATATTTAATACATGAATACACACAGTGTATGTAAAAGACAGCGTGCTATAGCCATTCCAAACGATTATTGACTAGCAATATCCAATGTTTGCTGTCATTTTCTAAGCGGAAGCGACACACGGCACTTTCTAAGCAGCTATGAAAGGGTTAAGTGCCCCGTGTTGTCCCTCTGCTTCTGGCTGACTTTCCACTAGCACAAGCGTGAATGTCTGGCTGTAATTCTGCATGCCAAGCAGGGAGCCCTCCGGAGAAAAAAGGACATAACTTCTCAAGGTGGTTGCTGGGGGGAGAAGAGAAGGGACTTAATGTGGCAGGGGTGTCAGTTTGACCCTCTGCCATGGAACTAAAAGACTTTTGATGGATAATAAAGAGGTTCTGCAAAGTACGAAGGAGATTTCCTACCCGACAGGAACATTAGAGCAGATTATACAATTCCCTTCCAGTGGAAGATAGCCTGCCTTTGTTCTCGGAGACTACATCTGGCCTTTCCATGTAAGTCATTTGCATGGCTAATGTTCCAGCAACAGAATGTGTCCGTTCTGGGGTCCGTCCGTCCCCCCCCTGGGTTTTCAGGCCCCTTGTCTTCAGTGTATCTAGCTCGGGCTGACAACATTGCTGACACTTCAGTAGAGTAAACTGTGGCATTTAAAGTGGGGTCTTTCTGCATGCAAAGCAGCCAGCACACGGTAACACGCCGGTCACAAGTGAAGTGTGCGTGGGGCTTCTCCGATACTGGCACAACAAAGGTCTTAAGAAAACACTTGCAAACGTAAGGACACCTGAAGACTCAACCATTTACATTAGATATTGTATACATTTTAGATGCAGATGGGATAGACGTAGGTGATGCAATGATTGCAAAGGTTCTGTCAGGTAACATCAAACCCTCCTCATCCGACTAACAGCTCGGATCACATACAAGTCAGATCCAGATGCATCACTGAAAGCTCTTGGACATTGGTGCAAAATTAGTAATAAGGCCCAACACGTAATAGTCATGTGCATGAAAAAACATAGGCCTTCCTTTGTAATGTATAATGCAAAGACATCTCTGCTATAGTTTATATTACATCTGTTCTTTTGGCCCCTTCGGGCACTTGAACATGGGCTTCACTATCTTCCCTACCACTGGGGACAGTTTAAAGGGGTATTCCCATCTCAATCATCACCGTTTAGGGTCCATTCCCACGTCCGTGTGTGTGTTTTGCGGATGCGCAAAACATGGACATCAGCGATGTGCGTTCCACAATTTGCGGACCGCACATCGCCGGCACTATATCGAAAATGCCTTTTCTTGTCCGTAATTGCGGACAAGAATAGGACGTTCTATTTTTTTTTGGGAACGCGATTGCGGACCTGGCCGTGACATCGTCTGTCCCTATTGAAATTAACGGGTCCGCAATTCTGTTCCGCAAAATGCGTGTGAATGGACCCCAAATCTGTTAATGATTTAACAGTGATCATTTTTCTAAATATATTTAAATAACTAATTCCCACCCATTAGAAGAAAATGGATCTATACTTAGCCGATTGTTGTCTTCCGTCTCCCCTGGTTATGGCCGCCGCTCTTCTCTGGAATCCCGATGGCCGCGCTTGCGCAGAAGACTTTTCTCCTAGCCGGGCCGTGCGCAGTCCCGAAAGCGCACACCGACGCCATGCATGTGCTATGGTGACTATAGTATACTTGCCAGGAAGAAGTCACCATTGCGCATGCGCGGCGGCGTGCGCGTTCAGTCCAGCGCGCGGCCCGGCCAGGAGAAGACTTCAATTAAGATGAAGCTCAACCCCTGCCGAAACCAGGAAGTGGACGGCGCGCCGGGAGCAGGTAAGTATGAACCCGCGTGATGGGAATACCCCTTTAAGGAGACATGTGGTGCATGTTTTAAATCTGCAGTATGGGAATATATACTTTGTAATGCAGAGGGTCAAATAGTAACATAGTAACATAGTATATAAGACCGAAAAAAGACATTTGTCCATCCAGTTCGGCCTGTTTCCTACAAGTTGATCCAGAGGAAGGCAAAAAACCCCTGTGAGGCAGAAGCAAATCTGCAGCAATCTTCAGCAAATCTTCAGCAAATTCGCAACAAAAAAATCATTTGCATGTTGGTTTACCCTTAAAGGGGTTATCCCCATGAAAAACATTGTTTATAGTTAAATCCAGCTCATTATTATAAACATTTTTTTTATATTAGCACTTGCTCCTATCCCCAGATATTTGGGGAATAATGCAAGGATATCGCCACCTGCTATTTCTATTGGAATTAGTCTTTCTGTATCCACCTGGACACACACGCTCAGTCTTCACTTATGTGGAGGGATGCCTGTTGTGGTAATCCTGCCGCTTCTAAAGCAGTAGTGTCCTCTCTGCTTCTCGGAGGAGACACTAAGGAAGTGACAAGACAATGAGACTCAGACTACGTTACTTCAACTGCACTTGCTCAGCACCTTCTTTGAAAAGAAGAGCAGCAGACCAGGAATTCCTCCATGTAAGCGAAGAGGTCAGCACGTGTCCATCTTGGAACATTTGCTGAGGTGGAGACAGAAAGCCAGTCCAACAGAAACAGCAGATGGCGCTATTTTTACATATTTTACTGGAATATCTATGGATTCAAGCATTTTTAATTTTTATTAGCCCAGAGTCCATTCACACCGCGGATCCGCAAAACACGGACACCGGCAATGTGTGTTCCGCATTTTGCGGACCACACATCGCCGGCACTTTTAATAGAAAATGCCTTTTCTTGTCCGCAATTGCAGACAAGAATCGGACATGTTCTATTATTTTCGGGAACGCAATTGCGGATGCGGGCAGGACATAGTGTGGCCCCATAGAAATGAACGGGTCCGCAATTACATTCCGCAAAATGTGGAACAGAATTGTGGACGTGTGAATGGACCCCAAGTACAGAAAATGTTCAGTCATGGGCTGGTTCTAATGTTAATATTTTTTGTGGCACAGTACATTCACCTATCCACAATACACCGTTATGTTATGGTCCTGCAGTCTTTTGTACCTTAATGTCTGTTCTTCTATTCAAGGTAACATTATAGGCTCCGGTATCTTCATTTCTCCGAAGGGTGTCCTAGAACACAGCGGGTCTGTGGGCTTGGCGTTAATTGTCTGGGTTCTCGGTGGTGGCGTGTCTGCCCTCGGGTCCATGTGTTACGCAGAACTCGGAGTCACAATTCCTAAATCAGGAGGTGATTATTCATATGTCACTGAGATTTTTGGTGGGTTAACAGGGTAAGTACTAGAGAAACAACCGTTTGAACTTAAGTCGTGCAATTTTACCTCTTACATCCCCATAAATCAGGTCGCAGCATTTCTGACATTGAACTTTCTGTTTTCAGGATATGAATAAAGTAGACATGAAGCTAGACAAAATAAGCATTGCTTCCACAACACCACCCATTTTTCACGGAACTCTTAAAATAATTTCTGGTTAGGGAATTGTACAATTAACGTAGTAGAAATCTGATCATATCTATGCACAGTATAGCCTGCCACTGCCCTTGTGGCACCATACACACGTTTTGGTGCCATAGGGTGGAGTTATGCTTTTAGTAGATGGAGCAGGGAAAGGAATAGCTAATCTCTGGATGGCTCAGGAAAGGCTGCGGTGCCCCTGGCCTTGGTGCTGAAATGTAATGTTGTGCAGGATTTGATGCACAGTCGCTGTCAGCAGCTCATGGGCAGCACACAGCCCCCCCATAACAGTCTCTTCCAGGCCTATTTTTCTTCCTAAAATAATAGTATAGAACAGTGTTTCCCAACCAGTGTGCCTCCAGCTGTTGCAAAACTACAACTCCCAGCATGCCTGCACAGCAAAAGGCTGTCCGGACATGCTGGGAGTTGTAGTTTTGCAACAGCTGGAGGCACACTGTTTGGGAAACACTGGTATAGAATACCACGGCACTCAAAATAATATACTGCAGTTAGAAATGTATTTTATCTATGCAAGATTACTTAACAAGACATGGTCAATGTTTCGGTTCAGCCTGGACCTTGATCATGGCCGTGAACACGAAGTAACAAAACACTATGGAGCAGATTATAGTAAGGGCTCATGCACATGACCACAAAACATGGATCCGCAAAAAAACCAAAAAAAAAAAAAACAGGCGACACCTGTGTGACATCCATGTTGCATACGTTTTTTTTTGCAGATCCATTGTAACAATGCCGGTCTTTGTCGACTAAAACAAACAGGAATAGGACATGTTCTATTTTCTTGCGGAACGGACATACGGACACGGAATTCATGAGTAATTTCAGGGGTTTTTTTCAAGCCCCATTGAAGTGAATGGTTCCACATATGGACCTGTTATAAAACAGAACTGAAATGAGAAAAAAAAAAAAAATGTTCGTGTGTCGACCGTATGTGTTTTGCGCTCCGCAAAACACAGATTTGCATAAAATACGGATGAACAGACTTCCGTGTCCGTCCTCCTCTCTATTACCACACACGGCTGATATTTATTTCAGCCAGACTGGTTAGGACGGATAAGAGAGCTCTTGATGTATCCCGTCCCAGCTGCGTTATGTGGACGGGCTTTGTATGTGCTAGTAGAGGAGCCGCCACTTTATTTCTCCTAATTTTTAGTCCCTAGAGAAAATAAGACATTATAAAGCTATTAGGGAAGGTGTTTATAATGAAGTAATATTTATGTATTTTCAGTAAATGTATCTTCTTAATTCCCAGAGAACCCCTTTAAGAGGCATACACCTCTTAATTAGGCGCCTCGTTCAGCAGTCCATGCCACGGTCTGCTCACTGATGGCATGCCACTGACAGCGTGTCACGTCTCTACAGTCCCGTTGGGCTTTTCACAGTCACTCACAAAGACTAAAGCTGCATTTACAGGAGCCAATAATCGTCCACATCATCAGTAATGACCCATCCTGCGAACGGTCATTCCCGATAATCTGCCCATGTAAAGGAGTCGCCGACCACCTAATCAATGAGCGAAACGCATTGGATGATCCTGTCATTTATGCAGGCACCACCCACCGATCATGGTTTGTGGTAGCAGATCGTCTCACCTAAATGTCGATCTGCTGCTCAGAAACCATGATTCTGTATGAGGTCCTCATACTGTGGAGGAGATTGCTGCATGTAAATGCGCAGTCTCCTTCACTGAATGAGCAGCCGACTGTTGGGGTGGAACGCTTCCTTCCCGACAATCGGCTGCAGAATCGTCCTGTCTAAATCCACTTTAGGTTATGACAGCGCCTGGTAGCGGCTAGTCCATGCCGTGGGATTTCTTCAGCGATATCTGATTGGGTTACCATCAGATGAGATGGGGATGACATGCTGCTGACCAAGTCCTGTGGTCGGCATACTGCTAAAGAATGGTATGACGCATTGGCAGTATATTGCTAGAGAACAGACTGGTGTATATACAGTGTAGTGGTGCTGGCCCGCTGCGGCGCTGCACTGAGCATGGACTAGCTTCCTCTGAGGAGAGAGGGCTTGACAGGTGCAGGTCTGGACTCTAGAGGTGAAATGAAAATAAAATAACAGCCGTTAGTACGTTGCCTTTTTGGTGCGTCGCGAGGACTCTAGAAGGGCGTCTTCCAAGTTCTAGGCCAAGGTAGGAGTTGCTAGGAGTGTTCACAGACGGGAGGGCGAGTCACACAGTAAAAACCCAACTTACTCCACTCTACACACAGTACTAACCTGCACCAAACCATTCCTCTCGCTTCATCATGCGGGCATTTCACAGTGGGAGGACAGGAAGGCAGGCCAGCACTTCTTTTCCATCTTGGCAGTGCTGATGGAGGAAAGGAGAATCGGCTCCTCTCCTCCTTTTACTTGCTGACATGCTATACGGACTGTGTGAAGTCTGTCCTTCTGCCTCCAAACCTGTACATTCCTGTGACCTGGTTACCATGTCAGCAATGGAGGGAAAAAAAATATATATAGTCAGAGAAATGACAGCACTCCAAGTAGAAAAACGCAGTGGTTTATTCACCCATGTGGTACAATGAGGCAACGTTTTGGCTCATACAGAGAGCCTGAGAAAGGCTATCTGTAGGAGCCAAAACGTTGCCTCATTGTACCACATGGGTGACTAAACCACTGCATTTTTCTACTTGGAGTGCTGTCCGTTTCTCTGACTATTGTACCAGGTAAGCAGCTATACCCCTGGACATAGCACCCATTTTCCTTTTTTCCAGTGCCGCCATTGTTTCCTATTGTGTATATATATATATATATATTTTATTTTTATTTTTTATTTCCTCTCTGGCGTTGTCCCCTTCCCCTTGCTGGGTGGCGCCCTAGGTACATGCCCTCAAGTGCCTACTGTAGCTAGAAAAACAGCCCTGTGCATTTTTCCCCATATAGTTCAGTATATATACTTATTATAAAGAAAACACCCTGCACAGTAAAGTCGCTTCTCTTTTACATGCCATTGGTTGGTGAAGTGGAGGCATGACGTATTTACCTATGCGAATAAGTCAAATTTGTCTACATCCCTTGGAAATGAAACCAACCCTCTTTCCTTGTTCCTCCAGCTTCCTGCTGCTATGGAGTGCGGTTCTCATAATGTACCCCACAAGCCTTGCCGTCATTACACTGACGTTCTCAAATTACGTCCTGCAGCCTGTATTTCCAGACTGTATCCCGCCATATGATGCCACCAGGACGCTTTCTCTGGTCTGTTTGTGTGAGTATGACCCAGTTATCATCATGTCTAAGTCGGGAACAGTAAAGGAACATGACGCTGCTCAAGTCTTTTTTTTTATACTAACTTAGTCATTTTCTATTTTGGGTTATTTGCCCTGAGTAACTGACCTATTTTGTTCAAAAATGCAGAAAAAAACCCTGAAATCAATGGTTGGAAGTAACTTAACTTGTACTGCAAAGAAGCTTCTGGAAATCACAACCAGCGGCCTACACAGATCACATAGGGCCCCAAGCAAAATATCCCACAAAGATCACGTTTTTTTAATTGGAAGAAATATTAACGTAAAAAACTGTAATAATTTCAAACTCACTTTATCCAACTTTTATGGCGCTAACTCTTAACAGCATAGTTCTCAATGTATTTACTCCACACAAGTAGTATAAATACATAGATATATCTTCTGCTTCCCCTCACATATTATAAAACTGTCTGCCTGCAGCCACCACTAGGGGGCGCTCAATGCATAGAAATGTATACAATTACCATTGATTACAATAGAAGTTGTAAATAATCTCTCTGACGTTGAACCCATAAAATCGTATTATTATTTCTATAAGATGGCGCCTAACTACACAAACCTGACAAAAAATAACCCATGCATGCAGTCTGAGCCACATGAAAGTCCTGTATAGCCCATAGACTTCTGCGTGTGCCGTACAATGGGTCTGCGCACATGGATGTGGATGAGCCCTATTGCTATTCATTGCAGTGTAGCACTACACTTCCTCCCCGTGTTACACACACTCACCTCTAGATGGCACTAATAATAAACAGAATCGTTCTGCTGTAGTAGTCCATTCTACCAAACCACAATCTACATCAACCATGATTAACCTTTCTCGGAAAACTAGATTTCACTTTTGACCTGTAAAGGGTTTGCCTCATGGACCCTTTGTGATCGGCGGTTCGCCATGTGTCCAGCTTTTCTTATCCCAGTGACCAGCTGTTATTGCTGTGGGAATCTGCAACCAGTCACACTTTACTCCGACTTTTTAGTCCAGCGATCACTGCCGTGCTGCGCCGTAGCTCCGCCCCCGTAACTCTGCCCGCCGGATCCGTCACAACGCAAGACAACTGAAAGCATTTCAAGCCTGATCAGTCTTCAAAATGCTTTCAGTGTCACTATGGCAGCCAGGACGCTACTAAAGTCCTGGTTGCCATAGTAAGTAGTGGGGAGCCAGGGGAGCAGATACTTACAGTCCGTGCGGCTCCTGGGGAGCTCCACAATGACGTCAGAGCGCCCCACGCGCATGGATCACGTGATCCATGCTCATGGGGCGCTCTGACGTCATTGTGGAGCGCCCCGGGACTCGGGAGCCGCACGGACGGCAAGTATACTTCTCCCCTGCGTCCCCACTACACTTTACCATGGCAGCCGGGACTTTAGCGTCCTGGCTGCCATTGTAGCCATTCACAAAAGCTAAATGTCGGATCCAGCGATGCGCCGAAACGACGTTTAGCTTAATGCCGGATTTGGATTAATACACTTCAATGGGCATTAATTCCGGATCCGGCGTTACGGCATGTTGCGGATTTTTGGACGGAGAAATCCGCAGCATGCTGCGGTTTTGTCAACGTCCAAAAAACGTTCACATACTGAACGGAAGACATCCTGACGCATCCTGAACGGATTTCTCTCCATTCAGAATGCATTAGGATAATCCTGATCAGTATCTTTCCATCCTAGAGCCCCGAGGACGGAACTCTAGGACGGAAAGAAACAACGCTATTGTGAAAGGGGCCTTACACATTCACATGCATAGCCATAGCTAAAAAGCAACAGGTCCATCAAAGCAGCTCTCGGTTCCTGCAGATAAAGGGCAGCTCTAGATGGGAGACCCCCACTCCATAAACCCTATCAAATTGGGTTTAATAGACCCCCTCCCCGCTCCATAAATCAGGACAATACGGGCAGAGGTTGGTCTGGTGGGATTAATGCAATAAACTAATAAGGCCAGATTTATCATTACACTTACATCTTACTCCACTTTTACATCTGCCCAAAGTCACTTTTGGCTCAGTCAGATTTATTAATGGTCCTTTAATACTGCGATAAATGTGGATTGACGGTAGCAGTTTATCCTTCAGTAAGCGGCTTTACAAAAGTCGCACGTCTTTACAAAAAAGTCGCATGTTCTATTAAAAAGTCGCATAAGATAAGCATGGTCCCCCCTGGAGTGAAATTGTGCATTTTTTTGCGACTTTTTAAATGGTTGCAATAGTAAATCTGTCTAGAGATTCATTTACATAAGACAACACGCCCACTTTCACAAAACTGGAGAGCTTAATGCAGAGCTTGAAAAAGTCGCAAAAAAAATGCGCAATTTTACCGATTGCGCATTTTTTTGCGACTTTTTCACTCCATTAAAGTGACTTTAGCTAATGATAAATCTGGCCGATAGTGTCCGGTGATATTCTTAAAGGCAATGCACATCTTCGGGGACATTTATTTAATGATTTAAGGTTACTCATTTTGGGCTTAACATTATTTTTTTTTTTTAACTTGGTCGGTCTTTATTAAAAATGTTGAGCCATCTCCCTGTCTCGCAGATCAAAACATCCGGCAACAGAAGAGGGGGGGCAGCCAATAGCAGGCCGCAACTGTGACCACCTTCCCTAGCATCGCGGGTGGCGATAGAGAGGCTTGTTCCCATCGCGGCCTGCTATTGGCTGCTCCCTCCGTCGCCGGATGTTTTGATCCATGCGACGGGAGATGCAGGGGCCCGGGGAGATGCCGATGCCGGGGAGCAAGTAAGTATGCTCCATAGGAGGGGTCCGAGCATTTTGGGGGTCATTATAGGGATTGGATAACCCCTTTAACATAACACAAAGACTGTCCTGTCAAAAGTGTAAATAAAAAGTGCATTTACGGTACAGGACGACAAGGGGTATATTTTGTGTCAGCAAAATACATGAGGGAATCACAAATTTAGCTTCACATTTTACACTAAGTATTGCAGCATAAATGGGCATGTTGCAAATGTAAAATCCTTAGGGCGATTTCTGCACAGATTTTTATGCTCATCGTCAATGAGTTTCTAACTTTTTATGCTCCACACTGCTTACATTGCGTTCTTACACACACACGTTAATAACCGTACCTTTCCTGTTTTGGTCCGATTCTGTAAAGCTGCAAAAATGACTTTATAATGGTATGCAAATGAGGGCTTGCAAGTGCCCAGGGGCGGTGTTCTTGCTGTCAGTGCCCAGGGGCGGTGTTCTTGCTGTCAGTGCCCAGGGGCGGTGTTCTTGCTGTCAGTGCCCAGGGGCGGTGTTCTTGCTGTCAGTGCCCAGGGGCGGTGTTCTTGCTGTCAGTGCCCAGGCCCCTAGGTGTTTTGAGTACCTAACTCCTCCCCAGCGTATCGTCTGGCCAGCCTTTTCATGATGTGTGTGCACAGTTCACCACCGGCGCGGGCATGCACTCTCAGATAACCAATGAGGGCATCGGCTTTGTTTGCAGCAGTGCGCATGGGACGGCTTCTGGCAAAGATGGAAAAAGCAGAGCGGTAAGACAGCAGCGAGCAGCGGCAATTTTCGTATCGGAGTGCGCATGCCCGGCCGCAGTGTTGCTGCTACCGTACAAAACTGCGGATTTTCCACCCGCAATTCCTCGGCAGAATATCTGCAGCGTAGACTCTCCGTGTGGATATATTCCCGCACAGAGCTTGTACTAGACAATGAGTACATGTAACCCATGTCACAACACATGAAGCTCAGCACTACAAGCCCCAGCATTCATGTGAGCAGCACACAATCCTCAGTAACACTGCAGAAGGGATAGGAGCATACAGAATTATATGGGAAAAATGATAATATTACTGTATTAAGCTAATGCTTTGCATCTGACCGGAATTGTTTTCCTTATTTGCAGTACTCCTCACATGGGTGAACAGCTCAAGCGTCCGGTGGGCAACACGGATCCAGGACATATTCACTGCCGGGAAGCTTCTAGCGCTGGGCCTTATTATAGTCGTTGGGTTCATGCAGATATTTAAAGGTACACCCTTTTGTAATGCACTTATTCATAGCAAAGTCTCATCAGGGACGGCTTTAAAGGGGCTATCCCATTATGACAACTTACTCCATATCCACAGGACAGCGGTTAAGTGTCCGATTGTCAGAGGTCTGACTGCTGGGGTTGCGAGGCCTGTGCTCCTTCATTTGAATGGAGCAGCAGACACGCACGTCGGTCCGCCACTCCATTCGACGCTATAGAGCTGCCAAAGGTAGCCGAGTACAAGCACTCACCCACCTCTGGTAGCCAGTGGCATAACTACAACTGACTGAGCCCCACAACACATTTTTGAACGGCCCCCTCCAGTAACCCCCAACTCCAGTACAACCCTAGCTCCTGTGGCTAGTCAACATAGCTCTCTCAGACCAGGCCCCGCAGCCGCTCCGTCCGTTTCTTATATACTGTCCAAACTGCGGCCCTCCAGCTGTTGCAAAACTACGACTCCCTGCATGCCTGGATAGCCTACAGCTATTAGGGCATGTTGGGAGTTGTAATTTTTCAACAGCTGGAAGGCCGCAGTTTGGACATGCCTGTGTATGTCATGTCACTGTATAATACTGTTGAGGAGGCCAGGCAATAACATTTCTTGGTCCTCCTCCTGGAGGAGTCCTCCATACCCCTTCTGAGTTCTGCTTCCACTATATCTGTGCCCCCGCCGGCAACTCCATAGAGCACCACCATGCATGGTCGCACCTCTTCCAATCAGATACTTATCCCCTATCCTGCAGAGAATTTATCCGCTGCCATACACCTTTGGTGGCATCTTACCTCCCAGAGAACAAAATGACTAATCCTTATGTCCCCCAACATCAACGGTTAGGGGAGAGTTAGGAGACACCCCCTCCCCCCATACACAAAATGATCAGCAGGATCTGCCAACATTAATGTGTATGGCTAGCTGCAGGTTGGTCGTGTCCACTGCTTGTACATTCTGATTATGAACCCTTAGGGTGTACCTAAATAATATAGGCTTACCGTGTCCAAATAACATCGCCAGACCGTTTCATAAAATGAAATCAGTGCTATAGCTTTTGATACCAAGTGTGCAACTGGGGATGCAAGCCGTGGGTACCCATCACGGCCAGAGGCAGACCCTTCTGTACAGACAGGTGATGTGCTGTTTTTGACTACATGAGGTGCACCCCTAAGGGTCCATTCACACGTCCGCAAAATGAGTCCGCAATTTTGCAGGAACGGGTGCGGACCCATTCATTTTCAATGGTGGCCGGAACGGATCCGCACTTCCGTTTTCTCAACAAAAAAATAAACAGAACATGTCCTATTCTTGTCCGCAATAGCGGACAAGAATAGGCATTTTCTATTATAGTGCAGGCCATGTGCACATGGCCGGTGTCAGTGTTTTGCGGATCCGCAAAACACTTACGGACGTGTGAATGGAGCCTAGGGCCTAATGCAAGATATATAATATGGGCCTATACTGTACCTTCTATAGGATAATATGATATTTTACAGTGACTGAGCACATAGGGATGTGCGATACGAACTTGCAGGCACCTTCCATCAGCTCAGGCTCTGGGACTGCTGCGTGCATGAGTCTTAATTATCGATTATGGGACTTGCATGGGCCTCATGCACACGAACGTATTTTCTTTCCGTGTCTGTTCCGTTTTATTTGTGGACCATATGCGGAACAATTAATTTTAATGGGTCTGCAAAAAAAAACAGAAGGTACTCCGTGTGCATTCCGTTTCCGTATGTCCGTTTCGCAAAAAAAAAAAAGGAGCATGTCCATACGGTCGTGTGCATGAGGCCTAAGGCTCTGTGTACATGGACTAGGAGCTCTGCCTAAGGCCTAATTCACACGTCGGTAGTGTGTTTTGCGGAAACACGGACGGCTGCAATCTGCATTAGGCATTTTGCGGACCGCACATTGCTGGCACTATATAGAGAATGCCTTTTCTTGTCCGCAATTGCGAACAAGAATAGGACATGTTCTATTTTTTGGCGGAAACGGAAACACGGATGTGGACATCACATAGTGTGCTGTCCACATCCATTCCTGCCCCTTTGAAATGAATAGGTCTGCAACCCTTCCGCAAAATTGCGGATGGGATGCAGATCCATTTTGCGGACGTGTGAATGGAGCCTTAGGGTCCATTCACACATCAGTGTGTGTTTTGCGGACCGCACATCGCCGGCACTACATAGACAATGCCTTTTTAAGAATAGGACATGTTCTATTTTTTTCGGGAACGTGATTGCGGACCCGGAAGTGCGGATCCGCAATTGCGGACCCGGCCGGGACATCGTCTGTCCCCATTGAAATTAATGGGTCCGCAATTCCGTTCCGCAAAACGCGGAACAGAATTGCGAAAGTGTGAATGGACCCTTAGGCATATACCCCAGGAACACGTTTTGGGGGTATAGTTTTACATCAAACGTATCAGTGTAGGGGTCCATTCCCCCAACAGAGACAAGAATAGTGTCCTTTTTGCCCGTCAGTATACCTTAACTGTATAAGAAATTTTAGCAGATCGATCAGATGTTGAAGGCCCATCCAGTGGTTAGGCCATGAATATTAAAATCATGTACTTTATTGTCCTATAATATCTTGTAATTGATGATAAACCATTAAAAACCTATTGAATGAAAAAGTGTCGTCTCTCTGAGCAAATGGCATTTATCATGTAGAGGAAGTCAATACAAGGCACTTACTAATGTATTGTGATTCTCCATATTGCCTCCTTTGCTGGCTGGATTAATTTCTCATCACATTATACACGGCTTGTATCCAGGGGTTGCGCAGATACGAGATGGCCGGGACAGGAGCTGCTGCGCATGCATGCCTATGTGTGCCCTCATGGTCCTGACCATTAGAGAGGTCGGCGCTTTTTCCCCCCATAGCGTGCAAGCACAACCACCACTGATGGATTGCAGGGTGGTCATACCATGGAAATAAGCCGTGTATAATGGGATGGAAAAATGAATCCAGCCAGCAAAGGAGGCAATATGGAGAATCACAATACATTAGTTAGTGGCTTGTATTCACTTTCTCTACATGATAAATGCCACTTACTTACCCCTTTAAATGGTTAAAATGAAAAATAAACCATCTTACAAGGCAGCATAAGCCTCATTTATATTTGTCATTTCCAGGAAACTATGAAGAACTAAAACCAAGTAACGCATTTAATTTTTGGATGACCCCCACAGTTGGTCAGCTGGCGCTGGCGTTCTTACAGGGGTCTTTTGCATTCAGTGGATGGAACTTTCTGAATTATGTCACAGAAGAGCTGGTTGACCCCAGGAGGTAAGTTATCCATTACAGCTCATTCTGTATTCATTACTTTTTATCAGAGTATTAGTAAAAATTCCTGAAGAAAGGGGTTACAGTCCACATTGAGCCCACCAGATAAGACGATTCTGATAGACCACCCTCCATCTATATAGGATATGCGGCGGTCCGCAGCATAAGCTCTGCTGTAACCCCTAAAACATCCCAAAATTCTAGCAGCAACCCCCATTTTCTTATAGGTGCGGGGAGGGGGGTCCCAGAGGTGGGGCCCACACCTATCACATAAACTGAGCTGGTGAACTGAATGGAGGCGATGGCTGCGCAAGCGCAGTGCGCTCCAGTTCATTGTTGTGGGGCAGATGGAAATAGCCAAGCCAGCTATTTCGGCTATTTTCGGCGGCCCCATAGAAATGAACGGGGGGTGGCCGCGAATGCGCAGTGCGTCCTCCTTCACTTTGCTGGCTCAGTTTACCTATCAGGCAAGGGGGGCATATCCTAGCAATATGCCCCCATTGTCTGAGATGGGAATATCCCTTTAATATCTCATCCACTTTGCTGGTCCTGTACAACATTGCCGCACGAAAATCTGCAGCTATACAGTCTAGTGTAAATTAAGCCTAACCCTCTGTCCAAACCGCTGGATTATGCGACTCTTCGTGATGAAGCAACAAGAGTCACTAAAATGTTAAATTCCCCCCAAGAGTGTCTCGCTCTGTGGAGGATCCAACACGCCTGAGCATTACATGGACTTCCACTGCACTGTTTAATGCTTAAAGGGGTCCTCTCACTTCAGTAAGTGGCATTTATCATGTACAGAAAGTTGATACGAGCAACTTACTAATATATTGTTATTGTCCATATTGCTTTCTTTGATGGCATGATTTATTTTTCCACCACATTATACACGGCTCGTTTCCATGGTTACGGCCACCCTGCAATCCATCAGTGGTGGTCGTGCTTGCACACTATAGGAAAAAGCCTCTGCCTGTCTGGTGGCCGGGACCACGGGAGCGCACATAGGCTGGTGCTTTTCCCTATCGTGTGCAAGCACGACCACCACTGATGGATTGCAGGGTGGTCGTAACCATGGAAACGAGCAGTGTATAATGTGGTGGAAAAATGAATCCAGCCAGCAAAGGAAGCAATATGGAGAATCACAATACATTAGTAAGTGCCTTGTATTAACTTTCTCTACATGAGGGTACTTTCACACTTGCGTTAGAGGATTCCGGCAGGCAGTTCCGTTGCCGGCACAGTTTCCGGATCCGTCTAACAAATGCATTGCAATACCGGATCCGTCTCTCCAGTGTCACCCGGAAAACCGGTTCCGGTATTTATTTTTTTCACAGATTTAAAAGGTCTGCGCATGTTCCGTACCGGGATACCGGATTCGTTTTTCCAGAACACTTGGTATCGGATCCGGCATTAATACATTTCAATGGAAATTAATGCCGGATACGGCATTCCGGCAAGTGTTCTGGAATCTTCGCCGGAGAAAATACTGCTGAAAATACCGTAAAGGGAACTGAAGACATCCTGATCCATACTGAATGGAATGCTTTCCATTCAGAATGCATTAGGCCGCATTCACACGTCCGTAGTGTGTTGGGGATCCGCCAAATTGCGATCCGCAACACACCTTGCCTCCAGCCCCATAGAGATGCCTATACTTGTCTGCAATTGCGGGAAAGAATAGGACTTGCTCTATATTGTTGCGGAGCCGCCGGCCGGAAGATCGGCGGCGCGCTCCACATCCATCACGTCCCCATTCAAAATGAATGGGTCCGCACCCGTTCCGCAAACTTGCGGAACAGGTGCGGATGAACATTGTGGACGTGTGAATGGGGCCTTAGGATAAAACTGAAGCAGTTTTTTTCCCGGCATTGAGCCCCTGTGATGGAACTCAATAGCAGAAAACTTTAACGCTAGTGTGAAAGTACCCTAATAAAACCTATTTGCTGAAGCGAGACAACCCCTTTAATTTCCCCAGTGGTAGCGCTGCAGGGAAATGTAATACTTCCCGCCAGATTCCCCCCTAAATTACAGCTTATTGCTTTGGGGGGTCTCTGGAACAACTTATTGTAGGAATAAAAAAAAGAAGCAGCGACTGTCCAAACAGCGAGATACGTAGATCCCACACGTTCTTGTAATGTACAGAAAATCCACGTTTGCCACAACCAGGGGCGTAGCTAATGGCTCATGGGCCCTGGTGCAAGAGTTCAGCTTGGGCCCCCCTTCCCTCAGTGCTTTGTGTGTCTTCTTATGGGGCACAAGGGTCTTTGGGCCCCCTCAGGCTCCTAGGCCCGGTAGCGACTGCTACCTCTGCACCCCCTATAGCTACGCCCATGGCGACAACTCATACTAATATCACAATGTGCTCTGCAATGTAACATTGTCGTAAATTGAAGATTATTTTCTAGTTTGCTGTTCCATTTTCTAGGAATCTACCTCGTGCCATATTCATCTCCATCCCGCTGGTGACGTTTGTCTACACATTCACCAACATCGCTTATTTTACAGCTATGACACCGGAAGAACTGATGTCGTCCAATGCGGTGGCGGTTGTAAGTAGACCCTTAGTCGCCCAGATTTGACCAGTCTGCACATGTTTCATGTATTTTCAGCCTCTTCCCCCTTCTGTTGCTTTAGACTTTTGGTGAAAAGTTACTGGGGTATTTTTCCTGGATCATGCCAGTTTCAGTAGCGCTGTCCACATTCGGAGGGATTAACGGATACCTCTTTACCTCATCAAGGTTGGATGCTGTATGGTTGACATTGTAGAGTTAGCATCTAACATCTTCCTCTTTACAATCAGTAGTCTATAAACCTAACTGCTATTTCTCACGGCCGGAATATGAGCTGTCATTTTCTCCAGCTGGATGACAACCAATATGGCCGCTGTCGCACTAAACTTTTCTGCGTAGACTCCTGACAGGCGTATGGACCTAGTTCTGCAGATTTATCACTGCATCTGGAACTGCTGACGTCATGTATGAGGTCAGAGAGAGTCTGGATAAGGGTCCATTCACACGTCCGTTGTTTAGTTCCGCATCTGATCCCGATTTTTCGGACTAGTCACGGAATAGTTGCGGACAGAATTCGGACCCATTGATTTTCAATGGGTCTATAAAATATGCGGACAGCACAAAGAGAATTTTCTCAGTACATAGTGTCCGTAAAAAAATAAAACATGTCCTATTCTAATCCGAAAATTGCGGTCCGTCCAACTTTAGTGGAATAGGAAAATGTATTCTTCTATCCTTTTTTTTTTTGCGGATCCGCAAAAAACGGATGACAAAAGGAAAGAATTCTTGGAAAGTAGGATCCGCAAAAAACGGTCCTATTTTCGGATTATAGAAAAACAACGGACGTGTGAATGTAGCCTAAGGGTCCATTCACACGTCCGTTTTTTGCGGATCCTATTTTCCAAGAATTCTTTCCGTTTGTCATCCGTTTTTTGCGGATCCGCAAAAAAAAACGGATAGAAGAATACATTTTCCTATTCCAATGAAGTTTTATCCGCAATTTTCGGATTAGAATAGGACATGTTTTATTTTTTGACGGACACTATGTACTGAGAAAATTATGCGGACAGCACACTTTGTGCTGTCCGCATATTTTATAGACCCATTGAAAATCAATGGGTCCGAATTCTGTCCGCAACTATTCCGAAAAATCGGGATCAGATGCGGAACTAAACAACGGACGTGTGAATGGACCCTAATACTGACATTTTATGGCTTCATCCAACACAAAGAATTATGGCGTCCAATGCAGAAATAGAATACAGTCTGTCAAGATCAAATCTTGTTTAAACCCCACTCGAAGGCTTGTTTCTTTGATTTTTATTCAGTGACTGGATTCAGATCTAAAAAGTTAAGCAAGGCTCTGTACACAACACATTTGGAGCCTCTGTTGAGCATATACCCAGGGGTGGATTGGAAACTTAAAGTAGCCCTGAAAAAAAAAAAAAAAAAAAAAGTGGCCCCATATTGTAGGTCCAAATTGACAGAAGGTGGGACAAAACAAGTAGGCAGGGGCAGCAATACTGTAGCATAGCACAAAATACTGCCCCAGCAGAACCAAATACCACAGTGCAGCACAATATACTGCCCCAGCAGAACCAGATACCACAGTGCAGCACAAAATACTGCCCCAGCAGAACCAAATACCACAGTGCAGCACAATATACTGCCCCTGCAGAACCAAATACCACAGTGCAGCACAATATACTGCCTCAGCACAACCAAATACCACAGTGCAGCACAATATACCGCCCCAGCAGAACCAAATACCACAGTGCAGCACAATATACTGCCTCAGCACAACCAAATACCACAGTGCAGCACAAAATACCGCCCTGCAGAACCAAATACCACAATGCAGCACAATATGCTGCCCCAGCAGAACCAAATACCACAGTGCAGCACAATATACTGCCCCAGCAGAACCAAATACCACAGTGCAGCACAATATACTGCCCCAGCAGAACCAAATACCACAGTGCAGCACAATATACTGCCCCAGCAGAACCAAATACCACAGTGCAGCACAATATACTGCCCCAGCAGAACCAAATTCCACAGTGCAGCACAATATACTGCCCCTGCAGAACCAAATACCACAGTGCAGCACAATATACTGCCCCTGCAGAACCAAATACCACAGTGCAGCACAATATACTGCCCCAGCAAAATCAAATACACCCGGGGCAACACAATATACTGCCCCAGCAAAATCAAATACCACAGTGCAGCACAATATACTGCCCCAGAAGAACCAAATACCACAGTGCAGCACAATATACTGCCCCAGAAGAACCAAATACCACAGTGCAGCACAATATACTGCCCCAGCAGGACCAAATACCATAGTGCAGCACAATATACTGCCCCAGCAGAACCAAATACCACAGTGCAGCACAATATACTGCCCCAGAAGAACCAAATACCACAGTGCAGCACAATATACTGCCCCAGCAGGACCAAATACCATAGTGCAGCACAATTTCCTGCCCCAGCAGAACCAAATACCACAGTGCAGCACAATATACCGCCCCAGCACAACAGTATGAAACTATCAACGTCCCAAGGACCGCAATACAGTTGGCCACTGGCCAGGTGCATAAGTGCCTGATGCTTCTACATTAGTTAATGCTGAGATCATCAGATCTTTATGTACCTGGCTGGCGGCCAAGAAGACGACTTTGGTGCCCCTTGAGCATCGGCCCACTGGGAAGTTTCCCTGGAGGGCCAGTCCGCCTTTGAGTATACCCCAGGGAAATGCTCCCAATGTATACACTAGACATATTTATAGGGCTCCATTCACTTGTTCTCTCTTGGGTTGCTATATGTAAGCAGTTTTTTGTGGTCTGGAATAGTTTAGTACACTACTCTATTCCAGAAAAAAAAAAAAAAAACTTTGATACCTTTGTTTGTTTTTTACAATGGAGGCCTGTTACTAATCTATCATACTGTATGCCTACACAGTTCGTCACAGGTCTGTTGGAGGCCCCCTGTAATTGTCTTTACCCTGCACTATGGGGTGGGGGAGTTAACAGAAAAAGAAAAGTGCCATGCAAAAACACCATTAAAAAGCACCAATATACACTGCACAAAGAACACAGTGGAGGTGCATGAGAAAAAAATAAAATAACGCCCCTACAAAAAACACGTTTGTTCTGAATTTGATTCCCATAGACTTTCAAGAAACATCTGGAACTGGTGTTTTCACGCAAAATAAAACAAAACCACAAACATCAGTGAAAAATGAATTGCATCCAGACGTCTTCTGTTTTTCTTGCAAGCCCCAATCATTTCCATGGGGCCAGCGCTGCACGATAAATGCACAATATAAACGTGCTGCGATTTTTCCTGAACGCAGAGATGATCAGTGACATGTAACGCTCATGTAACACAGACCCTCTGAAATGAATGGGTCAGGATATAGTCTGTATGCCGTCCATTCGCAACACGTATTGTATCCGGATGGAAAACTGGCTTATGTGAAAAAGGGCTTGAGCCTCACAGTGGAAGAGTCATAATAATCACAATGCAATGCCGTTAGGAATGTGCGGCGTCTCTAAGGCTACGTTCGCATGACGACATTTGTTGTGCAACAAATAGGGCACAACTTCACTGCGACATTTTGTCGCACGACAATTTTTATAATGGGATTCTATGGTGTCGCATTGCGACATGCTGCGACGCGACAGTCGCAGAAAAACCCATCTTGAATGGATTTTTTACGACTGTCGCGTCGCAGTACGTTGCATGTCGCAATGCGACACCATAGACTCCCATTTTAAAAATTGTAGCACGACAATAGTGCGACAAATGTCGTCGTGTGAACATAGCCTAAAGGCCCGACACATAATGAACCCGTGAAGAAGGACCCGTGGAAGGTCGCATCCTGGGGCAATGTTTGCTGCAACAACTATATCTGCATGGCAGACAATGCAACAGGTCGTGCATCATATCTATTCATAAAGGGCGTAGAAAGAGAAAGCTGCTCACCGCCCGTCTTCATCCAGCATAAATGCACCACAACATAAACCTACAGGGAGCATAACGAGGAAGACCAGAATCTTTAAAGCTTAGTTGGCGCCCTATGAGCCTCATCTATAGCAGAGCGATTTGCGCCATTTTTCCTGTGCAACATTTCCACTAATCTCCCTGTTTTAATATAGCGCTCTAACCTGATGAATTTTATGATCTTTCCTAATAATTTAACCTGCAAATTATTTTACCATATTTTCTGTTACCATGGTAACAGAAAGCAATCAAGACTTTACCAATGAACTGATTTACTCAAAATGTTACTTTTTGTTTAAAATTAATGTCCACTGTTTAACCCGTTTTTTTAATTAACATTGGGGCCCATTTACACGACCGTACGGCCGTTGTCCCCGTCTTGCGGACCACAGAACACGGGCACTGGCCGCGTGAACTCCGCATCACGGATGCAGACCCATTGACTTCAATGGTATGATATGTCCCATTTTTTGCGGTGCGGAGGCATGGATCGGAAGCCCACAGAAACAATCAGAAGCCCTTCTGTGGGCTTTCGGGTCTGTGCCTCCGCACCGCAAAAGATAGGATATGTCCTATCTTGCAGATCGCAGACCCATTCAAGTCAATAGGTCCACATCCGCAGCATGGGGAGCACACGGCCTTCTAGGACCTTATAGGGAACCTTCCATCTCCTTTTGCTGCCCTCACTGGCTGCATCAAATTGTAGGACAGACATGCTGATTTCAGTAATCTGTAACTTATGTGCTAGTATGAGGTGATTACAGTGTATTTAGAGTTTTGGCAGGGCACGCCAAGAAGAGTGATCGGCGGCCGGAAAACAGTCCGACTTCAGTTACAGTCACAAAACCTTACTGTTTTGCGGTTCCGCAAAACACGGATACCTGCCCGAGTGCATTCTGTAATTTGCAGACCGCACATGGCCACTGCTATCATAAAAAATGCCTATTCTTGTCCGCAATTGAGGACAAGAATAGTACACATTTTTTTTATTTCCTTTTTTTGCAGGGCTGCGGAAAAGAACTGGATGGGCCCGCACCCGTTCCACGAAATTCCACAAAACTCATGAAATCCTTATCCCCCTGCCCACTGGTTGCCAACTGGCAGTTTTATCCTTTGTTTAATCCCTAGGAGGAAACTGCCAATCGCCCCTGGGTGGGCGGGGAGAGCGTGAGCTCATGAATAAACTAGACTCTTCCCTGGCAGCATGTGACTCTTCTCGGCACAGTATTAAAACTATAAGTGCTGATGAACGTCCGGATATTGGGGGTTATTTATCAAAGGACTTGCGACTGTTTTAGACTTAAAAAGTCGTACGTCCCCTTTTTTGTCGCACAGCCGTTTTTACGTTGTGTCTGCCATTTGGGTGTGACAGGGGTGGTGGCGTGACAGGGCTGTGCAAAGTTACTAACATTTGCGCCTGGAAACTGTTAGCTAAAAACTACATCAGCTGGGGCTGGCATAGTTTTTAACCCAGATGCATGGATTTCCACAGATGCGCCTACTTTATGATGAGTTACGGTACACCCCTCGTTATAAATTAAATGGATCTTACGGCAGAGCAGAGGGGGGAACTAAGACAGTCGCAAAAGGCCAGTCTTCGTAAGGGCTCATGCACATGAACTTTTTCCGGCCGGGCCCGTGCTGCGGACTGCAAATTGTGGTCGGCAATGCAGGGCATAGACCGTAGGGCCGCCGCATGCGGATTACGGACCCATTTCCTTGAAAGGGGTCCATGATCTGCATCCGACGGTCCTCACCGCAAAAATGTAGTGCATGCACTACTTTTTTTTTTGCAGGGCGGAGGCACAGACCGAAACCCCACGGAAGCACTCCGTAGGGCTTCTGTGCCTCTGTTCCACACACCAACCTTCCAGATTGGGGCGAATGGGTCCACATTCGTGATGCAGGGTGCAAACAGTTGATGCCCATGTATTGTAGACCGCAATATGGACACGGCCAGGCAACGGCCATGAGCCTAAACGTGTCTATGAGTATTTTATGCTGCTTTTCATGATGGCAGCATAAGGATGTGACAGGTTCCCTTTAATAAGGCATGGCTTTTAGGGTACATCCACATGGTGAAAATTTTGCGGAATAATTCATAGCTAAATGCTGCAGATTTTCCACTGCTAAGAATAATATCCGTGGTGGAAATCCACATGAATTGACACGCCGCAGATTATAAAATCTGCACCACAGGTCCATTTATGTGTGGACTTCAATGTACGGTATATTATTTTTTCCACAGTGTGAGGAGGAGGTTTAGTAAAACCTTATCCACTTTGCTGCTATAATACAAGATGGATTTTTCTGCAGGTAAATCCACAATGAAAAGTCTGCAGCCTGCCATATGTAAAGTAATCTAACGGGGGAGATTCACTGTAAGATTCAAAAACTACTCAGATGCTATAGGAAGAAATAACGCAGCTCTCGACCTTGTTCTTTCCATAGGCTTTGCTTCTCTGGGGCTCGAGAAGGCCACTTGCCCAGCTTACTGGCCATGATCCATTTTAAATACTGTACCCCGGTACCTGCCCTGCTGGTTTGTGTAAGTACAATCGCTGTTCATGGCATTGCATCTTTATAAAGTTTTTGTTGTTCCAACATTTAGACGCTATGAAAACATATAAATACATTATATTGTTGTAATGTACAAAAAAAATAAAAAATACATTTACTGTGTGACCCCCGGGCTAGTATTTACACACATATCAATAAGCGCTCATACACAGTGTCCGTTCCGTTTTTTTGGTTTTTTTTGCAGACATTCACTTCAACGGGTTCGTAAAAAAAAACTTAAGTTACTCCGTGCGCATTCTGTGTTTGTATGTCCGTTCCCCAAAACAGTAGAACATGTCCTATTATTGTCCGCATTACGGACAAGGACAGGACTGTTCTATTAGGGGCCGGCTGTTCTGTTCCGCAAAATACGGAATG
This sequence comes from Bufotes viridis, assembly GCA_033119425.1. NCBI lineage: Eukaryota > Metazoa > Chordata > Amphibia > Anura > Bufonidae > Bufotes > Bufotes viridis. The sequence goes on along the minus strand of CM065598.1, from coordinate 96,128,192 downwards.
CACAAGGACATCATTTATATTTTTTGCGGATCTGTTTTTGTGGACCGCAAAATACATACGGCCGTGTGCATGAGCCCTAAGGACTCCCTCGTACAACTGTATCCGTTTTTTTCCGGTCTGCAAATCGTGGTTGGCTGCCGCGGCAAAGTGCTGACACAAATTTTTTTTTTTTTGCTCCTGCAGAAATGTCCTATCTTTGTTCGCAAAACAAGAATAGGACGTTCTATCTTTTTTTGCGGGGCCACCGAACGGATTTGGGTGTTTTCTGACCCCACTGAGATGAATGGGTACGCATCCAATCTGCAAAAAAAGACGCGTATTGGATGCGGACCAAAACTACGGCCATGTGCACGAGCCCTCATTCGTGAAGTGCTTGACCAAGTCGGCAAAAGACAGACAGGTGAAGCAAATACGCCAAACTGAAAACCTAAAGGGGTGAACTTGATAAACGTGCCCCTTGTGTTTTTCCAACAGTTTTGATATCACTTCTCTATACGGAAAAAAAACAAAAAGCATGGTGCGCACCAAAATTTGCAACTTTTTCTAGTAGCATTAAGGCATTAATAAGTCTCCCCCACTGTGTGCAAATAAAAAAAAAAAGACACCAGAAAAAAATGCAGCAAGAAAAGGAAATGCAAGCACGTATCCCGGTGTTTTTAACAGAACCAAACACACATGTATAAGGACCTTTACGGCGTTCTCGTACCAATGTATGAGGGGCGGGGGGTACATACTTTCCTATATAAAGATGCAAGGAATGTAAAAAAATAAAAAGAAATAAAAAAACATTCACCTGCACAAAAATGTCTCAAAAACGGCTACAAAAAGTGCTTCAAAAGTCGGGGCCAAAAAACATGACAAAAAGTGTAGCAGCCCCCCACCCAAGTCAGTTTGCACCACAATGGCGCCCACATATACCTCCAGCTGCAGCGCTCACCTCCATGACACAGCCTTCCTCCACGTTATCGCCTCCTCAGTAATGTCTCCCCACACTGCAGTCTGCTGTGTCTTCCCTCAGACTGTGCTATGGCCGCAGCTCCTGCCAGACCTCTGTGAGGTAATGAGAGGAGCTCTCCACCTGTGCTGCTGACTGGAAACACCTGTTCTTCCAGGCCTCCACTGTACAAACAGGAGCCAGAGCAGTTGCCCATAGCAACCAATCAGATCACTGCTTTCATCGCCCAAGCTCAGGTTTGGAAATGTAAACTGAACTCTGATTGGTTGCTATGGGCAACTGCCCCTCTTTCTGTTTACTATGGAGGATAGATAGATAGATAGATAGATAGATAGATAGATAGATAGATACTGCATAATATGTGCATATCTATACACTTTAATAGTTTTTTTACACAATAGAGCAAAAATTATCTGAATATAAATATTTCTAAAAATCCCAATTGCATCAAATAATTAAATAATATACAAGGCGAGCTGTAATATACAGAGAGGAGCCAGACACTTTCCTACAGAGAGGAAGAAGGACACTTACCCTAAGTTCACACCTGAGCGTTTCTGAGACGCGCGCGTTTTTGGCAATAGTAAACGCACGTTTTACGCGCGTTTGTGTGATTGACTGCAGTGCTGTCCAATGACCAAATATTCCTGTCTATATGAAGTTTGGCCAATCAGAGTGCATTATGCAAAAATTGTGCCTAGCACCTGGGGTTTGACCTTTCCAGCATGTTGCAAATTCATAAACGCGCGTTTTCAGTGTCAAAAACGCGCAAAATACAAGCGTTGCGCGTTCCCATTGAAGTCTATGGGCCAAAACGCGCGACAAACGCCCCCAAAAAAGCTCAAGTACTTGTTTATGCGTCGGGCGTTTTTCAGCGCGTTCGAACGCGCTGTAAAACGTGAAAATGTGAACCAGTCCCATAGGGAAGCATTGGTTTGCATCGGTTATGCGTTTTACAGCGTGTTTGAACGCGCTGTAAAACGCTCAAGTGTGAACTGAGGGTTAGGCCCCTTTCACACGGGCGTCATGTTTGACGCCCGGATAAGAGGCTGGTGCGTTGCGGGAGTGCAAAGCGTTTTAATGCGTTTTGCACGCGCATGCAAAAAATTGGCATGTTTGGTACCCAGACCCGAAGCCGGACTTCATAACTGAAGTCCGGCTTCGGGTTGAGTATTCTGTATATTTTATTATTTTTGTCTTGTGAAGGGTCTGTTTGTGGTCCTTGTGTCTGTTTTTTGCCTTCCATGTGTCATCTGTTTACCACGTTTGCCAAAGGAATTCCAGAATGTCTCGGTAAACACCAGTGACAAAACACGGATCCCGTCCATGTCCTGTCATGGTTTCACCGCTTCAATGCGTGTTTGGTCTGCAACATGGACCAAGGTAGCGCATGTTTCCATGGTCTCCCCACTGACTCATGTGAATAAGCACATTAAAATTAGCGTGCGCTGTCCATAGAGAACACCGACAGCACACGTCTGTGAGTGACTGACATAAGAATAAGACCTTAGTAAACACGCCTATACCTAGAAAAAGCCCGTGAAAAAATAGAGGCCCACACTATTCAAGTTTTCGGGGGGGGCGGGGGGGGTTTGCATCACTTTCAACTTTTTGTTAATATATGCCAAATTTGTGACTTTTCTCCTCACTCAACAAAAGTGATGAGAAGAGCAATATCCTGGGAGATGTAGTTTAAATCGAATTGATTAAAGGGATAACTATCATCCTAAAGGGGTTGTCAATTTACAGAGACTTATCCCCTAGGTACAGAGGAGGGCAACCTGCGGCACTCCAGCTGTTGTGAAACTACAATTCCCAGCTTGTTCCATTTATTTCTATGAGAGTTCTGAGAAGAACAGGGCAAGTATGCCTGCTGGGAGTTGTTTCCAAGATAAGGAGACCCTCAGCTCCCCAGATGACGGAAAAGACAGAAAGAGAATCCATAGGCAGCTAGTAGAGCATCGCAGCTCTGTACACAAAAAAGGATTTTTTTTAGCTCAAAATAAGTATAATGCAACAGTAAAAAAAATTGCCCCCAAAGGTGTACATAGCCTTTACGTAATTGGCAGGGGCCCCAGCGATGTGTCTCTGTAATGGGATAACCCCAGACTTTTGACATGTCACTTTGACAAATTTTGATCAGAGGTGGTTCGGGGACAGAGACCCTCTGTGACTGCTAAACCGAAAGAGCAGGAGGGCTCTATGGATTTGTAGAATGTCTATAGAAAGCCTCTGAGGAGAAGCGATTGCGGACCAGGGGCCCAGTGCTCCGCTAAAACCCGCATTCATATACTGCATTTAAAAATCTTGAACATTAAGGACACTGCAGTGAGCCCCATGGGGACATTACTCATAATCCCTGATCTTTGTTTTCCCAGTGCGGAACGACAATTATCATCATGCTGGTTGGCGATACATACACCCTGATAAACTACGTGTCTTTTATTAACTACCTCTGCTATGGAGTAACAATTATAGGGCTAATTGTTCTTCGCTTCAAGAAACCCAAAATGTTCCGACCGATTAAGGTAAGAGCAGCGCAATGTGGCCTGCCACAAAAAACGTGAAACATGCGGTATTAAAACAAGGCTTATATCTGATGGATGCCAGTGTATGGTATACAGTATCCATTAGTCTGATCACTCGAACCAACAGCATCATAGTTCCTTATGAGGAATCATGCACACGAACTTCATTTCAATGGGTTCGCAAAAAAAAACGGAAGTTACTACGTGTGCATTCCATTTCCGTATGTTCGTATGTCCGTTCCGCAAAAAAATAAACATGACCTATTATTGTCCGCATTACGGACAAGGATAGGACTGTTCTATTATGGCCAAGCTGTTCCGTTCCGCAAAATGCGGAATGCACGCGGACATCATCAGTATTTTTTGTGGACCCGTGTTTTGCGGACCGCAAAATACATACGGTCGTGTGCATGAGCCCTGATGCTGTTAGTTCATGTTATGCGAAAAAAACTCCAGCTCACCAAAATCCAAGCGATTCTTTATTGAAGTTCATAAAAAATTCCAAAACCGGTGTCGTATGTCTGTCCCTATGTTTTGGAATTTTTTATGAACTTCAATAAAGAATCGCTTGGATTTTGGTGAGCTGGAGTTTTTTTCGCATTACTTCGATGTGTCCACCAGAGGACCTTTCCGTGCTCCCACTCAGCGGTCATCAGGGGTGAGCTGCCTTTGCTTTGCTGCAAATTACCTTTCTACCTATGTTAGTTCATGTTATATGACCCGTGGCTAATAGTATGCTTTTGTGAAATTGACCTGTGTGGAAAAATGTGAAAAAAAATCCTCATATATGTACATGGTATGTATGTATTACACACAGATTTTTGTGCAGGAAAATCCACAGTGTAATATAGTACCAGCTAAGGTGATGAGAGTGGTGATGGTGGCGAGGATAGGAGTAGTAGTAGTCACGGTGCAGCCCGCATTCTGGTGCTCCCTGGGCTATGCAGTGATGGCAAGGGCGCACTCTTTCTTCCCCTTGAGGTGGGGTGCCCTTTGTACTTGTGAGTTTTGGGGCACAAGGCAGGGCTCCCTTGAGATACCTACAAAAAGAGCAATGGTGTGACTGTGCAGGTAGGCAATTCAAGGCAATAATGAGACCAGTTTTGGGGGAACAAGTCCAATGTACTTTACTGAGGCACTTTGGACAGATGACACACACAGGCACTTGTAAAAATAAGTTCAGTCTTTCCAGGTTACATCCACAGATTTCCCAAGGCTGTATATGGGGATATAGAACCTATCTGAGTCTCTTCCCAGTTAATCCAAGCAAACTTCACAATTTGGGTGCAAAGTCTTTCTCACAATAAATTCTCATTGTCAATATGGCACTAAATTGCCCAACTGTGGGGTGTAGTCTTTTAACAGATGCCCAATCTGTCTCAATAGTATGGGAGGGTACCTGAAGCTTATCCCCAACCAAATGCAATAAAGTCCAAACCCTAACATACATGCGTTTCCTACATTTTTTTTTCATGCACTGTCCCTTTTGTGATGGCCCTCAACCTTCTGTAAAGTTCAAAACTTCCTTCTCTCAGAGGCTGGGTGATCACTTTTATAGCTGCTTTTGGGTTGCAGGGTTGAGGCATCTCTTTTGTCTGTTTCTTTCAGGCACCATGCTGCACAAATTTGCTGCCTACACATTGGCTGCTGCCTGCACACTCCAGCTACAGTTCCTAGCCCATAAGGGGAGGGACCAGCCCACACTCAGCAACTGTCCCTTTTGTAATGGCCCTCAACCTTCTGTAAAGTTCAAAACTTCCTTCTCTCAGAGGCTGGGTGATCACTTTTATAGTTGCTCTTGGCTTGCAGGGTTGAGGCATCCCTTTTGTCTGTTTCTTTCAGGCACCATGCTGCACACCTTTGCTGCCTACACCTTGGCTGCTGCCTGCACACTCCAGCTACAGTTCCTAGCCCATAAGGGGAGGGACCAGCCCACACTCAGCAACTGTCCCATTTGTAATGGCCCTCAACCTTCTGTAAAGTTCAAAACTTCCTTCTCTCAGAGGCTGGATGATCACTTTTATAGCTGCTCTTGGCTTGCAGGGTTGAGGTATCCCTTTTGGCTATTTCTTTCAGGCACCATGCAGCCATGTTGCACACTTTTGCTGTCTACACCTTGGCTGCTGACTGCACACTCCAGCTACAGTTCCTAGCCCAAAAGGGGAGGGACTAGCCCACACCCAGCAACTGTCTCTAAAAGGCCAGGAAATGAACTCCCTACTCTTCATACACATACTTTGGTATACAAAAATGCATAAGGTACAATTTAACCGACTTAGGGAGAGTTCACATCAGTGTTATTTTTCCATTCTTCTGATCCGTCAGAAGAACAGAAAAATAAAGGGAAAAAAACGATCCTGTGCATCAGTTATGCACATTTGGCATCCGTTTGAGCCATTTCCATTAGTGATACGTTTTTGTTTTTTTTATGGAAAAAAAGGACTGCATGCAGTACTGTTTATCCATCTAAAAAAAAAAACGGATCTCTAATGGAAATGGATCAAATAGATGCCAAATGTTGTACTGACATGTCACTGCTGGAGCTGAAAGTGCAAAGACCAGCGGGGAACTAGGGGAGCATCAGCAGAGGATTGATAAGGCATTACTTTTTTAGTTTTTTTACACCATTGCAGTATGAGAAATGGTAGTCCTGCAGGACACCTACAGGGAAACAGGATTGTACACATACAAATTTGCATAGTCTGTTTCGTCCATCTTTTGATATGCTGATATGCATGGTATGCTGCAGGCGATGTCGCTTGGCTGTCACTGGAAAATGAGAATATATTTTATTAATTTTTATACTTATTTATAGCTCTCACATATTATGCAGATCTGCTCCGACAGTAAAATAGCACACTCAGTATTCCAACAACGGAAATGCACTCGTTCTGCAATCTCTTCTAACAGACATTTTCATATTAAAGGGGAACGCCAATAAATATACGGGCACATAGTGAAGGCCTTTTTACATGGGCCAATGATCGGAATATTCCTAAGAATAATCGTTCCCTGAATCTTCCTAATAATAATCGCTCTCCGCTCACTTCAGGGGTCTTGTTCTGGAGATGGATGTGTGTCCCAAAGGTGGGACCCTCACCTATCTGACATTGGTGGCATCAATATGCCGCCAATGTCTAAGATGAGACAACCCCATATGGCAGTGTAGTTTATACAGATTTTTGGGCAGAATTAACTGCGTTTTCACACCAAATCCTTCCATAAATCTATGTGTGTTAGGCCGTTAGGCCTCATTCACACATACGTGGATTTTAACGGACCACAGTCCGTGAAAACCCGGCCTGCCGTCCTGCTGAGTGCACGAGCGCACTTAGTTGCTATGACGCTGTGCGCTTGTGCATTCAGCAGGACAGGTTTTCACGGACTGTGGTCCGTGAAAATCCACGTACCGTATGTCTGAATGAGGCCTTACTTGCGGATTTTGATGCAGATTCTCCCTAGATGCAAACAGTGAAATCTATTGTGGAAATCTCCATACACAATTGATATGCATAAGATTTTAAAACCCACTGAAGGTCAATTTCCACACAGGGTAGATGACATTTTGCCAATCTTATCTACATAGCTGGTACTGTATTATGCTGCGGATTTTCCATGTGAACATCTGCACCTTATACAAACTATGTGCATATGTCCTGAGGGTTTCTACCACACCAGTGTATGAACCACATTTTTGTGGCCAGGATATCTTCTATATCCGACCACGTACAGTGTCAGAACATAGTGTGCGCACTATGACCTGTCCCTGCACGCAGTCAGATGCAGCGAGGGCCCAGAGAAGACAAGGGAGCGCAACTTCTGCAGAGACCCCCGGACCTGGAGAGGAGCGGCGGAGCAGGACAGGTAAGTGAAGTTATTTATTTTAAATGTCTGATGTGAGGTCTGATTGGGGGTCTGACATGAAGGTCTGATCTGAGGTCTGATCATGGGCGTAGGAAGCCCCAAAAATCTGGGGGGGACAGCACTTATGGGGCCCCTGTGTCCCCGCCCACCATCAAGCCACACCCACATATCTTTCCGCCCCCCAAGTGCCAAAAATCTCCCCCCCCCCCCCTTATAGGCCAGTGGGTCCGGTTTAAAAAAAAAAAAAAACACACACACACAAAACAAGACACTTATACTTACCTCCATACGTCACAGCGATGCGATGCAGGCCTCTTCCGGCCTGTGTCCCGCGCTGTACGGCTCACAGATGGTGCGATGACGTCATCGCGCCGCCTGTACCAACATCTGATAGGCTGCAGGCCTAGTGCCGGCAGCCTATCAGAGGAGCAGGGAAGGGAGACGCCTCTCCCTCTCCTGCTCCGCAGCACAGCCATCTGTATCGCTCTCCTGAGGACGGCGATACAGATGACTATGGAGATGAACGTTTCCACAATGGAAGCGTTCATTTCCCTGTGCCTCGCCACCGCCGCACACATTGCGCTGCCGCTGGAGGGGATTTTTGCATACCTGTCCCCTCCGCATTATTTCCTGGGGGGGGATCTGACCCCCCGTGCCCCCCGCATGCTACGCCCGTGGGTCTGATGGGGTTCTGGAATGGAGGTCAGGTGGAAGTCTGATCTGAAGTCTGATTGGGGTCTGATGTGAGGTCCTGATATGGGTGTCTGATGTGAGGTCCTGATATGGGGGTCTGATCTGAGGTCTGATGGGGTTCTGGAATGGAGGTCAGGTGGAAGTCTGATCTGAAGTCTGATTGGGGTCTGATGTGAGGTCCTGATATGGGCGTCTGATGTGAGGTCCTGATATGGGGGTCTGATCTGAGGTCTGATGGGGTTCTGGAATGGAGGTCAGGTGGAAGTCTGATCTGAAGTCTGATTGGGGTCTGATGTGAGGTCCTGATATGGGTGTCTGATGTGAGGTCCTGATATGGGGGTCTGATCTGAGGTCTGATGGGGTTCTGGAATGGAGGTCAGGTGGAAGTCTGATCTGAAGTCTGATTGGGGTCTGATGTGAGGTCCTGATATGGGCGTCTGATGTGAGGTCCTGATATGGGGGTCTGATCTGAGGTCTGATGGGGTTCTGGAATGGAGGTCAGGTGGAAGTCTGATCTGAAGTCTGATTGGGGTCTGATGTGAGGTCCTGATATGGAGGTCTGAACGGAGTTCCTAATCCTGATCTGAGGATCGGACATGAGGTCTGATAAAAAATATATTTTTTTTATTTTCCTCCTCTAAAACCTGGGCTGCATCTTATCATCAGTTGTGTTTTATAAAGCGAAAAATACAGGTAGATTAAAAAAAATGCCATAGACGCAAAAAAATGTCTAATTAACAAAACACCAGTGGCAAAAAAAACACAAAAACACTTGTGTGTCCCGTGTTTCATAGCTAACATCTGGAGCTGACATTTTTAGTGCACCTTCACACTCTGCAGTTTTTGTTGGAGAATTTTCAGAGTGAAAATCAATTCCATTCATTTGAATGGGGATGAAAAGCACATGGATGTTATTCTACAAGTCCCATTCAAGTGAATGGAACTGGTATTTAGTCATGGAAAATTCTGCAAAAACAATATGCAGCATGTGAAGGTGCCCTTACTACAAAAAAAAAAAAAAGTTGCAAGAAAAGCCACTAAAACCAAAAACTTAAAAAAAAAACAATGTGTGAACCGACCCTATGTGCCAAGAAATGTAATAAATCCTTTTCTGTTTTATTTCAGGTGAATCTGCTGATTCCAATCACCTATCTATGTTTTTGGGCGTTCCTACTCATATTCAGCTTCTATTCTGAACCAGTAGTGTGTGGTGTTGGACTCATAATTATTTTAACGGGTGTGCCAGTCTTTTTCCTGGCGGTTTACTGGAAGAATAAACCAAAGTGTATAGATAGATTTATTGGTAAGTCATTTATTGTACTGTTCTCTATCAGATGTAGGAGAATATCTTCACACATGGGGGATGAGGAATGGTTTTCGTGTCAAAAATGTGGCTAAAAACACCTAAATACAGTATGATCAGTTTCCACCTCAACCCTTGGCGGCCGCATTCGGCACCCTGAGGCCCATTGCATGTACATTTTTTGCTGTAGATTTAAAACACGCAACACGGGTCACTTTATGCTGCAGATTTTTTTCAAAGCATGTGGATGAGATTGCCACATACAAATCCACAGCATATCCATCCCATGTGGACATACCCTAGTAATGAGGCCACACACAAAGAGCAACCTTTTTGGTCCTTTTCTCCTTTTTCCAACCTCCACCAACTGAGGCAAAGGACTCTCTATATTGTGATTGGTGAAGGTCCCAGCAGTTGAATCCCAAAAATGGATATGCCATAGATGGAAAAATGCTTTTGAGCCCAGGGGAAAGACAGACCACATATCAGGTTGGCCCATGGTTCTGAGGGCCTAAGCAAGGCTTCCCTTCAAAGCAAGTAGACGAGAAGAAAAATGAGATTGGTGGTGGTCAGTAGATAGAGATGGGGTCATTTAAGAGGGTCTTTATGAACTGAAGTGTGTGTCAGCAAGAGCATAACAAGTAGGGTATTTGTAGCTATGAGGCTCATATCTGAACACCTCTAACTTCTAGAATCGCTTCTATGTTGACCAGCTCACGACCCCTCTTGAAGGAAGGGCTCCATTTTGAATTCCTTAGGCAGTCAGAACCACAACAATAGGTCTTGTTTTACCTCCACAATAACACAACTTACCCCTTCCTTTCAGAAAAGATGACATACTGCGGACAGAAAGTTTGCTACGTTGTGTACCCTCAACCAGACCTTCCAGAAGAAGACATGGTCCACTGCAACGATGCCCTGGTGTCCGACAACGAAAAGTCCCTAAAAATGCAATGAGCTGCTTTCCAAGTCCAAGCTTTCCTGCATTTTGTTTACAAGCAAATATGTGGAGAAAATGTACTTGAAAATCTAGCAATATAGGGAAATATGGAATGGAAGGCGTAAGGACGGGCGAGTCATTCCAGCAAATGCAACATCCCAGTGACCTACGGCTCTGACAGGCGGCTAAGGCAAGGAACTGGATGTCTTTTTGATAAATGTTCATTAATCCCTTCCTAGTCTGGGGCAAAACCACAAGAGACCACCACTGGCACTGCTCTCCTCCGGTCAAAGTGAGCCACTGTATATTCTAACTGAGAGAACTTTTTGGCCTTCTATCTTGTAAAAATTGAACTGGTCTTTTTTTTCCTCAATTAAAGCATAATTTTCAACCACCTGCGGCATACCATGTGCAGCTCATTGTAGTTGACAACTTCTTCATGACTTCACTTGGCACCAAGATGATTTTCTAGATAAAGATCATGTGAAGATGAAACATTGTACCTTGTAAATGTTTGATGATCACACACTGAGTGTAGAAAGCAACACTGTGGGGGAGATTAACTAATCAAAATGCTCCAGAAATCTGGCGTACATGCCTTGAATCACATTTTTTTCACTTTTTTTGTTTTGGCTCATCGAACAAGGTCTTAGGCTTTTTGGAAAATTTATCATCAACCATCAGCCACTGTCAAAAATGTGGCTCATCTTTAGCCTACATGCACACGGCAGTGGTTTTTTGCGGCCTCCGTTCCGTTTTTTTTTGCGGATCCGATGGTTTCCCATTCATTTCTATGGATCCGTTAAAAATGCGGATGCCTCTTCCGTTGCCTGTCCGCAAAAAAAATATGGCATGTCCTATTCTTGTCTGCAAAAAATGGTTTGCGGACCCATAGAAGTCAATGGGTCTGCAAAAAATGCGGATGACCAACGAAAGCCATCCGTTTGTCATCCGCATCCGTTTTTTTTTGCGGATGGTTGCTTGGAAACCTGGGCACTTGTACAGGTACTTTTAGAATCTGGTTCAAGCCTTCCTTTTTTTTTTGCGGATCCGCAAAAAAAACGGAAGACACACGGAAACACAACCTACAAAATTTGCGTACACATGGAACGGATGTGAAAAAAAAGGAAGACGGATACGTGTTTTGCGGACAGCAAAAAACAACCGTCGTGTGCATGTAGCCTTAGACTGTCTAGCTTAGAAATATTAGCCCATGATTAGGGTAAAAAAACTCAGACATGTTATAATACATGGCAACCTCTTTCTAACAAAGCTATAACCAACCCCGTACCTCCCATGGATCCAGAGATCTCCCCAATCATTGCTTCAATGGTTAGATTTATTTCAAGTCGGCAGCTCAGAGGGCATGTCCTTTCTCAGTGTCCTGCCTGCTGGAGCTGGCGGCAGTTGAAGGATAGATCTGAGCATGTGCGTCCACCTTAGTGAAGTGGACAGAGAGATTAGAAAAGGAACAAACAGCAGGTGGTGCTATATACAGATAGATTTCATTAAATATCTCAATGGCGGCACAACATTTTTGAATTACGTACAATTACAACAGTATTCAGATCCAGGTGCTGGTTTTAAAACCGTAAAATAGTTTTTGTGCGACAACCCCTTTAAGTTTACACGGTCTAAAACCCATTATTTTATATGGTATGAATGCCATGTAATACCTTTTTTCTAGTCTTCAATTCATTCTTCCCTCCCATTATAGGTTGATCGTTGTCAAGAGGTTACGGTTACCGCTGCAATTCAGTGGTGGCCGCATTTGCACACTGCAGGAAACAGGATCGTGCGAGTGCGCATAGTCATGCATGCACATAGTCATGCATGCACAGTAGCTCAAAACTAGTATCTCCGCTTGCAGTTTGTGCAGAGCAGCTCCAGGCACAGTAGCCTTAGAGCTATTCCACACAGCAAGGGCAGAATCTACCAGCTCAGGGACAGAAGTATTACAGGTCTAGGGCTTGCTCAATAGCCCTAAACCTGTAATGTACATTGTCGTGCCAGCCGCCATCTTATGTAGTGTTTGGTACTCGGACAGGGGAAAGGGGGATCAGGGAGAGGGTGGGTCGCGCAATAAGCGCTATTTCAACTTTGAGGCATGACATGCATAGGACAGAGGAGGCTGTTCATCAGGTACAAAGGTAGGAGAGGATAGCAGAACAAGTAATAGATCGTGGCAATCGCCATTACCATAGTTAGGTGGTTGTCGGGACCGGGAAAAGGTCATCAGCGCCAAAGCTGCTAATGAACATCTTTCACAGCAGCCTCGGGAGCGCATGTGCAAAGGCAAGAGGGAGGATTACATCATCCTGGCGTTGCTAATTGTTATTGGGTCCTCATTTAGAGGATGGGTTATCCCCTTTTCTAAATCCTTCTCTAGTGTGAATGGACGTAAATAAGAAACTTATCCTAATCCTAAATGCAAATTTAGGGGGTGATGTATGAACTTCACTGTGCCAGAAAAGTGGAGAGTTTGCCTATTTTGTCAGTGGACTTGGCATGTGCGACAAATTTATAATGTGTTTGCAACACGCCAGGCAGTTTACATATACTAAGGGGTGGATAGATATTTTTTTGGGTGGGGCTGCATTTTTAGCCAGATTTAGGGCAGGAATGGGCAAAGTGCGGCTCTCCAGCTGATGTAAAACTACAATTCCCACCATGCCTTGCTGTAGGCTATTAGCTGTAAGCAGTCTTTGCATGCATTGCTGGGAGTTGTAGTTTTGCAACAGCTAGAGAGACGCAGTTTGCTCATCCCTGGGCTAGGGCTACACAACGACAATAAGTTGCGCGACACATAGGGCACAACTTCACTGCAACATGTGTCGCGTGACAATTTTTATAATGATAGTCTATGGTGTCGCACTGCGACATGCTGCGGCTGCAACAGTTGCAGAAAAATCCATATTGGATGGATTTTTTGCTACTGTCGTGTCGCAGTCGCAGCACGACACCATAGACTATCCTTATAAAAATTGTTGGGCGACATTGGTGCGACAAAATGTCGCGCGACAAATATCGTCGTGTAGCCCTAGCCTTATTTTTGCGATTTATTGCAAAAAGTCACATAAAAGTTGCTAGTGCGCTCCAGTTTTTTGTGGTAGTTTTTCATGCAGTCTTTTCAGTAGATTCAGTAGAAAGGGGAAATATATAGGAAGCACTTACTCTTCTCCTTGCTGCTGGATCCACTTGCAGCATTAGCCAGAAAAACTGCATCAAAAACTGCCAGACATTAATTTTTTGGGTATTTTTTTTTTTTTTTTTATCTTCTATCCTCCTGATACAGACACTGGTAATAATAACTGTTGAGAAAGTATGAGGTAGGACAAAATATTTTATTTTCTTAAAATTGGTCTACATGGTCATAGAAACACGTTACATGAATCATCACATGTAAACAGTAATGACGTTCATATTCTGCAGGTCATTTATAAAAGAAAAAATTTCAATGCAAAAAATGTGGGGGGGGGTAGTTTAGAAATTGATCAGGAAATGTAACTATTGGTGTCACTTATAACAAATATACGAGACGTAATGGCACCTGATGGGTTGTACTATGCCTTAGTAAAAATCAGCAGAGCACCTCATAGAGGATCTGTCATGTCCTCCGACAACAGCAGTCCCCTTTACCTGGTTGTAGCCGCTGCTCCACAGTTTCTGTTTTTTGTTTCCTACCTTGGGGGTGATTTATTAAGGGACTAGTGACTATTTTAGTCCTTTTCTAAACAGCCGTGTTACAATAGTTAGTCGCGCGGGGGTTTTACACCTTGTATGGCAGTTGGGCAGGGGTATGTCGGCGTCGGGACACCAGCTCTGGCAGATTTACTAACATTTACACCTGGAAACAGACGCAAGTGTTGGGAAAAAAGTTTTTCTCTCCAGACGAATGGGCTGTTTTATCATAATCACACCTCATCATAAATTAGCTGAATCTTACAACAGCGCAGGGGTAACTCTAAAACTGGCATAAAAAGTTGGTCTTAGTCACCCCCTTGTTCCCGGACAATCGCTGCTGGTAGATTCAGTTCCTATTGAGGACAATTTAAAAAAAAATAAAAGCCCACTTCGGAATCTGCATGGGGCAATAACTAATCTTTTACTCTCACATTATACTCTCCCTTGTTGTTTGCTTAAAATCAGAGTATAGAATTTTTTAACAAAAGTCTCCAGGAACGGAGCCAGGGCCCTTGGGAAAAAAATATACTTACCAACTCTGTAGGTGCTTGATTTAAGGTACGCAAGCCAAACCCACTGGGATCGCCCACTTTTGGATGGATATATAAGCCCCAACTATTTTGGCTCAGGACAGGCTGAAAATTAGGCTACATGCACATAAACTTAAGTGTTTTGCAGTCCGCAAATTGCAGATCCGCAAAAAAAACACCAATGACGTCTGTATGGCATCCGTTTTTTTTTGCAGATCCATTGTAATAATGCCTATCCTTGTCTGCAAAACGGACAAGAATAGGACATGCTCTATTTTTTTTGTGGGGCTACGGAACGGACATACGGATGCGGATAGTACACAGTATGCTGTCAGCATTTTTTGCCGACCCACTGAAATGAATGGGTCCGCATCCTATTCGCAAAAAAACGGAAGCAAGATACGTTTGCATGCATGAGCCCTAATAGAGAGGGGATCACCATTGTACATTTTGTCCCTTAGGCCTCATGCACACAACCACATTTTTTGCGGATCGGATGAGGACCCATCCTCATCCAAATGTCCATTCTGCGGCTGTGCAAAAAAAAGGTAGAACATGTCCTATTCTTGTCCGTATTGCAGACAAGAATAGGCATTTTTTCAATAGTGCGGGACATGCAGAACAGGAACATGTGGGGTGCCAATGGAAAGGATCCGCTATTTGCAGACCGGAAACGGATACGGTGTGCATGAGGCCTTAATATGCCTCTCTAGTCACTCGTTCATCTAATGAATTAGAATCTATCCTTCCTTTATTTTGATCCAAAGGTACCTTGGTGCACTTTCTTTGAGAGCGGTATGGGCCCCCATGCCTTTAGGGCCCAGTACAGCTGCACAGGCCGCACCAATGGTATGTTCACCCTGGGATTTTTTTGTAGTACTATTAGTGATATCTAACATGTACTGTTGCGATATCTACAGTCTTGCTTTGACAGATGGCCCTCCTGTTTAGCAAGATGCTCAAAGCCTCCTTTACATGTTTATGAGCTATTTGAAGTAGAAAAAAAACACTCATGGGGCAGCTGGTTATAAAAGAATTGATTGTAGACATTTGATGTGTAATTGGGTTTCTGAGTTTACCCAAAATATTTTTTTTCTGCAGAAAGTGCGCTACTCTTTTCCATGGACTTGGGATTGCAGCCACATTCTGGTTCATGATACAGTAAATGCATCAGTGAATGAGGCTAAGCTGCAATACCAGGCACGACCTGAACAAAAATAAAATAAAATGATATGACTCCTTTCATTTAAAAATGTCACCACACCTGTCCACAGGTTCTGTGTGGTATAGCAGCAGCCCCACCCCATTCACTTCTATGAAGTTGAGCTGCATTACTAGATACAACCCATGGCACAGGTGGCGAAGTTTTTCGAAGAAGACAGCCATCCTTTTCTATTCCTGGAAGACTCCTTTTCTCTCTTGCAATCCCTTTAAAGGGGTTTTCCGAGTGTTTTATACTGAAGATGTATGCAGAGGGACCGTGACATCATGATTATCAGTCACTCGGCCTAGGTGCAGCTCCGTCCTATTCAAGTGAATGGGGCTGAGCAGCAATACCAAGCACGGCCGCTATCCAATGGAAGTTGCTGGGCTTGGTAAGCCACAAGGAGCACCGGTGAGCGATGCGGCGGCCGTCAAACAGCTGATCAGTGGTTGCACCCGGTGTTGGACCCAGGGGTGCCCCGAGCCTTTCTGCTGCCTGAGGCGAAAACTGAAACGCCGGACTCAGGAAGCATAATAATGATGACACTGGCCTCTTATAGGCTACAGGAACTAGGACTAAGGCCTCATGCACACGACCGTATGTGTTTTGTGGTCCGCAAAACGCGGAAGCTGCTCCGCGTTCCAGTCTGCAAATTGCAGGAACGGAACACGGCCCATTGTAGAAATGCCTATTCTTGTCCGCAAAACGGACAAGGATAGGACTTTTTTTTTTATTTGCGGGGCCACAGAACTTAGCAACGGATGCGGACAGCACACGGAGTGCTGTACGCATCTTTTGCGGCCCCATTGAAGTGAATAGGTCCGCGCCCGAGCCGCAAAATATGCGGCTCGGACGCGGACCAAAACAACGGCCGTGTGTATGAGGCCTAAAGCCTATTAGAGGAAACAGTGGGGCAGGTAGACATCACTGTCGTCGCAGCATTCAACTGTATTGCTGTCCTGAGTACAGCAATGCAGTTGAATATGTAGAGATGAGCGTTTCCAGAATGAATGCGCTTTTTGCCCATGGCCCTTCCGCTGCCCCCCTCTTGCTTCTACCTGGTGCTGCCTGAGGCGATCGCCTCACCTGGCCTCATTGGTGGTGCACGCCTGGTCGGACCCCCATCAATCACATACTATAGGTCATCAGTATAAAACAATTGGAAAATCCCTTTAAAATTGGTCTGTGGGTAAGGCCTCTTGCACACGACCGTATGGCTTTTTCAGTATTTTGCGGTCCGCAAAAAATACGGATGACGTCCGTGTGCATTCCGGGGAACAGCTGGCCCCTGATAGTACAGTACTATCCTTGTCTGTTATGTGGACAATAATAGGACATGTTATATCTTTAAACAAAACGGAAATACAGAAACGGAAGGCATACGGAGTATCCTCCATTTTTTTCTGCGGATCCATTAAAATTAATGGTTGCGTATACGGAATGCATAAAATGGAACGTAAACAGAAAAAAAACGGTCGTGTGCAAGAGGCCTAATACTGTTACTTTGACTTGAACCAGCCATGTTGAAAATACAGTTCAATCTGCAGCATGTTACAGAGCAGGAGGAGCTGAGCAGACTGATATACTGTGTGTGTATATATATATATATATATATATATATAGGAAAAAGACCCAGTAGAACTAGGAAGGGTCTTTCTCATCTGGTACAGTTATCGACACGATATGCCATCTTTACTTTAAGATGGGTGAAGGTCTGACCTCTGAGATCCCATTGAATGAAGGATAGATTTAAAGCTGCGTCCCCTTGTATGATTTTCCTAGTACTCGGCCACCCAGCATACACACAGAGGAATTGAGATTTGTAGATGTTAAGTCCCTTTTAGCCAGCGTACAGGATCGTAATATCCTAATGCCCTGCAATCCAGATATACTAAGTGTAATTAAGTTATACAAATTGAATGAAATCAAAGACCTTATGTCAGGAATTAATTACATCCGGCAACATATAGGAGGACCGGAACGTACACGATGGAGTCTACATAATGACTAACATATGGCGCGACGTATGGCGGAACTTTGTAAGTCCTTCCGTTTATCTTAAAGTGCCTTGTATGTGAATTAGAGCAGAACAGATACCAGTGAAACATCACCTTTCAGCCTCTACAGAAAGAAGTATATTCTATGATCTGTACATATAACATGAACATACTACATGTAATTCATTACCCTAGGGCTGTGATGGCTAACCTTCGGAACTCCAGCTGTGGTAAAACTACAACTCCCAAGATGTACACTTGCTTGGCTGTTCTCAGAACTCCGCAGAAAGGAATGCAGCATGCTGGGAGTCGTAGTTTCACCACAGCTGGAGTGCCGGAGGTTGGCCATCATTGCCTTAGGGGAAGGGTGCACCAGGATGGGTGACATCGGGGGCAGAGGTGGCAAACCATGTCTATGGAAGCCTCAGCACTTTCATGTCCTTTAAAGGGGCGTTGGCAAGTAGTAGTTATCCCCTATCCACCACTGGGACTCCCACTGATCCCGAGAATGGGGATCCCATGTTTTCATCTTGATGGGGCAGCAGGTCGAGCATGCGCCCTGCCACTCCATTTATTCTCTATGGCAGTGATGGCGAACCTTTTAGAGACTGAGTGCCCAAACTGTAACCCAAAACCCTCATATTTATCGCAAAGTGCCAACACGGCAATGTAAACTGAATACTAAAGTCTAAGGCATATTGGTACACCATAGACTTTTTCCAGGGTGCGGGTGCCCACAGAGGGGGCTCTGAGTGCCGCCTCTGGCATCCGTGCCATAGGTTCGCCACCACTGCTCTATGGGACTGCCAAACTTGTAAGTACCGCAGACTGTAGTCATGCATGTGCAGGAAAACAGGAGACCCAGATTGTCCTGATCGGGGGGCTGTGTATCCGTGTGTAGGTAATACAGTCATGTGAAAAAATTAGGACACCCTTTGAAAGCATGTGGTTTTTTGTAACATTTTTAATAAATGGTTATTTCATCTCCGTTTCAACAATACAGAGAGATTAAAGTAATCCAACTAAACAAAGAAAACTGAAGAAAAGTCTTTTCAAGATCTTCTGTAAATGTCATTCTACCAAAATGCCTATTCTAACTGAGGAAAAAGATAGGACACCCTCACATGTATTCCCTCTTAAATTGGCTCAGATCTCACACAGGTATATCACACCAGGTGCACATAATTAGTAGATCGTTACTCTGCATGTTGAATGAGGCTTGCCCTATTTAAACCTCAGACATTTAGTTTGGTGTGCTCCTGACTGTTGAAGTGAGAGTGAGCACCATGGTGAGAGCAAAAGAGCTGTCAGAGGACTTCAGAAAAAAGATTGTAGCAGCCTATGAGTCTGGGAAGGGATTTAAAAAGATCTCAAAAGATTTTGAAATCAGCCATTCCACTGTCCGGAAGATAGTCTACAAGTGGAGGGCTTTCAAAACAACTGCCAACATGCCCAGGACTGGTCGCCCCAGCAAGTTCACCCCAAGAGCAGACCGCAAGATGCTAAAAGAGGTCTCCAAAAACCCTAAAGTGTCATCTCGAGAACTACAGCAGGCTCTGGCTACTGTTGATGTAGAAGTACATGCCTCTACAATCAGAAAGAGACTGTACAAGTTTAACTTGCATGGGAGGTGTGCAAGGAGGAAACCTTTGCTTTCCAAGAGAAACATCGAGGCCAGACTGACATTTGCCAGAGATAAAGTTGACAAAGACCAGGACTTCTGGAATAATGTTCTTTGGACAGATGAGTCCAAAATTGAATTATTTGGACACAACAGCAGAGGACATGTTTGGCGTAAACCAAACACAGCATTCCAAGAAAAGAACCTCATACCAACTGTGAAGCATGGAGGTGGAAGTGTCATGGTTTGGGGCTGCTTTGCTGCAGCAGGACCTGGTCAGCTCACCATCATAGAATCCACGATGAATTCTACTGTGTATCAGAAGGTGCTTGAAGAACATGTGAGACCATCAGTTAGAAAATTAAAGCTGAAGCGGAACTGGACCATGCAACATGACAATGACCCAAAACATACTAGTAAATCAACCAAAGATTGGCTGAAAAAGAAGAAATGGAGAGTCCTGGAATGGCCAAGTCAAAGTCCAGATTTGAATCCCATTGAGATGCTGTGGGGTGACTTGAAAAGGGCTGTACGTGCAAGAAACCCTCAAACATCTCACAGCTGAAAAAGTTCTGCATTGAGGAGTGGGGTAAAATTTCCTCAGACCGATGTCGAAGACTGGTAGATGGCTACAAGAACCGTCTCACTGCAGTTATTTCAGCCAAAGGAGGTAACACTCGCTATTAGGGGCAAGGGTGTCCTATCTTTTTCCTCAGTTAGAATAGGCATTTTTGTAGAATGACATTTACAGAAGATCTTGAAAAGACTTTTCTTCAGTTTTCTTTGTTTAGTCGGATTACTTTAATCTCTCTGTATTGTTGAAACGGAGATGAAATAACCATTTATTAAAAATGTTACAAAAAACCACATGCTTTCAAAGGGTGTCCAAATTTTTTCACATGACTGTAGATATGCTTAATGGTTAAACCCTTTATTCTACCAGTAGGAAGCTACCTTTAAAGTGGTAGTGGGCTACAGGTTGCTGCACAGATTGTTGGCCTTTAACAGGGACCCTAAAAGACATTAGGACTGCTCCAATGGGACCCTCCTTAGACTGTCCGACCAAAAAGCGGGTGCGAAGATTGTCTCTTTCTCCGGAGGACCTAGTTCAAACAAGTGTTACACTGACACCTACTGAACTCAATAAAGAAAGTAGTTGTCATAGCCTCACTGGATAATGACATAATCTTTAGTATTTGAAAGATAACTCCCCCAAAGCTTTTCTCCATATTGAAGGTCCACATAGAGGGCATAAGGAAACAAGTAAACTTAGAGCCTTAGAAAAGAAATATATTTTTTTTCATGAATGTGTTTTTGGACAAATAAATTAATAAGCATGATAAAAAGCACCAAAAATGCAAAATTGTAACAGAATTATAACAATAAGTTATCATCAGGTACACAGATACACACCTTAAATACACATATGCAGTACCAATTTACATCTTAGGCACCGCCCATGAGGAACACATATAGGACCATGCCTCTTATGCAAAAGGGGGGGTACTATCTCTCCTTAGGGAGAGTGCACCTTAATCAGCATGAGGAGACTTATAGTCTATACATGCTCCTCTGGAATTCTGGGAGGAAAGGGATGCAAATGAGCTCTCAACAAGCTCCACCTCTGATGCCACCAGATGTAAGCTTATTTAATATCCAAGTCATGTCTCAAGGCTTATTTAAAGAGCTGAACATTGACTTATAGGATAGCTGCCTTACATCTGGGGGCATTAGAGGTGAAGCTTGTTAAGAGCTCTTTTGCATCCCTTTCCTCTTATGCAAAACTACCTTAAAATTCAGACTCCATACTGTAAGCTGAAAGACATACATTTTGGGGATTCCTGCAGCAGGGAATCCGGTACACTGCCTTACAACTCTAGGCTCTGGTCTCCTGTGTCTACAATGAAAATCTGGGTCTCTACCGATTGCTCAGTCACGGCTGCCTGGTACCTAGACTTGTGGTTCTGTAACTGATCTTTAGCCCTTTGGACTTATCTGGCGCATTTGGAAATATATATTAAAATAGGTTAAAATATAGCGCAACACATTTAGTTCACATAAAAGTAGAATTTTTGTTTAGCTCCATCTATTACCTGTAGATCTGGGCAGTCTGAGGCTGTTGCTTGCATTTCTGCATTCCGCTGGCCTTTCCATACAAAATCCTTGAGAAGACTCAGCATGCTGATTCTTCTGGTAAATTTTAGCCACGCAGATTTTTTTCTCTGTGCACATGAAACGGGATACAGAGACCCCATTCACATGCATTGGATGTACTGTACAACGTGGTAAATCTGATGAGCAAATCCTCCTCAAATCCTGACCGTGTGAACAGGGCCTTAAATGGGTTATCTTATCTCAGACAATGGGGGCATATTACTAGGATATGCCCCCATTGTCCGATAGGTGCGGGTCCCACCGCTGGGACCTGCATCTACACCGAGAACGGAGCCCTGAAAGTGGTGGAGCATGTGCAGCCGCCCTCCATTAATTTTCTATAGGGGTCACCGCGCTGGCTCGGCTATTTCCGCGCCAATTGAAGTGAAAGGGAGCAGTGGCCGGTCATGCACGGCGTGACCCCATTCACTTCTATAGGGAGAGCGCTTG
Organism: Bufotes viridis; assembly: GCA_033119425.1. Lineage (NCBI taxonomy): Eukaryota > Metazoa > Chordata > Amphibia > Anura > Bufonidae > Bufotes > Bufotes viridis. The sequence continues at coordinate 96,106,269 of CM065598.1, read as the reverse complement.
GTGTTGGCAGGACCGGAGTCCTCCAGCCACCAACTATAAGACAATGGGGGGCATATCCTAGCGATATGCCCCCATTGTCTGCGATGAGACAGCCCCTTTAAAGTCAGCGGCACCTGTTAACAAATGAACCAAATACGAGGAAGATGGTGAGATATGGCGCTGGCAGAAACATATTCCTCTCTCCCCATTGAAAACACATTCATGCTATGACAGGCTGAGTAGGCATGTGTATGGAGAAGTCGGGAGGAACAGCTGTGGGCCGAGCAAGCTGACAATTATTTGAAGCCTTCATTTGACACTGACCAGTCCTAGCCTCTTGTGGGTTATCAACTAAAACCTTTAATGTCTAAATTATTTCAGTGCAACTAAACCATTGACCTTAAAAACTCTTCCCTTTCACGTGAGTTTTTCATGTAATTTTTTTTAGCAGATTTTGTGTTCCTTCCAAGTGCCATACAACATAAATTATAAGGAAACCCTAGGGTGAAAAGCAAAAACCATCATCATTCATCTAATGAGGTTTTAAAAGCTTATATACTGTCCAAATCGATGGGAAAACACAAGGTACCATTCTACACGATGACTCTATGACGGAGAAGTGCTCCCCAACATGTGATTCTCCAGCCATGTTGGGTGTTGTGGCTTTACAACAGCCAGAGCCGCAGGTAGGAGACCACTGCCCTAACCTGACACAGAAGATCTTCACATGGGCTTGGACACGTATTTTAGAAAAATATATGGTTCGCGCTCAAGTATGATGTTTTCAAAAAAGTACAAAAACCTAAGCCACTGAGAGGAACTGATGTAATTAGCAAATTAATAAGGATTCGTCATCACTACTGCTGCTTTCTGATAGGGGATGCGAGGTCTGCAGAGTGGTCACTGCCACTGAGTGTTGATAATGGTTATGTACCCCCAAAGGCTCTTCATGGCAAGAAGACAAGCAGCTATGCAACTGCTCGTTCACCTGAATTTGGACATTCGTTGAGCTGTGTACGTGGCCAGAGTTTTTTAAAGGCAATTTTAATGGGTCCTTGTTTTGTTTATGGCTATGGGTCATGCTGCTGAGACCAGCAGAAGTCCTTTCCGATACAGGCACAGAATAAAAAGAGTCCAAGAGTTCAGCCGAAGACGTGTCTCCGGGGGTTAGTCCTGGCTCTTCCCTTATGGCTGGATTAAAATAACTGTGGCAAGGATTTTCAGAGTCTGACAATGCAGAAGACAATTCAGTCTCCAGGCGTAAGTGTGCTTCAGAGCAAGTCTGCAGCAGGACATTTGACGGAAGCTGCTCCGTACCTCCAGGGTCGGGATGCAAATGGTTGTCGACCAAATCAAGACTTTCTCCCTCTTGACTGGAAGTCTGAGTCTGTGTATTTGATGTTTCTGGAGTAGTTAGCGGGCTCGGCCAGGTGTCTTCACTTCTGCCGGACTCTGTTTCCCCGTACCGAGTCTGAGAAAGGAGGGATGAGGTCAGCAGAGGGATTTGCCCTCTTGCACGTGGACGATGGAATAATCTGTTCCAAAGTCTCCCCAAACGTCTTCTGGAGGATGCCCTTCGTGACGAATGTCGCCTCATCTGTCGACGCATTGCTGTACGAATGTTCTGTAGCATCGACACCTGGAAAACAGATTGTGTAGATGGTGAAAAGTGGATGGCTGTTAATCATAATAAAATTACCGGGCAGGTTACAAGCCTGCCTAGCATCGCCGGTGACGCTAGGGAGGCTCGTCCACGTCGTAGCCTGCTATAGGCTGTTCCCCGATCGCCGGATGTTTTGATCCGAGCAACGGGAGATGCAGCAGGGATCATGAGCGACGTAGGTGCCGGGGAGCAGGGAAAGTATATTCTGCATTGGGGAGCATGTTTTATACTTTGGATAACCTGTTTGAAGGCGTTTTCCATCTTTGAGAGTCTTTTGGGCAACCTCCGAGACATGCAGAGTAAAGTTTACTTACCTACTTCCCGCCACAGGGTTTCTGGCTTCTTTGCACTGCCACTGCAGAGCTCTGGCCCCCTCAAGTCAACATCCGGTTTGACAGCCGCTGCAGCGGTGACGCGCCCCCATTGTTTTATGACAACGAGTCACATGATGAAGGGGGAAGCGTAACCGCTGCAGCCAGTGATTGGATGCATCTAATGTCAAATGCAGGAACCAGAGCACTGCAACAGCAGCGGGGAAGTACAGAAGCAGGGACCCAGCGGCCGAGAGCAGGTAAGTAAGGTTCCCTCTGGAGGGTGCCGAAAGGCCACAAAGATGGAAAACTCCTTTAAAGGGGCTGTCTAGGATTAGAAAAACAGCCGCTTTCTTCTACACTTGTCCATGGGTTTTGTCTGGTATGACTACTCAGCTCCATTGAAGTGAATTTACCTGAGCTGTAATACCACACACAACCTGTGGACAGGTATGGTGCTGTTTTTGGAAGAAAGCAGCCATATTGTTTCTGATTTTGGACAACCCCTTTAACACATTCCTCAGCTAAAATACTAAGATACTTTTATCATGAGTGTATGACTTTCCACTTGTCTCCATTCTCCACAGCGCAATATATTTTAATCTGCTGCTCACTAAATCTGCCATTTCATAAAATATGGAAAAGTATTTACTTGAGAGTCACTGACGGCTGGAAAGTCTTCCACAGGAGGAATGAGTCCCTGTGCAATGAGCTGCCCATAAGAAGGAGGAGCCTCACGTCTCACAAACTCCGCCTCTAAGCGGGTCATTTGTGTTTCGAATGCCCTGAAAAAAAAGAATTAAGGAAGAACGCATTTAAACAAGTCTTATAAGCTTATGTATAACAACCTTAAAGGGGTTGTGAAAGAAAGGCTGGACATGTGAAAGGTAGGCTTACTTCCCGATTCTGGCTCCCCGCTCCTTCTCCTCCAGGCCTGGGCTGCTCTGCTGGGCAACTTTACTGCAAAAATCTGGTTTGACACTGCCTGCAGCCAATCAGTGGCCGCAGCGGAGAACGGATCACCTTGCATCATTTGTTTTCACATAAGGGTAGCAGGTCACCTCCGCGGCCAGTGATTGGTGGCAGGCGATGTCAAACTGGGTGTTTGCAGCGAGAAGGAGGAGCGGGGAGTCAGTGCCGGGAAGAAGGTAAGTAAGCTTCCCTTTACAGGTCTAGCCAAGTTTACCATCAATATCATATCAATAGGAGAGCAGAGTGTTGGCTGACTTCTTGTAGTTCTGGCGCCAGAATGGGAGAAGTGTTGAAGTTAACAACTCTGTCGACAAGACCATGGACAGAGCTACCATGAACCAGCTGATCACCAAGTTGTCGGACCCCCGCCAATCGATGGCCTATTTTGTGGATATCTATATTAAAATCCTAGACAACCCCTTTCAATCAGATTGATGAGGGTTTGGCTCCTTCAAACTGCTAACAAGTCAGGGTACTAAAAGTCAGACTCCCACAGATCTAATATTGATGACATTTCTTACGGATAATCCGTCAATATCGAAGTCCAGGACAATCCCTTTTGGGGCAGTTTTTATGATTGCTTTGGGCTAAAAAAAAATTTGAATTGGGGTTTATTAAAAATGTTTGGCAGTTTTTCTGATGCATGCGGTGAAAAATGAGTCTAATTGTAGAGCTCATATGAAGCCTTATCTCTGATTTCCTGACCTCATTAACGCTCATTTAAGCCATATTCTTATCAGTTTGATAAGAGTTTATAATGAGTATTTGTGAGGTCAGGAGAGACAGTCTGCAAATAGATTGACTTTTAATCACATGTATCACAATAAATGCAGTGAATTAAAAATTAAGTAAATTAAATGCAATCATAAAAAAAAAAATATTCCCCAAAAGTGTCCATAGCCTTTAAGGATGAAGTATGAAAAGTCGCACCTGTACTCCCGGCTTCTAAGAGAATACAGTTTGAATGCGCAGCCCAAGGCGATGACCAAGAGCAGACCGCACACCAAGCTGCCAATCAGAGCAGCTGTGATGACCTTCCTAGGTACAATCACCAGGCAGTTCTGTTCATCGCTTCCGTCCTGGCAATCTTCTTGGCCATCGCACCGCCATGTTTCAAAGATACACAAATTGGTTCCACAGTGAAAATTCCCTGGCTGGCACGTGAAGCAGTTTTTTTCATCAGAGCCATCTGGGCAGTTCTTCTGGTTATTGCAACGGTCAAGGTAAGAGTAGCACAGGCCGCTTCCTCCCTCGCAGGGATACTCGTTACTTTGACAAGGTTTACAGTTCTCTTCGTCTTTGCCGTTGGGGCAGTGCCACCAACCATCACAAGTCTGGCGATCTGAGTAACAAATGTCATCAACTCCACAGGGCTGCTCCCATGGCAAGCAGTAACCTTTGACCTGGTAAGTGGCGTTAAAACCATGACCCATGCTTTTCGGCCGTGCGTGGTAGGTCAAGGTGAGCTGGCCATTGGCAGACTCGGCACTGACCGTGTGCCGGTTATTGCGGAACGAGAGGGTTTGCAAGAGTTTATCGCTCCTCTCGCCGATTCCTTCATACACTTTCACATAGTCGCTGTAGCCCAAAACCATGTCGATCTGAAGAATGACATGGCGATTGTCTTGAGTGTCTATGTACCAAACACAGCGAAGATCTGACCGGCTGTGATCTGGACGGAAAAAGTCTGGTGAAGCAAAGGAGCCGTAGAAGTTGCCGAGCTTTCCACCACACTTAAGATCGGGACAGTTCTCTTCATCGGTGCCGGTCATGCAGTCTTTTACCGAATTACACCTCAGTTCATTAGACATGCATTGTGTGGAGTGAGCCAAGGTGCAGGGGAACGTTCCCACAGGACATAGACTGGTCCGTATCTCGGTAGAGGGATTCGTGCAATTTTGTTCATCTGAGTTATCTCCGCATTCATCTACAGCATTGCACCTCCAGGTGTTCGGGATACATTTGCCATTGCTACACAGAAATTCATCGGTCAGACACGAGGTCAGCCCCATTTTTCCTTTTTAAAACAAGACAGAAATCTTATATTATTCAACTAATATCAAATGGATGCATTAGAAATAGAGCATGATGTAGTATCTTAAATGGTGGCCCAGTGGTTAGCATAACCATAATCTAGCAATGCTTAAGCCACATTTGTAATGTGACAAAATAAAGTGTGGGTGCCGGATCTTCCTTCTCAACTTCATTGGTATATGTCTTATTTAGTTGGGTCGCTGACAATCTTCACAATTCACCATTGCTGGTGTAGGTAGAATGCTACAGTAAGGAGTATTAAAGAGGCATTCCCATCTCAAGCATATCCACATATGCTATAGATGTCTGACACTTCTCACCTCATGGACCCACACCAATCTCTAGAATGGGGCCTTACTTCTGTCTTCCGTGGTCAAAGGCGGCCAGGACTACGAAAATAGATGCAATGGTTTCCTTAACTCCCATACAAGCGGGTGGGAGCTAAGGAATTAGGGTAGCACAGCACGCTTGACAGTTTCTGCAGTCCCGACCCCCTTTGGGCGCCACATCCAGGTGGTAAGAGCTTGTGGGGACCCATTCCGAAAAGGCGACTACCTCTTTAAGTGTGTTCTACAGATTGGCATTGATTATCTTTGGCTTTGGAAAGAAGAAGACAGAAGTTAAAGGGGTATTCTCTACTTATAAAGTGATGGTATATCACTAGGATATTTAACTTCCATGAATGAAAGAGGGCAGGGGTCGTACCCCCTCTGATAATAAATTGATAGCATATCCTAAGGAAAACCCAAGCTTGATTGGTGGGCAGAATGGTAGGAATTGATCACTCTCTGGATGTCTTACAAGGAACTGGTGTGTGTGTCACATGGGTAAATCATATGACTGCTACCATCTTGATTGCCATTGACGTGATGGCCGACAGCATCCACTGTTTATACACATAATCCATGGGGAGCAGGGGACCCTGAACTGGGCTGCTTGGTGTTTCTGGCAATTTAGAGATTTTTTTACACCCCTTTGAGAAAGTCATACCCATCATTTTTGGCAGGAGTGTATATGGTGCCCTCCCAACTATCCCTCAAAGGCAGATTTGGGTAGTTGGATCTCAACATGCCTGATCTTATTGTTCACAGGGAGATAACCCTCTGCAAGGGATGTCTGGCAGCAGATTTCTCCCCATTCACCACACATGCATGCTTGGCACCAGTATTGGACAATCAGTCGGCTTTACTAGTCTTTAACACGGTTCTCCAGGGCTAGAAAAAAATGGATGCTCTTCTAAAAGCAGCACCACACTTGTCCATGGGCTGTGTCTGGTATTGCAGCTCATGACTTGTGGACAGGAGTGGTGCTGTTTTTGGAAGAAAGCAGCCATCTTTTTCTAATCCTTGAGAACCCCTTTGACCTCCACAACACATTTATTTAACCTATAGATAGATGCATGGGTGTAGCTATAGGGGGTACAGAGGTAGCAGTCGCTACCGGGCCCAGGAGCCTGAGGGGGCCCAAAGACCCTTGTGCCACATAAGAAGACACACAAAGCACTGAGGGAAGGGGGCCCAAGCTAAACTCTTGCACCAGGGCCCATGAGCCGTTAGCTACGCTCCTGGATAGATGCTAATCTGTAGGTGACAATGAGAATTTTTGCACCATCATTATAACAGCTCAGAAGGACAACGGTGACAACTTTCACTCCAGAAAATGAAAAAGCATTTAGTGTGCGGCGATCCCATTAGCTGAACCTGCGGTACCGTAGTTACAACTGTAATGACAATTGCTCAGAGTACTCCGCTTAATCTTCACGGCTGGAGGGATAATTTCTATCAAATTCCACTTCACTTAAGAGATTTCATGCAGACACGTCCTGTGATTTACAACACCTCCGCTTGCCTGCCAGATGGATATTAACGAGAAATGTGAGAGATGCGGAAGGAGAAGAGATGCATGGAACAGAGCCCCGATGAAGATTGTAATGGAATATGAAATGGACAGAAGTGAGCCTGGGTATACACAAGAGTACATCGCTCATAGAAAATAAAATGGAAGCATTTTTGCAGTAAATGCAATTACACGGGAGTCACTTTCAATCACAGTATGCAAAGAATAAACTATACTAGAGATGCCTGGTCTTGGGGTATCATGTCCTCCTTAGACCAGCGGCCCACTGACAGACGATGGTGCTACCTCCTATGCTGCGTCAATGTCTTTGTCATGAAAGCGCACTTTACATGCAGCCATGTACAGACAGTATTATTTTGAGTTGCGATACTCCACTAATAATCACAGGCAGATGAGGTTTCTGGAAGAAGACCAGGGGTCAGCAACAGCCAGCTGTTGTGAAACTACAACTCCCAGCATGCACATCTGCTTGGCTTTTCTTGGTAGGGGCGCAGCTATAGGGGTTGCAGAGGTAGCAGTCGCTACTGGGCCCAGGAGCCCGAGGGGGCCCAAAGACCCTTGTGCCACATAAGAAGATACCGGTTTTATAGTGCATGTTGGTCAAGCTAGAGTAAAGGGGTTAGGCCAAGAATTTGTCATGGGGGGGAGAAGGGTTGCCGTTGCAATGTTTGCCTCAGGCCAGCATCCTTGGCCACAAAGCACTGAGGGAAGGGGGGCCCAAGCTGAACTCTTGCATCAGGGCCCATAAACCTTTAGCTACGCCCCTTGTTTCTCGGAGCATGCTGGGAGTTGCAGTTTCACAACAACTAGACTGATACAGGTTGCCGACCCCTAGCCCAGGCAATGGTTTGAAGATATTTCCTTGTATGTGATTATTCATACCTCTAATATATGACAGCCGGAATCCCTGAGACTGCCCTGAACTCAAGGGATCTGAGTGAAAGAACATCCAAACATGATCCCGCAATGAAATAAAGGCCGGGGGGATGGTAGATCCGCAGACTTTATACCCTTCCCTTTTTGAAGACGGACCGATCAGTAACCAGTCGATAGTGCACTTGTGAGAATCTTGAATATCAAAATTCTTAAAACTGCAAAATGCAAAAAGGAGAAAAGAAAAACAATGTTAAAAATGCCTTTTACATCGGTGAGAAATTTAGAATAATAAATGCATTGCAAGCAGCTCCCTAACATATTTCTATTAGCCAAATCGCTTCTGTTTACAAACCATAGAGACAGAGCAGAAATGGCTGAATTAAATTCCCTTCAGCTGCCGTCCCTGATGCTATCAAGAGCAGTATAGATGTCACTAACTGGAGAGAAGAGAGGAGAATATGAACTGGGAAAGAGCAAGGACCTCAAAGGGCCACTGCCATCTGGAAACCCTTCTCCTAAAGGCAGACCCACTGGTGGGCATATGATTGCCAGGGGTCAGGCGAGTGAAACGTCTGCTAGTCTTCTCTTTACACTTGCATACAGGAATCATTACACATATGAATGGGCCACCATCCAATATATGTTCACATCATGTCCTCTGGGGTGAGAGATGGTTTTTGCGGTTTGCTCCAGCTAACAGGGGTCTAAAAAGGGGTTCTTGGAAACCATCAGCAAGCAATTCCGTATATACTGGTTCCTTTTAACATGCATTAAAGTATATTTCCATTAAAAAGTGTTCACACAATTATTATAAAAGGGGTTATCCAAGATTACTAAATGCCCTCCATATACCCGGGCCCCTCACACTGAATATACTTACCTGTCCCCGCGCCGCCGCTGCTTCTCCCCGTGCGCGGATGAAAACATGCAGTGTCAGGGGGAGCAGCCAATGGCAGGCGGGGATGGGGACGAGCCTCCCTAGCATCATGAGTGACGCTAGGGAGGCTCGTCCCCACCTGCCATTGGCTGCTCCCCTCCGACACCGGATGTTTTCATCCAATCACAGGGCGATGCAGCAGCAGTATGGGGACCAGGAGCGGTGCAGGGAACGGCGAGCCAGGTAAGTATATTCATTGTTAGGGGCCCGGTCATATAGGGGGCATTTAATAGTCTCGGATAACCCCTTTAAAGTCTCATTCATTAAGGCCTTTTGTGCAGAAACCTCTGTAATATTACATGACTAGTCACGCCAAAGACGTTTTTTTTTGGGCTGGTCTCAATTCTGGTAGAGGGGTGGACCTGAACCAAGACCCCCTTCTATGCCATTCATATGTCCTACAAGGAAATGTGTTGTATTGATGAATCAACCCCTTTGGTGCCCTATCTAAAGGCGGGTTTACACAGCCAGATTGTTAGGCCGATTATCGGAAACGAACATTAGTACAAATGTTTGCTCCTGATAATCGGCGATCTGCTGCCCAGAAACAATGAATTTGTAGGGGGATGAGCCATGACAGTAGCCATCAATCATCTGCATACTGTGGAGGCGATCTCTGCATGAAACCGCAGCTCTTCACCTCCACAGACGAGCAGGAATTTAGGACGGAACGCTTCCTTCCCCATAATTGCCTGCTCGGTCGGGCTGTGTAAATGCAGCATTACATTAAGGCAGCAATACAGTGATTCATCAACTGACATAATTAAACTGCTGAGGCGTATTTGTGAGGAAAGTGACTGCTAATGTTGATTAGTGACTCACCTAATTGTTATGACGTCTCCGTGGTCTCCTTGGATAAACCAGCTGCAGTTCATGGTAGGGGGGTAGTTCAGGGGCCACGCGGGACTATAAATGACGCCTCTCCGTTCTGTGTGTTGCTCCAGTTCACCATTACAAGCCGCTGCCAAGGTACAAAATGCATCCTCAGACAAATTAAAGAGTTTAGAGACAAAAAGACATATATATATATTATAGACTGTAAAATAAAATAAAAATACAATAAACTAATGAAAATATGAAAGCAGTGATATGTGCATAGTTTTAAATTACTGCTGTCATAGTCAGATTCTAATAGCAACTACTCCAATTTTCCTTTCTTCGCTATGTGGGTCCTATGTCAGCATAGGGGTGAAAGCACTGACAGTGAGACCTCTCGGGCCATGATTGGCCGCAGACCTCTCTGCTTTGGAAGAGGTGCTGCCCTGACTTACGTCATCCTCCTATAGACTTGCAGCATCTTCATGTGCTTAGCCCAGCTGATGCCAGAAAGGTAAGAAAACTCATTATCTCCTATACCCTATGTCCAGGTGCAACCATTGTGGCTGCTTAAAAATTCAACAAGCCTGAATTGACTCTGGCACTACAGTTTTGTAATGTCGCAAAAGTCCTAGTGCAATAACCCAGTGGATCACAGCTAAAAGGGTTAATATTGTTAAAGAGTTAATCCTCAGGTTCACCACTTAAAAATGTTTACTGTGATGATGATGTGCACTGTAAATCCGAAATAATGCTCCATCCAGAAAGGAAATAGTTAAAAGCGTTTTCTGACATTTTAATACTGATGACCTATCCTCTGAATAGTTCATCGGTGGCTGATCGGTGGGGGTCCCCTGCGACCCCCACCGATCAGCTGAGAAGACACCGGAGCTCCTTCAGCTTTCTTGCAGCTTACCAAGCACAGTGCCGTACTATATATAGTGGTTGTACTTAGTATCGTGCTCAGCCCCATACACTTCTATGAGGCTGAGCCTCGCCTAGGCCACATGAACGATTAACGTGTCATCACATGGCCTCACAGAAGCGCTGCTGCCATCTCAAACATCTGATTAGCAGGGGTCCTGGGTTTCGGACCCCACTGATCAGATACTGATGGCCTAACCAGAGGATAGATCATCAGTATTAAAATGTTGGAATACCCCTTTAAATCTGACAGTTGCCGGGAGACAGGCTTGCCCTGTCCCCACCACCACCAGTTCTTTGGGAGCTGCTGCAAAGTAGGCCTAAAGAAGCTACATCCTGGAACACACCATTCCTGAAAGCTGAAAACTGCCAGAAGCCAAACTTACTAAGGATTACGCCCAGAGAGAAGGAAGCACTGAATATTTATCCAGATGTTTGACAACCAAGGATGTGCTAGACCGAAATAGAAAGGTAAACGCACGTTTATGGCAACAGACTTTACTGCAAATGGAAAGTGTTAATTGTGTCCGGTGTCTGCCACACTTCTGAGACGAACTGGCCATCGACATCTAGGGCTGCAGCCCGAAAATTGGGCATTTGCAGAAAGTACTGAGATTGCATGCCTGTGGTAATTTTGGAAGGATTGCAAATTGTGTAAGGTATTTAGAAAAATCTCAGAGAGGATTACTACCATCATTGCCACCTTCTATATACAGCCTTTCAAAAAAGCCTACTCTGTGTAATATCTGAAAACTGTGTCTGCTGTTTGCATCTATTGTAATTCCCATCATCTGCTTAGTAAAGAAAGACTTTAGTTACCAAACAGGCCTGGTCACTGACTCCACCATCCTTGCCCGCGATGAAGAAGAAGAATAATAACTAGATATAACACTGATTTCACAGTTTACATTACTGCTGTGCAAGTGACGGCAAATACAAGAAGAAAATCAGCTTGGTTTCAGCCTAGCCCTGGTATTCCCAAAGGTCCGTATACCTTGTATTGCTCTTAAAGCTTTGGGAATGAGCTGCAGATCTCCTGAGACACTACTGAAGTGAAGAATTGCTAGCTGTAGATTGAAACCTGGATGTACACAGACAGCAGAGCACCATATGCACCCAATGCTTTACCCTGGGTTCACACCTGAGCGTTTTACAGCGCGTTCAAACGCGCTGTAAAACGCTCAACAGATTAAAACCAATGCATCCCTATGGGAGTGGTTCACACTTGAGCGTTTTACAGCGCGTTTGAACGCAGCTGTAAGACGCCCAACGCATAAACAAGTACTTGAGCTTCTTTTGGGGCGTTTGACGCGCGTTTTGTGATTGACACCACAGTAGCAATCACAAGAACGCTGCGTCTAACGCGCGTTTCCTATTTGCAAAAACGCGCAAAAAAACGCGCGTCAAAAACGCGCGTAAAACGCGCGTTTTTGGAACGCTCAGGTCTGAACCCAGGGTTAGAATAAGATAGGGCAGCCATCTTAACAGCCTCTCAAACTCAGCCCCAAAATATACAATGTAATACCTAGGGTATTGGGCAACGGCACAGGATGCACATACAATGCATTCGGAAAGTCTGACCATTGCAAAGAGACATTTTTACATAACTCTTCCACACCTTTCAACCCCCCCCCCCCCCTCTTCCCCCATCTGGATGTCCAATCACTACATTAGCAACGATATCTATCAAGAGTTTGCCATTGCTCTTAATTTACCTAAAGTCCCTCTAAAATTCAGCTCATAAATACCAATCTGTGAATCGGTAGTCGAACATGATTTTTTGAGTCTCATCAGAAGTCAAATGGTAGCGCATAAAGGTCTTCAATTTATTAAGAAAGACTAGAATATTGTTCTTTGTGTTTTTCAGCTTCTAATTCCATAAGTAGAAAGTGTTTCAATTTAATATATAAAGCTGAGTGTATGTATATGTGTGTGTGTGTGTATGTATGTCCGCTAAAGGAATCCGAACAGTCGCATTAACCCCCCCCACACACACACACACACTCCACAGCCGACGGGGATTGAAAAAATGAAGGTAAAAATCTACTTCTGTCAGCTGCAGGGGTGGGAGGGAGGGTGACTTTTTCCCTGCAGCTCACGCTCAGACAGTACAGTGCTGCTGTCTGAGAGTGAGCTGTTCAAAATGACATCCCTGTGTCCGTCCAGGCCCTGCGCTGGACGTAGAACAGGAAGGCTAAAAGCCAGACTGTCCTGACTAAAACCGGACCTCAGGCCACCCTAGGGGCAGGCTGCTGTGGAGGTCACAATTAAGGGGACGGTCTGCTATGGAGGTCAGTGTTAACGGGCAGATTGTTGTAGATGCCACTGTTAATGGGGCGGGGTGTTGTGGAAAGCACTGTTAAGGAGAGGGGGTACTGTGGAGGTCACTAATAAAGGGGCGGCCGCTGTGGAGGTCACTGTTAAGGGGACAGGATTCTGTGAAGGTCGCTGTTAAAGGGGTGGGTGCTGTGGAGGTCTCTGTTAAGGGGGCAGGAAATGGTGGAGGTCACAGTTAAGGGGACAGTTTGTGTGAAGTGGTGGGGTGATGTAAAGGTCACTCTTAAGGGGGCAGGGTGTTGTGGAGGTCACATTTTAAGGGAACAGAGCTCTGTGGAGGTCACTGTTAATTGGGTGGGTTGTTGTGTAAATCACTGTTAAGGAGACGGGGTACTGTGGAGGTCACTAATAAAGGGGCGGCCGCTGTGGAGGTCACTGTTAAAGGGGAGGGTGCTGTGGATGTTACTGTTAAGGGGACAGGCCGCTGTGGAGGTCAATGATAAAGGGGCGGGCACTGTGTTAAGGGAGGAGGGGACTGTGGAGGTCACTATTAAAGGGGCAACGGGGTACTGTGAGTTCACTGTTAAGGCAGAGGGGTACTGTGAAGTCACTGTTAAGGGAGCGGGGTACTGTGGCAGTCACTGTTAAAGGGGCAGTCACTGTAGAGGTCTCTGTTAAGAGTGCCGGGAATGGTGGAGGTCACAAATAAGGGGACTGTAACCTATGGTCAGTGTTAAGGGGCGGGTGCTGTAGAGGTCACTGTTAAGGGGGCGGGCTCCTGTGGAGTTTACAGTCAAGGGGGTGGGGTGCTGTGGAACTCATAGTGGATACTCGATATTTTTTAACGAAACACACAAACATTAAATTAAATAGATGAAATATACCCGTGCAAAGCGCTTCCTTCAGCTAGTTGGATATAAATGTCACTCATGAAAAGGGACTTAGGCTTGAGCCACATCACTAATATGCACTGTAAGGCTACCACCAACGCCCCATCAACTAAGACAGGAACCTTTGCTAATTCCTGAAATCCATGATATAATACAATAATCGGGTCCCAAGGAAGTTCTATTGTCCATGTGCTTTTAATCCAGGACAACACCATTTTCCAACAGGATTGTAACCGTGAGCATAACCATATTCAGTGTCTCAAATCAGCCCGAGGTAGATCACATTTTGGACATGGTACAATCTTATGGGGGTCCCCAAGGTGTGACGGGATATTAAAAGTATATATAGCTGCGTGTAATAGCCTGAAATGGGATTCCCTCCAACATTCACAAGAAACCATCCAATGTACTCTTGCCCAACCTCTCAGAAGTTGTGCTCTGAAGTCCAAAGAAGGGAACAGGGGCTTCCAATGGTTGAAACAACTGAGATGTTAGCTTAAGACTAGCAAAGGTGGAATATCCTTATGGGTTATTAGAAGCGGCAACATTTGTATCGGATAGAGTTGTTTATGAAAACTAAACATATTGACCAGATGACACCTGCTCAAGAACGACAAAGGTAAGTGCTGCAATTAGAGATGAGCGAATCGAATCCGAATTTACTCATGCTTCGTGGTAACGAATCGCATTTTTTCTGCACGTGTTAGGACATGGAGCAAGGAACTCTGGGAATGAGGGATCACCCACAATGCCATGCATGCAGCCAATCTGCAGCCAGCCAGCCCTGTCATGTCACAGTCCTATAAATAGACTCTTTTTCAGTGTACTTAGTGCAGGGAGAGACGTCAGCAAGCGCTAGGGACAGTGTTAGGAAAGACTTTAGAAACTTTTATTTTGCTGTATAGAAGTTCAGGGAAAGGATAGGGAGGAATCATTCCACAGTAAGCAGAACAGTGTTCAGTAGGGGAGTTTACAGCCTGGGTAATAGGAACAATCCTATTACACCTTGCTGCACTGACTGCGGATACAAATTGGCAATATACAACTATGTAATTCAAGCAAACCGTTCTTGTTATTGGGGTGCAAGTGCTGTTTGATACAGCCATTAACAGGGTTTATTACAAGGAAATATTTCTACGTCTTATTTGCCCTTGTGCAGTGCAGTTATATGTTCTAAAGCATTTTTTGGTGTGTATTAGTGGCAAAAAAATATATATTATTTGCCGTTAAGTGGTGGAGTTATATGTTCTAAAGCCCTGTTTGGCGTGTATTAGTGGCACAAAACAAAGTATTTGCCGTTGTGTGGTGAAGTGAGAAAATTACAGCCCTTTTTAGCGTGTATTAGTGGCAAAAAAATATACTATTTGCCGTTCAGCGGTGCAGTTATATGTTCTAAAGCCTTTTGTGGCATGTATAAGTGGAAAAGAGTAAGGGCCTATTTGCCGTTCAGCGGTGCAGTTATATGTTCTAAAGCCTTCTTTGGCGTATATTAGTGGGAAAAAAAGGGCATATTATCCTTTGTTTGGTGAAGTGAGAAAATTACAGACTTTTTTGGAGTGTTTTAAGTTCCTTTTTATTTATTTAATCTAACAGTATGTCAGACAGAGAAGTGCCAGGCCCTGCACAGGGGAGTGGCAGAGACCTAAATGTTTCTGACGCAGGCACAGGTCGCCGCAGAGTAAGAGGTCGTGGCAGCAGGAGTAGCAGCGAGAGGCCTGAGCTCCCGGTGTCATCTAACGGTCGTGTCTTGACCAGCAACCCAGCGGTTCTTGAATGGTTTACTCGGTCATCCACTTAGTCTCAAGTGACATCAGACACCCCCAGCCAAGAGTCGGTGGGTTCATCAGACACAACCCTTAGTTGGGATGGCCCAGGAGCAAGCGCTGTGCCCTCACCTGTCCCCAACCTGCCTCTATCCTTTTCTGTCCCCTTAGCCAGAGACGTATTGTATGCTGTGGGCTCAGCTCCACTATACAGCGAGGACGAGCTACTAGAGGACAGTCAGCAGCTACTGGCCAGCCAAGATCTGGAGGAGACATCTGCCGCTTCCTCCGTTAGGCGGGCAAGTAGTGATGAGGAGAGTGGCGTGGGAGCTGGTGTTGTGAGCGGTCAGGCTCCTGACCCATAGACCGTTGAGGAGGACAACAGTGACATTAAATCGGAACCATGGTGACCGACAACGGGAAGAACATGGTGCCGGCGCTGCGTCAAAGAGGGCTGAGCCATGCGCCCTGCATGTTCAATGTGGTTGTCAAGTGGTTCCTGAAGTCTTCCACCCATCTGCAAGACATCCTAAAATCACCAGGAAATTTTGCATGCACTTCAGCCACTCGTACACCGCAAAGCACACCTTGAGCTGCAGCGGCAGAACAGCATCCCTCAACATAGGCTGATATGCGACTTTTCTGCAGCGGCCTGTTGCCAGCGTGGGGGGATCCCTTGCCCCTTAAGAGGTATTTATGATTATATGTCCCTCTGTTAAAGCAAGTAGTCGTGATGCCAGTTGCAGTTAAGCAACAAGGACTTTGAGTCCCCTTTGTAGATGGTTTTGGTGGAACCCAGGGTAGGAATGCCATAGTGGTGTAGAGTGACCTACAGTGTCTCCGTAGATGTTATACGGAGTCACGGTACTCGTACCTGGATATCCTTAGGTCCCAGATGTGGTGTAGTCCTAAGCAAGTGCAAAAAGGGGTTGTTTAACTTGGGTGATGAATAAGTAGAATAAATGGAGTCCAGACTTTGTAGTAACGTTGAACACAGCTTTACTTGGCATAAACAGCAATCCAAACAGTTTCCGAACTTTATCTTGGTCATCAGCAGGTATTGGCTTAACTCTTTCTTCCTGGCATCAAGCTCTCTTAGCTTGGGAGGCAATGCAAGCCCAGGAGGGGACAAGCAACCATAAAAGACATCACAGGCAGGACCTGTGGGCCTAGCAGAGCAGGCAGTGCTCTGTCATCAACTTGTGGCCTTCTCCTGGTGGTGCTGCTGCTGCCACCTCAACACTCATTGAATCGAATTATTGAGAAATTCGCTCATCTCTAGCTGCAATCGTTTGAGCTCCAAGGTAATTTTTTTTTATAAGGGATCATAATTGAGAGAATCGGGCGATTGAGCAGTACGGCCAATCTTAATCCCTTAGACTGTAAGTCCTGAGATAGTTGGGAAGCCAACTCAATGACATGTTGTTTTATTGTCAATCGTCATGGTATTCTGCAACCTTCCATATCCTGACCGGTCAGCATAATAACAGAGTCTGCCATGTCCGCCTCTGTGAGTTCATAAGGAATAGGAACCATGCTAGATTGTTTGGCGGTCTCAGCGAGACGTTCCAGCTGCGGTTTACTCTTAATTTTCTTTACTATATTCAAAACAAATCAGTCCATTCAATGCCACAGACCTTGAGAGGTATTAAGGAGTGGTATGAGAACCCTCACTGCGGTATTTTGGGCAACTGGAGCTATTAATCAGTCTGAGTCAAATCTGGTTTTCCCATCGTTCTGCACTCAGTACTCCATAATGAAAAGTGAAAACAGAATTTTAGTCATTTTTGGCAATTTATTAAAAAGGAAAAACTAAAATTTTGCACGGACATAAGTATTTCGGCCTTTTGTTGTGACATTTGATCATCTCTGAGATGGAGTCAACTGTGGTAAAATCAGTTGGCATGACTTTCAAAGACACAGCCCTGTCTACGTAAGGTCTCACAGCTGACATATCAGAGCAAAAACCAAACCACAAGGAGAAAAGAACTGCCTGTAGAGCTCAGAGACAGAATTGTGTGGAGGCACAGATCTGAAGAAGGGGACAAAAATGTTCTGCTGCACTGAAAGTTCTCATGGGGCACAGTGCCCTCTATAATTCAACCAAACTAAGTAATTGGGAGAGAAGGGCCTTGGTGAGAGAGGTGACTAAGAACCCAATGGTCTCTCTGGCTGTGCTCCAGAGATCCTTTCAGCAGATGGAAGTATCTTCCAGAAATCCAGCATCAATACACCATTCCACCAATCTGGGCTTTATCGCAGATGGGCCAGAAATTAGTATGCAAAAAAGCAACTAAATGACTCTCAGACTATGAGAAATAAGATTTATTTAGTCTGATGAAACCAAAATTGAACGTTTTAGCCTCACTTCTAGATTGGCCTCATGCACACGAACGTATTTTCTTTCCGTGTCCGTTCGGTTTTTTTTGCGGACCATATGCGGAACCATTCATTTCAATGGGTCCGCAAAAAAACGGAAGGTGCGTTTCCGTATGTCCGTTTTTCCGTTCCGCAAAAAAATAGAGCATGTCCTATTTTTTTCTAGTTTGCGGACAAGGATAGGCATTATTACAATAGATCCGCAAAAAAAAGGATGCCATACAGGACGTCATCCTTTTTTTTGCGGATCCGCAATTTGCGGACCGCAAAACACATACGGTCGTGTGCATGAGGCCTAATTGTCAGGAAGAAACCAGACACGGCTCATCACTGGCCCAATACCATCACTACAGTGAAGCATGGTGGTAGAAGCATCATGATGTGGGGGTATTTTTCAGCCAATTTTGGAGAACAAATAGGAGAATAGGAAAACAAAACCTGTGAGACCTCTAATAACCTTATAGGGTAAAGGGGCAAATTCAGGCCATATACATTATAATTGGTGCTCAGGTAAACAATAATTGCCTTACCTGTAAAAGGGAATGTGGTATCTACCCATCCAGGAGTGAGTGCATTAACTAGAAGAAAAAAAACGGATGATCCAACATCATTATGATGATCATTATGATAATAAAAAAAACAATAGTATAGAAATGTCTATATGTACAAGAATATAACTACTGTAATACTGCTCCTATGTACTAGAATATAATTACTATAACACTGCTCCTATGTACAGGAATATAACTTCTATAATACTGCCTCCTATGTACAAGAATATAACTACTATAATACTACTGCTATGTACAAGAATATAACTGCTATAATACTGCTCCTATGTACAAGAATATAACTACTATAATACTGCTCCTATGTACAAGAATATAACTACTATAATACTGCCTCCTATGTACAAGAATATAATTACTATAATACTGCCTCCTATGTACAAGAATATAACTGCTATAATACTGCCTGCTATGTACAAGAATATAACTACTATAATACTGCCTCCTATGTACAAGAATATAACTACTATAATACTGCTCCTATGTACAAGAATATAACTACTATAATACTGCCAACTATGTACAAGAATATAACTACTATAATACTGCTCCTATGTACAAGAATATAACTACTATAATACTGCTCCTATGTACAAGAATATAACTACTATAATACTGCTCCTATGTACAATAATATAACTACTATAATACTGCCTCCTATGTACAAGAATATAACTACTATAATACTGCTCCTATGTACAAGAATATAACTACTATAATACTGCCTCCTATGTACAACAATATAACTACTATAATACTGCTCCTATGTACAAGAAAATAACTACTATAATACTGCTCCTATGTACAAGAATATAACTACTATAATACTGCTCCTATGTACAAAACTATAACTACTATAATACTGCTCCTATGTACAAGAATATAACTACTATAATACTGCTCCTATGTACAAGAATATAACTACTATAATACTGCCAACTATGTACAAGAATATAACTACTATAATACTGCTCCTATGTACAAGAATATAACTACTATAATACTGCTCCTATTTACAAGAATATAACTACTATAATACTGCCTCCTATGTACAAGACTATAACTACTATAATACTACTGCTATGTACAAGAATATAACTACTATAGACAAGGGAAAAAAGATTTGGGGGCTTTGGCATGCCCGACATCCAAACCTATTATACGGCGTCGCTCCTAAACAGGTGCTTTTCTCTCCTCTCACACCATCCCCCGAATCTTTGTGTACAGTTGGAACATGCCCTTATCACCTATAAAGAAGGTCTTATCCTGTGGGGAATCCACACATGCACCCCAAACAACTCATATGCCTAACCCATTTGGAAGGGCATGTTGGTGGAATGGGCTAAACTATATAAATCCCGAGACCTTAGGTTCCCCAACATTCACCTTCCCCTACATCTACTACAGAATTATATTCACCCTGACATTCTCAGACCTTCCGGACTCTGGAGCCTACTGTCTGACCTCACCTTAAAAGACATCACTTCCGCAACTAGGGACTTGACATGGGATAAGATCCACGCTCTGCCGAGGGTCAAAGCCCTCTCCTTTCTCTCTACCGGGGCATTTAATCGAGATATTAATGCTCTTAAGCTACCTCCTCTCGCTACTGATACACCTACTTGGCTGGAGAAAAAGCTTTGTGTTTCCGAGATACCGAAAAAAACCCTCTCGACACTTTACAAGGAGTTGCTTTCTTCTGCCCCTCCGGCGCTGCACTTTATGTCCGCCTGGGAAAAGGAGCTCGCAATCCACTTAACCAAACCAGAGAAAGCCTTAATCTTATCTAATTCGCATGGCTTCAACCGGTGCATCAAAATCCAAGAGAATTCGTACAAATTACTGACTCGCTGGTACAAAACGCCAGAATTCCTACATAGGCTCAATCCAGCTTTACCAGAGCAGTGCTGGAGGTGTGGAACAGAAGTCGGCTCCTTGTCACATCTTTTGTGGTCCTGCAGTAAGATTCGCCCCTTCTGGTCTCAAATAGAGACCACAATTAACCAGATATGCGCCTCTAAGGTACGTCTAGATGCAAAACTGGTTCTCCTCTGGTGCCCTAATGACTCCCTTACCCCTGCCAAGACTAACCTTCCGACCATGCTTCTTACTGCGGCCCGTCTGCTGATACCCCTCCTCTGGAAGAATGACTCACCACCCTCTATGTTGATGTGGACTGAGAAAACAGACCAACTGTTTCGATTTGAGGAATTGGCCCACTGGGAAACTCGCACACGCCCCAAATTCCTCAAATTATGGCGCTCTTGGGAGATGTACCCCCTCTTCCCCCCTCTTCCCCTTTTCCCCGCCCTACTCTTCGCCCCCTCTTTCCCCACCCGTGTCTTGTCTTTTTCTTTCTTTGTTTGTTACCTAAATATGTTCATACTTACTGTGTTAATGACTACGATAAGGTCTGTAAGATTATATGTACCTACCCAATCATTGCCATTTACACATGGCTTTATGTTGACATGTATCTTTGATCAGACCTTCGGCGCTCTCAATAAAAAGAGTTTTGGTTAAGAATATAACTACTATAATACCGCTCCTATGTAAAGTAATATAACTACTATAATACTGCTCCTATGTACAAGAATATAACTACTATAATACTGCCTCCTATGTACAAGAATATAACTACTCTAATACTGCTCCTATGTACAAGAATATAACTACTATAATACTATTCCTATGTACAGGAATATAACTACTATAATACTGCCCCCATGTACAAGAATATAACTACTATAATACTGCTCCTATGTACAAGAATATAACTACTATAATACTGCTATGTACAAGAATTTAACTACTATAATACTGCTCCTATGTACAAGAATATAACTACTATAATAGTGCCTCCTATGTACAGTAATATAACTACTATAATACTGCCTCCTATGTACAAGAATATAACTACTATAATACTGCCTCCTATGTACAGTAATATAACTACTATAATACTGCCTTCTATGTACAAGAATATAACTACTATAATACTGCCTCCTATGTACAAGAATATAACTACTATAATACTGCCTCCTATGTACAAGAATATAACTACTATAATACTGCTCCTATGTACAAGAATATAACTACTATAATACTGCCTCCTATGTACAATAATACAACTACTATAATACTGCCATTATATATAAGAATATAACTAATATTCTACTGCCTCCTATGTACAAGAATTTAACTACTATAATACTGCCTCCTATGTACAAGAATATAACTACTATAATACTGCTCCTATGTACAAGAATATAACTACTATAATACTGCTTTTATGTATAAGAATATAATTACTATAATGCTGCTCCTATGTATAAGAATAGAACTAATATATAACCGCCTCCTATGTACAGGAATGTAGATCTCTCCATATACGGTAGAAGTATTGCACAGTAACAGTAGCATTACAGAATCACTGAGGTCACACTGATGCCATCAATTGCCATGAAAATAAGCATAAATGCCATATGTCGCTGATACAAATCTCTGTGTAGGACATGATGACAGGATTATGATTATGGTTGCTAAAAATGGGGCTTTAAGCCAATGTTATTATTAGGATGGAAAATATCACACAGGAGGAGGACATGCATTTTTCCAGAAACCAAATATAATATGTGACTCAATAGAAGCTCTGTTAACAAACATTCAAGATTTGATAAAATTGTACAACAAACGCTATAATTCACTGCATACAAAACATGTAGTATAACACTATTCACAAATTGTTAGGGATATTTGGCTTGTGGATGAAATTTCAGAATGAACCTAAAATGTACTGTAACCTTTACAGGTGAACTTAATGTGACCTTCTCTAAACTTTTGCATTCACATACCCAACTGTTCAATGTTTCTTGCTGTTCTCTAACAAGGAGCTTAACGGCAAAATTCACAACAGGTGTTTGATCCATGAATTGTCCAATACATTTCCTGGTTAAATTAGAATTGGTATTTCAAATAATATGTAAGGGGGGCACTCACTTTATGGGTCAACCGGGACCCATAAAGTGATTGCCTCCCTTACATATTATTTGTAGTACGATTTTTCTGAGCCAAGGGTAGGCTTTTGGGATGTCCACCCGACCCATTGTTAAGGGTGAGGTGAGCCGCCAATTATACAATTGTAGAATTGGTATTTAAACAGTCCTCCTCATCATGCTGTTCACATTTTGACATCATGAGACCAAGACGACACCTAACAATTGATTAACAGTACCTCGAGTTGCGAGTCCTCAAGCAGGATGTTCTCAGATGGAAGTGGCCACTGAGCTTAGAGTGTCATCAGCAGGTTGTATCAGGGATACAGAGAGACTGGAGGAGTCACACAAAGGCAGAGAAGTGGACGTCCCTTGGCCACATCCCACACTGATGACCGCTTCATTGTGAATAATCTCCTGCGGAACCAGATGATGAATGCCACACAACTCCAGGCACATTTAAAGGAGGCAAGAGGCACCCAAGTGTCATGTCAGACCATTCGAAACCGCTTACATGAGCGTGGTCTGCGTGCGTCATCGTCTTGCACGGGCCAGGAAGCATCTGGGGTCTGGAAAACCCCATGTGAAAAATCTTCGGCTGCACGAACTGCAGTGCGACGTCCCATTGATAACAATTAAGGGGGGGCAGTTTTAGCACAGATTCAGCGTAGTTTTTGGTGCCGAATCTGTGCTGAAACCCACGACAAAAATTCTCCATGTGAACGAGAGTTTTATTATCAAGAAATAGGCAGTAATAAGGGTCGCTCTTTCATGTTATCCAACAGACCACTACTCATTGAGAGGTCATACCTAGCGTATGTGACCGCTCCCCATTAATGACAGGTTCAGCCATTTTCGACATTGGTGGGAACAGTCATGCACCCTGACATATAGAGGGAATGTAGGCAGGATAGGCGGTGGGCCAGCCGCCTCTCATCTTCCACCCTGCTCCTTATTACAATTTAATTAGACAACTCGAAGGCTGATCTCCAGAATCAGTCTCTACATCCAGTCAATAAATATTCTGCGATCTGCTCACAAAGTGAGCTAGTTCTTCCCATCAATGGGATGATCATCACTCTGAATTAGTTTCTCAACAGCCTTAGAATACGAGAAGATGCTCCCATCGCTCTCGCTCCCGAGAAGCTGTCTCAATATTGACTTTAGAGGATTGCCAGCAAGGAGACACTTGCCAGATTGCCCCAGGATTTCGAGCAGCTCTTGTTCTATTGCTGCATGAGAGATGTCTGGGCCCACCTGCAAAAGTGGAAGCAGCTGGGGCGCGAGGTTGGGGGGGGGGGGGTCAGGAGTGGAGACTGAATGGAGATTTGCATAATGATAAAAGAGACACCACAAGGCGAAAAACACAAACGCCTCTCCACTGGCTCCAGGTGCCAATGTGATACCATCAAAATAACAGACTTTTTCATTCTGTTCTTGGGCAGTGTGAATGTTTAACTCTTACAGTTCTGGAGTGGCACAAACACACATTCGCTGACGCAAGAGCAGTGGCGTAACGATCGAGAGCACATGGGGTCTGACTGGGTCTAGCAGGGACAGGGACCGTCCAGATCTCCATGAATGCACCAAAAAAAAGTATGGCAAAACCATTGGCTCTCTACCCAGCCATTTACTCAGGGTTCTTTAAAAGGATTTTCCGACATTTTACTCTGGATAGGTCATTAGTATCTGCTCGGCGGGGGTCCGACAGCCGGGAACTCCGCTGATTAGCTGTTTGAGAAGGCACCGGTGTTGCTGTGAGCACCACGGCCTTCTCTCAGCTCACCAAGCACAGCACCGTACGTTGTAAAGCAGCTGTGCTTGGTATCGCAGCTCAACCCTATTCAGTTCTATGGAGCTGAGCTGCTCCTAGGCCACGCGATCAATAAACGTCACGTCACATGGCCTAGGAGAAGCTGTGATAAGGCCGCCACGAAGGCTTGCAGCTGCCTTCTCGAATGGCTGATCGGCGACAGTCCCGGATGTCGGACCCCACTAGTCAGATACTGAGGACCTCTTCAGAGGATAGGCCATCAGTACTAAAATCTCAGAAAACCCCTTTAAGCCTGTTACCTAACAGAGGCCGGGAGCACATGGGAGGAAGTCAGGTGGCACAATGATGTCACTGCATCCTGCCACCTGTGCCAGGCCATGGGCAGCAAGGCAGGGGAAAATGAACGGGCCTAACATTCATCATGAAAATGGGATTAGTTGAGTTAGTTATTTTATATAAATTAAAGCAAAATGTAGCATGAAGGGGTACAAACGGGGCATAAAATGGGCAATTAGTCTTGTAGAGAGATGACATTTTTGCATGGGTGCACAAAGGGGATATTATTATTGCATGAGGGCACAAAAGGGCCATCATTATTGTATGGGGGCACCAAGCAGGACATTATTATTGTAGAGGAGCACAAAGGTGGCATTATTACTTAGTGGGGCACAAAAGGGGGTATTATTAGAGTGCAGTGCAGGGGGGTTGACATTATTACCTTCTGAGGTACTACGGATAAGAAGTGTGGAGGTAAGGAAGATACTAGAAAGTAATGAGCCAAAGATGTATTTGCATTAAACTCTGCAGGCATATATTGTGGCTGGAAGAAGTCTTCATGGATGTCTGGTCCAGATGGAGAAGAAAGGGGAAAATGAACAACTCCTATCAGAGTACTATAATCACTTAAATAGCCTGTAAAGCACTGCATAGAACTGGTAATTACCAAAATACTGTCAGTGTATGGTGGTAATTTTGATTTTAGTACAGTAGTCAGTATGGTGGCTGCATATCCAAGCAACGTGGACATTGCTGCACAAGAGAGCTGTATGTTTCAATCATGCAATATTATAATAATATAATATACATTACATGACATTACATGACTTTTCATAACACAGCGCCCACATACTTCTACTGTACCTATAATATTTTATAAAAATTGGGACATGCCCCAAAATGATACAGTATGGTGTTCTCTCTGAGAAACATCTCTGATTGGCAATCCATGTGCTGCATGTCAGAACACGGATTGCCTACAAGTCTGCAATACGTGTACAAGGACCGTGAAGATGACCTATTCCACACATATACACAATGTCTACACATGTATTGAAATGTTATCATGAAATTACAATGATAGCACAAGGACAGATTGTGATGGTGTCAAGCAGTAGCTAAAAGAGTCCTCCGGCACTCCAGTTGCGGTAAAACTACGACTTTCAAGATGTACACTTGCTTGGCTGTTCTCAGAACTCCATAGAAATGAATAGAGAATACTGGGAGTTGTAGTTTCACCACAGCTGAAGTGCCAAAGGTTAGCCATCACTGTTCTAGGTCCACCAACACTAGCACTGTAGCAGCCATAGCAGTAGCTGAGACCATAGCCGGTTGAAGGATGGGCTGCTTTAACCGGCTCTATCTCATGCTATATAGCAGCTAGAGATATGAGCCAAGTCTTGTTTTAAAGCTGATACTCTAAGCGGTGCTAGCCACTATACAGAAGGGAATAGAGCCCTTACAGACTGGGCCATGAGAGAGATCTACAAGTAATACCTGCAGATATCATTCCCAATCTGGCTTCCAAAGATTCTTTCTGGCTGTATTGTTAAGGTCTTGTTTTAAAGCTTAAAACACCTTTGTCAGCTTTAAAACAAGACATGGCTCACATCTCTAGCTGCTATACAGCCTTTGACAGAGCAGGTTAAAGCAGTCTCCACCTTCAGCTGGCTATGGTCTTAGTCAGCATGAAGAAGGAGAGAGAGAGAGAGAGAGAGAGTGCTCACAGACTGTACAGAGAGGATAGAGACAGACATACATACTGCTCTCCCTGTGTAAGTGCTGTACATGACCCCAGGGGAAGGAGTAACAAGGACTTTAGGCTAGGTCTACACAACGACACTTGTTGAGCGACATTGTGTCGCATTAATGTCGCGCGACAATTTTTATAATGGTAGTCTATGGTGTAGCATTGCGACATGCTGCGACTCCAAGATGGATTTTTTTACGACTGTTGTGTCGCAGTCGCAGAATCTCGCATATTGCAGTGCGACACCATAGACTATTATTATAAAAAATGTTGCGCGACATTGGTGCGACAAAATGTTGCGCAACAGTGGTTGCAGTGTAGTTGTGCCCTATGTGTCGCACGGTAGATCTAGCCTAATCCTCTCCCTAATCAATCACAGAAAAAGAGTGAAAGGATGAACGCTTGGATAACTGCGTAAAACTGCGTAAAATAAGTTGCAACAAACACTTGCACCTCACTCACACTGTCCCTTTTACGCTTTTCCCTGTCCCTATCCTGTCCTGTTTCCATGAAATGCGCTATTACTTTACAAAAGTAGTAATACGCAAAAAAGCTACACACATTTGGTATCACTGTAAGAGAGTAACACACTATTTATGCCCCTTGGTGGTGGGGGAACCATTCTGCTATGCAGGTGCGTAGCTAAAGGCTCATGGGCCCTGGTGCAAGAGTTCAGCTTGGGCCCCCCTTTCCTCAGTGCTTTGTGTGTCTTATGCGGCACAAGGGTCTTTGGGCCCCCTCAGGCTCCTGGGCCCGGTAGCGACTGCTACCTCTGCACCCCCTATAGCTACGCCCATGCTGCTATGGCTTTTCTAGCTTACGCCCCTGATGTACACCACTGACCACAATAGTCAAATAGTCAACACTGTTGCTTTGCACATATTGTGTGGCTCTATGCATCCATACAAGCACACACTTTCACTCCATTAACATTAAGAGAGGAAGCCACAGGTTTACAAAAAATCATGATTTTTCAAATCACATTTCCAAGAACTGCTTCATTTTATGAACCGCAGAGCTGACCCATTCTTTTGCGGTGGAAGCATGGTGTGCAATTCTGCAGGACCATTTCCGGTATTTATGAATCTACCCTCAGGGCCTGACAGCCAAGCTGTTTTGGAGGCTGCCCGTCATGGAGTGTTCAAAGATAACGTACAGCCTGAAGGATCATCAAAACGGAGACTGGCTGTCATCCGGCTCAACGTGTGCTTCTTTTGCTTATTATACAGAAATTCTTGCACTGTGTATAACAATAGAAAATGTTCTGCGACCTGATTTTCCCGAGAAAAAAAAGATATTTGTGTCAAGTCTCTTTTTATTATTTAAAGATGTATTGCGATAAAAACAAAACATAGTACAAAGAGAATAATTTACTCACATCAAACAGCACTTATCACTTAGAGGTTAGATTATTATCTTTGACAAAGTGTTCCAGAGTGACCAGGCTAATCTTCAGTTGATTACATTTGTATGTCTACCTCTATAGTGCTGGTGAGATTTGCAACGATAAATTTAGAAACATGTCATGATAGAGACAATAAGAGAGATAGAGAATTTAAAAGATATTTGGACAAGGGGTTTGGGAGTGAACCAATCATAGGTAATAAAAAGTGCAAAAAAAATTGATTGCAGAAATGGCGGCTTAGGATCCTAGTCTCTACGGAGGACAGTGCAGTTGGGGAGTTAAGGGGGTTCTGCAGCAGCAAGCTGCCCCTCAGCCACAGGAAAGGAGCATAAGCCCTTTCTCCAGACATATTGTTGCCTATGTTAAAAGATTGGGAGGACGAGATTTTTTTAAAGAGGTATTTATCACGTAGAGAAAGTTAATGCAAGCCACCTTAAAGGGATTCTGTCACCAGTTTTCACCCCTTGGAGCTAAACATATGCTGATGCTCAGGGTCTCTTCATGATTCCTAATGTGGGCTTATAAATGTGATCTGTAGCTTAGTTTTGCCAAAAAACAGGTTTTACTAACCTGTCAATCATAAAAATAAGGTGCCCAAGGGGAGGTCTAGGGATGCAGGGTGCCGGCTGCAGCCATCGCCGTTGGTGCCCAGCGCCGCCTTGCCAGATTTCTGCGCCGCCTCCTACTTCTCTGTGCCGCCTCTCCCTCCCCCTGTGAAATGCCGC
The DNA here is from genome assembly GCA_033119425.1 of Bufotes viridis. Lineage (NCBI taxonomy): Eukaryota > Metazoa > Chordata > Amphibia > Anura > Bufonidae > Bufotes > Bufotes viridis. Next base: position 96,078,097 of record CM065598.1, on the reverse strand, counting down.
GCGTGCGCACAGGCTCAGCCTGATGCGCCCGTACGGACTTCTTGGATGCCTCTTCTCTAGCGAAGTGCCGGCGCATGCGCACTACGCTAGAAGAGCCCGATGCCAGCAGTTCGTGCGCATCAGGCTCGCATTTATAAGCCCACATTAGGAATCATGAAGAGACCCTGAGCTTGAGCATATGCTTAGCACAAAGGGGTGAAAACTGGTGACAGAATCCCTTTAAATAGGGGACCTCTGCTATTGTATGTGAGCTCCAAATTCTGAGATTATAGGAATTCATGCATGTTTGTATCTTAAAGGGGTTGTCTAGCCCCATGTCTGTCCATGGGTTGTGTCTTGTACTGCAGCTCAGGGTCATTGAAGTAAAGGGGGCTGAGCTGTAATATCGCGCATAAGGGTCCATTCACACGTCCGTCGTTTAGTTCCGCATCTGATCCCGATTTTTCGGACTAGTCACAGAATAGTTGAGGACAGAATTCGGACCTATTGATTTTCAATGGGTCTATAAAATATGCGGACAGCACAAAGAGTGCTGTCCGCATAATTTTCTCAGTACATAGTGTCCGTAAAAAAATAAAACATGTCCTATTCTAGTCCGAAAATTGTGGTCCGTTGTGCAATGCAAAGTCAATGGATCCGCAAAAATCGGAAGACATTCGGATAACTAATCCGTATGTCATCCGAAAAAAAGAAAGAACTTCTTGTTTTTTATTAAGTCCAGCCCGCAGAGACTTTGTTATTCTTTTTTTTTTGCGGATCCGCAAAAAACGGATGACAAACGGAAAGAATTCTTGGAAAATAGGATCCGCAAAAAACGGTCCTATTTTCGGATTATAGAAAACAACGGACGTGTGAATGGACCCTTATCCGTAGGCAGAGTTGGTGCTATTTTTGGAAAAAAGCAGTCATCCATTTGTAGTCCTGGACATTTTCTTCAATAGGGGGTCATGCACAGCAACTGAAATCAAAATCAACCTCAGCTGAGGCTTTCGTGCAATTGCAAGTCGCTCAAGAATTAAGAAGCCTTGCATCATGAGTAGGATAGGCATCACTGAAGGGTTTGTTAATTTTTGCACTTTCTTGCCAAAAATACAATTATAATGCGAGCTGCATTTGGTGAGGCCGGCTGGCTCTGGCTGTAAGCAGCGTTTACTGAAGATGAAAGGGAATCGGCTGTGGATTGCAGAATTCATCTGAGAGGTTATTTCCTAGCAACTCAATACATGAAACAGAAGTGACTTACAAGCAGCTCCGAAATATGTAAAACCAAGTAAAATCTGCAATTCTGGCCTTTGCTCCTTAAGTATAAGGTTATACATGACAACGTCAAACAAAAAAAATCCAGGGAGACTGCAGGATTTATAAACAGTGACAGTGGGGGTGCTCTATGACAGCTGGAGTGCTCACATAACAGTGACAGCTGGAGTGCTGCCCAGTGACAGCTAGAGTGCTCCATAATGACTGCCACAGTGTCCCATAACAGTGACAGCTAGAGTTCTGCATAGTTACAGCTGCTCATAAAAGTGACAGCTAGAGTGCGCCGTAATGACAGACATGGTACCCCATAACAGTAACAGCTGGAGTGCTCCGTAATGACTGCCAGAGTGCCGCTTAACAGTGACAGCTAGGGTTCTGCATAGTGACAGCTAGAGCTCCTCATAACAGTGACAGCTAGAGTGTTGCATAGTGACAGCAAGAGTGGCCACATAAAAGTGATAGCTGGAGTGCTGCATAGTGACAGAGTGCACCCATAACAGTGACAGCTAGAGTGCTCCGTAATGACTGCCACAGTGCCCCATAAAACTGACAGCTGGAGTGCAGATTAGTGACAGCCAGAGTGCCCCATAACGATGATAGCTGGAGTGCTGCACAATGACAGCTAGAGTGTCCACATAACCCTGGGTTCACACCTGAACGTTTCTGAGACGCGCGTTTTCCGAGCGTTTTTGTCACGCGTTTTACGCGCGTTTTTGGCAATAGTAAACGCACGTTTTACGTGCGTTTGTGTGATTGACTGCAGTGTTGTCTAATGACCAAATATCCCTGTTTATATGAAGTTTGGCCAATCAGAGTGCATTATGCAAAAACTGTGCCTAGCACCTGGGGTTTGGCCTATCCAGCATGTTGCAAATTCATAAACGCGCGTTCAAACGCGCGTTTTCAGTGTCAAAAACACGCAAAATACAAGCGTTGCGCTTTCCTATTGAAGTCTATGGGCCAAAACGCGCGACAAATGCCCCAAAAAAAGCTCAAGTACTTGTTTATGCGTCGGGCGTTTTTCAGCGCATTCGAACGCCCTGTAAAACGCGAAAATGTGAACCAGTCTCATAGGGAAGCATTGGTTTGCATCGGTTATGCGTTTTACAGCGCGTTCGAACACGCTGTAAAACGCACAAGTGTGAGCTGAGGGTAAAATGCGCAAGTGTGAACTGAGGGTAACAGTGACAGCTAGAGTGCTGCATAGTGACAGCCAGAGCTCCTCATAAGAGCACATGCACATGAGTGCAGGTGAACATGCAGAAGATCAGTACAAATTTCTGTGTGGATGCTTGTGCGATTATGCACCTGAAATGCACCCAAAAATGTTTTGAATGCAGATTTGATGCAGTTTTGCAGCAGATCTCACTCTTCGTTTTAAAACAATGAAATCTGCAGTTAAAGCCGCGAACATAATTAAAATGCTGCGGATTTGGAAATCTACACCATAGGTCAATTTGTGTAGATGAGAATTGTCTACTCTCATACACTTTGCTGGTACTGTGCTATGCAGCGGTTTTTCTATTCAGAAAAACGCACGTAATCCGCAACATGTGCAAGTAGCCCAATGGTAAGAGCTGGAGTGCTCTAAAGTGACAGCCAGAGCGTCCCATAACAGTGACAGCTGGATTGCTCCATATCGACAATTAGAGTGCCTCATAACAGTGACAGCTGGAATTCTGCATAACAGTGACAGCCCAGTTTTCCATAGTGACAGTAGGAGTCAGTGTGCAACTTGTGCAAGGGGTGGGGGACCGGAGGCCTACCTTGCTCAGGGGCCATCGGGGTAGGTACCTGTCCCTGTCGACCACTCCGAGCCTGGATGAGCCCCAAGTCCTTTGTCCAAAAGTGGCATTAGAGGAAAGATTTCTAACTAGATAAACAGGCTCGTCCACATGTGGCCATAATGGTTGACTGACCGTTGACAAAACCTAAAATATCTGCCTATGTATGAAAGCGCTTACTGCCTGGTATCATTATATATAATGACTCCTAACCCCAGCTATTTATAAGATTGTCAGAAGCGCCGCGCTGTGACACATGATGTAATGCTTTATGAACAATGTTACACAACACTTCAAGAAATGTATACATTTCCAGATAGTATCACATGAGCGCCTGATACAATGTGACCCCTCCCAGGCATTGTTCCTGCCGCTTCTGAAGTCATCAGTTTTAGCCCTTTCACACATTTATCCAGACGATGCAGGAGAATCAGACACAAAGGGGTCCATTCACTTCAGGTCGCTGTGAACCACACCTGCCGAACACTGCTCAGGGGACAGTTACTGCTGAATCACATCAGTTGTTGGAAGTGTGAACAACACTGAATCTTTAATCACGAAATGTAATAAAACAGCAATGATCTCCAACCTGTGACTCTCCAGCAGAAACTACAACTCCAAGTAGGCAATAATAAACTTGTCAGGCCATGTTGGGAGTTGTAGTTCCTAATTTTGTAAATTTGCCTGGGGTCGATGTCCTTGCCCTGGCCCCCAACACTCCCGATTGGTGAGGATGGCATAAAAACGCTGCATGTGAAAAAAAAATTGTGTTGCACGAGTGTTAAAAAGTCACAAAATGGGGTCTTGCGACTTTTTACACCACAAACTAGTGTACTGTTGTTAGTAAATGACCCCAAATGATTTGGGCATTCATACTGAAATCCACATGACACCTCTAACACCATACAAGTTGTAACAGCGGCTGCTGTGCACCGCTGTTCCCCTGCTCACCGCCCAGGCGCCGTGTTCAGCGGTGATCTGCTGCCAGGGTTTCCTTTCAGCCCTGGCCACAGCATGCTTGCTGCTTGTTTCCTGCAGCATTTCCTTAAGGGCCGGCGCCCAACACTTCCTGTGTTTTATGGGTTGGATCATGTGACCTCGCTGACCAATCCTAGCCCTCCTGCACATATATAAGTGGCTCAGCTCCTTCCCAGATGCCTCAGTGTTAAGTTCCTTGTGTCCTGCTAAGGTGCTGAACAGCGGCGTCTGTCATTGGTCGCCGCTACTTGTTTGATCCCTGCTTGTCTTGACTCTCCTATTGCTGACCTGGATTGCCTGCCCTGACCTATTGCCTGTCTGATTTCGCCTCTGCCTCATCCTTCGGCCCTGCACTGTTGATCCTGGTAACGACTCAGCCTGCTGACAACACCTGTACTTCTGGTACCTTTCTCAGGTACCTTCTGGGCCAGCTGCCTCGTGTGCCAATCCTCCTTAAAGGGAACCTGTCACCGGGATTTTGTGTACAGAGCTGAGGACATAGGCTGCTAGATGGCCGCTAGCACATCCGCAATATCCAGTCCCCATGGCTCTGTGTGCTTTTATTGTGTAAAAAAAAAAACGATTTGATACATATGCAAATGAACCTGAGATGAGTCCTGTCCCTGAGATGAGTCATGTACAGGACTCATCTCAGGTTCATTTGCATATGTATCAAATCAGTTTTTTTTACACAATAAAAGCACACAGAGCTATGGGGACTGGATATTGCGGATGTGCTAGCGGCCATCTAGCAGCCCATGTCCCCAGCTCTATGCCCAAAATCCCAGTGACAGGTTCCCTTTAAGGCTGGGGACACACCTAGTTGTTTCTGAATCGCGCGTATGATGCGCGTTTTTGTAACTAAGAAAGGCGTGTCATACGCGCGATTCAGTGATTCTCCCCTATGGCAACATTGTCCATAGGCGCGTTAAAACGCCCAAAAGAAGCTCATGTACTTGTTTGGGCGTTTTACAGCGTGTTCAAACGCGCTGTAAAACGCCCAAATGTGAACCATGCCCATAGGGATGCATGGCTTTTCACATGTTGAGCATTTTTTAAGCGCATTTGAACGCGCTGAAAAACGCTCAGGTGTGTTCCCAGGGTAAGCGGTAGTCACCTGGTGTTCCCCTCGGGAAAGCCTATCCCCACCATCGGGGGTACTGTGAAGATCCAGGGGTTCACTTAGACAACGCTCGTAGAGGAGGTAGGACATGTGGCACAGTGGGTTCACACCCGCTGGTTTGTAACACCAGTGTGGCCAATGACTGGCTGCGTTGACATTTCCAGCCATTTCATGTGTCCAATGTGGATCATGAAGTGAAGAACAGCAGGGATTGGAGCAGTGCCAGAGACTGGTGAGGTGAGTAATGCTTATTTTTAATTTCCAACCCATTTTGACTGTTAAAAAATTCACCCAGTAGAAATGCATTGGGCTTTATCTATTGTAAAAGATAATCATACACTATTATACATGGGACAGCTACAGAGGGGTCATTTAATGCTTGTCTTGGGTAACAAGGTCCCCGTCTACCATGTGCCATTTGTGCCTTCTTATGTAGCAGAGGGCCTTTTTTTTTGGCACAATGGCCTGATTGTGACCATTACCTCTACGCTCCCCATAGCTACAGCCTTCCCTTACACAAAATATCAGCGCAAATAGCTAGACCTCTGTATAAGGCCTCATGCACATGGCCGTTGTTCGGGTCCGCATCCGAGCCGCATATTTCACGGCTCGGCCGCGGACCCATTCAATTCAATGGGGCCGCAAAAGATGCGGACAGCACTCCGTGTGCTGTCCGCATCCGTTTCACCGTTCCGTGCCCCCGCAAAAAAAATAGAGCATGTCCTATTCTTGTCTGTTATGCGGACAAGAATAGGCATCTCTATAATGGGCCGCGTTCCGTTCCGCAAATTGCGGAACGGAACGCGGAGCAGCTTCCGTGTTTTGCGGATCCACGGTTTGCAGACCGCAAAACACCAACGGCCGTGTGCATGAGGCCTAAGTATGGTATTAATAGTACAAGCTGTATGATGTGGAGGAAGTGATGGATATTTGTCAGAAGGTGCTCCATGCAATAATACTTCCTCTTAGGCTAGGTACACGTTATTTCACATAGAAGGAACCTCAAACGGATGTCATACAAAACAATGGCAAATTATCATATCTTATGCAGTAATGCGCAGTTTTATCATTAATGTTGCAATCACAAGTGCTGTTGCTTTCGATGTGACTAATGTGAGATATCTGGGTTTATTAATGAAAAGTTGTCTTTCGTTGTTTTATCATATTTATTGTTGCTGTAGGTTATTTTTTATTTAACTTGAATAACCTCTTTAAAGAGGACCTTTCACTGGTCCACAGTTTATCAGGCAAAGCTATGTACATGGAGAGCGGTGCCCAGGGATGTCCCTGCACTTACTTGTATCCCTGGGTGCCGCTCCGTTCGTCCGCTGTAGCCCCCGGTACCGGCGCTCCTGCTTCTCCAATTTTGCCTGGGGTGGAGACATCTTTTTTGCCCTGGGCGTCTCCTTCTCCCAGGGCTGGAGCGCTGGCCAATCGCAGCGCTCAGCTCATATTCAGGGCAAAAGAAGTCTCCGCCCCAGGCAAAAATAGGAGAAGCGTGTGCCCCGGTACCGGGGTCTACAGAGGACGAACGGAGCGGCACCCAGGGATGATAGTAAGTGCAGGGACATCCCTGGGTGCCGCTCTCCATGTACATAGCTTTGCCCAATAAACTGTGGACCAGTGAAAGGTCCTCTTTAAGGTGTATTCATCCCCGCACTGCCTCAGCTGCTTCTCCCCGTGCGTGGATGAAAACATCCTGGGTCGGGGGGGGGGGGGGAGGCAGGCGGTGATAAGGACGAGGGAGTCTTGTGCCCGTTGCGGCCTGCTATTGGCTGCTCCCCCCCCGTCATTGGATGTTTTGATACACGTGACGGGAAGAAGCAGCGGTGGCCATGCGGGGACCAGGAGAGGCGCAGGGAGCCAGGTAAATAGAATGAGTGTGAGGGTCCCGGGCATATGGGGGGGGGGCATTTCCAGCCTCTGATAACCCCTTCAATGACCTGTTATTTCCCTCACAGCTCCAATAACAGTGCCACCCTTAGGTTACCTGCACATGTTGCGAATTACGTGCCAAAAAAAAACCCCGCAGCATTAGGCCTTATTCACACATCAGTTTTTTTTTCAGTTATTTCTATCAGTGATTGTGAGTCGCGAGACTTCACATAATAACTTCAGAAATTAATTTATACTGTAAAAAAACATTTCCTGAACTTGGAACCGAACCCGAGTTTGGAAAATGGTTTTTTACAGTATAAATCAATTTCTGAAGTTACTATGCGGTCTCGCGAAGTAATAACTTCGGCTCATCGGAGCCAATACATTTTAATACTGTACGGAGCACTCACTCCTTACAGTATTGAAACAAAGTTTTCATGCGAATCGACTTCAGATGTTTCATCCGAAGTCGATTCGCTCATCCCTAATTGTGAGCCAAAACCAGGGGTGAAGCCTACACCAAGAAGTTATAATGGAAAGATCTGCCCCTCATGTCCTATTTTCTGTATTGCGGACAAGAATAGTGATTTCTAACAATGGGAGTGAGAAATATGCGGATTGCACACTGAATGTGTCTGTATTTTGTGGATCCGTGGTTTTTGGACAGCAATAAGGACATCGTCCTGTACATGAGGCCTTAATGTGTGTATTCACACAGCAGTGGTTTACCAGGGTCCGTGGTGACACCATGGAAGCATGTCCTACTTTGTGAGTGATTACAGATCCTTCATGCAGGTTATAGTCTATGGGTTCGTCAAAATCAGTGATATAACACGGATGAAGTGCGTGTTTGGTCGGTGGTTTGCATGGACCCTCGGTAGGAGATGCACTGGGAACTAAATTTTAGCCTAGCTGTGTCTGTGGAATACGGGTGACACCCGGACCAAACACGGATTCTTCTTGGACATCTTCACTGAAGGACGACCAACCATTTAGTCAGTGGTCGTGTTTTTTATCTGGTATTACATATCAGCCCCATTCACTTGAGCTGTAATACTAGACACTGCTCATGGACAAAAGTGACATTGGTTCTGGGGAAAAATTAGACTTTTTTTTTACAAAATTCGAAGGTGTGAGTCATCTAGTATGGCTGGATGTGGCCTCCTCTCACGTTATCCTGTTCTGATCTTCTATAAAGCCTCTCCTCCACCATAGAGATCAATGCTGTCGGGATCCATCTCGCTGACATTCACCTGTCTAATAGAGTGCGGCTGGTATAAAGACAGGAGTGTGCACTCTATGCACCCATCACAGGGCTTGTCCTGTAGGGATACTACCATGCGTTCTGTTGTGTTAGGTTTAGGCCTATTGCACACGAACGGATGGTCCTCAAAAAACGGATCTGCAAAACAAGATGACATCCGTGTGCATTCCGTTTTTTGCGGAACGGAACATCTGGCCCCAAATATAACAGTACTACCCTTGTCCGTGATGCGGGCAATAATAGGACATGTTCTATGTTTGAACGGAAATACGGAAACGGAATGCATACGGAGTACCTTCTGTATACAGAACGCAAAAAACGGCCCGTACACTCGCAAAAAAAAACATTCGTGTGAAAGAGGCCTTAGATTGGGGTTGTCGGGTTAGTAGCAGCAGGAAATAGCATAAAATAAAGTAAAAATTACCCGTTAAATTTCCCACCGCTCTGGTGGTCAACTAATCTCAAATGTGGAAGTAAGGACAATTCGCCAAAATAGGAGGGAAAAGATGCATCAAAGTGAAATCACATCCTATGCGAGCTCATAAGGTAACTAGACGTGCTCATACCTTTTACATCCCCCAATTTTATAGGGTTCTACGAAATTAGAAAAAAGGGTGCGTTTCCAACCCCCATTCCCCCCCCCCCACCCAGAAACAGCGTCATTCTTGACCATGGGTAGCATATAGTAATGCAGCTCAAGTGATTGGAGCTGAACTGCAATACCAGACAAAACCCATGGATGACGGTGGCGCCTTTTCAGGAATAAAAAAATATACCCTTTTTTTTTTTTGTCACGTCATAGAACCCCTTTAATTTCAAGAGCAGCAGACGAGGCCCCCCATGATTTGATGGTAAACATTTTACACCGATATATTTGCTTTTCTTTGCATCTCTGATTCATTTAAAGGGGTTGTCCTACCATAATACGTCCCATGGTCAACCGGACCCATCACAGGGTTAGCAGAACCGCAGGTGGTCCGCGTGTTGCAGACATAATATGACCCAGGCTAAATTCATTTAAAATCTGATAATTCAGGGGAGACTGTGGTTACCCCCCAATATCCCACTGCTCCGATGTGACCCTTATGAAGGTCTACGACGAAGAGACACAGGAAGCTATTTGCTGAGATCTGTGTTCACCATTTGCCATCATATATGAGCTGCTGTCGTATATACACCCCCCGCCATCACCTGTCCTAACAATGCGCCACGCTCCTGACAGCCAATGGCACTTGATGCCCACCTGTAATAATATTACAAGAGGTTTGTGTTGGCTGCCGTCAGCTGTTGCCGGCTGCTGTGTGCAGGAGAGATGGATGCAGGAGCAGCCTAAGGGCCACAGGAGCAGCCCAAGTCCTCAGTGGCACATTTAGCAGATGAGATCATAGCATTAACCCCTATCAACCCTGAGCTGGAAGCTAATGCAGACTGTACAGACAGCAATGCAAGCTACTGCAACTGCACAAAGCTGGCGGGCACAATAGAAGTGAATGGCGTTGCATCCAGTAGACACCCCAGTATCACCCACTATGTAATCCTCTGCTGTCTGGCGTTATAAAAGGAAGGGGGGGGTGCAGGTACTCACCAAAGCAAATGACAGAAATATGATGGAGAAAGTCCAGCCTGGCAGAGCTGTGCATGGTGTTGAGGGGAGCTGCGTTCCTTTGTCAGGCAGCCAGGGGGGTGCAGGAGGAGAGAGGCTCCACATCAGCTGTGTCTTTTGTTAGACAGGGGATGAGCACTTGTCATTTCCAGCAGCACATGCATTGAGTGAGCCTTTCTCTGTGTGTATGCTGTATGGGAGGAGGAGTGCAGGCTGGAGGAGGTGGAGAAAAGGAAGCATCTCCTGGTGCAGCAGCTGATGACACTACTTCCTCATACACACGTTGCCAGACCCCAACCCCTCCTCTAGCACCATTCCCCCTTATTCTAGCAGCAGGATAGCCACTCACCTCAATACACCTAAATGGCAGAAAGCACCCCCAATACTGCTCATCTCTATCTGCCTCCCTCTCCTGGTCAGTCAGAGTACTGCACCTCAGGGAAGTCACCAGCCCCCATGTCCCTGCACTGAGATCATCTGGAAACCCCCTGGGTCTGTGTGACACTGACCTATGACTAGTGCTTCTCAGGGCAGCTGTCACCAGATAGCATTCTCCACATTGGTACTATGTATCAAGCTTTGCAGTAAAAGGAGGCATGAGGAGATCTGTAATTGTTACATAGCAATTCTAGGATGTAATTGGAGACGCAGACCACAAGCTACACTGGGCTCCACCTGGCAAAGTCAGAAACATTTACGCCTCTTTCACACCAGTGATACGGATCTTGTCAGGATCTGTTCAGGAAAAAAAACTGATGGTTTTGCACACGAGTTCAGTCAGTTTAAACTGCGATTGCATTCAGTGCTTCAGTTTTTTTCCCACATGGGTGCAATCAGCTTTTGAAGCGTTTTTCACGCACTTGAAAAAAACTAAAGAATAACAATTTACACCTGACGGAAGATTCATTCCTGTGAAGGAGGCCTCTCCGGTTCAAGAAAAAATAAAAATCACATTAGGGCTCAAGCACAGGACCATATTTTCTTTCAGTGTCTGTTCCGTTTTTTTTTTTTTTTTGGGGGGGGAGGGGTTTTGCAGTCCATACGCGGAACCATTCACTTCAATGGGTCTACAAAAAAAACGGAAATTACTCCGTTTGTCTGCAAGTCTCTTCTGCAAAAAAAGAACATGTCCTAGGGCGAGAAATAGAACATGTCCCCCGTGCTCAGATCATCAGATCTGACGCCCCCCCCCCATACTCAGATTAGACCCCCCATGCTCAGTCCAGACCCCCAATGCTGAGATCAGACCCCATTGCTCAGATAAGATCCCCCCCCCATGCTGAGATCAGTCCCTCCATGCTCAGATTAGACCCCCCCATGCTCAGTCCAAACCCCCAATGCTGAGATCAGAACCCATTGCTCAGATAAGATCCCCCCCCCCATGCTGAGATCAGTCCCTCCATGCTCAGATTAGAACATCCCATACTCAGATTAGACCCCCCATGCTCAGTCCAGACCCCCAATGCTGAGATCAGACTCCATTGCTCAGATAAGATCCCCCCATGCTGAGATCAGTCCCTCCATGCTCAGATTAGACCCCCCATACTCAGATTAGACCCCCATGCTCAGTCCAAACCCCCAATGCTGAGATCAGACCCCATTGCTCAGATAAGATTCCCCCCCCCCCATGCTGAGATCAGTCCCTCCATGCTCAGATTAGAACCTCCCATGCTTAGTACTATAATTGAAAGAAATCGCCTACCTCTCCTAATCGGGCTCCTGATCGGGCACATGCTACTCTGCAGGTCTGACACGGTCTCCACCGTGACCCGTAATGCCTCCCCATCGTCTTAAATGGTGGCCCCTTTGCTATCCAGTGTCACTCCATCCGGTGATGAAATCTTGCATATTCGCTGTGCATTTGTGGCACACATCTGTAGCACATCCTTGAAGCTGATGCCCACAGGGTGGAGACTACTATATACCCTCTAATGCATGCACGAGATTTCAGATCTGGAGGGAGTAATGTTGGAGAGCAAAGTGGCCACCAATCAAGATGCAAATGTCTATCACACCCGGACCCAGTGCTATATTCGTGTTTCGTGCATCCAGCAGAATAGTGAGTGCAGCTGTGGAATATATTACAGGATGTAACTCGGGATCAGTACAGGATAAGTAATGTATGTACACAGTGACTGCACCAGCAGAATAGTGAGTGCAGCTGTGGAATATATTACAGGATGTAACTCGGGATCAGTACAGGATAAGTAATGTATGTACACAGTGACTGCACCAGCAGAATAGTGAGTGCAGCTCTGGAGTATTATACAGGATGTAACTCAGGATCAATACAGGATAAGTAATGTATGTACACAGTGACTCCACCAGCAAAATAGTGAGTGCAGCTCTGGAGTATAATACAGGATGTAACTCAGGATCAGTACAGGATAAGTAATGTATGTGCACAGTGACTGAACCAGCAGAATAGTGAGTGCAGCTCTGGAGTATATTACAGGATGTAACGCAGGATCAGCACAGGATAAGCATTTTAGTCTATTTTCACACATTTTCACCAGATCCAGCAGGGATCCACAAAAATACTTCCGTTTCTGATAATACTCAGGGTCAGCACAGGATGCATCCGTTATGAATGGATCCGGTTGTGTTATCTTTAAAATAGTAATGACGGGTCAATCATGGATTTTCTATTGTGTCTGAGAAAACGGATCCGGCACTATTGACTTGCATTGTGTGTCGTGCCGGATCCGTTTTGCTCCACATTCCATGACAGAAAGGAAACCACAGCATGCTGCGGTTTGCTCTCCGGTATGGGAATGCAACCGAACGGAAGGGAATGCATTTTGGAGCACTCTGTTCTGTTCAGTTCTGTTTTTCTCCGGTATTGAGATCCTCTGCCGGGTTTCAATACTGCAAATGTTAAACGCAAGTGTAGTAGCCTTAGGGCCCATGCACACGACCGTGTGCAGGCCGTGGTCGTATTGCAGCCCGCATACCGCAAGTCCGCGATACACTGGCACCGGCCGTGTGCATCCCGGACCCATTCACTTGAATGGGTCCGCGATCCTGGAGAGGCGGTGCTGAAGGACGCAGCGGAAACCCACGAAAGCACTACAGAGTGCCTCCGCACCGCAAAAAAGTAGTGCATGCACTACTTTTTTGCGGAACGGACGAATCACGGACCCATTCAAGTTGAATGGGTCTGGATCCGTCAGCAGCAGCCACATGCGGTCCCCAATGCACGGAACGGCTGGCACGCGTTTATGTGCATGAGCCCTTATATAGGTTTTATGTACAGTATTTGTAGGGTGTTCCCTTCCAGGTTTCTGGCCTGTAGTAGCAGCATATGAATGAGGATAATTGCACTTCACATCTCACCCAGCACTTCTCTAGCTGACGTTGGATTTCAAAGGGCCATTATCAACAGGAAATGATCGGGCTCCTGGAATGAAATCACTTTCTTTTTTTTATTTTGAATGGCGCCATCTTTTAGCGGTTCATTAGTTATCTTAGTAATAATAACGTGGACTTGTTTACTTTGAACTTTCTGATTATTACAGCTTTCTGCTCACTAGGATTACTCACCCCCACGTCGCAGTGTCTCGCACAGGATGAAAGTCCCTTTATTCTGGATCTCCTCTCTATTATTTATAGATAATTCTTACATTCAGAGATGTTTTGCATTAGCTTTAGAATTATTAATAACCATTCGGTGCCGATTCTCCCCAGAGACTGCCCTCATTCTGTCATTATCTCCGGCGAGCAGTAATAGTATTTAGTGCATTTGCAATATAAAGCGTAATGCCATCGAATGGGAAACCCATAGGAAAATGCCGCTTATGTTCAACCCCTTGTTTCATATATATAGTGGGGAGAATTCCCAGAATTGAACATATAGAACAGCATCTATTGAATCCACATTTTGTGTCTTTACATATAAAGACCTCAATATAAAGTTGGAATTTTACCTGTACTAAAATTTCCTAAGGTTACTTTCACACTTGCGGCAGAGTGATCCGGCAAGCAGTTTCGTTGTCGGAACTGCCTGCCGGATTCATCGATCTGGATGTAAACTGAACGCGGATCCGTCTCACAAATGCATTGCTGGATCCGTCTTGTATTTTATTTACAGTCTTAAAGGTCTGCGCATGCGCAGACCGGAAGGATGTGTCCGTCCTTCAGGCATTTCTAATGCCAGATCCAGCACTAATACATTTCAATGTAAATTATTGCCGGATCCGGCATTTTGGATAAAGATAATACTGCAGCATGCTGCAGTATTATCTTCGTCCAAAACGCTGTTCAGTGACTGAACTGAAGACATCCTGAACGAATTTCTCTCCATTCAGAATGCATGGGGATAAAACTGATCAGTTCTTTTCCGGTATAGAGCCCCGACAACGGAACGCTATGCCGGAAAAGAAAAACGCTAGTGTGAAAGTGCCCTAACAAGCCAATAAGAACGTCACACATATTCTCCTCCCGTCTACAAACCCTGACGGCCAATAAGCAGGGCAGAAGGGATGACATGACGTTCTACCCTGCAGTCTGCTACTTTCACATTTCCGGTTTGAATTCCGGCAGAGAATATCCAGTCGGAATTCCACCGGATCCGGCGCTGCTGGATGCCAGCCCCATTAGGTATAAGTGGAGACAAGCGGAGAACCAGCTGGACAGAAATCGTTGTGCTCTGCGGTTTGTGTCCGGCTGATCCTCCACTTGTCTGTCGGTAAGGCCATGCCGGAGTTTCAAACCGGAGGTCCGAAAGTAGCCTTAATAAGGAGGACGTGGCAGTTGTAGAGGGAGCAGACTCTAGATGTAACGGCAACGCCCCCGTTGCTCCTAGAGGCTCATTTGCATATATTAAATCACCATTTTTCTCAGCCATGCGGGCACATATGAACATGGGACCAACACGGATGTCTTCAGCTGCCAAGCGCACATGTAACAGGTCAGCAGGTGTCATAGGTGCAAAACTGCTGACAGATGCCCTTTAAGAAACTCCGTAAGGTGTCAGGAGTGGAAAGCAAGATTTAAGGCTCATGTATACGAACAAGTGCAGCCCGTGTCTGTATTGCAGCCTGCGTGCGCTCTGCATCACGCATGCGGACCCATCCACTTGAATGGATCTGCAATCCACAAGATACAGAGCAGTGCGGAGCTCTTCTGTGGGATTTCGGTCTGTGCCTCCGCACTGCAAAAGATAGAACATGTTTTTGCTTTTTGCGATGCGGACTAAATCTTGCGGATCACGGATCCATTCAAGTGAATGGGTCTGAATCTGCAAACGTTCGTGTGTGTGAGCCCTTAGGCTGGGGACACACCTAGGCGTTTCTGAATCGCGCGTTTTTGGATGCGCGTTTTTGTAACTAAGAAACGCGCGTCATACGCGCGATTCAGTGATTCTCCCCTATGGCAACATTGTCCATAGGCGCGTTAAAACGCCCAAATGTGAACCATGCCCATAGGGATGCATGGCTTTTCACATGTTGAGCGTTTTTCAGCGCGTTTGAACGCGCTGAAAAACGCTCAGGTGTGTTCCCAGGGTTAGACTTTTCCACTCTATTCCGATGTGCCTGGGATCTGAGAATATTGGACTCCTAAAGCTGGCCATATATCTAATGTGCTGGGGCCTCCCGACTTTGCCAGCTGATGTTGGGGGAGGTAATGATCAGGCATATTGAAATTCCTTTTGTTCTCTAGGACGTAAGCTGCTGCCAGAGATATCTGCACCAGTTTTCTCCCTTCTACCCAATTGCTCCATATGCATCCTTGGCTGAGCTCGAGCATGCATATGTATGGGAAAATCGGGAGAGATGCCTGTCAGGCCGATAGTTATCTCATGTGTATGGTGGCTTTAGGCAAGGGCTACACGGCGGCCAGGATCGCTGAGTAGAAGTGATCCCGTAGAAATGAATGGGATCGCCGCGGCAGTTGCAAGAAATCCAGCTGTGTTGAGTTTCTTGCGATTGCCGCAGTTATCCTAATCATTTCTATGGGATCACCGCTACTCAGCGATCCTGGCCGCGACAAGTGTCGCCGTGTAGCCCTTGTCCAGCACTGGGTGGGACTCATTTCACTTTGGCCCACATTGAACTGATATATTTCCATTATTAATATAGAACTCTGATTTCTTAATCCTGATGCATGAACACAGTGCTACGTCTTCTTTTGAAGGGTTCCATGCTCAGAAAAACATGGCCTTTCAAAAACAGCACCACATGTGTCCACAGATTGCAGGTGGTATTGCAGTTAATCTCTATTCACTTTGCTGGAGCTGAACTGCAATACCAGACACAGAATATTCTGTACAGAATATTGACGTGACCGCCCTGGTGAATGTGCATGCTGTATTCTGCTGGTGCATTAATATAGCAGATTAAAATAAAACAGCAAAGCATTTACAGTACGGCATTTCCTGCCTACTCCTAAGTAAGCAAAGCTGTCATCGACAGGGGAGCCTGGTCAGCAGAACTTATCGCACACAACAATCATGGGGCTTACCATGGGTGCAGCTCTCTGGTCATCGCCTGGTGGACACAGATAAAACCTCTGCATTATAGTCCTTTAATCCATATCCCAGTAGTGTCTGTTTCTGGGAGAGCTGGGTAACAGCCAATATGGCTGCCATAAAAGCTTGCACTGGAGGCATACACATTTATGATCTGAGCGATGTGTAATCACAGGGGATATGATCCGTTCGATTCCAAGGTGGATAGGGCTAAGGGTACTTTCACATTTGCAGCATAGCTATCCGGCGGGTGAACAGCCTGCCGGATCCACCGTGTGCTGCCGCTCCGTCCCCATTGACTATTGAGCTACGGCACAGCACGGCAGTGCACGGCCAGAGATCGCCGGACTAAAAGTACTGCAGGTCCGACTTTTTAGTCCGGCGATCACTGCCGTAGCTCCGCCCCCGCCCCCCGCCCCATTATAGTCAATGAGAACAGAGCAGCAGCACGGCAGTGCACGGGTACTTGCGGCATGGCGGATCCGGCAGGCTGTTCACCCGCCGGAACAGCCTGCCAGATACTTATTCCGCAAGTGTGA
Source organism: Bufotes viridis (assembly GCA_033119425.1). NCBI lineage: Eukaryota > Metazoa > Chordata > Amphibia > Anura > Bufonidae > Bufotes > Bufotes viridis. The sequence continues at coordinate 96,061,202 of CM065598.1, read as the reverse complement.
AAGTACCCTAAGCTGCAATACCAGACAAATGCACCGCTATGCCTGGATAAGCACCGAAGTAGCTACAGTCGCTATGTTTTGGTGATCGCTGGGGGAACCAGAGGTCGGACCACCACCGAACACGCACTGATGACGTATCCTGCTGATTATTTTTTTTTTTTTTATTCTTTTCTTGGAAAATCCCTTTAAAGTGGCTGCCTTGGATTTTGATACGCATATCTACTATGGGACATCATTATCAGATTGGCGAGGGTCCTACACTCCGCCCCACCACTCATCAGCTGTTTCATCGTAGCTCCAGCTCCAAAAGTAGGCACCGCCATTCCTCCTAACTTTTGAAACCTGCAAAGAGGAACAATAGGTAATTTGGGCGATCTAGGCCACACCTCTGACTTCACCCAAAACATAACTATAGGAACCCAGTCCCCTTAATGCCCCCACATTAACTATTCCTCCTTTGTGCCCCCTTCACAGTAGTAATGCCCACATGTCCCCTCTTCACCCTAGTAATTAGTGGGAAGCGAATCGAATACAGATGAAACATCCGAAGACGATTCGCATAAACCTTAGTTTCAATACAAATGAATTTATGCTGTAAGAAAACATTTCCCGAAGTGGTACCTTGGAACCGAACCCGAGTTCGGGAAAAGTTTTTTTACGGTATAAATCAATTTCTGAGGTTATTATGCGAAGACTCGTGAGACTTCGCAAAGTAATAACTTTGGCTCATTGGAGCCAATACATTCTAGTTACTGTACGGAGCGCTCGCTCTGTACAGTATTGAAACAAAGTTTTATGCGAATAGACTTCAGATGTTTCATCCGAAGTAAATTCGTTTATCCCTAGTAGTAATGCACGCATGTGCCCCCTTCTCAGTAGTAATGCCCACATTGTGCTCCCTTCTCAGTAGCTATGCCCGGATGTGCCCCTGCCATAGTAGTTATACCCAGAAATATGCCTCCTTCACAGTAGTTATGCCCAGATGTGCCTCCTTCACTGTAGTTATGCCCAAATGTGCCTCCTTCACAGTAGTTATGCCCAGATGTCTGCCCCTTCACAGCTGCTATGTCCAGATGTAGCTATGCTCAGATATATGCCTCTTCACAGTAGTAGTGCCCACTTTACAGTAGCTATGCCCAGATATGTGGCCCCTTTACAGTAGTTATACCCAGAAATGTGCCCCCTTCACAAGAAATTAAAGAAAAAAAAGTCAATATTCACCAAGTTCCTCCGATGATCATCACAGCTGAACCTGCACTCCCCAGCAGCAGAAGGCAGGATACAATCGCACATTGCCCGGCTGGGCTGTGTAGGAGGAATACAGGCTGATTCTCGGGCATGCACCGCTCCTAGTGGGATGTCCAACTGCATCCTGCAGGGGAGTGACGGCAGCTGAGCTGAATGGTGAAGCGGGAACGGACGGATCCCTGCTTCACCATTACAGAAACTGTCTCTATGTACTATGGAAGCAGAGACAGCTGAGAGCGAGACATACCTCAGCTGTTCCGGGACCACTGGACAGCCACTGAAATCTGGGACTGTCCTGCTGGATCCAGGACTTTTGGGAGGTATGGGCACTGGTACTACACAGCTCCATCTAAGGCCTCATGCACACGACCGTTGTTTGTTTCCGCGTCCGTTCCGTTTTTTTTCACGGATAGGATGCTTCCCCATTCATTTCAATGGGTCCGTCAAAAAGTGCGGATGGTCAACCGTTTTTGTTCCGCATCCTTGATCCGTGTTTTCATTCTGTCAAAAAAATATTGCATGTCCTATTTTTTTCACGTTTGCGGACAAGGATAGGCATTTTTACAATGGATCTGCCATAAAAATCGGATCCGTCAAAAAAAACGGCTGCATCCGCTATACATTGGACGGAGCTGTTCAATCCTGGAACCGACTTCCAGCATCAGAGATACAACTGAACTGCTGATTGACGAGGGGTGAGGGTTGTCGCACCTCCGCCTGTGTTACATCAACCCAAATGCAAATCCCATTCAGTAACATAGAACAAGGTGGTAAAATAACTGCAGCAGCCAGAACGTGACTGCGATGTGTGAACAGGCCTTATATGATTGATTCTGATCTCAGTTGTGCAGGTGTTTCATTCTCCGGCAGTTCTTAACAGATTTAAACCTGACTCGTTAGCGCTGATTTCTGACACAGAATTGCTAGAAAAACAATTGCAAACCTTCACACCTTTCCCGCGAACAAACCGAGAGGGGAGAGATTTATTCAAATCTATTCATGTCTCCTGCAAAACGTTCTAAACTGACCCCCGAGAGGAGGCCGAGCACAGAGACCGCTCCTGGACAACCAGGCTATGGAGGTGTGTTTTTATTCACTTCAATGGGGCCGCAAAAGATGCGGATAGCACTCCGTGTGCGGTCCGAATCCGTTGCTCCGTTCCGTAGCCCCACAAAAAATATAGATCATGTCCTATTCTTGCACGTTTTGCCGACAAGAATAGACATTTCTATAATGGGCAGTCTGTTCCGCAAATTTCGGAAGACACACGGGCGCCATCTGTGTTTTGCGGACTGCAAAACACGGCACGTTCGTGTGCAAGAGGCCTAAAGGGGTTGCTTCATCACAGCTGCCCTCCATTAATTTTCAGTCGGGCCGCCGAACTTAGCCGAGTGCTGGCTATCAAGAAGGTTTGTCATGTGTCCAAAAGAGACATTCTAATACGGCCCTCCAGCTGTTGCAAAACTACAACTCCCAGCATGCCCGAACAGTCTACAGCAGGGCATTGTGGGAGTTGTAGTTTTACAACAGCTGGAGGGCCGCAGTTTGAGGATGCCTGTTCTAAAGGGTATATTTGACGGCCAGATTTTCTGGCGCTCATCTAATACTGCCTCCAAATGCCCAATGAACGAGCAGGTTTAAAAATAATAATGGCGCGGGCGGCACGGCGCGGCCCTGCATGTGGATGAGCGGTGGACATCGCTGCACGGAGCAGCAGCAGTGTCTTCTACTAGCTATCAGGTGATTGACTGTCTTATTAGCATTGGTGTCCACGGGTGCAATCGCAGACACTCAACAGACTCCCTAATGGTAGCTGTGCCCATGGGTGCCACTGCACCCACTGAATTGATGGATGACCCCAGGGGCGTTGCAAGGGGGGTGCGGGCCGCAGTGGGTGACACCAGTGATAGGGTGACACCACCAGGAGATGAGCGCTTGCACTATGGAAGCACTTATCTCCCTACATTCATCTGTGTCGCTGTCCTCAGGACAGCGATACAGATGAACACTGCAGCAGGGCAGGGGAGAGGCGTCTCCCTTCCCTGTTCCTCTGATAGGTCGCTGGCATTGTGCCGGCAGCCTATCAGAGGCCGGCGCAGGCGGCGCGATGACGCCATCTCGCCGCCTGAGCCGTACTGCTCGGGACACAGGCCAGAAGAGGCCTTCATCGCATCGCTGCCATGGAGGTAAGTATAAGTGTTTTGTTTTTTTTTGTGTTTTTTTTTCTGTGACACGCTGTGCTGGGGGGTCATTGCTGGCAAAAAGGGGACACTTTGGGGCATTATTGCTGGCACATGGGGATACTATGGGAGCAATGCCTGGCACATGGGGGATACTATGGGAGCAATGCCTGGCACATGGGGGACACTATGGGGGCATGGCTGGCACATGGGGGACACTATGGGGCATCTACTGGCACATGGGAGACACTATGGGGGCATTGCTGGCACTATGGAGGAATCTACTGGGGGCATTGCTGGTACATGGGGGACACTACGGGGGCATTGCTGGCACATGGGGGGCACTATGGGGGAATCTACTGGGGGCATTGCTGGCACATGGGGGACGCTATGGTGTTGGAGGGGAGAACAATACTATTGGGGTATTTTATATAGGCACATCATGGGGGCACTAAGAAGGGGCATTTATACTGGCACAATCTGGGGGAATCTTATACTGGCACATTATGGGGAAGAGGAGAGGAGCACTATGTGGGCATTTACCAGGGGCATTATATAGGGGTATTTTATACTTGCACACATTATGGGGACATTAGCTGAACTGGCGGCACTGAGGGAGTGTTTTTGCACTGGCACACAGAGCGGGAGCACTTTTGAATTAGTGCACATTATTATTATTATTATTATTATTGTTATTATTGAAGGTGGCAGGCGAGTTGTTAAGAAGGTAGGAGGATGATGGAAAAGTAGGAACCTAAGATGTATTTTGTCAAACTACAGAGATGAGAGATGGGTGAAAAAGCATCATGGCGGTCTGGTCTGAAAGGAGAAGATGAGGAAAGAGAAGGTCTGCATCAGAGAAGTTACTGGATGTAAGGTATGTGGTGCTGTATTCCCTATAGCACAGAATATAATATGTATGCAAATATGTGGGGTGGGGTGGGGGACACCATTTTGAGGGTGCTATAATTTGAACCCAAGCAATAACATGGATGGGGGTTTGGATAGTAAACATACAGCTGATTGGGGGGGGGGGGGAAGGGCGGTGCGTTGGGGCGGGGTTGTGCTTGGGAGGGTGACACCGTTTTCTACCGCACCGGGTGACACCAGCCCTAGCAACGCTACTGGATGCCCCTGGCAGGTCCTTGTTGATTCTGGAAAGTCCTGATGGCCCACATGCTACACGTCACCCCCGTACCATGCACGCCATACTCTCCCATCACTTTCTTTAACATATAACGTGTGGTGTATACGGGTCCGGGTGACGCCCCCGGCAGCCTCATGTCGGGACAACTTTCATCAGAAGCTTTCATCCTGTTGCTTAGCAACACCTGTTCGTTAATAGAACGCAGAGCCGACGAGACGCTGACGAGGGTAAACACTTGTCTTCAGGCCGCCATCGTTAGTGCATTTTAACCTAAATGAATGCACCTTGACATGGCTGCTGGTTACAACGGTAGATGTGAAGATGTGGGTCGTACCTGATGTAAGAAATAGAAGATCTGAAATAAATTCACCATATTATAAAGAATCCGGATGGGTGCCAACTTCATATCTTTCCCACGGACACAACCAATAGCTCTGTTGTATGTTAGGCCTCTGTGTGCACAGGACATGTATGGAATCCCTATGGTTCCACATGGTGCATCCTTATCATCAACTTACTATAGCGTGCAACGCGTTTATGTTACTAAAGTGATATTCCGGGGCGTTAAATATCGATGACCTATCCTCAGGTAGGTCATCAATATCGGTGGGGGTCCGACTCAGCACCTCTGCCGATCAGCTGTTTTTAAAGAGGCTGCAGCGACTGGAGGTGTGCATTGTATACCGAGCACAGCGCTGTATAGTGGCTGTACTTAGTATTGCATTTCAATCCCATTCACGTGAATGTGACCAAAGGCCATGTGACTGATGAATGTGACCTCGCAGGCCAAGGAAGTAGCTGTGGCCCCTTCCAGCAGCTGATGGTGAGGGTACCAGGAGTCGGACCCCCACCGATCAGATTTGTATGACGATCTATATTTAAATTATCAGTACAGAAGGAAAGTCAGCTGGCGTATAGATGTCACCTTTAAAAGGGTTGTCCGGCCTTCAGTATAGCTAATCGAGGGGGTCTGACAACCCGCACCCTTAGGCTACTTTCACACTAGCGGCAGGACGGATCTGACAGGCTGTTCACCCGACGGAACAGCCTGTCGGATCCGTCCTGCCGCTAGTGAATATGTGCCCCCGGACTACCGCTCCGTCCCCATGTACTATAATGGGGACGGAGTTCCCGCAGAGCACGGCGAGAGGCTGCCGAAATAAATGTCGGACATGTCGTAGTTTTATTTCAGCAGCCTCTTGCTGTGCATAGTCAATGGGGCCGGAGCGGTAGTCCGGGGGCACACGTTCAGGAGCAGCAGGACGGATCCGACAGGCTGTTCCGCCGGGTGAACAGCCTGTCGGATCCGCCCTGCCGCTAGTGAACGTGTGCCCCGGACTACTGCTCCGGCCCCATTGACTATAATGGGGGCGGGGTGGAGTTCCGCAGAGGCACAGCGAGAGGCTGCCGGAATAAATGTCGGACATGTCCTAGTTTTATTTCAGCAGCCTCTCGCCGTGCATAGTCAATGGGGCCGGAGAGGTAGTCTGGGGGCACACGTTCACTAGCGGCAGGACGGATCCGACAGGCTGTTTCGTCGGGTGAACAGCCTGTCTGATCCGTCCTGCCGCTAGTGTGAAAGTAGCCTTACCGATCAGCTGGAAGTCAGCACTGGAACTACAGCGTTGGACCCCCACCCATCCGCTATTGAGACCTGCCCTGAGGATAGGCCCTCACTTAGAAAAGGCTGGGCAACCACATTAAAGAGTGTTTCCACCTTTTAGAACAAATTTTGGTTCCCCCGTTCAGACCCATGGATGGAAGCAAGCAAACTTTCCTTCTCCCCGCCGCTCGGTTCCGGTTCCTTCCATTAGTAGTCCTCTGGTCCCCACTTACCAACTTCTAGCATGTGCCGCTACAGCCAGTGACTGTCTGCGGTGGTCACTCCTCGCCCAAATGCACATCACTGGGTCACATGTCGCATGGGCGTCACTGCTACGGCCAGTCATTAGCTGCAGCAGGCCAGTAACCGGAGGGCAGTAGGAGGAGGACCCTACATTTTTTCAAAAGGTAGAGAATCCCTTTAAACGCTGATACACAATAAATAATCCATGCCTCATGTCGGAGTGATTAAGTGGGTATAGGACAAATAGCTGTGCAGAGATGTGAGGGGGGCTGAGCAGTGAAGATCTGGCTGCTGGGACCCCGGCGATCAAGAGAATAAGGGTGCCTGTTCCTGGTGCAAAAGTGGCAGCGCATGCCCGGTCAGGTAACGCTCTGTGGCAGGTTTGGATGAGTGAGCCCTCCAGACCTTCAACAGCTTGTAAAGGATTAGAAAATCATGGCTGCTTTCTTCCAGAAACAGCGCCACACCTGCCCATGGGTTCAGTCTGGTATTGCAGCTCTGTGACATTGATTAGGGCTGAGCCGCAGTACTACCTACCACCGATGCACAGGTGTGGCACTGATTTTTGGAGGAAAGCAGCCATATATTTCTAAGCGCTCATCCGTGTCCGTTCCTATTCTTAGCGGTCCGTACACGGAACCATTCACTTCTATGGGTCTGCAAAAAAACGGAAATGACTTAATGTGCATTACATTCCTTATATGTCCACACAAAAAAAATAGAACAGGTCCTGTACGGGTGGAGAGTGCTTCCTCGCTTGCCCCTTGGCATGACTGTCTTGCTCAGGGGAAGCTTTGCATCGAGACCATGGAGGATGTGGACAACCTGATCTATGTGGGCCCAAATCAGACACATGCACTGCCTCTATGGCAGGGGTCGGCACCCCAGCTGTTGTGGAACTACAACTCCCAGCATGCTCCATTTATCTCTAGAGGAGTTCAGAGGACAGTTGAACAGGGGGTGTATGCTGGGAGTTGTAGTTTCACAACAGCTGGAGGCAGGGGCGTAGCTAACGGCTCATGGGCCCTGGTGCAAGAGTTCACATTGGGCCCCGCTTCCCTCAGTGCTTTGTGTGTCTTCTCATGCGGCACAAGGGTCTTTGGGCCCCTTCAGGCTCCTGGGCCCGGTAGCGACTGCTACCTCTGCACCCCCTATAGCTACGCCCCTAGCTGGAGGTTGCTGAGTCCTGTCTATGGCATATTTGGTCTTGTGCCACTGAGAAAGGGATAAGAATTTCTATACTTAAAGTGGTTTTGCCATGAAAAATATTCTACAGTTTTCAACCCAGCCCCCGGATCTAAATTCTTTTGTAGTTTAAAAATTTAGCATAGCCACTGAGTTATTCTATAAAATGTATCTATACAGCGCCACCTGCTGGTTTTTTTTTTTTTTATTTCTTTGTCCCGCTCCCTGAGATGGCCGCACACTCTCAGTTTTATCCTTCAACTGCCTCCTGTGCTGTGATAGGAAGAGAGGGGACACGCCCCCTGAGCTGCAGCAGAAAAGACACTCCCTTGAACTTTCAGCTTGATATAAATGTCCATGGGAGGTACAGGGCTGGTTCTGGCTTTGTTAGAAAGAGGTTGTCATGTACTAGATGAGGTCTGATTTTTATTTTTTACGTTACTCATGGGATAACCCCTTTAAAATAGGCGTCTATTTTTATCTTTTCGGCGTAAAACCGTGAGAACTTCTTCTCTAAACGCCATGGGAATCACAGCTGGAATGGGACGGGAAATACGGGATGTCTGTGTCCCGAAGCCAACGACCCAGGGGAAAAATATCAACTACGTTCCTGATATCAGCCAGCAGGTTTGGATTAAAAATATATATAAAAAAATATCAATTAAAAATCTATCAATGTAAATACATATAATATTATAATAATCCTATATTACACAGAAATGATGCCAGAAGTCCATGTTTGTGCTCAGGGGTGCACCTAGCCTTTCTGCTGCCTGAAAATTAAACCCCCCCCCCCCCCCCCCGCAATGCGAATTTCTTAACCTAACCCCTTTACCACAATGAAAGCGCTCGTTACCCATGGCCCTTCGTCCCCGTCCCCCCCCTCTTGCCCCTACCTGGGGCCGCCTCATTGGTGGTGCACCCCTATTTGTGAGGGGCCATGATCAGGACCCTCATAATCTACAAATACTCTGGCTTCAATGGGAATGTAATATGCAGGGAGCAGCATTCACAGAGCGGTCAGACGGCGGCTGTTCCATCGGACACAAGGGACTGGCGCATAAGACCACTGGCCACATGGTGGAGACCTGGGGCAAACACTCTATATTCTGCCTGATGTGGCTGGCCCCATAAACTTGCAAACTTCTGTGGTGCTGTATACAGAAAGCGGATGCACATTTAAAGGAACACATTCCCTTTAAATTACCGTATTTGCGATCATGTCGCTAGCCAGCCCATAGATCTCCGTACATTCGGGGCTCCCGATTTACAATATGTTTATGAGAGATGTAAATGCTGCGGACCGCGGGTGGTAGATCCGCGGCATTTTACAGCACCAGCCAAGTGGTGCAGTGTAAGGGCATGGCCACATGGGGGCGTAATTTACCCTGCAGATTTTCTGTGCTTCGACAGCAAAACCTGCAGCGACTTCTCACGTGCTACGGGCAGATTTGTTGAGGATTTTTAGTGGAAAAATGAAATCCAGGGAGCAAATCCGCAGCATGCCATGCATCATTTATGTGAAATCCGCACCAAATCTGTATGTAACACTGAAAATCCACAGAGTAATTAATGGCGCAGAAAATCCGCCCTTCGTGATTGTACCCTTAAAGGCTATGTGCACCTTTTGGAGGCATTTTTTATGATTGCATTTCACTCATTTTTGGCTAAAAATCATATTTTCAATTGGCCTTTATTAAAAATATTGAGCCGTTCTGTCACAAAGGGTTAAGTATTTATAACGTCGGAGATAAGGAGCCTGTCTGCTCCCTGACTGACGGAAAAGAGAACATTCAGATCCCGCTATTGGAGCATCTCAGCCCTGTGCAGAGAAAAAGGCTCCATATGTTTAATAAAGACTAATTGAAAAAAATACTTTTAGCTCAAAATAAGTACAATGCAATAATAACAACAACAAATGTCTCCAAAGGTGTACATAGCCTTTAACCCCTTAAGGAGCGGAGGTTTTTTATTTTTTGAGTTTTCGTTTTGTGCTCCCTGCCTTCCCAGAGCCATAACTTTTTTTTTTTTGGTTCACATAGCCATATGAGGGCTTGTTTTTTGCGGGACAAGTTGTACTTTCCAACAACACCATTTAATATTGCATATGATGTAGTGGGAAGCGGGAAAAAAAATCAAAATGGGGTGGGGGCACTCTCTGGCAGGTTATGGGGGCACTCTCTGGCAGTTTATAGGAACACTATGGCAGTTTATGGGGGAATTCTATGGCAGACTATGGGGCACTCTGCCAGGTTATGGGGGTACTCTCTGGCAATTAATGAGCAGGCTATGACTGGCACAGTTTATGGGGGCACTCTCTGGCAGGTTATGGGGGCACTCTCTGGCAGTTTATAGGAACACTATAGCAGTTTATGGGGGAATTCTATGGCAGACTATGGGGGCACTCTCTGGCAGTTAATGAGCAGGCTATGACTGGCACAGTTTATGGGGACACTCTCTGGCGGGTTATGGGGGCACTCTCTGGCAGTTTATAGGAACACTATGGCAGTTTATGGGGGAATTCTATGGCAGACTATGGGGGCACTCTGCCAGGTTATGGGGGTACTCTCTGGCAATTAATGAGCAGGCTATGACTGGCACAGTTTATGGGGACACTCTCTGGCAGTTTATGGGGACACTCTCTGGCAGTTTATAGGGACACTCTCTGGCAGTCCTACAATTCAAGACAAGCCTGGTGAATCACAGACTGCGACATTTTACCTCAGAAACCCGAAATGTCACTCTAATTGGACAGACTCGTCACTCCAGTGCGTGACACAACGGGAAAAAACTGATTATTCCACCAGAGAACATATGTTATACAAGAAATAAAGCCACATAAACGGTCGTTTCTACGTCACCTTATGACGTCACACACTGCAGTCTGTGTGGGAAACTCAGCAGCGGGTTCCAAGTACCTGTGTTCTGCCGCCAGATGGCGCACGGCGCAATGTAATGTCTCCTGTGCGCTCCGCCCGTGACTAGTAATGTACGTAGGACGTGAATTATACAATTTCTGTAATATATTATTTCATAAGCACCAAGGAGGCTTGGCGCCATGCGCTTCAATCCAGAGAGCCCGCAAACGCTAGCAAAGTGCGTTATGAACGTGTATACCTATGGTGTGTCCATTTACACGAATAAAACAAATGACGGCAAAAACTCTGAGGTAAAATATTGAAAGGTACGACATGTATCACAATCAGGCCAATCTATTGAATTCAGAAAACACAAATGGAAAAAAAAAGTGCAAAGAAAATGGGTTAAAACAAAAAGGCACCGCTGGGATTCGAACCCAGGATCTCCTGTTTACTAGACAGGCGCTTTAACCAACTAAGCCACGGCGCCACACGGTGGCTTAGCCTCAAAATAGAATCCAACACTTACACAGCGTCACCATGGAGATGAGTCAGCAGATTAGGAGGCTTTCATTCAATATTTATTACTTTATTTGTGATAATTATTCATATTTTATTACAGAGTAAAAAATGAAAGTGACATTATTCAGTTATGATATATATAAAATGGTTGATATCGCGCTATTTTGTACCTGTTCAGACTGTGAATACACACTAAATTCTGCCAATCCAGTATCAGTGTTTAAAATAAGACGGTAGAGTTGCCTACCTTCTCTATCTTCCCAGTCTTTGTATTTCTTGCGGTATCAGCGGTCCTGTGGTACACTAGACATGCAAGGGCCCGCTGATACTGCAAGAAATACAAAGACTGGGAAGATAGAGAAGGTAGGCAACTCTACCGTCTTATTTTAAACACTGATACTGGATTGGCAGAATTTAGTGTGTATTCACAGTCTGAACAGGTACAAAATAGCGCGATATCAACCATTTTATATATACTGATTTGTTTCACCTGATGCGGGCACGGCCGCCTCAAGATATCGCAGCTTGTATTTAAAGTTTAGCGCCAGTGAAGAAAGTTTTTGTATACATTATTCAGTTATGAACCAATGTCCTGTCTTTGGCCATAAGATCCGGATTGTGGACCCATTTAAGGCAACGGTCACGGTCACCCCCACGCCTCAGATCGGACCCCATCAGCCTCATAATGGACCCAATCAGCCTCATAATGGACCCAATCAGCCTCATAATGGACCCAATCAGCCTCATATCACACCCTCATCAGCCTCAGATCACACCCCACCCATCGGCCTCAGATCAGACCCCGCCCATCGGCCTCAGATCAGACCCCCCCATCGGCCTCAGATCAGACCCCCCATCGGCCTCAGATCAGACCCCCATCAGCCTCAGATCGGACCCTCATCAGCCTCAGATCGGACCCTCATCAGCCTTAGATCAGACACTCATCAGCCTCAGATCGGACCCTCATCAGCCTCAGATCGGACCCTCATCAGCCTTAGATCGGACACTCATCAGCCTCAGATCGGACACTCATCATCCTCAGATCGGACCCTCATCATCCTCAGATCGGACCCTCATCAGCCTCAGATCGGACCCTCATCAGCCTCAGATCGGACCCTCATCAGCCTCAGATCGGACCCTCATCAGCCTCAGATCGGACACTCATCAGCCTCAGATCAGACCCCCATCAGCCTCAGATCGGACCCCCATCAGCCTCAGATCGGACCCTCATCAGCCTCAGATCGGACCCTCATCAGCCTTAGATCGGACACTCATCAGCCTCAGATCGGACCCTCATCAGCCTCAGATCGGACCCTCATCAGCCTCAGATCGGACCCTCATCAGCCTCAGATCGGACCCTCATCAGCCTTAGATCGGACACTCATCAGCCTCAGATCGGACACTCATCATCCTCAGATCGGACCCTCATCATCCTCAGATCGGACCCTCATCAGCCTCAGATCGGACCCTCATCAGCCTCAGATCGGACCCTCATCAGCCTCAGATCGGACCCTCATCAGCCTCAGATCGGACCCTCATCAGCCTCAGATCGGACCCTCATCAGCCTCAGATCGGACCCTCATCAGCCTCAGATCGGACTCTCGTCAGCCTCAGATTAGTCCCTATCAGGCTCAGATGAGATCCCATCAGCCTTATATTGGACCCTATCTGTCATGGCGCGGAGTGGATAGTAAACTCCACACCAAACACAGGAGGGAAGGGGAAAGGTACTAGGCCTGGAAACTAGGGAAAGGGGAATGGTCACCACCTAGTGAAGCCCTAATCCGAGCCCTGACTACCATCTGTATGAACAGACCTCGATAGTAGTAATGTTCATACGCAGGAACCTAAAACCCTATCTCACCCTTTAGGGCCCTGGAAATAGTGTCAGGACAACGTATGACAGGTTTCTTCCCAGCTGAAGGAACAGGTGACCCTCTAAGGCAGGGGTGCACAACCTTTTCTGGTTGGGGGCCACATTGTCAGACTGAAGGAATCCCAAGGGCTGAAAATAAAAATTAAAGGGTTATTACCAACTGAAATACTGTATTTATGGCGTATTGTACATACAGTATATACTATAAATGTCTGGTTAGACCTCCAGGATTCCCATCTAATGGGAGAATACATGAAAAATGCATGTGAGCAGCCACAAGACATAGATATGCATGTCTATCACCAGATGGTTGGGGGCCGCACAGAATGGTATCAAGGGCCGCAGGTTGTGCACACCTTCTCTAAGGCCTACAACAAAGGATAGGGGAATACAATAAGGCCCCATTCACACATCCGTGGTGTGTTGCGGATCTGCAAATTGCGAATCCGCAACACACCCGGCCGGCACCCCCCATAAAAAATGCCTATTCTTGTCCGCAAGCTGCGGACAAGTATAGGACGTGTTCTATCTTTTGCGGAGCCGCGGACTGGAAGTTCGGGGCCGAAACCCAGAAGTTCGGGGCCGCGCTCCGCAAATGCGGAAGCGGAGAGCACATAGTGTGCTTCACGTCCGGCCCCATAGAGAATGAATGAGTCCGCACCTGTTCCGCAGAATTGCGGAACGGATGCGGACCCATTTGCGGACGTGTGTATGGGGCCTAAACAAGAAATAGTAAAAGACACTTAACTCCGAATAGTACATGGACGAGCAGGAACTCCGTAGAGATCCAAACACCAACACTTCCACCGTATAGAGCTATCAACTGCATAGCAAGATGGATGAAGCCAGATTAAATAGGGGAGTTGGGATAACCACTAAGCTACACCTGTGACAAAAGATGTGGTCATTACCAGCAACAACACTAAAACACGTGAAACCAAAAGAGGCTGTCAGATCACATCACGTGCAGCCAGTCTCTTGGATCTTCTGACACCTGTCACGTTAGAGACCGTGACACCATCAGTCTCATATTAGACCCTCATCGGCCTCCAATCAGACCCTATCAGCCTCATATCGGATCCTCATCAGCCTCGAATTGGACTTCCTCAGACTGGACTCTCAGTAGCCTCGGATCGGACCCACATCAGCCTCAGATCAGGCACAACAAGTCTAAGATCAGATCCTATGAGCCCCATATTGCAACCCATCAGTCTCATATCGGACCCTTATCAGCCTCAGATTGGACCCCATCAGCCCCATATGGGGTCCCCATTAGCTTCATATCGGATCCCCATCAGCTTCAGACTGAACATTACCAGCCTCAGATCACACCAAATCGGCCTCAGATCGGACTCCCATCAGCCTCAGATCGGACTCCCATCAGCCTCAGATCGGACTCCCATCAGCCTCAGATCGGACTCCCATCAGCCTCAGATCGGACTCCCATCAGCCTCAGATCGGACTCCCATCAGCCTCAGATCGGACCCCCATCAGCCTCAGATCGGACCCCCATCAGCCTCAGATCGGACCCCCATCAGCCTCAGATCGGACCACCATCAGCCTCAGATCGGACCACCATCAGCCTCAGATCGGACCACCATCAGCCTCAGATCGGACCACCATCAGCCTCAGATCGGACCACCATCAGCCTCAGATCGGACCACCATCAGCCTCAGATCGGACCACCATCAGCCTCAGATCGGACCACCATCAGCCTTAGATCGGACCACCATCAGCCTTAGATCGGACCACCATCAGCCTTAGATCAGACTGCTATTAACCTTAGATCAGACCCCCCACAACTTCAGATCGGACCCCCCATCAGACCTCCGATAAGATATAAAAAAAAAATACTTACCTTGCATGCTCCGGACAGACACACATATACACAGATCTATACTGATGAGCTTTACACACACATATATACAGACACACATACACTGACACATACAGATACTGTACGCACACATATATACACATACAGATACTGTACACATACATGTATACAGACAGATACACACATATATATAGATACTGTACGCACACATATATACACACATACAGATACTGTGCACACACACATATACAGACACATACAGATACTGTACACACACATATATACAGACACATACAGATACTGTACACACATATATACAGACACATACAGATACTGTACGCACATATATACAGACACATACAGATACTGTACGCACACACATACACAGACACATACAGATACTGTACGCACACACATACACAGACACATACAGATACTGTACGCACACATATATACAGACACATACAGATACTGTACACACATACAGATACTGTACACATACATACAGACATATACAGATACTGTACACACACACATATACAGACACATACAGATACTGTACACACACATATATACAGACACATACAGATACTGTACACACATATATACAGACACATACAGATACTGTACGCACATATATACAGACACATACAGATACTGTACGCACACACATACACAGACACATACAGATACTGTACGCACACACATACACAGACACATACAGATACTGTACGCACACACATACACAGACACATACAGATACTGTACGCACACATATATACAGACACATACAGATACTGTACACACATACAGATACTGTACACATACATACAGACATATACAGATACTGTACGCACACACATATATACAGACACATACAGATACTGTACGCACATATATATACAGACACATACAGATACTGTACACACACATATATACAGACATATACAGATACTGTACACACACATATATACAGACACATACAGATACTGTACACACATATATATACAGATACTGTACGCACATATATATACAGTCATACACTTTCACATCTACAGGATACGATAGAATTTTTTTTATTTTGAATTCTCAGCTCTTTGACATCTATTTCTGGTTTAAAAATATAAAATATATAAAATATCCAATAATGAACCGCTATCACATGGCGCACAAGGTCTGCGGCACGGCGGGTAAGGAGGGCAGACTATTGGACGGGGTGGACAGGCGACAGAAGAAGCATTTGGTGATTACGTTTGCGTTGTCCCAATGCATGACAGGAAATGGCTTCTTACATTCTTCACACTTCAAAAAAAAAGCATAAAAGGTCAATTTTAGGTAAAGAAATGCAATTGTGATTGGACATCGCCCCTGCTCACAATATGGCTGCCCGGCTGCCCAGTGAATTCATCCGCACCCTCATCACATGTGCATCGGTCAAACCTGACGATTTCAGCAGGACAAGCCACCATCTAATGTGTGTGGGGGCCCGATGGCAGATGTTAGGGGAGAGAAGGATCGGGCTGTTCAACTTCAACATGTCGCATCTTTTAGTTCTAGGGGCATTAAGCCACTGCCATAGGTGCCTGAGAGCAGCTTTCTCCGCTCTCCCCAATCAGAACACATGCATGCTCGGCCAAGCCTAGTGAGCATGTGTATGGAGGGGTCAGGGAAGACAGGTGTCGGCAGAACAGCTTTTTTTTGTGCATGGCCTGCCTTATAATCAGGTGATAGATATGCCAAATATCAGGGTCTTCAGAGTCCTGTTAAAGGGCTGATGCAAAGGATTATAAAAGAAGATGCTCTGTCCTCGATTATCAGGCCTTTACACAGGCCAATGGAAACCGTATGGGGATGAATGATCGTTATTACAGCTGTTGCAAAATTACAACTCCCAGCATGCCTGGACAGCCTACAGCAGGGCATGGTGGGAGTTGTAGTTTTCCACAGCTCGAGGGCTGCAGGTAAGGGCATCCCTGGTATAAAAGATCAGTTGCTCATTTGTTGGCTGATCAGAAATGCCCGGGTACGAGCGTTTGTATGAATGCTCATCTTCCCGATCATTGAGTCTATGAGTCAAGGACAACGCTAATTCTTACTTACTGACGTGAGCACTTACCTGAGACAGCCGAGGGCCAATTGCTTTCTTGTTCTCGATGACAGCGGGAATTTCCTCATAATTCTCTATGCCCCACAGCCGTAATGTAGAGTCCTGTGAATATAGAGACTGAGAGGCACTGCCCATAATACCACTGCTTTCATGTGACCAAAGCTCCTGAGACATCATGGTCTGAACAGGCGGCAGAACGAGTCATGTAGGTGCCAGCAGTAGAGGGAGTATTTCATGTTTATGTGCCTCTAAAGTAACGTCAGCAGCTTATGTGATCGTCCTCAGAAAATGCTGTCATGACTGATGAAGGAGAAGCTTGTGTTCTTACCTTTGAAGAAGAAAGAATCCACTTCTTACTGGCGCTCAGTGCAACGTCCAGGACCCAATCAGTGTGACCCTAATGGGGTGAAAATAATAGGGTGATATGAACTGCAAAGATAGATAGATAGATAGATAGATAGATATGAGATAGATAGATAGATAGATAGATATGAGATAGATAGATAGATAGATAGATATGAGATAGATGGATAGATATGAGATAGATAGATAGATAGATAGATAGATAGATAGATAGATAGATAGATAGATAGATAGATAGATATGAGATAGATAGATAGATAGATATGAGATAGATAGATAGATAGATAGATAGATATGAGATAGATAGATAGATAGATAAAGCGAAGGAATTCCACGGCACATCCAGAAAATAAAATCAGTCCTTGCTTGAGAAAGGTCTTAGTTGACGGACTGAAACGTCGCTGCTTGGTGAATAAAGCTACCACTTTGATTTGATTTTCTGGATGTGCCGTGGAATTCCTTCGCTTTAGATTATTTGGAGGTGGATCGTCCCCTCGACCGCAGGCACTCCGCATCTACGCCAAAATAACCGCAGTGCAGCCCAATTTTTGTCTTTTTTATAGATAGATAGATAGATATGAGGTAAATAGATATGAGATAGATAGATAGATAGATAGATAGATAGATAGATAGACAGAAGATAGATAGATAGATAGATAGATAGATAGATAGATAGATAGATAGATAGATAGATATACAGGACAGCTATAGATGGACAAATAGATGTAGCTCGCGAGAATAACACACCTTTAACACAAGCTTCTTGCACTTGGAGGGTACGTCCCAGAGGACTATTGTTCTATCGTATCCTCCAGATAAAAGGACAGAAGCTGAGAGGACAGAATAACATCACATTACATGGTACATATTATTTCAGATTGAGCTGTCCTTTTAGTAAATTGTAATTACCATTGTTATTTATATAGCGCCAACATATTCTGCAGCGCTGTACACAGACTGTCATCACTCACACTATATCCGTCTATTATATGGCCTGTGTACGGCACTTTTATCCCTCTGCAGGCTCTCCATGTCTAATGCCTCTTTCACACGTCAGTGAATCACGGACCGCTCACATACCCACTGACTTTAATGTCACATCAGCGGTTTTCCATAGACCGTGGGTGACACCACGGAAGTATGCATTATTTTTGTCAGTGACTACAGATCCCTCACACACAGTATAGTCTATGGGTCCGTGAAAACCACTGACAGAACACGGATGCCATCCGTGTTTGAGCCGTGATTTTTTATGGACCGTTGTTAGGAGTTGTGTCGTAAACTAATATTACATGGGGGGAAAAAAGAGACGCAAAAAATAAACACGAACCCTTCACGGACACCGCTATCTTAGGTCATCACAGATATGGACGTGTGAAGGAGCCCTAATTGTCACTTTTCCCTAAGTGATTTGGCATAGACAAGCTGCTATCATGTCTCTGATACACTGCCCACAGAGAAGAGGAGATTCTCCTCCCCACCTCTCTTTATACAGCAGTACAGCTCGGTGTAGTTGTGAATCCTGCACTGCAGTGAGGTGAAACACTTACTAGATGTAGCATCAGGGTCCCTGTGTCTCTTTACCTCTTTCTCCCTCCAGCAGCTCTCCCCCTTTCCTCTCTATAGAATTCTATGGGCAGCCGCAACTCAATCTCTCTGTACTCTGATCAGTGCGGGAGGCTGGGAGAGAACAGAAGAGGGGTCTGAAAAGTGGAAAAAGAGGCATTTTTCTCTATTAACATATATATTACAAAGTTTCTACTCTTTTCTTTGCTCGTACTATTGTTGATAGGTAGGTACACAAAGACATTGGTTACTATCTGCATCCAATGTATTTTCCTTATTTCTGCACAATAAGACAGTAAGGCTCCGTTCACACTGGTATCACGCCTTCTGTATGTTTACAGAACCCATGTTGGATAAGTCAGATCCGCTATGATTCACTACGATCGCCATGATCTGTTTTTTTCCTCTTATTGATTTATAACGTGTGGGGTCAGAAATTACTTAAGGGAGGGGTGAGCAGAACTAATTGGACTTTCCAATATAACTCACCATCCTGAGAGAACGCGCAGGAGCTGACCGATCCCGTGTGGGCGCTGAGGAGATTATCCGCTCCGCGGTGACGAAACTCTCCGGTGTTAACATCCCAGATTTTCAAACCTTTGTCCCAAGACGCTGTGCACAAGGAGCGGCCGTTGGCACTGAAGCCGCAGTCCGAAATAACATTGCCGTGTGCTCTGCAATAAAAAAAAATTATTAAAAATGTCGCCTTCCCATGTAACTCTGCTGAAAGTAAAGGACATCTCCTTAACATTGCTGTTGCTTACCGTTGTATTTGGATAGTTGTACGTTTTGCGGTGACGTCCCACAATTTCACGGATCTGTCAGATGACAC
Source organism: Bufotes viridis (assembly GCA_033119425.1). NCBI lineage: Eukaryota > Metazoa > Chordata > Amphibia > Anura > Bufonidae > Bufotes > Bufotes viridis. The sequence continues at coordinate 96,041,635 of CM065598.1, read as the reverse complement.
TGAACAAATTCTCTGACCTTCTGGATCAAAACAGCATCTTGTTATGGTGGACGTGTGATGGTCTGGAGGAATGAAGAATAAATGTGCATTATACAAGAACCTACGGAGCGCGGGGCCTCATTTATCCCATACGTCAGTCGTGGCCCCTCGTGACTCTTAATAAATTAGTCGCGTCTCTGCCAGTGCGTGCACCAAACACTGAAGTCTATGCCAACTAGGAGCTGGCGCAGACGTCAGCTATGACTTATGACAGCTTCGGGCACAAGTTATAGTAAATCAGCTAATTTATATTTTTTGTAAAATATCTATAAAAAAAAAAAAAAAAGTATAAAACAGATGCAGCTAATTATTTGCAAACATACCAGTGTTTGCATGAACATATAAAGGCTATGCAAACCTTCGGGGGAATTTTTTTTTTTAATGATTGCATTTTACTCATTTTGGGCTAAAAATAATTTTTTCAATAGGTCTTTATTAAAAATATTCAGCCGTTCTGTCGCAAATGGTTAACTGTTTTTCTATCTGTGAGAATGTACTTTTTACTTATACTATCTAATAACTCTTATCTCTAAATTATTAAAAGGTCATAAACACCTATTTTAAGCCTGTATTACACTGCCCGATTTTTCAGCAGATAATCGCTAACCATTAGTGATCATCTGGCAGTGTAATACTGCCACCGACTGCCCGATGAACGAGCTCAGATAAGAACGAGCTAAGATAAGAACTGAGCTATAATGAGTATTTGTAAGATTAGAGATCAGAGATAAGGAGCCTGTCAGATGAGCTGCCTGAGTGAAAATTCAGATCCTGTTACTAGATAAACTCAAGGCTGCAGAAAGACAGTGGTTCAAAATGTTTAATAAAGACCAATTGAAAAAAAAAATTTTAGCTCAAAATGAGTACAATGCAATAATAAAATAAATTGTTCTCAAAGGTGTACATAGCCTTTAACCTCCCTGGCGGTACGATGTCTTAATTCATTTTGTACTCGGAGCGGTACAATCTTCCGGAGCTGCGGCCGGAAGTTCGAGCCACACTTGGCATTACCGCTAAGGAGGTTATAGGGGTAAAGATTTGGTAAAAAGAGGAATTTTGTTTGAACATAAAAAAAATACAGTGTAGTCAATATGAATAATTATAGTTCTGAAAGGCTATGTACACCGTTGGAGGCAATTTTTGTCTGGCTAAAAATCATATTTCCAATTGGCAAAAATATTGAGCCATTCTGTCACAAAGGGTTAACTGTTTTTCTAGCTGTGTGACTGGTGCTTTCAATTTGTAAACCTTATCTCTAAGTTACTAAGACGTCATAAATAGTGATGAGCGAACTTCTATTTTAAGTTCGGCGTCCAAAGTTCGGGTTATCGTAGCATCCCGTTATGGATTCCGCTACCGCGGACCATAACGGCATTTGGAATCCATAAGGGGATGCTTCAATGAACCCGAACCTTGGACAACCCTAAGGACCTGGGGTGACGTCACCATCATGTGATCAGTGCAAGGGGGGTGGCTCAGTACTGGATTGGATAAGAGGTGATCCAGTACTGAGCCACGCCCCCTGCACTGCTCACATGACGGTGACGTCACCCCAGGTCCTTAGGGTTGTCCAAGGTTCGGGTTCATTGAAGCAGCCCCTTATGGATTCCAAATGCCGTTATGGTCCGTGGTAGCGGAATCCATAATGGGATGCTTCGATAACCCGAACCCGAACTTTGGACACCGAACTTAAAATAGAAGTTCGCTCATTACTAGTCATAAACACTTATTTAAGCCACATTCTTATCAGTAAGATAAGAACTGAGCTATAATGTCAGTGTTTATAATGTCAGAGAGCAGAGATAAGGAGCCTGTGTGTTCCCCAGATGACGGAAATGACAGGAAATCCACAGGCAGCTAGTAGAGCATCTCAGCTCTGTACACAAAAAAGGATTCCATATTTTTAATTAAGACCAATTGAAAAAATAATTTTTAGCTCAAAATAAATACTATGCAATAATAAAAAAAAAAAAAAAATTGCCCCCAAAGGTGTACATAGCCTTTAAGTCTCTATGTCTAGCACACTAATACAGAGGCCCCAGCCGATGCAGTTCATGGAAGACTATGGGGGGGGGGAAATATATTTTATCACAGCAAGAACTCCCCATGTTGCCTGTGATATGATAAAACAGGTTGGTGACCCCTGCACCACTAATATGGCATTATTGAGAGACTTACCTTTAACATACATCACTTTGGAAGCTGTTGCACAATCAATGATACAGATGGCATTGTCCACGTCCACGGCACATACTACGTGCTTTCCATCTCCTGAAACATTGCATGATGTCACCAGGCCGTCCAGGCTCACCGACCACTGTTAACAGACAATGACATCCTGGGGTATGTTATATGGTATGTATTATGCAGAATTTATCATAGGATATATGTAGACTGTAAATGCATTTATGTAATAGCAGTACATACCAGGACTTTCCCGGTCTGCATATCCCAAAGCTTCACAGTTTTGTCATATGATGATGTCACCATCCTAGATAACAAGGAATTGGGGGAAAATGATGATATTAGAGGTGGAAATATTAAAGGGTTTCTTGGATATAAAATAATGATGACCCATACTGAGACTTGATGGGGGAGTCCGGCTTTCAGTATGGCCATCAATAAGATGTTTGAAAAGGCCATGGTGAGAGCTGTGACCTGTTCCTAGACCAGTGACATCACGTTCATCAGTCACGTGGCCTAGGAGTAGCTCAGCCCCATTCAATTGATTGGGCCTGGGCTGCAATACTGCTATACAATGGATGGCGCTGTAAGAAGGCTTCGGGGCTCGTCTCAATCAAACAGCTGATCAATGATTTTGACACGAGAATGGCAGCGAAATTTTGGTGCAAGAGGGTGCACCTTAGGCCACGTCCCATTCCCCAACTAATCCCTGCCCTTTCTGCTAAACCCCACCCCTTAAAAAAAAAAAAGAGGTAGAAGCCCTAGATCAGGGATGAATAGAGATGAGCGAACTTTAAAAAAAAGTCCAGTGTTCGGCGTTCGGGTTGTGGTAAGTCGCGCATCCCGTTATGGATTCCACTATAGCGGCATATGGAATCCATAAGGGGCGGCTGCCACCAACCCGAACTGTTGAACAGCTGAAGGACCTGGGGTGACGTCAAATCCAGTGCTGAGCCACACCCCCTGCACTGATCACATGACAGTGACATCACCCCAGGTCCTTCGGCTGTTCAACAGTTTGGGTTGGTGGCAGCCGCCCCTTATGGATTCCATATGCCGCTATAGTGGAATCCATAACGGGATGCGCAACTTACCACAACCCGAACACCGGACTTTTTTTTAAAGTTCGCTTATCTCTAGGGATGAACAACCTGCGGCCCTCGATACCATTCTGTGCGACCCCCAACCATCTGGTAAAAGCCATGTAGGTCTATGTCTTATGGCTTCTTACGTGTATCTTTCATGTATTCTCCTATTAGATGGAAGTTCTAGAACTGTAACTAGACATTTATAGTATATACTGTATGTAAAATATGCCAAAAATACAGCATTTCAGTTGGTAATACCCCTTTAAGTTTTATTTTCGGCCCTTGGAATTTGGTTCAGGCTTGCAACGTGGCCCCCAAACAGAAAAGGTTGTGCACCCCTGCCCTAGATGAACCAAATTGCACCACTTTCTAGACATATTTTTGGCAGAGAGACATTAGTAAATCTGAGACAATGTGTTCAAGCCTATATGAGTGCAACAATGTTAAAGGTGCATTATATTACATGTTATGTCAGTATTAACTTCCTTCTAGAATTAAAGTCATCTGTCCTTATTGGTCTTGAGGTAGTCTGCAGATGCTCTGTAGACTATCTAGTCATGATTCTTGGACGAGCGGCAGTTCTGGGTGTGCAAACAAAGAGTGAACAAGGAGACTAAAACATAGATAAGGGGAAAAGGTATAAGGGACCATCCTTCTTCTGTACCAATCAATGTAAATGTCAAATGTTATTTTTATGGTTTGCATGTATCTGCCACCTTATCTGTAAGCATGATATAATCTTATACACTGCTTCATTAAAGAGGAATGATCTTGTTGGACACATAGTGTTTGTGTCTCAAGATATTCACCTCCGAGCTCGGTAACTTTCTACTTATTTGGATTTTACATGATAATCAGTGGAACGTGATTGAGGTTCGATAACACCTATATAGTGAACTGCATGAACGCAGGGTGGTAGACTGTAAGCAATTCCTCAAAGGGGTTGTTTTAGGATGAAAAGCCCTATCCATATAGAGAATATGGGTAAATAGATGGGGTCCCCCTGCTTGGAACCCCCATCTATGTGCCAAAATGACAGCTAGGTGGTCTATGCATTACATGTGTGCCTAGACGCAGCTTACCCCGGTAATGACAACTGACAGCGTGGCATGACAGAACCTGGACCCACAGTGATCACGGGTCAGCTGATCCATCTGGACCCACAGTGATCATGTGTCAGCTGATCCATCTGGATCCACAGTGATCACGGGTCAGCTGATCCATCTGGACCCACAGTGATCATGGGTCAGCTGATCCATCTGGACCCACAGTGATCACGGGTCAGCTGATCCATCTGGACCCACAGTGATCATGGGTCAGCTGATCCATCTGGACCCACAGTGATCACGGGTCAGCTGATCCATCTGGACCCACAGTGATCACGGGTCAGCTGATCCATCTGGACCCACAGTGATCACGGGTCAGCTGATCCATCTGGACCCACAGTGATCATGGGTCAGCTGATCCATCTGGACCCACAGTGATCACGGGTCAGCTGATCCATCTGGACCCACAGTGATCACGGGTCAGCTGATCCATCTGGACCCACAGTGATCATGGGTCAGCTGATCCATCTGGACCCACAGTGATCATGGGTCAGCTGATCCATCTGGACCCACAGTGATCATGGGTCAGCTGATTCATCTGGACCCACAGTGATCATGGGTCAGCTGATCCATCTGGACCCACAGTGATCACGGGTCAGCTGATCCATCTGGACCCACAGTGATCACGGGTCAGCTGATCCATCTGGACCCACAGTGATCACGGGTCAGCTGATCCATGCCCCAATATTTTTATTTTTTATTTTAAGGTTATATCTTCATGAAACAAGTCCTTTAAATGAAAGTTGTGAAAGAAAGCGTCACCTCTCGTTGTCGCCTGCTGGGCTGCACTCAGAGATAGGACCAGTGGGCTCATCTTTAAACTCACAGACTGGGGAACAGGTAGAGAAATCCTAAAAAAGAAACAGCAAAAACAACGTCCGGTCAATAGGAATCACGATCTGTAATGGAGGCCTTTCACGTAATCCCAATTCTGTCTATAAGACGCACTGGATAATCAGACTTGTGAGGGGAAAATAGGAGGGTCTGTAAGGTAACTGGCATCAGGATAAGCACAGACCACGGACAGGAGGCGTCTGGTTTAGATGACCTCTTCCCTAGACAATAAGCTGGTCTCTGGGTGTTCTCAAATCTGTACCCCCCCAAACAATGGTTACCACTGGGAGAGCCATTGGGATCCATCACATGTCATGGCGGCAGCTAATATCTGCACCTTCTGCTTTTTACAGCAGCTCTCTGCTCTGCATAATGGAGGGGGGCTCCTATTAACTCAAAGTGGGGCCTATGGAGAGGGGCTACTGTCACACCAGTGTTTTTGCTGGATCCGTCATGGATCAGCAAAAACGCTTCTGTTCTGATAATACAACCGTCTGCATCCGTTCTGAACGGATCCAGTTGTATTATCTCTAAAATAGCCAAGACGGATCCGTCTCTAAAACTATTGTAACTCAATGGGGGACGGATCAGATTTTGGCGTCCCAGAAAACGGATCCGCCACCATTGACCGTCTTGCTCTACACCACATTGGGGACAGAAAAACGCCGCTTGCAGCGTTATTCTGTCCGCGATGGGGACACAACGAAATGGAATGGAATGCATTCTGGTGCTGTATTACATATAACATGGATCCAACAACAGATACAACATGTATATGAGATACACTAAAACACGGGTCCAAAAACAGATATAACATGTATCTGACAATTACAACACGTATTTAACAGATAGGACACCGATCCAACAACAGATACAACGTTTTAGATGCCGATCTTTATGACCCCTATAACTGGAGGTATGATCTTCATAACTTCGCCGGACCTGCCGCCAGCTATAGGGGTAATTAAGACCGGCATCTAAAACGGCGCCAGCCTCTACATAACTTCAGCACATCCGGCGCCAGCTTAAGTGCTCATGCACACGAACGTTGGTCGGCCATTCCGTGCATTGGGGACCGCAATTTGCACTGACAACATCCGTGAGGATTCCGTAGACGGATCCAGACCCAATCAACTTAAATGAGTCCGTGGTCCGTCCTTCCCTGCCACGCCCACTTTTTTTAGACCTGCCGTGAGCGGGGAAAAGTCGCAGATTGCAGCGCAATGTCTGGGGCAGAAATACACCAAATAGAGCCGTATTTCTGACTAATAAATGACCCCTAATATGTATATTAGAGATACAACACGTATATAACAGATACAGCATGGATCCAACATGGGTCCAACAACAGATACAACATGTATGTAACACGTATACAACATGGATGCTACACAGATCCAAGAATAGATACAACATGATTACAAGATGGATACAAGGATCAAACAACAAATAAAACATGTATATAACACGGAACCAACAACAGAAACAACACGGATACAACACACAGTAATATTTCTTCTTCTTAGTTGTTCAGATTATCGGATTTTAGAATGAAGGAATTCGATCATAATGTACTGAACATATGTATTTGCACTTAGAGGGGTTTTCCAAAATTTTACTACTGATAGCCTATCCTCCGCTGTTTGAGCACAGCGCTGTACATAGTATAGCAGCCCATGTGACCGATGTGACGGATGTCACACGGCCTGGCGCTACTGCGAGGATGTATCCAGGGGATAGATCATCAGTATAAAAGTCTTGGAAAAAACCCCATAGAGTCACATGTAAAGATGGTATCCCGAGGAGCTCAAGGGTAACCTACCCACAGTTTTGCAGTTCCATCGTTAGAACCTGTTAGAATTTTTGTATCCTCAAGACAGAAATGACAAGAAGTCACAGCCCCTCGGTGTCCCTTTAAGATTCTGAAAGGAACCTGCAAAAAAAAATAAAAAAATGGTTGGAAATAAAGTAATTCAATACAAGTGACAAAAAACGCACACTATGGCGGTGGAGGCGCAGCGCTGATCTGTGCTCACATGTATTTCCTGGCAGTCTTTTTCCTCTCCTTACTGTCATGTGCCTCTGTACTGTATATATGTGCGGTCTGTATATCTGTACCATGATTTGTATATATATATATATATATATATATATATATATAGTTATGCACTATGTCCTTGTGTGGCGGTATTATTTTGACAAAGCATGGTGCAGTTATTTGGTTACTTGGCGGTATTTTATAGGGACCGTATGATGCAGTCTGACCAGTCTTGTACTATGCCATTTAATTGAAGTGAAAATGCTGAAAAAACCCTGAAAAAAATAAATAAGAATACCCCAAATCCCCTGCAGCTCCCACCCTGAGCCCCGACTTCTTGACAAGGACATGCGACTCTGCAACCAATCACTGACCACAGTGGTGACCTGCTATGGCCAGTGATTGGCTGCAGTGGTCACATGTCTGCGTGGCGTCACCTGCTACACTGGTTGGGAGCGACAGCATAAGGACTCAGGCACACGATCGTAAGTATTTTACGGCCCGAAAACACCGATCCGCAAAAAAAACCCGGATGATATCCATGTGACATCCGTGTTATATCCGTATTTTTTGCGGATCCGTTGTAACAATGCCTGTCCTTGTCCGCAAAACAGACAAGAATAGGGCATTTTCTATTTTTTTTGCAGAACGGACTTGCAGACATATGGATACGGAACACACATGTAGTTTTCCAAAGACTTGAATGGACACGGGCAAAAAAATATGTTTGCGCACATGAGCCCTAAATGTAATCATATTATGTACATGGATCTATGCTAAATATGTACACAGTGAAAAGTATATATAAAGTTTAGCGAGGAAAAAAAAATCATTCCCAATAACAACCAATGAGCTTGTTCCTTTCATTTTTCTCACTGTCTTTGAAATATGAAAGCTGCAACCTAATTGGTTGCTAAGGGCGAGAACCATCCTCCACAAGTTATAATGGCGGAAAGTGCCGCCTCTAAAAGCTGACCTGGGACAGTCTCTCACTGTGCCACACGGTCTCCCCCTCGCTGGGTTTCGTCTCCGGGGGGCTCCCCTTCTCTTGCAGCTGCATCTTCCTGACACACGCTCAACGTTTCCGGAGTTCTCGTCTCCATAGCAACCAGCTACAGAGGCCGCGCTGGTCCAAACTACTGCAGTAATGCGCCATCTATGGGCAAGTTGGTGGAAGTGTCCTTCTTTTCCTGAGGTGCTGTGGAGGCTCTTTCAGCCCTTGCCTTTCACTCACCCAGTAATGGAGGAGGTCGGTAGGTGGCCTCATTATAAGCTGGATGTGAGGAATGAGACTTTGGGGAGGGATTCTCAAAGTTTCTAAAGTTTTAAAAGGAATTTTCTGGGATGTTATAATGAAGAGTTATCATTAGGATAGACCAGGGGGCACTCCAGCTGTTGTGAAACTACAATTTCCAGCATGCCCCATTCATTTCTATGATATTTCTTTGAAGAGCAGAGCAAGTATGCATGCTGGGAGTTGTAGTTTTACAACAGCTGGAGTGCCGGAGGTTGCCTACCCCTGGGATAGACTATCAATGAATGATTGGAGCCGACAACCCCTGGGGGTGTGTCCTCTAAGGGTGCTGCTACACCTTGCGGCTGTGCTGCTTTTTGGACGCGGCCAAAAAGCACATTTAAAAAAAAGACACGTTTTCAAAAACTGCATGGTTTCTGCAGCGACATATCTGCACCCGGCCGACACCCCCATAGAACTGCGGACAAGAATAGGGCATTTTCTATTTTTTTTTCCGGAGCCGCGGACCGGAAGTTCGGGGGCGTTGTCTGGAAAGGCGGATGCAGACAGCACACTGTGTGCTGTCCGCATCAATTCCTGCCCCATAGAGAATGAATGGGTCTGCACCCATTCCGCAGAATTGCGGAACGGGTGGGGACACATTCCACGGACGTCTGAATGGACCCTTAATTCATGTTTTGCTGTGTGTTTTCCCTTTTCTTGAAAAAAACCCGCACCATAAACGCCGGTATGCTGTTGCAAAAACCACATGTGGTTTTTAGTTGTGTTGTTCTTTTTTTTTTTGCAGCTCCAAAAACGCAGCGCCCTAAGGCCGCTTTCACACGAGCGAGTTTTCCGCACGAGTGCAATGTGTGAAGGGAACACATCGCTCCCGCACTGAATCCTGACCCATTCATTTCACCGGGTCTGTGTACAAGAGCGTTTGTTTTTCGCTCATCAGTTCTGCGTTGCGTGAGAATCGCCGCATGTTCTATATTCTGCGATTTTCATGCAGTCCTGGCCCCATAGAAGTGAATGGGGCTTCAGTGAACGGATAGAACCTGATGCAGTCCGGATGAAATGAGTTTTTCACTGATGGTCGCTAAGAGATGTTGTTTGTAAGTCTTCAGTTTTTTATCACGCGCGTAAATAACACATCAAAACGCATTGCACCCGCGCGGAAAAAAATTAACTTGCTTGCAAAATGGTGCGAGTTTTACTGAACGCATCCTGAGCCAATCCGTATCATTTGTGAAAGAGGCCTAAGGATTAGTGTTGCGCGAACTTGTTTTTTAAGTTCTGCGTCCAAAGTTCGGGTTGGGGTTATCGAAGAATCCCGTTATGGATTCCAAATTCCGTTATGGTCCGTGGTAGCGGAATCCATAACAGGATTCTTCGATAACCCGAACCCGAACTTTGGACGCAGAACTTAAAACACAAGTTCGCTCAACACTACTAAGGCCTCTTGCACACGAATGTATTTTTTTTTCAGTGTTTTGCGGTCCGTTTTTATCAGATCTGTGGTTCCGTTTTTTGTTTCCGTTGTGTTTCCGTTTGGGATATACAGTATACAGTAATAACATAGAAAAAATTGGGCTGGGCTTAAAATTTTCAATAGATGGTTCCGCAAAAAACGGAGCGGATACAGAAGACATACGGATGCCTTTCCGTATGCTTTCCGTTTTTTTTTGCAGACCCATTGACTTGAATGGAGCCACTGAACGTGATTTGCGGACAAGAATAGGACATGGTCTATATTTAAACGGTACAGAAAAAAACGAAAAACGGAAACGGAAGGCATACGGAGACACTTCAGTATTTTTTGCAGACCCATTGAAGTGAATGGTTCAGTATACTGTCAGTATACTGAACTGAAAAAACTGCCAGTATACGGTCCGCAAAATACTGTCGTGTGCAAGGGGCCTAAGGCTACATGTCCATACTGCATCCATGTGTGCACCAATTTTTTGGTCATTTGTCTGGTTTTAAGTGGCTGTTTTGAATCAATTTTTAAAGGCCGTTAAAATCTGATATATTTCATTGTTTTTGGTTTTTTTTTAAACATCCCAATCCCTGCAGTGCCCTCAGTATACTCCACAGTGCAGCCCGTATAGGATACCAGAGGTTTTTTCATTTTTGCGTTTTCATTTTCCTTCCCTATTTTCCTGAATCCATAACTTTTTTATATTTTCTTTCACATATTTTTTGTGGGACAAGTTGTACTTTCTAATGCCACCATTTAATGTGGCGTACAAGGTAGTGGGAAGCGGGGAAAAAATTCCAAATTGGGTGGAATTGGAAAAAAAAACGCAATTCCTCCACTGTTTGACGGGTTTTGTTCCCTTTGCTGCAAAACTGACCCGTGCCCTTCATTCTCTGGGTCAGTACGATTACAACCATGCCACATATATATAGTTTTTTATGTCTAAATAGTCTAAAAAGGAATTTCTAATTTTGAAAAGCTTAGGCTACTTTCACACTAGCGTTTTAGTTTTCCGGTATTGAGATCCGTCATAGGGTCCCAATACCGGAAAAAAACGCTTCAGTTTTGTCCCCATTCATTGTCAATGGGGACAAAACTGAACTGAACAGAATCGCTCCAAAATGGATTCCGTTCTCATGCTGGAGAGCAAACCGCAGCATGTACTTTTCTTTCCGTCCTGGGATCCGGAGCAAGACGGATCCGGCATGACCCACAATGCAAGTCAATGGGGACGGATCCGTTTTCTCTGATACAATAGAAAACGTCTTGGCGATGTTAAAGATAACACAACCGGATCGGTTCATGACGGATGCAGACGGTTGTATTTTCAGTAACGGAAGCGTTTTTGCTGAACCCTGCCGGATCCAGCAAAAACACTAGTGTGAAAGTAGCCTTAGCGAACAGGTTAATAATGGCCACCATTCTGTCCCCAGTATCTATAATAGCCTCCTGTAGTGCCCACAGTGTTGATAAAATGTAGTAAATACTATGGGGGGGGGGCGCTTATATACAGGGGCACTATTGGGGGGCGTTTATATACAGGGAAATACTATTGGGTCAATAGTGCTCCCAGTATAAATTGCCCTCCAGTAGTGCCCCCTGTAGATAAAATGTCCCCATTAGTGACCTATGTATATAAAATTCAGCCCCCCCCCCTCTCCCAGAATAAATAAGGCCCCCCTTATTGTGCCTTTAATTTCGCAGGGTCCTAAAAAGAAAATTCCTTACCCAAGGCAGCACCTTGTCATCATCGTCACAGTGCGAAGGTGAGATTTCTAAACTCCAAAGTTAGGCCTCTTGCACACGACCGTATGGCTTTTTCGGTATTTTGCGGTCCGCAAAAAACGGATCCCCAAAAAATACGGATGACATCCGTGTGCATTCCGTTTTTTGTGAAACGGAACAGCTGGCCCCTGATAGAACAGTACTATCCTAGTCCGTTATGCGGTCAATAATAGGACATGTTCTATCTTGGAACGGAAATGCGGAAACGGAAGGCATACGGGGTATCTTCAGTTTTTTTGCAGACCTGTCGAAATGAATGGTAACACAAAAAACGGAACGTAAATGGAAAAAAAAAAACGTTTGTGTGCATGAGGCCTTATGGTAATGCATAATTGGTTGGAGTCCGACGGCTGTTACTCCTGCCAATCACCAGGACAAAACACTAATGACGCTAGGAGAGGGTTTTACGCTATGAATACTACTATCTGCTCTGCTCGCCCCTTTTGGAGGCCGCTTGGTCAGTCTATGGCTGTTAATATTATGGGAATGAGATGCTAGTCACAGGCCTGTGGATGGGAATCATTCGCATAGTTCCTTATGCACAGTCTAATGCATTATTTTTCTTCCAAGGTGGCAATGCATCTGCACAGGTTACCGATACCTCATGTCCGCTCCTGCCTGCAATATACAAAGTGGTTAGTGCTGCCGGTAATAGCAATAATTATAGTAATAATTGCATCCATTTTGTTCATTAATGGTGCGGATGAGTCCGGCCTTGATCATCTTACAGATTGTTAGATGGTTTTAGACCAGGCATGCTCAACCTGCGGCCCTCCAGCTGTTGCAAAACTACAACTCCCAGCATGCCTGAACAGCCTACAGCTATCAGCCTACAGCAGGGCATTGTGGGAGTTGTAGTTTTACAACAGCTGGAGGGCCGCAGGTTGAGCATGCCTGTTTTAGACATTGACTCTCCCCGTCTTAGGCCTCATGCACATGATGACGTCATCGCTCTGTGCCCCTTGTGATTTTGTGACTTGGTAGGATTGTACAGAGGTGCTTTTAATAATCCATGTGCTGTTTTTTTCCTGTACTAGATGCTGGATGAATGTGTAAGGGCTCATAGAGCATGGAACACCATATGGAAGTCATGTACTGTAGAAGTCCACAGAATGCAGAGGTATCTGTATGGAACGGGCCGAATGTCTTAGGCCTAATTCACACGTCCGTAGTGTGTTTTGCGGAAACACGGATCCGCAAAACACGGACGGCTGCAATGTGCATTCCACATTTTGCGGACCGCACATTGCTGGCACTATATAGAGAATGCCTTTTCTTGTCCGCAATTGCGGACAAGAATAGGACATGTTCTATTTTTTTACGGAAACGCGGATGCAGACATCACATAGTGTGCTGTCCACATCCATTCCTGCCCCTTTGAAATGAATGGGTCTGCAACCCTTCCGCAAAATTGCAGATGGGATGCGGATCCATTTTGCGGACGTGTGAATTAGGCCTTATATACGATGTTACCATGTTAACAATATACAGGAAAATATGGTCACAATGTTCAGTGTGGCAGTGGCACCATACAGAGTGCAGTTTACGCATCCGCACAGATTGTCTATAGGTTTTAGTAAGAATTATGTAGAGGAGGTCATTACTATTTGTGGCTGAGCTTCTCCATTTGGATATCTTTCTTATAGCAGATGCTGGTGATCGAAAAGTTGGATCCAAAGAAGAAGAGGACGTCTTGGTTGCGTATTGGCCTGCGGATTCTTGTGCTGGTGATGAATTTCCCAAGAGTGGATGAAGCTGAAGAAGGTAAGAGGATTTTACACCGCGTTTAATAGAGGTGTGCCTTAATGGGCTAAAGGGGCCACACCGCGGTACTCAATGAAGTATCGCGGCGCCTTCATTGTTTATCCAGGCGTATTTCCACTGTAGCTGTGCCTAGTACTGCAGCTCAGCCCGTTCAGATGAATGAGCGGAGCTGCTGGACCAGGCGCAGCCGCATCCGTATGTATCACACTCGACTGGTGTCACAACCCTTTCCTTCTTAGGCTACGTTCACACGACGACAATAAGTCGCGCGACAAATAGGGCACAACTTCACTGCGACATTTTTTATAATAGGAGTCTATGGTGTCGCATTGCGACATGCTGCGACTGCGACACGACAGTCGCAGAAAAACCCATCTTAAATGGATTTTTTGCGACTGTCGCGTCGCAGCATGTTGCATGTCGCAATGCGACACCATAGACTCCTATTATAAAAAATGTAGCGCGACAATAGTGCGACAAAATGTCGCGCGACAAATGTCGTCGTGTGAACGTAGCCTTATGACTTGTGAGACTCCTGATGGTCAACCCCACGATCATACATCGATGGCCTAACTTGTCATCAGACATGCCTCTAGCAGCTTAACTGAGCTCGCATAATAAACAGGGAGGGGGGTGGTGGTAGATTTTCCTGACCTCAGATTTCTCAGAATATGGAGACACTAAAACATGATATTTTTTTTGTTTCAAAAATGCTTTAATTGTGTAAAACTGAAAAAAAAATAAAAAATAGACATATTAGGTACTGCCGCGTCCGTAACAACCAGCTCTATCAAGGTATCACGTGACCTAACCCCTCAGGGGAACGATGTAAAAAATTAAAACCGTGCCAAAAAAGCTATTTTTGTCACCTTACATCACAAAAAGTGTAATACCAAGCGATTAAAAAGTCATATGTACCCCAAAATAGTAGTAATCAAACCGTCATCTCATCCTGCAAAAAATGAGTCCCTTTATAAGAAAATGGGCCAATAAAGTAAAATAAAACCTGGCTGTCAGAAAATGGAGTATACGTATTAGGTATTGCTACGTCCATAAAAAAAACGATGCCAAAACAACCAATTTTTTGGTCACCTTGCCCCATTAAGTGTTATATTGAATGATCAAAAAATACCCAATATGGCTTTCAGTAAATTGAGAGACAAAAACATAATTTTTTATTTAAAAATGTTTGAAACAAACAAAAAAGTAGATATATTTGATATTGTCGCATCTATAAAAATAGCAGATCACGACAAATAAAAACTGTGCCAGAACAGCCATTTTTTTGGTTACCTTGCCTCACAAAAAGTGTAATATCCAGCGATCCAAAATAGTGTGATTCTGATGGGACCGTGTTTTGCACTATGGTACTGCTGACCCCGCCGTCTACTTGTGTTGCCCCACCTTCCATCAATTTGGATCCACCAACAACATGGATCCACTTTAACTTTTTTTTTTCAGGGCCACTTTAGGTTCCCAGTCCGCCCCTGCCTTCAACTACTGGAGACATTTGGGTCTTTTACAGGTCTTAGAGTCGATTGGGACAAATCTGTCCTTCTTCCTATGTCCCCCAATTTTCTATGTAATTCGGTACTTTCACTCAATATACCATGCATTCTATAAAGTCCCTAAGGGTGTTAGTCCACCTGGAGGTGTCCAAATTTATGGAACTGAACCTTGAACCATTACTAAAGAGCACTGAGGTGAGGCTGAAGGCCTGGGACCACCTCCCTCTTACACTTATTGGTAGAATTAATCTTTTCAAAATGATTTATTTGCCAAATTTCCTGTACCTCTTTCATATTGCACCTGTAATCATTCCCAGAAAGTTCTTTAAATTACTCAATGCCACATTAAGTACCTTTTATTGGTGGGGCAGAGCTCCAAGGTTTGGACTCGCTACTCTACAAGCACCAAAATGATCCAGTGGCCTCTCTGCCCCTAATATGTACTATTATTTCTTGGCATCCCAGCTGGTTTATGCTCATTGGTGGGTAGACACAGATTACAGCAATGTTGCGACTACGGGGGCTCTCCTGGGATCATTGCTGGGATCCCTCCGTTGGTTCTTCTCCTCTTCCCCTTGGGACTATTGCCCAGGTTTGGACTAAATCGCAGAAACCATTCCAGAGTACTGGCATAAATATATATCCACCTGGAGCTCCACTTTGGGGTAATCCTCATTGTCCGCACCAGAGAATAAAGATATTATGTTATTTATACCAAAAAATGAACTCAATTTCATACCCTTGAATCAGGGGCGTAACTATAGGGGGTGCAGAGGTAGCAGTCGCTACCGGGCGCAGGAGCCTGAGGGGGCCCATAGACCCTTGTGGTACATAAGGACACACTGGTATTCTATAAAGTGCATGCTGGTGAAGTTGCACTTCTGGCTGGAGGGAAGGGGTTAGGTCAAGAATTTGGCATGGGGGGGTGCTGTTTCAATTTTTGCCACAGGCAGCACAACTATTATGTGCTTTCCTGCCCCTGGCCACAAAGCACCAAGGGAAAAGGGGCCAAAGCTGAACTCTTGCACCAGGGCCCATGAGCCTTTAGCTACGCCCCTGCCTTGAATATAACGGTGAAGCAGAGTTTTTACGGCTTGCTTTACCCTCAACCCATGGTTTGGCACCGGCAGGCGTCATGCAGTGATGTCATCACTCTTGCTGTACAAGCTGCCATTAGAGATGTTCTCCATTTGTCATGGCAATACAGGCTAGTAGTAATTGTTATGCAGCGTGAGATTTTATTGCATTATTCTAACAGATTCACAGCCATTTCTTCCTTAGTCTTTTGCAGTTTCTCTGAGCATTGCACGGTCTCACCTTGGGGTACGTTTGCTAAGACATCACGTCCTGGGTAGATTGTCAGCTGTATTGAGTGTTTTTCACTTAAGATCTTTCTCATTTTAGAATGATGAACTTCAGATTCTTTGGAAATGGCTTTATAACCCTTCCCAGATTGATGGGTACCAACAATAGCTTCTCTAAGATCATTGCTGAGGTCTTTCCTGCTTGGGATTGCGTTAACACACGCCTGAATGCTTTAGACCAGCAAACTGCCAAAATGTCTGCTTTACTGGCTGCTATTTACCCACTTAATTCACGTAAAAAAAAGAATCAAGGTTGTACTTAAAGGGGTTGTCCAGGTTCAGAGCTAAACCTCGACATTCCTCCATTTTCACCCAGGCAGCCCCCCTGACGGGAGCATCGGAGCAGTTCATGCTCCGATGCTCTCCTTTGCCCTGCGGTAAATCGCGCAGGGCAAAAGCCTTTTCAGGAGTTCCGGTGACGAACCGGGCTCTCCATGGGGCTGCCAGGAAGCCCGGTGACACGCTCATCAGAGATGGTGACGTCACCGAACATGTTATTATAGACAAAAACAAACCTTGCCCTGCGCGATCTAGCGCAGGGCAAAGGAGAGCATCGGAGCATGAACTGCTCCGATGCTCAAGTCAAGGGGGCTGCCGGGGTGAAAATGGAGGTATGTCCGGGTTCAGCTCTGAACCCTGACAACCCCTTTAATTTTTCACACACAGCTTCTACATTTTGCCTTAGTTATTTTTAAATAATTACACTATTTAATTTGTCATGCATCTTCCTAGCCACCCTGAATGTGGAGATCACTTTATGTTTTGAAGTAAAAATCTTACAAGTAGATGGGGCGCCTCTAATCAGGTGTACACCCCACAACCCTATTGGTTCATTTTGCACTCCTTAAAGGACCTGCCTCACTTGACACTTATAGAAGTCTACTGTATAGATAAGAAAAGTTATTTGGGTCTTTTTTCTGGTTTGTTTGGTCGATGTTTTGAGAGATTCTGGACTAAAGTCAAATAAGGGGTTTGCCAAATTCTTGGCTACTGTTTACTAATGTTATGTTGAGTAAATTGCTATGTTTATAAAGCACGTACCCCTCTTGGGAAAATGCTCCGTGCTGTCTGCTTAAAGGTTCTTTCCATAAGACGGCGGCCAACAGAGGGTCATGTGACTCTAATAGTGACTATTGAGAGAAAGCAACAAAAAATGAAAGGACATCGCTGCAGACTGACTGCTTCCCAGTGATATGCCACCAATGTCTCCGATAAGACAATCCTTTTAAGGCCTCATGCGCACGACCGTATATGTTTTGCGGTCCGAAAATTGGGTATAGGGCACTCGAGAGGTGCTACATGGCCCAAATAAAACTAATACACTCTTTGCTGCCATTGTTAGTTTTATTGATAATAACAGGAGAGTTTCATTTTACCCGGTTAATTGGTTGGAATTATAATTTCTTCCAATAAAACAGAGGTCACCTCAAAGTCAGTGATCGGAAAACTTGGAATAGTCAAAACATAAAAGCAGGAAGCAAAATGTCAAATTTAAATTTTTAGAAAAATGTATTGTTTCATCGTTCAATTAACTCATTGCTAAAATCAATAATCTGCACATTAAAGAACAAGTATACAGAATTGTATCTAATCAGAAAAAGCAAAGCACATGACATCTATAGCATTCATGACTCCCTGTTCTGGCTTACACGGTATTATTGCACGTGTCACATTCCTTTTTAAAATTTTCTTTATAGTGAGGTGTCTGTATTTCTCTGACTTGAACCAGTTTTTCACAATGACTTTAAGTTCGTCATCATTCTTATAGTTAAAGGTTATGTGAAGGTCATCTTGGGATCTCTGTTGACTGATTTCTAATGCCAAATAGTTGTCAACATAAATGTAATCTGCTTTCCCGTCACTGGCGAAATTATCAATCATTTTAATTCCTGTAGCGTCTATCAGATTATAGATATCTTCTCCTTCTCCTCCCTGGAGAAAGTCATAACCACCCAATGGTTGAATAAGATCGTTACCTCCTGCACCTCTGATATAGTTACCATCGTAATTTCCTATCAAAATGTCATCATAACTGGTGCCCACTACATTTTCCATCCCAGAGTAGAGGTCGCCTTCAGCATCTGAGCCAGCTCCATATCCAAGATACAGATTTACAAATACCCCAGTTTCATTGCCATGATCTCCAAAGAATAATAATGTATCTGATCCTGAACCCCCATATACTGTGTCTGCCCCCAGGCCAGGGTAGATCACATCATCACCTTCACCACCTAAAATGAGATCATTCCCTTCACCTCCATGAATCTTGTCATCACCAGCTCCTCCTGAAAGGTAGTCGTTCCCACGAGAACCTTGGAGAACATCATTTCCTTCTAGACCATACAGTACATCAATGTCCTTTCCCCCTATCATTGTGTTGTTCAAAGAATTTCCAGTGATGAAGTTTCTTCTCTGGAGGGATCCATATACAGTTGGCACAGAGTGGAGACTCTTACTAGAAAGATCAAGGTGTAAATCAGTAGACATGGATCTTTCATCAACAAATAGTGGCTGGATCTCCAAACTGTCAGAGAAGGTGAACCACACGTCATTGGTCTTAACTATCAAATGTCTCTGATTCTTACTTTTACCAAACATTAAAAGACGACATTGCCATCGGGCAACACTTGGAGCACTGATTTGTACGTTCTGAAATTTATTTCCCACTTTGAACTGAATATCTTTATAGTTGATATCAAGTATTAAAAAATCCACCTTTTCATCTTCCGCGTAATTGTTAATTTCATAGTTGCCTTCGTAATGTTTTCTCAGTACATAGGTGTCGCTGCCTTCTCCACCTGTCATCGATGCTCCCCGTGTCTCCGGGTCAATATAATTGTTTTTTTCATTCCCGTATATGTTAATGAATCTAGGAGGACCCATTACCTTAGTTGCTCCTTCATATATACCTGACCTGGTGTCTATGACACTGATGGGTAATGTATCTCTAGAGTTGTCTACGGCAAATATCTCAGGAATGATTCCCCTGGGAATGCTGAATGTAATTCCATCCTCCGTCCATATCTGTAAATGTCTGTACCTTTCTGATGAGTGCCAATTTAATAGTGTAATCTCGCAGGCAGAATTATCACTGATCCTAAGATTTTTCCTAACATTTATATCAAAGAAACTTGACTGAACTATTGTATTAAATTTTAGTGAGCTGTATTTCTCCTTGATAAAAAGAATATCCATGGCGTCGTCTTCTGAGTAGTTATCTATAATGAATTCCCCTTCCTTGCAGTCGATGACATATGTGTCACTTCCTCCTCTTCCGGTAAGTCTTCCTCCCCCTTTACCTCCCTGAATGAAATTTGGTTTGTTATTCCCTCTGATATTATCATAATGCGAGGAGCCTATCACAGTCAATATATTTTCATTTCCAGGAATGGAATTTAAGTCTACGTCAATCCTGTCTGTAGCGTCACTATAGTCTAATATCAGTGGAATCAACTCTGGCTTTGATGTGTTGGTGATCTGGAACAACACAAAGTCTTTGGATTTCAGTATGATGTGTTGCCATTGCCACCCTCTGTTCCAATCCTTTATGATAACACACGTCTTTCCTCTGGAATCCCAAATCTTCAGAGACTGCCAGGGAACAATGGCAGCCCTCAGGTCTGCATAGCTTCCCGGGAACTCTACTATATCGATCAGGTCATCATTAGCAAAATTATTAATGGTGTCACAGTCTTGCTTTTCTTGGATTATATACATGTCTTTCCCGTCTCCTCCAGCAAGATAATTTTTACCCCCTCTTCCCTGAAGAACATTATTGAGGCGATTCCCTTGTATATTGTCACTATAGTTACTGCCAATAACTGCGACCACTGTCTCCCAAAGTGGATCTTCAAGGGAAATCTGTGCACCTGAATCTTTACTAGAATAATCCAAAGTGTAAGGCTCCAGAGGAACAATCCCATTCAACGTAACTTCCCCGACCTTAAAGAGAGCCCCGTCCATGCTCTTGAAGCTCATATGTCTATATTCTTCTCCACTAAACCAGTTTTTTATCAGGATTTCATGAAGATTGTTGTTGAAAAGCTTAAGGTCATTTTTTACCTTTCTTGCATTTATTTGTCGAAGAGGAATGTGGAAAATGAGGAGGTCCATCTCTTTATCATCTGCCTGATTACAGATCTCAGTGTGTCCTGCGTTGTTCGGGATATAATAGACGTCCTGACCGTTCCCACCATGGACAAAGGTTTTCTGAGGCCCTAAATAGAAAATGTCATTGCCGTCATTGCCATATAATTCATAGTGGTATTTGTCCAGGGTGTAAGAAAGTCCTTTGATTACATTCTGCTGCACGGCATAGAATCGATTAGGTTTGGAATTGCCCACGTATGTACCATGCAGAGATTTGTCATCTGGTGTCAAGGAAGAAATAACATCTTTTGTTTTCAAGGGAATGAACCATAGCAAGGTGGCCGTCTTCTGTGTCAGTTTAATATTCACACCTTCTCCAATCCCCATAACTAGATCCACCAACTCACAGTCCTTTGCAAAGGGAATCTCTTTCACAATTCTGTTGGACGTAAGAGGATCGGTTAATGTAATGATCACTGAACTGTGATCCGTTAACTCAACGTGTAACTTTCCTCCATAGGCAGAACTCTCCCCTTGAGTGAAGTCTATCTTTTTGTGACACACGTCTCCATCGCTTTCATCTAAGATTTTGTAGTAGTTCTCAGCTGTTTGCAAGTTGTGTATGATGTCCATGGACCTTCTGTGCTCTTGTTCAAGGTTATAAACATTATAAATGACACCTGGTATACTTATTTGTTCGAATATTTGGACAAAGCTGTTCCCTATGTCTCTTAGGGCTAATCCAATTCCCTTGACCACAGCCACAAACTTGTCGCCCACACTGGCACCAGGGGGTAAAGCGTCCAATTCATGTTTTATTTCATTGTACATTGGGTCAATAGCTAGACGGATGATACTCAAGACCACAGTGACTGGAAGCATTTCCGGACCGGCCAGAGCGGTTATAAATATTGCACCATCAAGAGCAGCATCTACTATCCCAATTGTAGTGCCCTGGTGGAAATCCTCGTATATATTAAACGCAGTGAATCCTAATGATAGAATTGGGACGGCTTTAGCGAATTCACCAGCTTCAGCCAGAGCACTTGTGAACTTTACCGCTGAAGCTTCCTCAAGCCCGGTAGATATCTGGGAGATGGATTTCTGTGCAATATTGCCAACAACTTTATTAACTGCTGAATTTATACCAGTCATCTCTGTTACTCCATGAACGCCCTGGGCCAGCATCACTCCTCCTTCCCACTTTCGTCCTTCAGCAAACATCTGATTGGCTCCTTGAAATCCCATTAGGGTCCCATAGATTGCAAGTCCATGATTGACTTTATTGTAACCGGAAATATCATTATAATAGGAATGTAAGACTTCTTCTGACCTTAATGATTTGATTTCACCAGGGAGAAAAAGATCTGATGTCACTGAAGGATTTGATATATCTTCTACTACTGCTTTAGTGCCACTTTCATAATTCTCGATTGACTTAACTCTCCAATTCTTAGCAAAGTCTTCAGAGACTTGTTCCTTTATTTTATTGGACAACGTCTCCACCAGTTGCTGTTTGTCCTCCATCATTTTTAAATGTAATTCTGTCTCTAAACTCTTTCCTCTTGCTCGCTCTTCCAGGTCATGAAAATAACTTGGAAGATCTTCAGATAATTGCCCTGAGCGCTTTCTGCAGTTCACATCAATGTTTGGATCATATAGAGGAAGCTTTTCACATGCTTCTCTAATGTTTACTTTGGCCTCATCTGATGACATTTCTATTGGTTCTGGTAGTCGTTTGGGTTTGTAGTCCAAATACCTTTGTCTGTATTTTCTGGTTAGCCAAAGCTTCGTAACAATTGTAGTTTCCCGTGCAACTTGTTCATTCATGTTCTGATCAGCGGTCTCATAACTCAGGCCTATAGCTGCATGGTTTCCTTTCCACGTATCTCCTCTTGTCATGGGGTTTCTGTAACGGAACTGTCCCCACGATGCTTCCACATCCCACAGGAGGCGATTTATCATAAACATTTTGGGATTCCGAACAGCCTCAGAAATATGAGTGGCGAGGACAGCTATCCCATCATATCCATTTATTTCACCTATATTGTTGTGGTTGTTTCTTACCCATTTTTGTGCCATGCTTGCAAATGATCTAGTATTTACCATCTCTTTCATGTCAGGATATGCTACATGATCTTTATTTCTAAGGTCACAAAACTCAACAGATTTAACAGAGTCTTTTAACAGATTTTCATCAGTTGTTCCATACAAGGTAACATAAAAGTCTTTTAGGTTGATGCGGTAGATGTAGTCCTTAAAACGATAGTATTTAAATGTGTTTTCCAAAGTGTTTTGAATGTCATTATAAATTGTTCTAATTTGTCTATCATTCTTTAGATTTGAGAGAATGCTCCATGTTTCTTTCAGATTCATATTATTGTCAGCTGTAATTCCCTTCTTTTTCAGTACATAAGCTTTATCCATCAGCTTTTGCCTTCTTATGTCATTAGAACTGTGTATGATGTCTTGGATATTATTTTTTAGACTCTCTAATCCATCTACAACTTGGACCTGGATGTTCTCATGCACCATATCTGAAGCAATACTTGTTTTATAATATACATCTAAAGACTGAGTACCCACATCTTGAACTTCTGTGTTAAACAATCCTCTAACAGTCTCATCGATTCCTTGACCAATATGGTCATCGTCAATATAGTAGAGAACCCCATTGTCATAGTAGTATAGTGGGTTGTTTTCCATAGTCCTTGGACCTAAAGGGTCAAGTTCATTGCCTATGCTCTGACTTTCTATCCATTCTGGAATTCTCTCCTTTGTGTTGCTCACTTCTATGAGATCCTTATTCTTACCTAAATAGAATTTACGCTTGTGATCGGGGATATGTTTGCCCCAATGCTCTGGATCATCAAAATCAACAGTCACTTTGCTCCCATCTTCCTGCACTATGGTCTTCGTTGTGCGAACAGAGAGTGAACCCACAGATAATCTTGCATTATCCAGACCTAATAAGAAGTCTTTGGCAAACGTTTTACCCTCTTCTCCTGCACCAACATCACAAGAGACTATGCTGATTTCTTCTACTTTGTGTAAACCAGATGGCCAGTGAACTGGGGATGAGGGTTCTCGAAGCTTCAGGATAACTTCTGCTAATTGTTCTGATGTTTCCCCACCGACAGACACTCGACCCTCTCTTTTACCTCCATGTCCAACCACAGAGATTTTGGTATTTTCAGTTATTTGTACTGTGTCAGTCCCTTCCAGTTTTACCAGTTTGAATTGTCTTGATTTTACAACAAACTCCAGTAAGACTTTAGGACGATTTGTCTTCTTGTTAAACAAGTAGTCTCCAGCATTTTGTACAGTTTCATCAGACCCGATTCGGACAATAAATTGTTGGGCTTTTCCTGTCTCTGATATTTCTTTTGCCACTTCCTTGTCATACTCATTCATGGTTTTGGACACCACCTGTGAGTTGCATGTATAAAAAAGAAGTATATAAGTAACTGATAATAGGAACAGAGGCAGGTTTATATAGTACTTCTAAAGAATAAAAGGGGAGAGGGGTAGAAGTGAGAAGAATGGTAAGTACAGCACAGGAGTCACACCTGGAAGAGTGTGTCTACTCTACAAAAATTTCCAAAAGGTATACACAAGTACAGAATAAGACAAAAATCGATATGGTTCCTTACTGAAACAACCAGACATAAACCAAGAGGTTGTCCCATCATAAAAAGAGCTGATCACAGAGGAACTTGACGTGGACCTCGTCTATGCCAGCACACTTGGCAGTAAAGAACTCAATCTTATAGACAACCTTGAAAGTTTTGCAGTGGCTCTGTGCGGTGGATGGTTGTATGTGGTTAACTAATGTTAGAAAGTTTATCTGGTTTAGGAAACATTTTAAATACCTAAATAGGAAATTTGAACTCAAATTCAGAGCCCTCATCTATTGGACAAAGTGAAGAGGGGCTACAAACAGCATTATTCATTCTAGACAAATCAGGATGTCCAGGTATTACACAGACGAACCACAGCTGTCAGTGTGCACTGGGTAATGCTTAATGGCCTAAGCTGAAACTGCAAGGGTACTGAACATTTGGTTAGGTTACAGCCAGGGGCATAGCTAACGGCTCATGGACCCTGGTGCAAGAGTTCAGCTTGGGCCCCCCTTCCCTCAGTGCTTTGTGTGTCTTCTTATTCTTCACAAGGGTCTTTGGGCCCCCTCAGGCTCCTGGGCCCGGTAGCGACTGCTACCTCTGCACCCCCTATAGCTACACCCATGGTTACAGCTGAACACTGGAAGTCCAGTAGTAGGGCACTTAGAGATCAGCCTAGCACAGGAGGCTCATTCTAACAAAAAGAGTGTGTCTTAAACAGATAAAGCCTTTAATATGACCACGTAGGGCATTTGATTTAAAGAGGTTGTTACTACAAAATGCATGCAATCTGCAGGCAGCATGTTATAGAACAGGAGGAGCCAAGAAGATTGATATACAGCTTTGTGGGAAAAGATTCAGTAAAACCTGTAATATATACATTTATACCTCTGCTTTTTCTACCTCCTGGGAGGCAACAGCTATCGGTACAGCAGGGAGGGGTTATCAGTGACTGATAGCACTGTGTGTATGGCCCCATTCACACATCCGCAATTCTGTTTCGCACTTTGCGGAACAGAATTGCGGACCCATTCATTCCTATTGGGACAGACGATGTCCCACCCGGGTCCGCAATTGCGGATCCGCACTTCCGGGTCCGCAATCGCGTTCCCGAAAAATATAGAAACATAGAAACAAAGAATGTGTCGGCACATAAGAACCATTTGGCCCATCTAGTCTGCCCAATATACTGAATACCATGACTAGCCCCTGGCCCTATCTTATATCAAGGATGGCCTTATGCCTATCCCATGCATGCTTAAACTCCTTCACTGTATTTGCAGCTACCACTTCTGCCACCTGGTGTTCCTCTCGGGAAAGCCTATCCCCACCATCAGGGGTACTGTGAAGAACAAGGGGTCCACTTAGACAACGCCCTTAGAGGAGGTAGGATGCGTGGTACAGTGGGTTCACACCCCCTGGTTCGTGACAGAGATAGCTGTCAAACACACGAATGGGCGGCACTGTGTTGCAGTCACAGGTGCACGGTCAGTGGGCTGGAATCCCAAATCAATAAGAATAAAGAAGACCGGCACTCCGTATTAGAATCCAAGTGAGTTTGTTTTATTCGTCACCCATGAACATAGCGTCACACTATGTTCATGGGTGACGAATAAAACAAACTCACTTGGATTCTAATACAGAGTGCCGGTCTTCTTCATTCTTAGAGATAGCTGTCAGTCACTGATAATCCCTCCCCCTGTACCTATAGCTCTTCATAGGAAGTGGAAAAAGCAAAGAAATACAATAATAAATTGTAGGTTTTACTGAATATTTTTCCCACAAAACTATATATCAGTCTGCTCAGCTCCTCCTGCTCTATAGCTTGGAGCTGTCAGGTTGCATTGCATTTTGTTGTCACAGGTCTTCTTTAAGCAATAATTGCCAGCTGTCCTGGAACATAAAAAAAAAATTCCTAAAAAATGCAAGAGCTGGGAAGTCTTTTGGGTTTTAAATAAATGCTAATCTCTCCTCTCTTCTCTGGAATCCTGAGCGCCAAGACAGAGCAACACCCTGGGAGTGCCCTGCAAACTACAGGAATGAGAAGTGAGTTTAGTATGGGGTCTCTATTAGTTTAGGGAGCTTCGTCTGGGATCTATATTTATGTTAAGTGAGTGGCCAGGGGGGTCTGATCTTTATATTCATTTAAAGGGGTCTGTGTTTAATGAGCTTGGTCTGGGTCTATATTTTTTAGGGTTTCTAGGACCAGGATTAGGTTATGGGATATGGTTTCTGTATTATTTTAGATGGTTTGGGGTCTATTTTCATGTTTAGAAGCAATGAAAATATCATTAATTAATGCATCGCTTCTCAAAATGTCCCTGTTGTCACTTCACAAAAGTCGGCAATTATTATTTCCGTCATGTCTGCTGCTAATCCCCCTACACGCCCCATGATATGAGCAGGTAGGGGAGATTGGAACAAGGTGTACTTTAGTATATTCCTGTGTCTATAGGGAAGCAATAATAAAGTTGTAAAATTTCCATTTTCCCTAATATGTGCTCAATATCAGGATCATATTCTGCAGTTGAAATTTCTACTTGTTTGCTAACCTGACTTTTCTCCTTGTAATCTCTGCTTGTAGAAGCTTTCCATGTTCGTAATAATTGGTTCCCAGTTCTGTAAAGAGTCGTAGCAGACAGTGTTAATTATTCATCACCAAAGACCAAACCCAGGACTAATACAGACCTCCCAGGGTGGTCGACCCCCGATGGTGATCATACTTACCTGGTCCCCACCGCTGGGTCTGGTTTCTATTGCTCTCAGGCTGGCTCTTCCTCTGCCTGAAGCCCTGAAATCAAGGGGGATATGTGACCACTGCAGCCAATCACAGGCTGCAGTGGTGACTTGTTTCTCTCCCATCACACTGGTCATGTGGTGCAGGGGGAGCAGCGGGGACCAGGTACAGTAAGTATGATCACCACCTAAATATAAATATATCTTATATTCTCTTTAAAGAAGAATAAAGTTAAAGGGGTTATCCAATCCCTATAATGATCCCCAGAATGCCTGAGCCCCCTCCTCCGGAGCATAATTACCTGCTCCCTGGCACCTACATCACCCACGATGCTAGGGAGGCTGGTCATACTCGTGGCTTTCTCTTGGCTGCTCACCCCGTTGTCGGATGTTTTGATCCACGCAATGGAGAGATGCAGGGATCCAGAGGGACGTGGGTGCTGGGAGCAGGTAAGTATGCTGTAGAGGAGGGCCTGGGCATTCTGGGGATTGAATAACCCCTTTACATTTTTGGAATTCTGAATTTGGTTGTAAGAGAACGGGCTGCAGCAGCAGCCTCCCTTCTCTGCCTTTTCTACAATACAACACAAATATAACTAATCTCCGGCTATGGATAATCTGCACTTACTAGCCCAAATGAAACAGATCATCTTGGTTTCTAACACAAAATAACATTTTCCTGCAGCCAACATTAAAGGGGTTCTCCAGAAAATGAAAATACTTAAATATTACTTTACTATAAATATATTCCCAAATACCTTTCATTAGTGATAATGGCTTGTTTTGTCTGGGGAGCAATCATTAGGAGAAATAAAATGGCCGTCGTCCTATTCGTACCCACAAAACCTGTCCTAATCACACAGGGCAAGTAACTTAAGAGCACTGAGCTAAAGAGTTGCCTCATTCTCCTCTCTCCTCTGCTTGTCAGGGATTATGACCCTGAATAGAGATGATATGATCTTCAGCTGAATCTCTGTGGGAATGGAGTTCATGAGGAGACATGAACTACAGAGAGGACGGACAGGACAGACTGTGGTAATGTGGGGCTGTGGCAATGACTGCATACAAGTGCTGCTGCTCATCAGCCACATCCCCATCCTCCTCTCTGTACTTCATGTCTCCTCATGAACTCCATTCCTAAAGACATTCAGCTGAAGATCATATCAGCTGTATTCAGGATCACAATCCCTGACAAGCAGAGAGGAGGATGAGGCAGCTTTTTACCTCAGTGTTCTGAAGTAATTTGTCCTCCCGTGTGATTAGGACAGGTTTTGTGTGTACTTATAGGACGACGGCCATTTTATTTCTCCTAATGATTGCTCCCCAGACAAAACGAGCCATTATAACTAATGTAAGGTATTTGGGAATATATTTATAATAAGGTAATGTCATGGACATTCCCGTGACAGGAGATCGGCAAGACTGGCAACATGTGGTTTGATGTGACAGGTTTTCCTTGTGGATCAATAAGTGTCTGTGTTGTTTCTGGTAATGGCCACACCCCTTGCCTCAGGTGTTGCTAATGTGGTCATTTAACCTTCCTTCTTTATAGTTTCTTCTCCCACTATGCTGTGTGGTTTATAGCTTCTGCTTTGAGTTGTGGATTGCTGGTGTGTGGATCTCGATGGAGTTCCTGGTGCTTCCATTGCTCCTTTGAAGTTAAGTCTTTCATTTCCATTTTGTATTTTTTTTGAGTTCTGTGTGTTGTATTTCCATGTCATTTGTATTAAGGCCTGAGGGAGACTCCTGTTCGTCCTTCCTCTTGGAGGAACAGGTTGTCTCAGTCCTGACATTAGTCCAGGGTCCTATAGGGTCAGTTAGGACACTTGGTTACGGGTTATGAACTCACCTACCTCTGGGGTCTGTTCATACTAATAGTCAGGACTTTGATTAGGGTTTTATTAGGAGGTGTCCATCTCCTTTCCCTAGTTCCCAGGCCTTATTCCCTCACCCCTTTCCCTCCTATGTTCGGTGTGGTTCCCTCCCACACCTGAACGTGACAGGTAATATTTAAGTATTTTAATTTTCTTCATTCCTGGAGAACCCATTTAAGGGGATCTAAGTGTAAAGAAAATTTATCAGCTGCCATTGAGTTCAAAGATTCAAATAAATTCTTATGTACTGAGCTCCCTCTAGTGGTGGCTGTAGGCAGATAGTTTTTTCACATCCAGAAACAGGAGATATAGAGCTGTATGGGGAGATTTATAAGTACATTTATCACAGTTAAAACATGGTGTTCAGAATGAGCACCATATTTATTAAGCACTTCCACTTTATCTAACATAAGCATTAGGTAAATAGGTTAGGTGGAGCACATTTATAAATAATTTCACTTAATAAAGACAGGGGGTTTTACTAAGTTTTGCTTTGTCGACCTATGATATCTGTGTATGACCCTACTCCTATATACATTTATCCTTTATTTCCAGGTTTCATATTCCTTTTCCTGCTCAGGAACTAGCACCACCATAAATTTACATCAGACAGTCTGGAATTTACCACTACACATTTAAAGTGTGGGCTGAAGGCTATAGGCACCTTCGACAGTACTATTCTTTGTGTGAAAACAAAAACCTCAAGAAATCTACAGTAAGTCCAGTTGCCTTGATTTATTCTTTACAGATATAAAAACCACAATAGAACCCTGCAGATAAGTTAATAGGGTCCATTGCGCATCGGTGGTAAATTTTCATCCATTTCTGAGTATAGGGGTTAAAAATCAGTCTGTTTGGAGGCTGTCAGTTTCTGTTTTCTTTGAATCTCCTGACCTCATAGACACTCGCTATAGCTCAATTCTTACACTGGGTTCAGACCTGAGCGTTTAGAAGCCTATCGTTTTATGCGCGTTCAAGATGGGCGTTTAGGCGCGTTTTTTCAAGCGTTTTGGTAAATAGTGTAGGCGTGTTTGACGCGCGTTTATGTGATTGACTGCATAGTTGGCCAATGACCAATGATATAGTTTGGCCAATCTGAGTGCTTTAGAGGTGTGACATTCCATGGTGGCTGATTCAGCATGTTGCAAACTTTGTAAAACGCGCATCCATAGGCGCGTTTTACGCTGCACAAACGCCCGAACAACACGCCTATAGCGTTTCCCATTGAAGTCTATTGGCACCAAACGCTCGAAAAAAGCCCGAATTAACGCGAACATACTTGCTTATGCGTCGGACGTTTATAGGCGCCTACGAACGCGCATAAAAACGCTCAAGTGTGAACCACCCCCATTGGAATGCATGGTTCCTGTACTGTTGTGCGTTTTTATGTGCGTTCGAACGCGGCGTTTTACGCGAAAGTGTGAACTGAGTGTTATCAAACTGATCAGAATATGGCTTAAATAAGTGTTTATGGGGTAAGGAGATTGGAGATAACTGCTACACAGATGATGGGATTAAAAAAAGCAGAAACTGACAGACTGATTAACCCATGTATCTCAGAAAAGGCCAAACATTTTTAATGAAGACCAGCTAAAAAAAAAAAAATTTTTAGCCCTAAATGAGTAAAACACAATCATAAAGAAATGCCCCAAAGATGTACATACCGTAGCCTTTAAAGCCAGACAGCGAGCAAACACTGCTTTGCATCAGCAGAGAAGGCAGAAGTGGATTGCTTGAGCTGGGTGCCTACTCACACTAGTTTTGTGGCTTTCTTTTATAACAGTAGGTAAAATGTTCTGCCAGAACCGTCATATAATGGATTCCACCAATTGACCCTATTAACATAAAATGGGGCCTGTAGGGTTCTGTTTTGTTTTCTTTAGTTTGCACTCACAGAACAGTAGTTCCAAGGCAAATCGAAGTGGTTTTAATATGCTTGTGTCTTTGCTGTTTTTGCAATTAAAACTGCAAAAACCATGCAGACAAGGACAGGCAAGACTATGCTGATTTATATTTGGACACAACATGTACCCCAACACTAGTATATATCACAGATTTTGATGGCACTGACCTGAGATCCTGATTTCTCTCTTCTGTACCAGAGAAGACGACTCGGTAGTTTTCTAAGCGCTGAAATTCTTCAGGTACTGGAAACAGATCATACATAAATACATGCTGCTTTCTACTTTCTCAGGCTGAAGCAACACAGCAATTTTGGCCGTGACACCCATCTCATGGCTAAAGATCAGAGTGTGAAGATGCAGCATTGTAACTAGTGAAAGTGAATGGGATTGCAGTGCTGTCCTCAAGAACCAGACAGTTACAAAAATCTAGATCTGCTGGACTTTTTGCCAGTGTTGGGTAGCAGTAATATGCGGGTCACAGTGTGATCCCACTCATTTTCAAGATACTGTGATGTACAGTACAGGAGCATCAAGATGCTGCAGATTTTGGCCGCGAGAATTGCGTTATTGTCAACATCAGCCTAATAGAAGATAAATTTCATAAATGGATCACGATACCAGAGAAATAAAAAGATATTACTATTATAAACACCTAATGGTCATTACTCAGCATCTCCAAGTTGATGTTTATTATACCTATAGCACCTCTCCTGGCAAATCCTAGAACTGGAAACTATATTGAACCAGCAGAATGGCGAGCGCAGCTCTGGAGTTATACTACAGGCTTTTACTCAAGATTGGAACAGGATAAGTAATGTAATATATGTACACAGTGAGAGTGCAGCTCTGGAGCACCAGCACGAGAGTGAGTGTAGCTCTGTAGTATAATAGAGGATGTAACTTAGAATGTATGTACAGTGAAAAAAAATAATAATCACCCCTGTATGTGCTTATTTGGTCTCCCAGATCAAGCACGAGACATCTGATTTTCTTTAAAACTGGGAAACAGATCTTGGCACTTCCTTTTCTACTGGAGAAGTGACCCCGTTATTATCCTCTACCCAGAAAGTTTCTCGGTGTGTGAAGCTACAAGAAAACTTCTATATAGTGCTCACCTGCTGGTATTATACTACGCAGAGACTGCACGCTCTATTCCCAGAATGCAACCCAATATGTCGGTGATGCAACTCTTCAGTAGACAGTTTTCTGTATATCTGGTGGCAGTGCCCCATTATTTAATCTTTTCGGCACATAATTTGCAAGACAATCTGTCAGATATGCAAAGTTGAGATAGTACTCTCTCCATGTCTACTTAGATATATCGAATGTACCAAACCGTTGTGGGCTTTAATCACACATTACTGGCTGAAGCTTGGATCCTAATTGCTTTTAATTGCAATGCAACAGCTTTCTCCCAATGGCTGGTGAAACGTGACAGTATATACTGCATGGAACAGATAGCAGGGAGACTAGAAGGACAGCCTGGTTTTCTGCACTGTGGGAGGCCTGGGTGAAGTATAGAAAATTCTCTTGTCACTGATGGTTCTTAAAAATCTTCTTTGAACCACAGTAGCTAGTCTGCTTTCATATTGCTTTTGCCCTGATATAATTTTCTTACCCTACTACCCGTCCCACCTTCCCTGACCCCCCTTTACCATGCTGCTTATTGTTGTTTATTACTTGGTTGGTTACTTGACTTTAGTCATGCTATAATTTTTATAAACAAATGGTTAAATCACAAAAAAATCATGTTCCATCACAGACCTGGGCACCAGGTCAAACCAAGAAAATCAAAGTTTCTGAAATGAAAGGTGTATAACTTTTGCAGGTAAATTCCCCTTACCGTCTTCATTCCCACTTTTCACTCTCGGGGAAATCAGCACCAGAGTAAGAGTCCACAGGGCAACACACGCCCAGGACGTCTTCTTTCGTGGCAACATCTTCAGATCATCAGCATCTACTACCGAAAAAGGAAAACACAAGGTAAAGCTTGGTCACCGCCAGTGATGAGAACATAGTCTCATTGAAGTCAAAGGGAGCAGAGCTGTAGTAACGAGCTCCCTCCACTACAAAGTTGTTGGTGCTATTTCCGACACCAGAGCTACACCTGAACAGCTCATCGGTGGGGTGTCAGTTAGTAGTAACTTATCCTGAGGATAGGCCCTCTCTTAGTAAAGGCTGGGACAAGCCCTACTGCCAGACTTTAATATGGGGTTGGGGCTGGGATATGATAATAATATGGAGATTTGGGTCTGATGTTAAAGGAAGTTTATCAGCAGTTTTGACTATGCAAAACTGCTGACAGCACTTGATAGGGGTCCAGGAGAGCAGTACAAGTATAACTTTTGTGAAGCTTTTATTATCAGGAGTAGTGTGAACATGAAGTTTTAGTCATAAAGTATTATGCTCTTGCAAGTGCTCACTGTGAATTGCTCTCTGCAATGAGCTGCAGCATTTCAGTCCTGTGTGGACATAGCCTTAGGGCTGTTTCAGACGAGCGTGTAGACTGCAGAAATCACTCGCTGTGTGTGATTCTCCATTCTGGACACTGCTCCTTTTTCTGGAGTGCACAGCATGACCTTACTGCTACAGAATCATACTGACAGCGTTATTTTACTATGATTCTGTAGCAGTAAGGTCATTCAGTGAGCACAATGGGCAGAGAAGTGGCAGATGAGGTTTAACACTGACAACTGTAAGGTTATGCACATGGGAAGGAATAATGCAAGTCACCAGTACATACTAAATAGTAAAACACTGGGTAACACTGACATGGAAGAGGACTTAGGAATTTTGGTGAACTGCAAACTAAGCTGTAGAAACCAGTGTCAGGCAGCTGCTGCCAAGGCCAATAAGATAATGGGTTGCATCAAAAGGGGCATAAATGCCTGTGATGAGAACATAGTCCTACCACTTTACACATCACTGGTCAGACCACACATGGTGTACTGTGTACAGTTCCGGGCTCCTGTGAACAAGGCAGACATAGCAGAGCTGGAGAGGGTTCAGAGGAGGGCAACTAAAGTAATAACTGGAATGGGGCAACTACAGTACCCTGAATGGTTATCAAAATTAGGGTTTTTCACTATAACTAAACTATGTATAAATATATCAGGGGTCAGTACAGAGATCTCTCCCATCATCTATTTATCCCTAAGGCCCCATTCACACGTCCGTAGTGTGTTGCGGATCCGCAACACACCATGCCGGCACTCCCCATAGAGATGCCTGTTCTTGTCCGCAGGCGGCCGGATGTTTCGGGGCTGAAACCCGGACGTTCAGGGCAGCGGCTCCCCAAATGCGGAAGCGGAGAGCACATAGTGTGCTCTCCGCATCAAGTCCAGCCCCATTCACAATGAATGGGTCCGCATCTATTCCACAGAATTGCAGAATAGATGTGGACTTAAATGCGGACGTGTGAATGGGGCCTAAGACTGTTACTGTGACGAGGGGACATCCTCTGCGTCTGGAGGAAAGAAGGTTTGTACACAAACTTAGAAGAGGATTCTTTACGGTAAGAGCAGTGAGACTATGGAACTCTCTGCCTGAGGAGGTGGTGATGGTGAGTTTGCTAAAAGAGTTCAAGAGGGGACTGGATGTATTTCTGGAGTGTAATAATATTACAGGCTATGGCTACTAGAGAGGGGTCGTTAATCCAGGGAGTTATTCTAATTGCCTCATTGGAGTCGGGAATTTTTTTTCCCCTTAAGTGGGGAAAATTGGCTTCTGCCTCACAGGTTTTTTTTTGCCTTCCTCTGGATCAACTTGTAGGATAACAGGCTGAACTGGATGGACAGATGTCTTTTTTCGGCCTTATATACTATGTTACTAATACCTGTAAACTGGTGTAATGCTGGGTGATCACATTATATGAACCAGACAAAAAAGGACCATAAAAAAACACAAGTTACTGATTTTTGAGAAGAACTTACCTGAGCACTGCTAAGTTGATCGGTCTGACAATTTTGATGGGTGATACAGCACGGTGCATCCTCTGGCCAGTTTTTATAGAAGGTTAATATGTTATCACTGCAAACATTACATATATTCAAAGTCCAAGGGAAAATTGAAAGGACATTGACAGTTCTTCGGAAGCGATTTTGCTTTTCTCAGCTATAGGCTGTGGTTGCAATGCCCCTAGGTCTTTGTACACATTTGGCAAAAACAAGAGGAAAAGGCGGTAATAGGGTAATATGTATTAGCTGATAGATGCAAATTTGAATAATTAGGCTCACCTTTTCATGTTGTGCAAACGTAGGCACAAATCAAACATCACTGTGAACTGGGTATATTAATAAAACATAACTTTTAGTAAATAGGTTAAAATACTACCAAGACATCAACCAATCGCAGTGAGTAAATAAAACACCATAGAACATACCCTGATTTCTGGTGAAATATAGTAGTAAATGGTTAGATCTTACCACTCTGAGGCGTGGATCATGGACTAGCGTCAGGGATATGTTCCAGATAGGTCCTAGTAATGTGATGCTACAAGGACAAGGGTTACCCGTGATTCTGTGTTGGTAGCGGTATAAACCTATTTAGCCCTGCGATGAACTCATACTTATTAGTGGGGTAGGGGTCTATTTATCTCCTGCCTAACACACAGAGCACCCGCCCAGACAGGGGCGACCCCATATGGAACCCTTCCCTGTTAGGGGCCTATTCCCTACAGTTACCCTCACTTCTACCCTACATGCCACGTTTTGTCCCAACCGTGGGACTCATCATGGGACTTGTGAAGTGAAGTAAAAACAGACTGTAATAGAAGAAAAAAAAAAAGGGGAACAAAAGTATCAATACTTGGTCACTCCAAAACGCTCAGATATATCTCCCACAACGATAGGGAGAAAACAAAAACAATGTAGGATGTGTGTAGTAAGTGACACAGAAAAGTTTTTCTTTCTTCTTTCCCAAGCAGCTAATTGTAATGTGGGAACCCAGATTTAAAGAAAAACTATTATATGTGCACCACCAATTGAGTCATATAAAATGATTTCAGTTTTAACAAAAATTGTTTTATGATAACTTGTATGCTGTCTTGTTATAAGATTTTGATTGATTATAGACTGAAGACCAGAAGGCGCTGGAAAGAATGGCAGAAATAGACAATAGAGATTATCAGCAATTCTTGGTGTGGTGTGTATCTGTTTCCAGAAAAGCTGTGTATCTGAGAGTCATAAATCATTATTTGGAATGTGAATGGGTGTGGCTTTAAATTGTACTTGTGTTAAATATGTATGAAGTTGTGAAGAACTTGATGGATGCTCAGCAGAGCTGTGTGTGCAGTCTGTACTCCAGCAATAAGGGTGTGGTTATAAGCCATGAGTGGATATGAATTTATGATGCTCCAGCAAGAAATTAATAAATGAAAATGTGAATATGTATGGAGTACAATATTTGTGTGTTTTTTTGTTTATAATACACATTGGGAATTATTTTTTCTTGGGAGATTTTTGTTTTTTATTGGTGTCAAAAGTTTTTATTGAGCTTTACATTTTTTATTTAATTCAATGAAATGTTTCCTACGGGCCTTTTAATGTGTTCATGTCTGTATTGTCAGATTTGTTTGTTTCTATGTTTTTATTATGTCAACTATAACATGTTAAATGTTGTGCTAACATCAGAGGAGATCTGTCCTAAAAAAATGGTTAAGAGTAGACGGACAATGCACCCATTGTGGTATAACTCTGCACTTACGGGTCTCTATACGATGTCATATGTCAAATCAACCTCCTGATGAACCCGGATAAAGGAAGGGGGAAACGCGTTGAGTTTTTCCTGACATTTGTGGTTATCAACAGGTTTATTGAAAGAGAGGTCTTTTTGATACCTCCGGTTTGATATCTCAGTATTTAATTAAATGTATATCTGTCTTTGAGATCTCGGCGAGTTGTCCTGTGATTTCAAGCATTTAGGATATCTTGGTGTTTAGTGTTTGTGGCGCACCTGTTTTTTCTGACTTCTCCCTTGCCTTGCTCCCTATAGGGCATTGAGAGGGACAGGCAGGCTAGGTTCGAGGACAGGGAGTCGCCACCATCAGGGGTCGTCCCTGGGCACAGGTGGTATTTAGGGGGAGTGACAGGGAAAGAGGATTCCCATACCTCAACCACTAATTGTATATCCTCCCTATACAGTTATACCATGTGCCGTGTCTGGCTTCATAATTAGTGATAGACAGGTTGTCAGTCGCTACTAGTTATATGGAAGGGAGATACGTCATTATTGAAGTCATATCCATGTTCTTTATAGTGGATCTGGATACATCTTTTTGGAATAGTAGTTCTTGTGATATGTCAGGTAATTCCTCTTTTAATGAACATAATAAAAGTTGAGTTTTAAAGGGGCTTTTTCTTAGTGCTGGAACTTGTGTGTAAATCAGTAGACATGGATCTTTCATCAACAAACAGTTGCTGGATCTCCAAACTGTCAGAGAAGGTGAACCACACGTCATTGGTCTTAACCAGGCATCCTCAAACTGCGGCCCTCCAGCTGTTGCAAAACTACAACTCCCAGCATGCCCGAACAGCCTACAGGTAGCAGCCTACAGCAGGGCATTCTGGGAGTTGTAGTTTTACAACATCTGGAGGGCCGCAGTTTGAGGATGCCTGGTCTTAACTATCAAATGTCTCAGATTCTTACTTTTACCAAACATTAAAAGACAAGATTACGTCATCTATTGAAAATGATGAGCTTCAGTAAACTTTTATACCCCATGCAAACCAATCTTGCTGAAACATACAGATATACAATTACTGTCAAAAGCATTTCGTTCATTTATTTGGCCGTCCAAGAGATCAAGAATATCCCTTAACACTTTATCCAGACACAAAAACAGAGGAGGTATTAGCTTTCCAAATTTTAGACATTATAATTTAGCAAGCTTGATGAGACATACTGTAGTCTAGACTGGCTGCACATGACTTCCAATTACTCGGTCTTACCCATTGAGGAAGAATTGGCAAGACCCTGGAGCCTAAACGCTACATTACATACCAAATACTCACTTCTGCCTAGAGCAGGCATCAGCAACCTTCGGCTCCCAGCTGTTGTGAAACTACAATTCCCAGCATGCTCTATTCATTTCTATGTAAGTTCTTAGAAGAGCAGAGCAAGTATGCATGCTGGGAGTTGTAGTTTCATAACAGCTGGGAGCCAAAGGTTGCCTACCCCTGGCAGGGCCGGCGCGTCCTATAAGCGGACTAGGCCGCCGCGTAGAGCGCCCCTTGGCAAGGGGCGCTGCTAGGAGCGCCGGCCCTGCCTCATGCTGCAGCCGCCCGAGCGCTCTGTATAGAGCCTCAGGCGGCTGCAGCACTGCCCGGGCTGGTGCGTCCATGAGGGCGCACCGCCCGGGCACAGCAAGAGAAAGGAGCTGACAGGAGGGAGCGCTCAGCGCTCCCTCCTGTCAGTCCATATGCGCGGCCGAGCTCTTTATGGCGCGGGTACAGGAGCATGTGTCTCCTGTACCCGGCCGGACTGACATGAAGTGCGCACACAGTGTGCACTTCCTGTCAGTCCGTCAGGAGTACAGGAATCTAAAGCTCCTGTACCCGTGGGACCATAAAGCGCTCGGCCACGCTCATTACAGGTGGGGAGAGAGGGGGGAAGAATGACAAGAGGGGGGAGAAGAATGACAAGAGGGGGAGAAGAATGACAAGAGGGGGAGAAGAATGACAAGAGGGGGGAGAAGAATGACAAGAGGGGGAGAAGAATGACAAGAGGGGGAGAAGAATGACAAGAGGGGGGAGAAGAATGACAAGAGGGGAGGAAGCATGACAAGAGGGGGGAGAAGAATGACAAGAGGGGAGGAAGCATGACAAGAGGGGGGGAGAAGAATGACAAGAGGGGAGGAAGAATGACAGGGGGGGGGGGGAATGACAAAGGAGGGGGGGTGAAGATTGACGGGGGGGGGGGGGGAGAATGACAAAGGAGGGGGGGGTGAAGAATGATAAGGGGGGGGGGGGGCGGCAAACTTTTCTTTTGCCTAGGGCGGCAAAAATCCTTGCACCGGCCCTGACCCCTGGCCTAGAGCAATTAGGCACAGTATGTTATTACGTGACACAATAGCCACGTGGAGAGCAATTAGGAAGATGTTTAATCTCCCAGCCCTGATATCTAAAAGAATGGAAGTATGGAAGCACCCCGAATTCCAAGCTACCTTGGTCAACAAACAATTCTTACAGTGACCAGGGAAGGGAGTGAAAGAAGTTAGACATATGTGGAATCAATCGGAGAGGAGGTTCTATACCTTTCAGGAATTACAAAACACGTACCAAATTCCATCCACCCGCTTTCTAGCTTGCCAACAACATATGCCCTTTTTGCGTCCCAGAGTGAGAGACCTATCCAGGGAATTCTCTGTTAACCCCTTCAATGTCTTCTTAGGTTCTGTGGGAATTAAAAAGTTCTTAAAAGTATGGGGTCCATGGTGCGACTCACCACTGACCATATCAAAACAACACTACTACGCCTGTAGACTAACCCAGTGTTTCCTAGCTTTTGCAAAACTACAACTCCCAGCATGCCCGGACAGCCTTTGCCTGTGTGGGCATGCTGGGAGTTGTAGTTTTGCAACAGCTGGAGGCACACTGGCTGGGAAACACTGGACTAACCTATGCAAGGTGAAATATCACAGTAACCACTTTGCTTTCTTTCCAATTGTTTTTATTGTGCAATACTGGTCTGATGTATATCGACACATTTATCTGAGTTTTGCTCAATACTACACCGTGACTGCTTGGAGTTTATTGAAACTTTGTTCTATATGATCTAATTGGATGACTATGTACTATTGCTTGTGACACGTCCTGCTGTGTTCTGTAAGACAGCTTCCTTGCGGTCTTACATTTAGACAATTTTCTACGACTAAAACAGGTGTAGAAAATGATGAATGAGACGGGCCTGCCGGTGTGTCCCCCTCCATGCCAGGCACACTTTTTTAGACCTGGCGTGAGCAGGGAGAAGTCACAATTGGCGGCGCAACAAATCCGCGCCTGAAATACGCCTAAGTTAGGCGTATGTCAGGTTAATAAATGGCCCCCCTGTGTCCCTACTAAATGGTCATCTCTCCTCACTCTTGGGAGCCATGACACATGATAGGTATATCCCAGACACAGTGGCGTGTCTGTACATAGGCCTTTCCTTCACACTGCAAAAACATTTATCACCTGCCTACTGGACAGAGCTGCACTCAGATGTTTCCATCAGCTCCACAGACATTGAATGGGTCCCACTAACCTATGCAACCGATATGTCTGTGGTCTGACAGGTGGGATCGCCACTAATCATGAGAATGTGGTCCATTCCGGATGAAACACAGCGCTAGCTTCATCTGCAATTTGATATTAAATATCAGCCCAATGCAAGACAGCACAAGTCAAAAGGTAGAACTAACCCCAAAGAAAGCAGAAGGAACCACAAGGAACTGAAGGATCGAAGGGATCTATGTAATACTACTTTTACCCTATAGAGGCCGCTGCACACAGAATTAGTAGTCAACGTCTTCCTTCACTTTCCGGAGGTCTTGGGGTCGGCCAGTGGTACCATATTAAAAGGGTTGTCTGTCTTGAGTGTGAAGCTTTGTATATATTCTGACTTTTTCCCCATATTGTGTACAGTCTCATGGGAGATCATCCATGTAGATGAACACAAGGTACAGAATAGAAGCACACAGGATTATATGACAAAGGCCTGATTTTATTTCAAAGAAATGATTCCCTTTAAAATATACAAATTTACATTGATGATCATGTGCATAAATATATTTACAGAAAGCTTTGTGTTTAGGCTCAGGAAAAAGACGTGAAGATCCATTCACTGACTGACGGATTCATCATTGCTGTCAGTGAGGAATTGGAAGATTTTTTAACCTGAAAAGAAAAATATGATTATTATTTTTCTAATCGGAGTAAATCCACATTTTTATACCAAAAAAATGCTGATTTGCTGCAATTAAGAAAATCACAATAAAAAGAGATGACAAACCAGGAAAAAAAGGTTGGATCAGAGGTGATGCACATAGGTCGACTAGTCTGTATACTGTACAGCATTCCTAAAAGGTTAATGCCACATGGGGTGGCTGCCAAGTGACCGAGACACGGCTGTCATGTGGACAAAATCTGAATCAACATGCTCTTCTGCACTATTTGCTCATCTACTGCATTGTCAATGACTGCATAGTTTTGGTCTATTCCAGGCATGTCCAAACTCCGGCCCTCCAGATGTTGCAAAACTACAACTCCCATCATTCCTGGACAACCTACAGCTATCAACCTACAGAAGAGCATGATGGGAGTTGTAGTTCTGCAACACCTGGAGGGCCAGAGTTTGGACATGCCTGGTCTATTCATTAAAGGGGTATTCCCATCACGCGGGTTCATACTTACCTGCTCCCGGCGCGCCATCCACTTCCTGGTTTTGGCAGGGGGCGGGATTTATTTTGATTGAATTCTTCTCCCGGCCAGACCGCGCGCTGGACTGAACGCGCACGCCGCCACACATGCGCAATGGTGACTTCTTCCTGGCAAGTATACTATACTGGCCAGAAGGAAGTCACCATAGCGCATGCACGGCGTGCGTTTTCGGGACCGCGCGCGGCCTGGCCAGGAAAAAAGAAGAAGTCTTCTGCGCAAGCGCGGCCACCGGGATTCCAGAGAAGAGCGGTGGCCGTAACCAGAGGAGACAGAAGACAACAATCAGGTAAGTATAGCTTAATTTTCTTGTTATGGGTGGGAATAAGTTGATTAAATATATTTAGAAAAATGATCACTGATGAATCATTAACAGATTTAACAGTGATCATTGAGATGGGAATACCCCTTTAATGGTTGCACGATTTTGTAGTTTAGGATCAATTTCACCCTCAAAACCTGGTGGCTATTAACAATAGATCATGGAAGCAACAGCAATCCGGCGTGGTTTACCCCAGTCCTCCCTCCATTCAATCCCATGTTTACCTTTGATCCCAAGTTTTTTCATGTCACAATTAAAACATAGAAATGTAAAAGCAGCCATGTTCCTCCTCACTGACTTATGTCTGGCTATAAGATAACTGGATGGAGCAGGAGCTTCCCCCCCCCCTCAGCCCCATCTCCAGGAGGACAAAAAGTTTATTAAAGAGGTTGTCTCACTTCAGCAAATGGCATTTATCACGTGGACAAAGTTAATACAAGGCACTTACTATTGTATTGCGATTGTCCATATTGCTACCCCTGCTCGTTTCCAGGGGTTACAACCTCCCTGCAATTACGCAGCAGTGGCTGTGCTTGCACAGTATTGGACAAAGCACAGGCCTCTCTGGTGGCTGAGACTGTGGGAGCACACATGCGCAGCAGCTCCTATCCCAGTCACCTCGTATCTGCGCTGAAGCAGTGGCCATAACCCCTGGATAGAAGCAGTGTACAATGCGATGGTGCCTTGTATTAACTTTCCCTACGTGATAAAGGCCTCTTGCTGAAGTGAGACAACCCCACCACCATTGCTAAGGTCCATCCTCTCAGCCATTCAACAGCTAAAAACGGAACAGATCGGCAGGAGAGTAATGAAGTTCTCTACAGGATTTCTACAAGGACCAGGACCATGTCACAATTCCTGAAGACTGACAGTGGGAGCAAGATCATCTCCGGTTAACTCAGGAATTACGGATCCTTTGTAGCTCGCTGTGCGACAACGTTTCATTCTCTTCTATTAGAGTTGTAGAAACTGTGTAGCACAGCTCACTAGGGTATTTATGTAACTTTGGGAACCGTGCGTCTCATAAGAACGCTATTCCAATCTCTGAGATGGGAGTACCCTTTTTTAGGACCACTCACCTCTTCAGAAGCTCTCTGGGTGTTATGTCCGCCACTTTCTCGTTGTCACTGGGGCTTTCGTTGCTGTCATCAGTGTCTGTGCTCTTCTCATCGGTTTTCCTACTTTTTTGTTTATTTTTATGCTTTTGCTTTTTGTGTTTTTTCTTCTATATTAGAAAATTCAATCAACATACAATAAATTAGAAGAGATTTTATTATTACTATCCCCAAAGAAATACACATTTTTAAGACTTCAGTTTTTAATATCCCACCCATTCAACAACCAATTTTAGTTGCTTTTACAGTAACCACAGTGGTTGTCACCCAGCTTTCCAAAGAACCTTAAAAGGGGGAAAAAACGCAAACAAAAAAAAAACGTATGGCATATCCATACCCTGTAACCCTCATCTTGTATTCTATGATGGCTGGCAGCGCCAGCACACAGGAAGATAGCACTGCGACCGTTCCTGCTTACATTCAGAGACTGA
Organism: Bufotes viridis; assembly: GCA_033119425.1. Taxonomy (NCBI): domain Eukaryota; kingdom Metazoa; phylum Chordata; class Amphibia; order Anura; family Bufonidae; genus Bufotes; species Bufotes viridis. The sequence goes on along the minus strand of CM065598.1, from coordinate 95,998,705 downwards.
AAACACGTACAGCGAATGTGCTGCTCACACAGCGGCATAGGAGATCTCTGACACATTGAACTAGCCCTGCAAAAATGCGGAAAGTGCTTTGTTTCCATACCAAAACGGTAATGGTTAATGATCATCCTTGCACCTATGGGCATCTTGAGCTATGGAGAGGGTGGATATTCACACATTATACTAAGCTTCAGTCTCACCTTTTCCTTCTTGTGTTTATGTTCCTTCTTCACCTTGTGCTTTTCTTTGTGTTTTTTAGGTTTCTGCTTCTTAGCGGCTTCTTTCTGACTCCCTGATGAGTAAGTGCTTGATGTCGGGGGACCACCTGAAACAGGGTGAATACAGAGAAATGGGAACGGCACACATTGGAAAAGGGGGACTGCCATCCATGTACGCACACACATTGGAAAAGGGCGACGGCCATCCATGTACGCATTGCTGTCTGTGTTAACTAACAGTAAAAGCAAGTGGTGCAAATACTAAAGGGGTTATCCAGGGTGTTCAAACTAACGGCCTATCCTTAGGCCATCTATGTCATGTTGGTAGGAGTGTGACACTTGGCACAGCCATCTATCAAGCTTTTTGAGGGATCTATAGCCTTATTAAAGGGGTTGTCTCATCTCAGACAATGGGGGCATATCGCTAGGACATGCCCCCATTGTCTTATAGGTGCGGGTCCCACCTCTGGGACCCGCCCCTATATCGGGAACCAAGCCCCGCAAAGTGGTGGCTGGAGGACTCTGGTCCGGCCACCACCAAGCGCGCTACTTATAGAAATGAATGGGAGCGCACCGCGTATGACTAGCCACCGCTCCAGCTAGTGCTCGGCTATTTTCAGCAGCCCCATAGAAAATAATTGGAGGGCTGCTGCGCATGCGCCCTCCAACACTTTCAGGGCTCCGTTCTCGATATAGGTGTGGGTCCCAGCATTGGGACCCGCACCTATAAGACAATGGGGGCATATCCTAGCGATATGCCCCCATTGTCTGAGATGAGACAACCCCTTTAAAGCTACAATCCCCCGCACCACTGCCACTAAATGTACAGCATGTGCAGTACGAACCATGTCCAGCGTGTCCGGGACTGAGAGATTCTGATGATATGTCACATTTTCCAAAGGAGCAGCCTTGGGTACATGAGCAACAGCTCCACATTTTCTTTGCACCAGTTGAACAACTTACTAGATAGAGGAACAGGTGGCAACTTAGGACCAAATTCTTCAGTGTCCATTTTTTCCAAATCTTCCTTTGCTGCAGGAACAGCAGGAGGAGCCGTAAGCTTTACTGTCGATTCAGGTTCTGTGAATAGAAAGCTCTTTATTAAGATTGTGCAGCATTTTCTTGCCGGTTGCCCCTTCCATATAGCAATTTTACATTCTCTTACCGCAGTATAGGGAACGGCCAGATTGCCATTTTCATGCTAAGTAAATCAACAGTGAATACTGCAGACCAACAATTAGCGTGGAGACATCTGACCTGTCTCAAAGACAGAAGGCTCTGCAGAAAAATGCTGTATTACATGCCGACTATTGAAATGAATAGCCGAGCATGTAATAACGGACATGCTGGGTCCTTTACACCAGAACATCAAGCCTCATAAAGTAGCCCTGAAATGTGCAACGGTGTATTTATGACAGCCTGCCGGAGCTCTCCGGATCCAGCATTGCCGGACACTGTCCGGTTGCCCGCCGATCCCATTGCTTCCGGATCTCCACTAGTCCCCTTTATAGTTAATGGGGCCTGCGGACATTTAGGCAGCATCTGGCAATGCTGGATGCAGAGAGCTCTGGCATCTCTGAACTTTACTGTAAAACTAGCCTTACTCTCACTCTTTTCTGTAATGATATTGCTTCACAGAAACCTAATCTAACAAAAAAATGATTTACTTTGTGCAAAGATTTAGGCAGCAGGCCAAGAGAAAGGCAGGATGCCTCCGTACAGTATAAATTACATCATCATATACAGCAAAAAAAAAAAAAGAGTTGCTGTATATGCCGGAGTCTTCCTGATGCATATGCCAAATACAGCAGTTTGTATGCACCCTTACTGCAAAGCAGTCGACTAAATGTAGGTTAATACTGGAGCAAATAATCAGCCGAGTTGTATGTTTGGGGGCTTGTTAGGGCCTCCTGCCTTAGCTTCTACCACCCTACCTGTGATTTTGGATGGAATCCTCTTAAAGGGAATCTGTCACCTGCCTATCACCATTTTTTCCTCCCCTTTAGCCATGTGTAGCAAAGTACCTTATATCCGGATCTGTTCTTCTTTTTGCTTTGTCTCTTGTCATTTTCCTTAAAATAACGATTTTTCCATTATGCAAATTAGGATCCAAGGAGCCCAGAGGGGCGTTTTTTCTCTGCCAAGGAGCCCAGGAACGCCCCGCTGATGTGCCCAGCCCGCCTAAATTTGAATCCACAAGAACCCCTCCAGCAGCAGAAATCGCCTCCGCCCCCCGGCTACCTCCGCTTTCAGGCAGGAATAAAGCCCCGATCTTCAAATCGCCGGCACTGCGCCTGCGCAAGAATTCCGGCGGCCGGCAAGATGAAGATCTGGGCTGGGCACATCAGGGCGGCGTTCCTGGGCTCCTTGGCAGAGAAAAAACGCCCCTCTGGGCGCCTTGGATCCTAATTTGCATAATGGAAAAATCGCTTTTTTAAGGAGACAGATTCCCTTTAAGGTGGATTTGTCATATTAATATGATATATACTATAGTGGCCAAAATGGCACAATTTAAGTAGTCATTTGGCCAATAGCAGTGATGAAAGAATAGAACGGACACAGAGCTTCACTCAGAGTCTGGAGGAGGGCTCTCCTCCTCAAAATGACCCCCTGAGGGCCAGGGAGGGGACGCTCTGATCGTGAATACAGTGGACTCATATGCCATGTGTCCGGTGAATTCGTTCAGCGTTCCTAATGGCAAAATGGTGTCGTATTTTTGTGTCATTTTGGCTACTTGTACTACTGACCGGTAGGGCCGCATGTTAACTAGAGAGATTCCCTTCAAGAGAATTCCACCCACAACATGGTTCACCTTGGCTTTTGCTCAGATTTCTCATTTAAAAAAGGGTCATTTCTTAACTTTTGGGCGGAAACGCTCTTGATATCCTCCTGGTAACAATAGGATTATGACAAGGATAATAAAGAGCTTGTTACACTGTGGTTTGTGCGAGTATTCATCACCTCCTTGGGGCCAGTACCACTGAGGTGCATCACCTTGTACGCTGGATGATGCGGCCGTCTCCGTTTTTCTGGTCTCAGCTTCTGCGTTGGGAGCAGGAGACGAGTCCTCTTCGCTTTCTTCATCTGACGAGGAGGATTTCTCATCGGAAGACTCCGCAAATATTGCTTTAAACAAATCGATAGGCGGCCGCTTTTCTTCCTCTTCTGGATCCTGCCCTGATGAACCCTAAAAATAATACATTTAGCATTACCAAGAAGCGTGAATGGAGAGACTATATTTACATCTGCCCTTTAAGCAATGCTATGGGATGAGATTCTGCGACAGCTAGCAATCTTATTTCCCTTGTACTTGTAGTAATAGATAAAGACTTGCCTTAAACTGGCTCCGAACAGTAAGTCAGCCCAAAAGTTAAAGGAATTCTCCAAATGGCGGCTGTGGTTCAAAAACAGCGCCACAGCCATTCACAGGTTGTGTATGGTATTGCAGTCCAGCCCCATTCACTTTAATGGAGCTCTCCTACAATACCAGAGACAAGCCATGGATAGGTGTGCTGCTCGTTTTGAATGAAAGCAGCCTTGCATTTTTTTTTTTACTGCTCTTGGACACCCTTTTTAAATTCTATTACAGTAGGATCGCCCGGCCATGTGCCGAGCATCATGATATAAAATACATTAACTCACTAAGAGAAGTCCTTTCCATATGAACACCATAGAGAAGAGATCTCACTTCAGACCCCCTTCTATCAACAAGAACAACGAGCCCCTAAGTATCAGCAGGTCCCATCAGTTTGGCTGATCAGTCTGTCCATGCGTTACATGGATAGCCATTCACTTTGGCCCCTACCCTTGGTTCCCCCGCAGCTCCTCCACTTTCCACTGCTGGTGCACTGAAGATCTCATCTGCATAAGGAATAAAAGTATTTTTTTCTTGGGAATACGGCAACCCACTTTCACAAGACCGGTATGATTTTAATAAGCAGGATCAACCCTACCAAGCGGTATGTCTGGGGGAAGAAGGGGGTTAAAAAAAGTTTTAAAAAATATATATATATTCCGATGTTTCCTGTTGTCGCGAGCAGTCCGGTCGTGTCCTTTCCCAGGGTCCAAGTCCCTGAAAGGACACGACCGGACTGCTCGCGACAACAGGAAACATCGGAAAACCATGTTGGAAACTATTGACACTCAAAATATATATATAAAAAAATTGTGAAATAATCCCCTCTCTACATATTAAAAATTATATATATATATATATATATACACACACATGTATTATTCACCCTTGCAGCGATGGCTATTGTTAAAATATAAATGTACTTATCCTGCACATGAACCCTCTGATGTTGGCGCTATGTAAGTATTATTTTTACATACATATATCATAGCTGTACCTGGGCCGGGACAATAGCAGCTTCTGTAGACTGTAGAGAATCCTTCGGTTTTGTCTTAGGTTCTTCTTTTATTACTTCACTCTTACTACGAGCTTGACTTAGAAACTCAGTGATGGAGTCTTTCTTCTTTTCTTCAGCAGCCGACACATCCCACCTGGATGATTTCTTTGACACTGGAAAGTACAAATTATCAGAAATAGTGCTGCACACACGTCCGCAAATTGGGTCCGCATCCGTTCTGCGTTTTTGCGGAACGGGTGCGGACCCATTCATTTTCAATAGGGCGGCAAAAGATGCTGTCCGCATCCGCACTTCCGTTCCGCAACCCGCAAAAAAAAAATAGAAGATGTCCTATTGTTGTCCGCAGACACGGACAAGAAAAGGCATTTCTATTATAGTGCCAGCCATGCGCGGTCCGCAAAATGCGGAACGCACATGGCCGGTGTCCGTGTTTGCGGACCGTTACATGTCTAAGGAGGGAAACCCCTTTAAGCATGATAGCATGTAAAACAGGCCCACTCACTGTTCTCAGAAGGCTGCTGTAGTTTCTCGGGTCTCGTTGAGGTCACGGGATTAGGTGATGCTTGTGTTTCAGGAATAGTTAGAAAATTGAAGACGGAGTACTTGTCCCTTTTGACTTTTGGAAGCCCAATAATGGTTGATCTGGAAGTAAATTTTTTATCAACTATATATAAATCACTAAGTCTATACTTCAACAAAACTCATCCATCGCCATTTATTCATTCATCTATCCATACATCTTTATACAGTATCTAACTCATTCATCCACATCTGCTTCTATCTATTGACTCCTATCAATCCATCTCAATCCATGCCTCCATCTATCCTATCAATCAATCCATGCCCCCATCTATCCTATTAATCCATCTATGCCTCCATCTATCCTGACAATCCATCCATGCCTCCATCTATCCATCCATGCCTCCATCTGTCCTATCAATCCATCCATGCCTCCATCTGTCCTAATGATCCATCCATGCCTCCATCTGTCCTATTGATCCATCCATGCCTCCATCTATCCTATCGATCCATCCATGCCTCCATCTGTCCTATTGATCCATCCATGCCTCCATCTATCCTATAGATCCATCCATGCCTCCATCTGTCCTATCAATCCATACATGCCTCCATCTGTCCTATCAATCCATACATGCCTCCATCTGTCCTATCAATCCATCCATGCCTCCATCTATCCTGACAATCCATCCCTGTATCCATCTATCTTATTAATCCATCTATGCCTCCATCTATCCTGACAATCCATCCATGCCTCCATCTATCCATCCATGCCTCCATCTGTCCTATTGATCCATCCATGCCTCCATCTGTCCTATTGATCCATCCATGCCTCCATCTATCCTATAGATCCATCCATGCCTCCATCTATCCTATCAATCCATCCATGCCTCCATCTGTCCTATCAATCCATCCATGCCTCCAGCTATCCTATCAATCCATCCATGCCTCCATCTATCCTATCGATCCATCCATGCCTCCATCTGTCCTATCGATCCATCCATGCCTCCATCTACCCTATCGATCCATCCATGCCTCCATCTATCCTATAGATCCATCCATGCCTCCATCTATCCTATAGATCCATCCATGCCTCCATCTATCCTATAGATCCATCCATGCCTCCATCTATCCTATCAATCCATCCATGCCTCCATCTATCCTATCGATCAATCCATGCCTCCATCTATCCTATCGATCCATCCATGCCTCCATCTATCCTATAGATCCATCCATGCCTCCATCTGTCCTATCAATCCATCCATGCCTCCATCTATCCTATCGATCCATCCATGCCTCCATCTATCCTGACAATCCATCCCTGTATCCATCCATCTTATTAATCCATCTATGCATCCATCCATCCATGCATCAACCCACTGAGTGATATGCTGAAGGTAGATATTACTGGAGAAATAGAAGGAAGAATGACAGGTATGCCACCAAATTAATTACTGGGTAGCAGTGTCTGCCGCCCCCATCCCAGCTGCCAATCACTGGGCACCTCCTCCATCTCTGACAGATTCAATGACTCTATAACAGGTTGCGGTGCCGTTTTGGGACAGAGCAGGAGAGGGGCAAATGATTGGTGTGTTAATATAATATCTAATATGGCGATGGAGAGCTCAGTTTTAGTGATGACAACCATCAAGTTGTCACAGCCACGGTCTCATTTGTGCTGCAATTCAGGTAAACACTGTAAAAATCCAAAATATACGTTTTTTTGACTGGTCCTAGATTTTAATAATATGCAGCAGAACACAATGCCGGTATATCATCATCCTTCACTGAGTATTTTATGAATTGCTGGGGAAATTTATAAGCAGTTTAGGCCAATTTCTCGATGATCATGGAACTCTATAGTAAACATTAGGCAACTCGCTATTTCTTGGCTTTCATGGTCGTTTTGGTAGTGAAACCACCAGAGCAGAGGATAAGATGGTGCGGATTCTGGCTCTCACCTGGCTACACTCACACACCATGTTATATTATGGATGGAGGAGAATACAGCGACATATAAAGCTCCACATACAATCAGTACACAACAGAAGAGAAGAGACTTTATGTGCCCCTCTACCGACAGGACCGGCAGGCAAGCCGGGGCCTGTAGAGCGCTGTATGAATAGCATTCTCCTGCAGCTTACCCTGGATAAGGATCGGGGATATTAAAGCGTTTGCACAGCAGTCTGTCCGGGTGCCACTCAAATTTATCCCTCGTCAACTTTCCAAACATTTTCATTTTCACTGCTGCAGCCTTGTCATTCACGTCGCCCTGCAGGAGACATGGGGCACATGAAATAAATGAAAAAGAGTACAAAGCAATGCTGGACTAGAGGCGGCCACAACAAAGACTAAGGGCGGCTTCACCCATAGTGGTTTTTCATACAATAAGATCATTTGCTATTGCATTTTCAGATTGTTTTAGCACGGTAATGTGCTTCATAGTAGATATTAAAGGGGTTTTTACGGGTTACTAAAATTGCTATAAAACGCAATATGTGAAAAAAAAACATTCTTTGCCCTATAAGATGTACATGCAGACCAGACCTCAGACCACACTCCCAATGTGAATCAGATCTCAGCTCAGAGCCACAATGTTAATAAGACCCCCAATCAGACCTCAGATCATACCCCTAATGTTAAGAAGGCACCCAATCAGACCTCAGATCATACCCCTAATGTTAAGAAGACCCCCAATCAGACCTCAGATCATACCCCTAATGTTAAGAAGACACCCAATCAGACCTCAGATCATACCCCTAATGTTAAGAAGACCCCCAATCAGACCTCAGATCATACCCCTAATGTTAAGAAGACACCCAATCAGACCTCAGATCATACCCCTAATGTTAAGAAGACACCCAATCAGACCTCAGATCATACCCCTAATGTTAAGAGGACCCCATTCAGAGCCTCAATATTAAGAAGACACCCAATCAGACCTCAGATCATAGTCAGACCCCCAAAATACCAGGAAGCAGTAAGTACAGAGCCCACATAGGGAGCACTGTATTCACCGCTCCTCGATCCTGCTGTACTAATGAGCACTGTCATAATGGAAGCACTAATTTGTATTCGCCCCATAAGACACACTGACATTTTTCACCCACTTTGAAGGGGGTACGTGTTATATGGTGAAATACAGGGTATTTCGATTTTAAAATCGGCACCATTCCTGTGTGGCCCATGGTACCAACCTTTGTCTCGTTAAAGCGAAACTGAGTTTTAGAGCTTTCTTACAAATGAACCCGCTGTTTCTGGGGACAGGGTGAGGATCCATTCCAGCCTCCCCCAGTACTGCTACTCCCGCATCCAGCAAGTCTCAAGCCTGGGGACGTGTCCTAATACAGGCAGTCTGCCAGTACTATACTGGTCTAGACTTCCTTTCCCATACTTCTTAGGGGAGTCATTTATGATGCGAACTACGCCACTTTTTGGCGTAATTTTGTTGCACATTCAGTAACAAGGGAGATTTGCGGCCAAATCTGCGACTTTTCCCCGCTCACGCCACATTTCTGAGGTAGTGGAAAAAATGTGCGTGATGCAGGCAGGCCAGCCGGCCAATCTCATTTATCATTTTTTATGCCTGTTTTTGGCGTAGAAAATCACTTAAAAGGGGTTATCCAGCCCCTATAATGACACCTCCCCAATGCCCCTCGGTAACAAAGGAGATTTGCCGCTGCATCTCCCCATTGCGCGGATCGCAACATCCTGCGAAAGGATGGGGGGGGGGGGGGGTCGGCGACTCGTGATGCTAGGGAGGGATCTCCCCATTGCGGCCTGCTTTTGGCTGCGCCTATATATAACTTAGGCACATTGAGCGCCAGCGGACATAGGCTACGGTCGGTATCTAAATCACCAGTCTTAGTAAATGTCCCTCTTAGTGCCCATTTTAAGACCTCAACAACGAATTGCTGGTAACATAACATCCATATGGTCACACATCCAGGGCTGCTACGGTCACACATCCAGTACGACCCTGCATCAGCGACACAGGAATGGTGATTACATTACAATTTGTTTGTTTTGCACATTTAAGATGAATGGCGGTTTTCTTGTTTTTTTTGAGAAGTAATTGGATTTTGAAATAATTTTCTTACACACCTCATATTCATTTTTTTTTGTCTCATAATTTTTTTTTTTTAATACTGAAACATTTTCCTCTTTTTTACCTCTTGATCCCGCGGTATTTCAACTGTTTCTGAATCATCTTCATATTTTCCTCGGATGAACCGAGAGGAGAGATGCGAGTTGGTGGGTTTATAAAGCATGGCGGATCGCATGAACTCCTCTCGCTCACGGGAACGCTCCCATTCTGTCATGCTGGAATCTAGACAGCTCTCCAGATCATCTGTAAAAAGACAGAATTCCAATGACTATTCTGAACATATTGCAGCAGGGGTACTTAAAGGGTTATTGCACTAATTGGCATGGTATAAAAGTGAGAGCCTTTAGGTTATGTATATAAGCAGCTCTTACAGGGGGTTCTCTCATGACAAGAACACCTTGCAATATTCCTTACCAGGGCATGTGGACATTGTACTGAGGGGTTCTTTATAAGCAGTCATTCTCAATTATTCAGGTTGACACATGTAATACTACATTTCCCCTCTAGAGGCGCTGCAGTGTCCCTCATATTAAATCAGTTACCATAGGGCAGTGATGGCTAACCTCCGGCACTCCAGATGTGGTGGAACTATGACTCCCAGCATGCTCCATTCATTTCTGTGGAGTTCTGAGCACAGCCAAGGAAGTGTGCATCTTGGGAGTTGTAGTGCCGGAGGTTAGCCATCACAGCAATAGGGCAATCCCTTTAAATGATTAGTCATTGGTACCTTTTTGTCCCGTGTGAAGACTCCTAATGTAGTTTTCATATCTCTTTTGCTTTTCTGAATTTTTTTCAAAAGGGCGAAACTCTTCAGCATTCTCTGGCACCAGTCGTCTGTCGAGCAGAGCTTGCTGGACCTTGTTGTCCTTCTCCTCTACAGCAGAGGACTCAAAGCGCTTCTTTAAAGCCTCTTGAGCAAGTTTCTGGGCCTTAAGTCTCTGTTCGTCCAGATTCTGCTTCGCATCTCGGATTCGTTCCCTGTCTTTCTCAGAAAGGAGCTCCAGCACTGAACTGGGTCCTAAATAATCACACACAAAAATACATAAAAAACTAAAGAAACACCCATAATGGTAATGACAGCAAATCGACCGGTGTCCACCTCACTCACCCTGAAGTGGAGCTTCTCCCAACATCTCCCTTCGCTGGGAAGAATTAAGTTGGTGTCTGCTGGTCGGCTGCTCCTTGATAGGTGCCACACTCGGTTTCGAGGAGGATTCAATCATGGCCTGAAGAACGGCAGAATTCTGACTGTTCTCAGCAATCACGGGTCTAAAATAGTGAACGGGTCTGTAATCCCTCGGGAGGTCAGGAGGTGGGTAAATCTGAGGACGGTAAAAGACATTGGATGGAAAGAGTAACGGAGACTGATTCTCTCTGTGAACTGGTTTCCGAGCGGATATGAACCAGCAAACCTGAAGTGTAAAGCATGGGGGACAGTGCAATAGCGGGAGTTCACACTTAGACAGCATAGCTAAACATAGTGTTTAAGAAAGCAGATCATAGGGGCGCTGGGAGTCAGACCCCCACTAATCAGATATTGTTGACCTATCCTGAGGATGGGTCATAAATACTTAAAACCCCTTTCTCGCTCGTATCATTGGGGGACACAGGACCGTGGGTATAGCTGCTGCTGCCCCTACCTATTTTAAAGGCTTTTCTAAAAATCCGGCAGCCTTCTGACCTGTTCAGGCAAGACGGTTTTCTCAGTACTTACCCCTCTGTCGATTCTGCCGTCTCTGCGCTCATGTGACTGCCTGTACTCAAGTCTTGACCGGATGTGTTCCTGAATCTTCCTTTTTGCAGCCGGATGGGAAGACTTAGGAGCACATTCAGTCAGGACCTGAGCAGAAGAACCAGCACCCAATCCGAAAGTCACGAGCAAGGTGGAATCAGTGGCACCATGGAGGAGTAAGTGCAGAGGAAACCATCTTGTCCCCACAGGTCAGAAGACTGCCAGACTGATACAACAGCCCAGAGGATCCCTTTAATGACATTTAGGTAGATCTTGGTAGCATAAGGATCACGTTGCAATCCTCTAGACCAGGGATGCCCAACCTGCAGCCCTCCAGCTGTTGCAAAATGACAACTCCCAGCATGCCTGGACAGCCGACAGCTATTAGGGCATGCTGGGAGTCGTAGTTTTGCATCCCTGCTCTAGACTCACCTAGAATCACCTACCTTTTTAGATGGAGGCGATTGCGTCGCCAGACAAAAGCCTTCCAGTATTTTGCCGATATACTGAAGCTCTTTTGAAGAGCCTAAAAGACGACAAAAATTCGGAACTTGGTCAAGTATATAAAAAAAAAGCAAAACAGTGAAAAAAGGAAGAAAAGGGAAAACAACGATATTTCTATGAAAAACGCATCAACGGTGCAAGCAACCAGGGAGCAGCAGCCAGCAACATAGAAAGCTATCCAGCAACTACTGTGTCCTATGATGACACTTTTCCGGGGAGCGGAACCGTGTGCTGTCCGCTTCTTTTGGGAGCCCCATTGAAAAGAATGGGTCTGCACCCGTTCCGCAAAATTGCGGAAAGGAGGCCGACTGATTCATACGGCTGTCTGATTGAGCCCTTACTTATGAGGATACGGCCTCACATAGGGCGAATACTGCAGTAGCGGTGAACTGAATGAGATTTAATAAAATCTCATCCACACGCTGCGGAGAGTGTCCGTGTTCATATACGCACACAGTTTCACATCTGTGGATTTTAAATCCACAGCGCGTCAAGGGGCAGGAGATGAAATCTACTATTAATCTGGCACAATTTCGCGTGGATATTTTCAGCAGCGGACTTGCTACTTCTGTCCGCACTTTTAGCATATCATTTTCAAAAAGACTGACTTTGATTGACATACACATGAACCGCCTATAGGTGGCACTAGAGAGTCATTTTCTTCTTGATTGACATACACATGAACCGCCTATAGGTGGCACTAGAGAGTCATTTTCTTCTTGATTGACATACACATGAACCGCCTATAGGTGGCACTAGAGAGTCATTTTCTTCCTTCTGGAAATGAGCACTTTGCAGAATTTTTTTTTTTTTACGGAGCATTAGATTATGCATAGAAAACCACCGTCTATTAGCCTGGCTACAAACACTGTCTATTGTGATGTCCATGCACTACACAGTCAGCGCACGGATCTCTAGGCACTGTGCAGTGCATCATTTTCCCTATGCTGGTGGATTCGCCCACAGATTGCAGAGGTCCTAGTGTTGGGACACCCTGTGATTAGCAAGAACGCCTCTAACAACAGAGATAATCCAAAGTGGACAACCCCTTTAAAGTCTCCACAATGAGTTGGAGCACATGGACATCACAGGCGGCAGGGAAGTTCTTCACTCCAGCTCCACTAAGCAGCAAACAGTGGCTCTTGCTTTGTTACGAAGGCCTCCATGGACTTGAATAGGCACCAGAAGGCACATAGCCTAGAAAACATAGAATAGTATCTACAGGAAGGAGTAGGGTCTCTTTCACACGAGCGGATGCCGTGCGGGTAATCCGCTGCGTGAAAGAGAGCCAAGCCCCACTCCGGACTGCAGAGACATGGAGCATTAACATGATTAATAGTGCTCGGTGCCCCTCTGTGATCTTTTTACTACAAAATCACAGTGACAACTTGTAGTAAAAAGGTCACAGAGAGGCACGGAGCATTATCAATCATGTTAATGCTCCATGTCTCTGCTGTCCGGAGTGGGGCTGGACACTCGTTCACGCAGCGGATTCCACGCACGGCATCCGCTCGTGTGAAAGAGCCCTAAAAGTATAACGGGAGAAGCTAAACTGAAAACCAGTGCAGGATGAGGCCTCTAGAGGTGAAAATCTCTCTGGGCAGCTCTAAATAATTCCGGAACAGAATGGCTTAGTTTCTGGCAAGGACAGGGTTAACCCGACAGCCGTGGTTTATGGAAAGAGAGAAGATGTAAACAGGAGGACACGGCAAACACTGCGCTGCCCACAGCTACGCAAACAAACACCGCGGTGGGCACGCCCCTGTTGATACAAGTGCTTGGCACACAGCATTCACCAGTCTGGATGTCTGTGAGAGAAGGAGGCTGTCGACAGACGACCGCCCGGCCGCAGCTGCCGTCATACAATATCCGCTTCTCACAAATATCTATCCCGCAGATACCGGGCGGAGGCGTGGAAAGTAACACCTCTAATGGTTCTTTTATCACAGTACCATGGGGGTAATTTATTATCAGATATATGCCAGTTTTCTTGCGTAGATCTGTCGTAGTTTGTGGCGCAAAGGTTATTGGCACCGCAATCTGAGACTTTTCCACAGTCACCCGAAGTCCCCAAAAAAAAAAAAAAAGGGGGAGTGACGTGGACGGGCCCGTCTCATTTATAATTTTCTACGCATGTTGTAGGCATAGAAAATGCTCTAAATCTACGCCAGCAAAAAAGGTTGCGTAAATTTAGACAAGCATTGGAAACACCAAAGTTATGTAGAGGCGTTAGCTTCTTCCGCAGATCCACCGCTAGCGCAGGGGTTATTAAGACCAGAATCTTAAACGCCATTCTTAATAAATGACCCCCTATGTGTTTATTTTACGATATATTGAGTATAATTAGCACCTCTCACCTATCACGACACATTCCCCATGTAATTCTGGAGCATCTATTCTTATGACTCTATTGTGTGCCATTCCTCTATTATTCCTGCTACAAGTCGTTTTCAGAAGTCGGACCTCCACCTATCACATAGTGATGGCATATCCAAGCCATATGCCACCACTTTATCACATGGGAATAATCCCTTAACCATTGAGACTCACTGGTGTTTACATGAGCTGTATACACAAGCCATGTGATTTGATTATCATTTTTTTTTTAAATCACCATTTTTTATTTGGTGCATTAGAACAATTTTTAAAAAGTTGCAAAACTGTACACACCCTTTAAAGGGGTTGTTCCAAGGTCATTAAAAATCTCGGACAACCCCTACAATTGCTCAAAATAAAAAACACACGTTATAATCACCTGTTTCTTCAGCGCCATTCTCTACAGATCTCATGCTTCTCGCAGCTGAGGGTTTGCTACAATTGCATCAAGACTAGGATATGCCCCCATTGTCTGATAGGTGCGGGTCCCACACCTACAATGAGAACTGAGTGGGGAACTGAGCATGCGCAGCCGCCCTCCATTCATTTCTATGGGGCCACCGAAAATAGCCGAGTAATGGCTCAGCTATTTCCGTCTGCCCCATAGAAATGAATGGGAGCAGGGGCTGCACGTGCACGGCGCGCTCCAATTCACTTCTATGGGAGCAGCGCTTGGTGGTGGACGGACACCGGGAAAACCGTGGTCCTCCAGCCACAGCGCTCCCCGCTCCGTTCTCGTTGTAGGTGGTGGGACCCCCACCTATCAGACAATGGGGGCCTATCCTAGCGATATGCCCCCATTGTCTGAGATGGGAATATGTGTTTGCTGTGAGCTACGGTGTTAATTATTACCTTTTTTACTCTTATACTCTTTTGGTGCTGTCCATCCAAATAGTCCATCTCCAGTCTCCTCCTCCCGCAGGACCGTGTCGTATTTTGACAAGGGGTCAATGCTGTAAATATCATCATCATCATCTTCCATTGCACCAACACCAAAAGCCTGCCAGAAACCGAGGAAACGTACAAACAAAATAACATTATATGAGCAATTCAGCCCCATAAACACACATTACAGACCTAGTGGATGTCAAGCATCTTACCTGGCCGGAGATCCCGACCTTCCTCCCTCTGCTGCTCCGTACATCACCGAGTAGACTGCTTGTCTTTTCAGAGGCATCACTGAATAGATTTGTATGCGTGTCAAGAGAGCCAAACAAAGCCTGGTGAGGATTGAGGCCCCGGTATCCCAGCCCATGGACATTGTCTTTTATTGTGAAATCGATAGGAGTCACATCTTTGGGAGCAAATGTAATATTCTCAGGTACGTAGTCATCCTCTTCATCCTGTGGGTCAGCGAAGCCGAAAGGTCACAGTCTTGTACGATAACCACCAATAAGGAGTTTTAAAATTTATAAATCTAGAACTAATCTACAGAGAAAGTTAAGTCACTATGTAAATAGACTCCAGCAAATACAAAGATCCTGGGTTATATCCTGTATTATACTCCTCCAGAGCTGCACTCACTATTCTGCTGAAGAAGTCACTGTGTACATACAGTACTTATCCTGATCTTGAGTTACATCCTGTATTATACTTCAGAGCTGCACTCACCATTCTGCTGGTGGAATCACTGTGCACATATATTACTTATCCTGTACTGATCCTGAGTTACATCCTGTATTATACTCTAGAGCTGCACTCACTATTCTGCTGGTGAAGTCACTGTGTACATACATTACATTACTTAGGGTCCTTTCACACTTGCGTTCTGAGGATCCGGCAGGCACTTCCGTCCTGCCGGATCCGTCAGAACGCAAGTCACCTGAAGCATTAGAAGACTGATCAGGATCCTGATCAGTCTTCGAATTGCTTTCAGGTTACTATGGCAGCCAGGACGCTACTAGCGTCCTGGTTGCCATAGTAGGAGCGGGAGCGGGAGCGGCATACTACATTCCGTGCGGCTCCGGGCGCTCTGAATGACGCCAGAGCGCCCATGCGCATGGATCACGTGATCCATGCGATCACGTGATCCATGCACTGGGGCGCCCTGACGTCATCCTGGAGCGTCCCGGGAGCCGCACGGAATGTAAGTATGCCGCTCCCCGCTCCCTGTTACATTTTACCATGGTAACCAGGACTTTAGCGTCCTGGCTGCCATGGTAACCAGTCAGAAAAAGCTAAATGTCGGATCCGGCAATGCGCCGAAACGACGTTTAGCTAAGGTCGGATCCGGATTAATGCCTTTCAATGGGCATTAATTCCGGATCCGACCTTGCGGCAAGTGTTCGGATTTTTGGACGGAACAAAAAGCGCAGCATGCTGCGGTATTTGCTGCGTCCAAAAAACGTTCCGGTCCTGAACTGAAGTCATCCTGATGCATCCTGAACGGATTTCTCTCCATTCAGAATGCATGGGGATGATCCTGATCAGGATTTTTCCGGCATAGAGACCCGACGACGGATCTCTATGCCGGAAAAGAAGAACGCAGGTGTGAAAGGGGCCTTATCCTGTACTGATCCTGAGTTACATCCTGTATTATACTCCAGAGCTGCACTCACTATTCTGCTGGTGGAGTCACTGTGTACATACATTTTATTACTTATCCTGTACTGATCCTGAGTTACATCCTGTATTATACTTCAGAGCTGCACTCACTATTCTGCTGGTGCAGTCACTGTGTACATACATTACATTACTTCTCCTGTACTGATCCTGAGTTACATCCTGTATTATACTCCAGAGCTGCACTCACTATTCTGCTGGTGCAGTCACTGTGTACATAATTACATTACTTATCCTGTACTGATCCTGAGTTACATCCTGTATTATACTCCAGAGCTGCACTCACTATTCTGCTGGTGGAGTCACTGTGTACATACATTACTTATCCTGTACTGATCCTGAGTTAAATCCTGTATTATACTCCAGAGCTGTACTCACTATTCTGCTGGTGCAGTCACTGTGTACATACATTTTATGACTTATCCTGTACTGATCCTGAGTTTCATCCTACAGTATACTTCAGAGCTGCACTCACTATTCTGCTGGTGAAGTCACTGTGTACATACATTACTTATCCTGTACTGATCCTGAGTTATATCCTGTATTATACTCCAGAGCTGCACTCACTATTCTGCTGGTGGAGTCACTGTGTACATACATTACTTATCCTGTACTGATCCTGAGTTACATCCTGTATTATACTCCAGAGCTGCACTCACTATTCTGCTGGTGGAGTCACTGTGTACATACATTACTTATCCTGTACTGATCCTGAGTTACATCCTGTATTATACTCCAGAGCTGCACTCACTATTCTGCTGGTGGAGTCACTGTGTACATACATTACTTATCCTGTACTGATCCTGAGTTACATCCTGTATTATACTCCAGAGCTGCACTCACTATTCTGCTGGTGGAGTCACTGTGTACATACATTTTATTACTTATCCTGTACTGATCCCGAGTTTCATCCTACAGTATACTTCAGAGCTGCACTACTCACAACTAGTGAAGCTGTGACTGCAGCTTTCGATTATAATACATTACTCATGAGAACTACTGATTTGTAGCAGCACTCTACTCGGAACTTTCCCATTTGCAATTGGGTAATTCTGGTAACCTACCTCAGATTCTTCCGAGCCTGTAGGAGGCAGCGCACAGCCATACATCTTCACATTACCTTCTGAAAAGCAAAAAAAAACTGTTTATTCTACTCTATAATTTTTTTTTTTATCGGATAATTTTTATTAACATTTTTTTCAGATTACAAACACATAGGAAAGAAGAATCCTTCAGCAAGCATACAACTGGGTATATACATTACAGTAGGCCGTTCAGGCAGTTATCAAGACATGTTCATAAATGACAACCAGTTTACAGAATGAAAGGCGCTGTATCTACAGATATACCTCATCATTTGTGATAGCCAAAGAAAAAAAAAAGAAAGACAGTATTCAATAACACCCCCCCCCAACCCTACCACCCCCCCACTCTACCACCACCCCCCCCCCAACCCTACCACCCCCCCACTCTACCACCCCCCCACTCTGGTTTCTTTTCCCTGTTCTGGTCTCGTATATGTATGATCTAGGGTCCTTTGAGTCACCATGCCCACTCTTTCCAGCCCAGCTTAGAAACTCTTACTCCATGTCACATCCCGATGATTCTACTGTACAATTGATAGATTTAAACATAGCCTTTAAGGCACCTGCCTTGACACCTGCATTACCCAGTGTACACCTGCGTCTCATCATATTAAGGGAAAGAAAGCGGAAGTGCAGTGATACTTGAATGGTCTCACTGAAGAGGAAAGGATGCTGTAACAGGTGGGCCCTCAAGCGCAGCTAAGTTATTCATGTTTGTGACATGTTAAATACACGTTCTTTATGAGTAAAACGTGTTTATACTGTGGTCACCTTTCCTCTAAATCGGGCATCCTCAAACTGCGGCCCTCCAGCTGTTGTAAAACTACAACTCCCACAATGCCCTGCTGTAGGCTGTTCGGGCATGCTGGGAGTTGTAGTTTTGCAGCAGCTGGAGGGCTGCAGTTTGAGGATGCCTGCTCTAAATGAAAGGGTTTCCTTCACTTACAGTAGACACAGCCCTGGATGATGTCCTGATAGCAGGGGGATTAGTGCTGGTGATCAGCTGCTATCGCAAGGGTAAGTGACCACTGCTGGCGTCCAAAGAAGTCTGATTCTAGTCTCACACTCTTACTATTTGGTTGTGTCACTTCCACTAACACACGTGGGATGTGAGATCTGTGTGCCCAGGATGCTACCTTCTTCCCCAGCTATCATGTATCACCACAGCTTGATTGCTGAACTGATTTTTCCTTCTTGAGCTCATGAGGTATATTTTTCACTTGTGTTGATAGTCACTGATACTGAGGAGTATGTGATTCTCCCTCCCCCTCTGCAGAGTCTGCCCTGAGTGCTCTGCTTTCGCTCTATGCTTGTACCTCCCTCCAAAATGCCCTGGGTGTGCTTTCCTCCGTAGCTACAGCCTGTGTGAGCTGCTCTTCTTGGATACTTTCCAGCCTCCTCACTTTCTGATCTGCCATGTACAACCTCCTTCCCTTCCCTCAAGGTTGGACATAGCAGTGGGGAAGGGGAGGAGTGTGACAGCAGAGACAGGAGTCAGAAACTGGAGCAGAGCTCTACTGGATATATTTCAGATTCAGCAGCACCACCAGCTAGGTGAAGGACTTACACACACTCTGCAGAAGCAAACAAAAAACAATGAACAAATCAGTGCAATGGTGTTCATAGCCTTTCCACTAATACAACTTTTTTTCAGACCTTCTGGATTACCGGATGACTGCATTATAGAAGCACATTGTTATAAGTCACTTTTTCTTGTGCAAACATGCAGAAAAACCGGTTACACCACAGGAGAACCTGATGCATTCCTGTCACAGGAGACCTGTTAACAAAAGCCGCTGACATTCTGCGAGACGCAAGTAAAGAGATGACAGAGCGTGGCCTGGAATTACTTTCCCCGTGTAAACAGATCGCTCATGGGCCCTGCGCCTACCTGTCCATGTCCTGCATGAAAGTATTAAGATTTGATTCTGATGGGTTTATGTCTCTATAATGTTACTTGCAACTGAAGGCGATAGATGAGTCAGAGCGGGAATTGCTATGCATCTATAAAAAGGAGCATTACCGACTCGCCCACACCGCTCCACAAGGCACAATTATACATTACCGATAGCGTTATGGCCGAGGCTTTCCCATAATACTCTGTAACAATGTGCATATATTGAAGGGAGATCCTTATTTATAATCCCCCTAAAGATAACATAAACTGCCTGTAAAACTTTACTGCATACCCTTTACACTTAAAGGGATTGCCAATTATTTAAAAGGGGTTATATCGCATACTTGGGTGTGAGGACTCAAATGTGCTTTGGTTCTAAGGTGTCGCATGAACACCCCGTATGGAAACGATGTACGGGAAGAGGAAAATCTATCATGAAAATCCTTATTTGTGGTCATGGTTTAGGGGTATTGGCTCTCCTTAAAGGGGTTATCTGCCTTTCTTTTTTTATGGTCCCACCTTCATGTGATTTAGTGACAGTGTTCCCTGGTGTAATTAGGCAGCAGGCACTTACTGGATCACATGCTGTACATTTAAAATGTTACAGCACCCGAGGATACCTGACCCACGTACTAGGCTAGGATCGCATGCCGAATGAATGGCACGTGATCCAGCAACTTCCTGCAACCCAATTACAGCGGGCAGCGCGGCGCTGGACCGGTAGGAAGGTGTTCAACACTTTCACAAAATCACATGAAGGAGGGGGGACCATTAGAAAAAATGTAAAAATTATAACCGTTTTTTATAATCACTTTTAAGCTGACCAACTGTGTATGAAAGAATTATTTTTAAATGGTGGCACTAGCGAGATGGTCCTTCTCTGGGGGATACCTCTTTGCATATCGGAGGTCATGTGATATAAGCACAGGCCGCATGGTACAGGTGTCTAGTCCAAGTTTATACCACCTTTAAGTCGGTTTACTTTGTGCTAGAATTTTTCACCAAAATAATGGCGTACATGGTGGCATCTTAAGCTACAGCCCGTTGGGTGAGATTACAAAAACTGGTGCAAGACAATGTGAAGCACGTCATGTAGACCAGTATTCGGTGCAAATTACTCCGGAATCATGGCACATTTTGACTAGTAAGTGTCCCCCACGGTGTTTATGGCCTTGCTTTTTGTTTTTATGTTTGCACAGAGGAGCAGAAGCACAGAAAAAAAGCTGAGCCGGACCAGCAACAGAACCAGTTAGACCCTACTGAAAGTCATCCGTTTGATGGGAAGAACTGCACGGCACGCTGAGCTATCCTTTCCATTAAATATGTAGGAATCCCCTGATTTGGGAGGAGGGGTGAACAGAGGATAAATTCATGACTTCAGTATCCTTCTGCTTACCAGGCTTTTGCTTCTGAGCTCTCCTCTTTGTCCTGGGCCCCACTCCTTGCCCTTCTTTCCACCCCATCTGCCGCAAAAGTTGCACTCCCATTGTGATCCTGAAGATAACAGAACAGCATAGGTCATCACACGAAGAAAGTGAAATTATGCAGCAAAAAAGGAACGGCCTAAATTAGGCGTATCTCAGGCGCAGACCGTAGCGCCTCTTCATAACTCCGGCAGATCCCCCGCCAAGTATAGGGGTTATTAAGATCGGCATTTAAAACACCAGCCTTAATAAATGTGCCCCTTTGTTCTTTTTTCACAGCGATTGTGATTACAGGCTTATTATAGAATTGGTATATCTGCTGTTCTCCAACACAGAATTGCATTAAAGGAAATCTGTCGTCAACTTTATACTAACCTCACTGAGGGCAGCATAAAATAGTGACAGAAATGCTGATCTCAGCGGTGTGTCACTCATGGGCTAAAGGTAAGTGGTTGCTGAGAACCAGCATCATAATCATTGCAGCCCAGGCCTGGAAAAGAGTCAAATCTACCTGAGAAGAGTCCTGGTTATTATAGTCTCCTGCTCTCCCGCCATCTGCTGATGACTGGCAGTTCTCTCCTAGAGAGAAAGGGAGAAAACTAGGTAGAAGCCTGTCAGTCATCAGCAGGAGAGCAGGAATCCATGAATAACCAGGACTCTTCTCAGGTGGCCGGGACTCTTCTCCAGGCCCAGTCTGTAATGATTGTGATGATGGTTCTCGGCAACCACTTACTTTTAACTTTTAAATGACGGACCGCTGAAATCAGCTCACCTGTCTCTGCTTTATTCTGTCGTTAGTATGGACAGCAGAAAGTTGATGACAGGTCCCCTTTAAAGGAAGTCTAACACCCAGAAACTCCCTGATAAACCAGCCTCAATGCTGTGTAGGGCTGGCTCAGCTGAATGTAATGATACTTTCACTTAGCGATTCATTGCTTCATTCTGGAGAAAAAGGACTTTCAACCCATATGTGAGAAGTTAGGGTACTTTCACACTTGCGGCATGACTATCCGGCAGGCTGTTCCGGCGGGTGAACAGCCCGCCGGAGCCGCCATGCCACAAGTACCCGTGTGCTGCCGTACCGTCCCCATTGACTATAATGGGGCGGGGGGGCGGAGCGACAGCGCTGCACGGCAGTGATCGCCGGACTAAAGTCAGACCTGCAGTACTTTTAGTCCGTCGATCTCCGGCCGTGCACTGCCGTGCTGCGCTGTAGCTCCGCCACCTTCCCATTATAGTCAATGGGGAAGGAGCGGCAGCACACGGGTACTTGCGGCATGGGACCCGCACCTACAACGAGAACGAAGCGGGGAATGCTGTGGCTGGAGGACCCCGGATTTCCCGGGGTTCGTCCACCACCAAATGCTGCTCCCATAGAAGTGAATGGGATCGCACTGCGAATGCACGGCCCATGCTCCCATTAATTTCTATGGGGCAGACGGAAATAGCCGAGCCAGCCACCTATTTTCGGTGGCCCCATAGAAATGAATGGAGGGCGGCTGCACATGCGCAGTATGCCCTGCGTTCATTGCCCCGCTTCGTTCTCATTGTAGGCGTGGGACCCGCACCTATCAGACAATGGGGGCATATCCTAGCGATATGCCCCCATTGTCTGAGATAGGAAAACCCCTTTAAATTCATGGACAGTCCCTTTAGGACCAGTATGACACTGATAATGCTGAACCCTTTGCTGACATGATTATTAACATGTATCGTATGTTGAATTGATATAAAGGTCTATACGTACTTTGCTGGCGCTATTAGATCTTCCAGTATAGTGGCTCCTGGGATTGGTGCCGTGACTGATGCAAGCTCTCTGGCTTTTTCCCGTATTCGGTCTTTAGTTTTTGACGCAAATTCATCCGTAGTCATAATCTCATTTGGAGCTATCCCAAACTCACCGAGATCCTGTAAGTCAAGTAAAATTATAATGAAGACTTAGGGAGGAGATAGACGATGCAGGTCTCATTACACTTGGGGAGACATCTGTTCTTCATAATACACATATGCTCTGCCTACAAGACGTCAATGGTGGCACACAAGCAGCCACCGCCTTCCTTCTCTTTACACGACACGTTCGTTTTAATGGGGTCACAAAAGATACATTCATAGTTCTGTTCCGCGGCACCACAAAAATATCGAGCATGTCCTATTCTTGTCTATAATCGTGGACAAGAATAGGCATTTTCTATGTAGCGCCGGCCATGTACGGTCCGCAAAATGTGGAATACACACGGCCGAATCCGTGTTTTGAGGATCCGCAATTTGGGGACAGCAAAATATATGCAATATGGGACCCACGGATGTATAACTAACTAGCCATATATACCATTTATAGGCCTGGGAAAGCAATCTCTGTGGGAATTGTGATTGGTGGTCTCAGATAAGCTGTATCATATCAAAACCACTTTACATACGACATATTAGGGCATATGGACATCATAAAGGCCCATTTCACACGAGCGAGTTTTCTGCACGGGTGCAATGCGTGACGTGAACGCATAGCTCCCGCACTGAATCCTGACCCATTCATTTCAATAGGTCTGTGTACATGAGCGTTTTTTTTCACGCATCACTTCTGCGTTGCGTGAAAATCGCAGCATGTTCTATATTCTGCGTTTTTCACGCTCTGGCCCCATAGAGGTGAATGGGGCTGCGTGAAAAACGCATTGCATCCGCAAGCAAGTGCGGGTGCGATGCGTTTTTCACTGATGGTTGCTAGGAGATGTTGTTTGTAAACATTCAGTTTTTTATCACGCGCGTGAAAAACGCATAAAAACGCATTGCACCCGCGCGGAAAAAATTGAAGAACTGAACGCAATCACAGGCAAAACTGAATGGCTTTGCCTGCGAAATCGCACAGTTTTCACTAAACGCATCCGGACTTAATCCGGACACGCTCGTGTGAAAGAGGCCAAAGGGTCCCCTCTCAGAACCGCCTTCTATGAGTCTCAGCAGAGAGCTACTATATATAAATGCCTGCCATTGAATACTATACATCTCTTACAGCACCAGCTCCAGCTGTCGTTCCCGGCTGTTTGCTGGAGGTGCCAGGAGCTGGACCTGGGGCCACATTCAGAAAGGGGATATAATGGGACAACACTATGAATCAACAAGTCATTGTGTCCATTTAATACCTCATCATCCATGTAATCCTCCGGCCTAATGACTTGCTTTTCGGACCTCCCCTGCCGTGAAGATACAAATGCTGATGGCGTCCAACCTAAAAAACAAGAAAAAAACTATTACCAATGCAGCATATGCCAATCTGACAACCTAAAGGGGTTGTCCCATCATAAGAACGTGTTCCCTATCCACAGAAATCAGGGGGGTCTGACCGCTGTGTATAGGGGATTACTTGTTTCCCCTTTAAAGCAGAAAACATTTCAGAAAGTCATCTTCAGACTCTGCCCACTATAGGATATGACAATTCACCTTCTTTTGAGCCAACTGTGTTAAAGTATCCAGCGGAAAAGCCTCCGGTGAAGGCGCCATGAAAGCGTTTGTAGCGGCCTTTCTCATCTTTGACTGTTTGATCCTGGAGAGGTATGGGCTTCTTGGGCTTCTCTCCTAAGAAAATACAACACATTTCATGAGATGTTATGTGAGAATTAAAGCACAGGCAGATCAAATGGTGGTGGTGGTGGGGAGAACAGTAAAAGGTCTAGCAGTAGACAACAGCTGCAGCGGTGCAATAACAGGTACAGGCCCGTCAATGAGCTGAATGGGGCGTCGAACCTTTCATGCAAAAGGAACACTCACCCTGGGTTCAGACCTGAGCGTTCTTGAAACGCGCGTTTTACGCGCGTTTGTGTCGCGCGTATTACAGCGCGTTTTTGCAAATAGTAAACGCGCGTAAAGCGCGCGTTCTTGTGATTGACTACTGTGGTGTCAATCACAAAACGCGCGTCAAACGCCCCAAAAGAAGCTCAAGTACTTGTTTATGCGTTGGGCGTTTTACAGCGCGTTCAAACGCGCTGTAAAACGCTCAAGTGTGAACCACTCCCATAGGGATGCATTGGTTTTAATCTGTTGAGTGTTTTACAGCGCGTTTGAACGCGCTGTAAAACGCTCAGGTGTGAACCCAGGGTCAGGCTAGTACTGCTTAGGTAGCTCTGCTGCAATGGTTATGAGGGTAAGGTAGGTATTTGAGGGCATGGAATATGTTTATTGATGGAGGGGTACCATGGCTAACACAGGTTACAGGAGGGGTACCATGGCTAACACAGGTTACAGGAGGGGTACCATGGCTAACACAGGTTACAGGAGGGGCACCATGGCTAACACAGGTTACAGGAGGGGCACCATGGCTAACACAGGTTACAGGAGGGGCACCATGGCTAACACAGGTTACAGGAGGGGTACCATGGCTAACACAGGTTACAGGAGGGGCACCATGGCTAACACAGGTTACAGGAGGGGTACCATGGCTAACACAGGTTACAGGAGGGGTACCATGGCTAACACAGGTTACAGGAGGGGTACCATGGCTAACACAGGTTACAGGAGGGGCACCATGGCTAACACAGGTTACAGGAGGGGCACCATGGCTAACACAGGTTACAGGAGGGGTACCATGGCTAACACAGGTTACAGGAGGGGCACCATGGCTAACACAGGTTACAGGAGGGGCACCATGGCTAACACAGGTTACAGGAGGGGTACCATGGCTAACACAGGTTACAGGAGGGGTACCATGGCTAACACAGGTTACAGGAGGGGTACCATGGCTAACACAGGTTACAGGAGGGGTACCATGGCTGACACAGGTTACAGGAGGGGTACCATGGCTGACACAGGTTATAGGAGGGGTACCATGAAAGGCGCAAGCCATAGGAAGTGGCACCATGACTGGTGCAGGCCATAGGAAGTGGCACCATGACTGGTGCAGGCCATAGAAAGGGGCACCATGACTGGTGCAGGCCATAGAAAGGGGCACCATGACTGGTGCAGGCCATAGAAAGGGGCACCATGACTGGTGCAGGCCACAGGAGTGGGAACCACATCTGTCACAGATCAGTTGGGACACCACAGTTTGCACACGCTACAGGTGGGAGCACCACCGCTGGCACACGCTACAGGTGGGAGCACCACCGCTGGCACACGCTACAGGTGGGAGCACCACCGCTGGCACACGCTACAGGTGGGAGCACCACCGCTGGCACACGCTACAGGTGGGGGCACCACCGCTGGCACACGCTACAGGTGCGGGCACCACCGCTGGCACACGCTACAGGTGGGGGCACCACCGCTGGCACACCCTACAGGTGGGGGCACCACCGCTGGCACACCCTACAGGTGGGGGCACCACCGCTGGCACACGCTACAGGTGGGGGCACCACCGCTAGCACACGCTTCATGTGGCGGCACCACCGCTGGCACACGCTACAGGTGGGGGCACCACCGCTGGCACACGCTACAGGTGGGGGCACCACCGCTGGCACACGCTACAGGTGGGGGCACCACCGCTGGCACACGCTACAGGTGGGGGCACCACCGCTGGCACACGCTGCAGGTGGGGGCACCACCGCTGGCACACGCTACAGGTGGGGGCACCACCGCTGGCACACGCTACAGGTGGGGGCACCACCGCTGGCACACGCTACAGGTGGGGGCACCACCGCTGGCACACGCTACAGGTGGGGGCACCACCGCTGGCACACGCTACAGGTGGGGGCACCACCGCAGGCACACGCTACAGGTGGGGGCACCACCGCAGGCACACGCTACAGGTGGGGGCACCACCGCAGGCACACGCTACAGGTGGGGGCACCACCGCAGGCACACGCTACAGGTGGGGGCACCACAGCAGGCTCACGCTACAGGTGGGGGCACCACAGCAGGCTCACGCTACAGGTGGGGGCACCACCGCAGGCACACGCTACAGGTGGGGGCACCACCGCAGGCACACGCTACAGGTGGGGGCACCACCGCAGGCAAACGCTACAGGTGGGGGCAGCACCGCAGGCACACGCTACAGGTGGGGACAGCACCGCAGGCACACGCTACAGGTGGGGGCACCACCGCAGGCACACGCTACAGGTGGGGGCACCACCGCGTGCACAGATTGGGGGGGCACCTCAATATTTAAGAGCAGGCTTTGTGTCCAGTGCACTCCGGTAGGCGATGCGGGGGGCACTATGGTGCTGTTCTGGCGGTATAGTCCTGATCTGGGGGCAGAGCTCAGGTTATACCAGGGGTTGGCGACCTCCGGCACTACAACTCTTGTAAAACTATAACTCCCAGCATGCATTCTTGCTCTGCTCTATTCAGAACTCTCATAGAAATGAATGGAGCATGCTGGGAATTGTAGTTGCGGAACAGCCGGAGTGCCAAAAGTTGCTGATCCCTGGGTTCCACTATCCCCCATAACTCCACAGTCATTCCCTCAGCAGAGTACAGCAGCTGCTCCTGGCAGGAGACACACTCATCTCAGGCTCTTGTTTGTTGTTAATATTGTGTTATAAATAAAGAATTGCCAAAAAAAAAAAAAAACTTTGCTTCCGCTCCTCCCTCTCAAGAACGCTTCGCCCACCACACATCTACAGCCAAGTTATCAGCGAAATGCCAGCTCCAGTGCCCCTCAGAAGTGTCTCCGACCAGCAGGGTCCCCGGCAGCCCCCTCCTCACCCTCTTCGTACGGCTCCAGAGGTTTCCCGTAGGTGACAAAATCTTCTTCCCCATCACTGTCGTGCGCCGCCATCTTTCCTGTACAACTACGGACACCGGGCGGGGACAAAAATCCACCATGTGATTCGCTCCCTAGGGCTGAGGGGCGTTCCCATGGTAACCGACAAGGCGCTGGGAAGGATGCCAGGCCTTGCTTTCAGTCAGGGCGGGCGGCTGTGAGGCTGCAGCAGGGTAATTACCCGCGTCTCTGACTGAAGCCCTACACTTCTGTGGCTGTGGACTTGGTTTAGTTTCGTTGCCATTCACAATACACATAAAACATATCATACCCTCACAAATTACACATGCCCACTGCGCCAATTTTTTTTATATGCTCCTTTTTTTGAGTGCCCCCATAATAACAGTATGCATTGTGTCCTCCAAAGGAGAAATCCATTACCTCCATGTGCCAGCCCCTGTCACACCCAAATATCCAGCCTGAGCCCAGAAACGCGTCAGCCACTGTACACCCAAAGGCACCAGTCGTAATTCCTCCACAATAGTTCCTACAGAGTCGCAGTGCCCCCATAGGTTCCAGTCATAAGTCCTCCAGGGTTCTTCAAGAGCAGAGACGATCAATGTTTTCTGGTCCGGGGGCCACATATACCAGAACCTATCTCAAGGGCCGCAAAAGAGGTTTTCTGGGACGCAAAAAGGCCCACAAAACCCCCTTAATTACACATAACACCCCTGGAAAGAAAGTTTGTACTGTACTGACCATCTTGAAGTTACGTGGATCGGCTGCTCAGGAACCCGGTCATGTAAGGCTCCTCTTCTGAAAATGCAGCTTCTGCTAAAGTTAGGTCCTTTACCAGGTTTCCGGCTATGGACGGGACGTCACTTCTGTTGTGGACAGGACCAGAACTATGCGCAGACTCCTGCATCCACCTCATCTGCGCATGTGCCATGGTCCTGTCCACAACAGAAGTGGCGTCCCAGACCATAGTCCAGGCCGCAAACCTGAAAATGGACGCAACGTCAGTGGAAGCAGGATTTTCAGAAGAGCAGCGTCGTGTGATGAGGTTCCCAAGAAATGTTCTTCTACAGGCGTGTTATATGTAGCTAAGGTGGATTTAGCGGACCTATTGGGTCTCGGAGGACTCCTTTAAGGGGGTATTACCATCAGAGACGGTTATGCCCCATCAAAAGTCCTGCATATGTCATAAATGTTGTATAGGTGCAGGTCCTACTTCCAGGACACCCACCTATCCAGATAATGGGGGGATAGTGCTCATTTCTGGCGTGCCGCACAGGACAGATCTGCCAATACTGTGCTGATCACGGAGACGGCCACACAGTGCACGCCCCCACTCCACCACTCCTCTCCTTTCCCCCATACGACAGATGCCACAGTACACACTACCCCATACATACTGTGACCTGTTAGGGCAGTGGCAAAACTACAACTCCCAGCAAGAACGAGTTGGGCATCACAATTTTAGGGTGTAACGACATGATAGATGGGGGGATATCCCGCATTCTGTAATTGTCTTTCAGCAGGAGCTAAGGATAGTCAGGCATTGGTGGGCGACCAATGGTTTTGCAGACAAGTTCAATCAGTTTCTTTTGCGTTCGCGTTTAGTGTGTGCGTTTTTCCATCCAGATTGTATCCGCATTGCATGCGTTTTTCACGCACATGGTAAAAAACTGAAGAATAAGGCCTTGTTCACATTACCTTTTTTTAACTGATGTGTGCTTCCGCATTTTCTGTGGACAGCACGCGTACCCATTGATTTTAATCAGTATCACGGAGACATGCACCACTTTGGACCAAACACGTCCATTACAGTCTACGGGTCCATGAAAACACATGGACACAGCACGGATGGCATCCACGTTGCGTCCGTGTTTCGCTGACCACTGAAAGGAGATGATTTGGAAATAAATTTTCAGCTGAGCGGTGTCCGTGGCATACAGATGACACATGGAGGGCAAAAAACGGACCAAACACGAATGAAACACAGACTGTTTTTTTTAAAAACGGACACGGGAATCTGAACGCGGCTGAACAATCTACATCTAACAACCATCAGTAAAAAAACGCATTTTATCTGGAGGCCTTTCCGTTTTTTAAGCAAGCCTCATTCACTTCAATGGGGTCAGAGCTGCGTGAAAAACACACAATATAGAACAGGGATCGGCAACCTTCGGCACTTCCGCAGCTGTGAAACTACAACTCCCATCAAGCTGTTCTGTTTACTCCCACAGAAGTGAATGAAGAATTCTGGGGGTTGTAGTTTCTGAACAGCTGGAGGTTGCTGATCCCGGATATAGAACATGCTGCGATTTTTCCTGAACGCTGAAATGATGAGGTAAAAATATCGCTCATGTACAAAGACCCCCTGAAATGAATGGTCAGGGGTCAGTCCGGATGCTGTGCACTGGCTACACGCATCGCATCCGGATGGAAAACTCGTTTGCGTGAAAGTGGCCTGAAGGAGCGTTCATGTAATCAGCAGATTTCCTCGATCTGGGATTTTGATCTGACATGTATGGATCAGACATGCTTAGGATATGCCCTAAAAAACTATTGTCAGAATATCCTTCTCACATAGAGGACACGCCCCCTTACGGTCGTTTAAAGGGCGACTACCCATTAGTGTGCATTCAGCTCGTAAGCAATGCATAGAACTTTTTTTTACATTGTAATAAATGAATACAGATATTTCCATAAAATATCTCTGCTTTTAGAACGTTCTAGGACATCGGTGGCCGGGCTGGACGGCGCCAGATACTGCCAATCCTCCTACTTTGTCACTCGCACGTACTTCAGCTGT
The DNA here is from genome assembly GCA_033119425.1 of Bufotes viridis. NCBI lineage: Eukaryota > Metazoa > Chordata > Amphibia > Anura > Bufonidae > Bufotes > Bufotes viridis. The sequence goes on along the minus strand of CM065598.1, from coordinate 95,968,467 downwards.
CCCTTAAGAATCCGGATAGTGCAAGGTAATGATTTGTTCCCTGTCTCCCCCTATGTTAAAAAGTAAGGTATATGAAAAAATATAAGTGGGCCGTACCATATCAAATAGCAGCAAGAAAAACCTGGATCGCCCAAGTGAGGAACGCGCGGCCGCATTTTCAGTAAATACCCGTGTAGCGGTTTCCACCGACCAAGGCCTGTTTATTCTGAAGTCATTCAGATCCAAACTCTCTATCACAGTGAGATCCGAATGAAGCAGGTTTCAGAAAATGTTACTTAAAGGGCATCTCCTCTGACATTAGTGTGCAGCGTGTTAGTAGGAGCAAAGTGAATGAGCCATCCCTTCTCCTGACACCCCTGCTTTAGTAACTACTCCTGACACCCCTGCTTTAGTAACTACTCCCGACACCCCTGCTTTAGTAACTACTCCTGACACCCCTGCTTTAGTAACTACTCCTGACACCCCTGCTTTAGTAACTACTCCCGACACCCCTGCTTTAGTAACTACTCCCGACACCCCTGCTTTAGTAACTACTCCTGACACCCCTGCTTTAGTAACTACTCCTGACACCCCTGCTTTAGTAACTACTCCTGACACCCCTGCTTTAGTAACTACTCCCGACACCCCTGCTTTAGTAACTACTCCCGACACCCCTGCTTTAGTAACTACTCCTGACACCCCTGCTTTAGTAACTATTCCTGACACCCCTGCTTTAGTAACTATTCCTGACACCCCTGCTTTAGTAACTATTCCCGACACCCCTGCTTTAGTAACTACTCCCGACACCCCTGCTTTAGTAACTACTCCCGACACCCCTGCTTTAGTAACTACTCCCGACACCCCTGCTTTAGTAACTACTCCTGACACCCCTGCTTTAGTAACTACTCCTGACACCCCTGCTTTAGTAACTACTCCTGACACCCCTGCTTTAGTAACTACTCCTGACACCCCTGCTTTAGTAACTATTCCCGACACCCCTGCTTTAGTAACTACTCCCGACACCCCTGCTTTAGTAACTACTCCCGACACCCCTGCTTTAGTAACTACTCCCGACACCCCTGCTTTAGTAACTACTCCCGACACCCCTGCTTTAGTAACTACTCCCGACACCCCTGCTTTAGTAACTACTCCCGACACCCCTGCTTTAGTAACTACTCCCGACACCCCTGCTTTAGTAACTACTCCTGACACCCCTGCTTTAGTAACTACTCCTGACACCCCTGCTTTAGTAACTATTCCTGACACCCCTGCTTTAGTAACTATTCCTGACACCCCTGCTTTAGTAACTATTCCTGACACCCCTGCTTTAGTAACTACTCCTGACACCCCTGCTTTAGTAACTATTCCTGACACCCCTGCTTTAGTAACTACTCCTGACACCCCTGCTTTAGTAACTACTCCTGACACCCCTGCTTTAGTAACTATTCCTGACACCCCTGCTTTAGTAACTACTCCTGACACCCCTGCTTTAGTAACTACTCCTGACACCCCTGCTTTAGTAACTACTCCTGACACCCCTGCTTTAGTAACTATTCCTGACACCCCTGCTTTAGTAACTACTCCTGACACCCCTGCTTTAGTAACTACTCCTGACACCCCTGCTCTAGTAACTACTCCTGACACCCCTGCTTTAGTAACTACTCCTGACACCCCTGCTCTAGTAACTACTCCTGACACCCCTGCTTTAGTAACTACTCCCGACACCCCTGCTTTAGTAACTACTCCTGACACCCCTGCTTTAGTAACTACTTGTATTCCCCGTGTCATAACAATTCTGGATCAATCTTATGACGTTGTGTTGAGTTATTCTTCTATTATTCCTGCTAAAAGTTATCAATGAATTGCCATCAGATGGATGTTACCAGTTGGGGGTGTGTCCCTGCACAGTCTGATACTATCCAATCAGTACATCCATCCAGTGTCAGATTGTACAGGGACACACCCCCAACTGGCAACAGACATCTGGTTCTTCAGTGCAACCCGCTACATGGGGGATGCAAGTAGGTACTACAACAGTCATGACAGGAGAGGGGGCAGGTCCTCTTTAACAAATCTCCTTAAGGCCTCTTTCACACGAACATGTGTGCCCCGTTCCTGTATTGCAGACTGCATTTGCGGATCCGCAATACACGGGCGCCGTTCCGTGGCCATTCCACATCACGGATGCGGACCCATTCATTTCAATCCGGAGTGGATCATAAAAGGAAAAAAGTGTAAAGGGCAGATACGATTTCTCCTTTTTTAATTCACTTCTGGTTCTGGCCTCCAAAACGTCATCAGGAAACCTAACCGTGTGGCCGTACCCTAAGGGTCCATTCACACGTCCGTAAATGTGTCCGCGCCTGTCCCGCAATTATCCGGAATGGGTGCGGACCCATTCATTTTCTACGGAGCTGGAAGAGATGCGGACAGCACACAGTGTGCTGTCTGCATCCGCATTTCCAGAGCGCGCCCCCCAACTTCCGTTCCACAGCTCCGGAAAAAAATAGAACATGTTCTATTCTTGTCCACGGACAAGAATAGGCAGTTCTATGGGGGTGCCGGCTTGGTGTATTGCGGAACCGTAATACAGTACGGACGTGTGAATAGATACACACATGTAAGGCCTCTTGAACACGAACGTTTCTTTTTCCGTTTACGTTCCGTTTTTTTGCATTCCGTATACGGACCGTATATGGAACCATTCTTTTCAACGAATCTGCAAAAAAATGAAAGGTACGCCGTATGCCTTCCGTTTCCTGATTTCTGTTTTTCCGCTCCGTTCAAAGATAGAACATGTCCTATTAATGTCCGCATAACCGACAAGGATAGTACTCTTCTATCAAGGGCCAGGTGTTCTGTTCTGCAAAAAACGGAATGCACACGGACGTCATCCGTATTTTTAGCGGATCCGTTTTTTGCTGACCACAAAATACTGAAAAAGCCATACGGTCGTGTGCAAGAGGCCTCAGGCTAGGACTACACGACGACATGTGTCGCGCGACACATAGCGCACAGGGGAGCTGTTTTTTCTCCCTGGCTGTGACGCTCTCCGCTGTGATTGGACCGCGCTACAGCCAGGGAGAAGGAGACGCCCATTGAGAAACCCGGCTGTCTCCTCCTCCCTGTGCCAATGGTCTAAATTAACGTATCAGGCGCCAGAAACAGCAGGGGGGCACAGCAGCAGAACGGAGGGGTATTTTAGAAAAAAAATAAAGTGCTGGCATCTGTAGGGGCCGCCCGATCTGGTAAGCATAGCAGTAACTAACACATAAAGGTCCCCTTTAAAGAAGAGGGCAGTGCGATGCCACACACAGGCTGTGTGTGGTACTGCAGCTCAGCCCTATTGACTTCTCTGGAGCCGAGCTGCAGTTCCGGACACAACCCATGGGCAGGGGTGGCGCTATTCTTGGAAGAACAGACTATTTTCTGATCTTGGAAAACCCCAGTAACCACAGAACAATTATAAATGCTGATTGTTTGTTCTACATTCTCTGCTATTACTAAACCTCCCTTCCTGATTTACCTCCGTGAATAGGTCAGTCTGGGAGCGGTCACACAGGCGGATCCACTGGCGGTGCAGGACTTCAGGGCTGCGGAGGAAATGCTGTACCTACCTAAATGCCTTTGTTTAAAGGGGAACACCAATCATAAATAGGCATTGCCCACCGAGTGACCAGTAAATATATATGTCCTTGAATTGTTGCCTCTTCTGTCATGACGGGATAAATCCTTTTCAGCAGGGAGTGTGTCACCAGGAAATTTACTGATAAACCAGTCACTTGTAGGGATGGCTCAGCTGAATGTAATGATACCTTTTATGTAGTGATCTGTTCTGGAGAAAAAGTTAAGTGCACCAAGGGCGGGCCCAAGTCACTCTGTGCACCCTTGCTGCTCCTGCTTCCTCTGCCAGCCCCTCCCTCTCCTTCTCGATCACTATGCAGGAACCTGGCCCTGTCAATCACAAAGGTGAACGAGGGGCTGGCAGAGGAAGTAGGAGGACCAAGGGTGCACTGAGTGGCTTGCACCCGCCCTGACGATAGGTAATCAGTATTAAATACTGGGACAACCCCTTTAAAGTTATAGAGAACCAGTAACCTCTTCTGATATGACTGTTTTAGTAACCAATCCCCATATAATAACAATTCCAGAGAATTTGTATGACTCTTTGTTGAGCCATTCCTCTATTATTCCTGCTAGAAGTTATGAATTAATTACTAGCAGTCTGCAAAGAAGGTCCAGGTGGGTGTTAGCAGTTGGGTGGGTGTCCTTGCACACTCTGTTACTATCCAATCAGTGCTACCAGCGTCAGACTGTACAGGGGCACAACCCCAACTGGTAACACCCATCTGGTCCTTCAGTGCAAAGTGCTAGTAATTCATTCATGACTACTAGTAGGAATAATACAGGAATAAAGGCACAACCCACAGTTCTAAGAATAGATGTTTCCGAATGTCTGTTACATGGGGAATGCAAGTAGTTACTATTAGGCTAGTTTCACAATAGCGGCAGGACGGATCCGACAGGGTTCCGCCACAGCACGGCAGTGCATGGCGAGAGGCTGCAGGACTAAATGTCGGACATGTCGTAGTTTTAGTCTGGAGGCCTCTCACCGTGCGCTGCCGTGCTGTGCCGGAACTCCGCCCCCTCCCCCATTATAATCAATAGGGACGGAGCGGCAGACCGGTGACACACTTGAACTAGTGACAGAACGGATCCGACAGGGTGAACAGCCTGTCGGATCCGTCCTGCCGCTAGTGTCAAAATAGCTTTAAACAGACAAGTCAGGAAAGGTGACCGCTCCTATCTACATTCAATCCCCCATTTACAAAGACCGGCTTTTTACGCCTGTCTTCGCCCCTGCGTTGGCGGAGAAAGACCCTATTTTATGATGAGACTCAGGCCTTGTCATAAATTAGGCGCACAGTTGGCAGACCGAGGACTCTATAATAATAATTCAGGGTCGCGACTATTTTGACGCCAAAAGCTGGTGTAAAAAAATTCGCAAATGACCCCCAATATCACTTTTTTCCCTAAAAAAAACATACGTGTATAAAAAAAAATCGCTCTTGTTTAACGCTCTCTCGTGCGTGTCCGTGTAATAGGTTCACCTGTAGCAGACAAAGGGACAGCGGAGCCTCATGCATAGTTAATGCTGAAGGTCGTGTAAATAAAGAGGAGATCTTTGTACTGGAACATCTGTTGGATGAGAGCCGACTTTGTGCATCGTTTGCAAATGAGACGTGTCTGCAGCGCTGCCGCCAGGAAGAGAGCCAGATCAATTAAAAAAAAGATGTTACTTACCTATTGGCTTTACTATGTTCTGTTAGTACATACGGTACGGCTAGAGTGATGAGCCACGAGGAGTTAAAACCATCAGGCCTGCACTTTCCTCTGCACCACTGGGCTATCCTGCCAATTACAGCTGATCTCTGGGAGCAGGACCCTCCTGAGGACCTGCCACCTCTCCTATCAGGTCTGTTATAGGGGGTTTCCCTATCCTCAGGATAAGTCATCAATATGAGATTGGCAGGGGTCCGACACCAGGGATCAACCGTATGAAGAGGCCGAGTCGCTCGGTAAGCACTTAGGCCTCTTCCTAGGCCATTTGACGTGATATTCATCGATCACTTGGCCTAGGCACAGCTCAGTCCCGTTCAAGTACTCGGGCCTGGGCTGCAATACAAAGCACAGCCACTATCCAATATACGGCGCTGTGCTTCTCTCCTCAAACAGTGGATCGGCGGGGGTCACGGGGTCAGACCCCTGCCAATCTCATATTGATGATGTATCCTCAGGATAGGTCATCAATATGATAATCCCAGAAAACCTCTTTAAGATACTACTTGTAATGACACTTCTGGAGCATCAATTCTTCTAAGGCCTCTTGCACACGGCCGTATGTATTTTGTGGTCCGCAAAAAAACGGATCTGCAAAAAATACTGATGACGTCTGTGTGCATTCTGTATTTTGCGGAACGAAACAGCTGGCCCCTGATAGAAGAGTACTATCCTTGTCTGTTATGCGGACAATAATAGGACAAGTTCTATCTTTTTTGCGGAACGGAAATACGGAAACAGAATGCACACGGAGTACCTTCCGTTTTTTGTGTGGACCCATTGAATTGAATGGTTCTGTATATGATCCACTAAAAAAATGTAACGGACACAGAAAGAAAATACGTTCTTGTGCAAGAGGCCTAAGACTATGCCATGCCATTCCTTTTTTATTCCTTCTAGAAGTTTATGAATGGTCAGCAGTCTGCAATAAGCACCATTAGAAAGTTACTAGTTGGGGGGGTGTCCCTGCACAGTCTGACTCTATCCAATCAGTGCTGTCAGGGGCAGACTGTGCAGGGACACCCCCCAACCGGGTAACACTCATCTGGAACTTGGGTGTTCCATATTGCATATTGCAGAATGCTGGCAGTTCATTTATAATATTCTAGTTGGAATAGTAGAGGAATGGCACAACATAGAATCATAAGAATAGATGCTCTAGAATTGTTATAACGTGGGGGATGCATGTAGTCACTAAAACAGACATGTCAGAAGATGAAATAGATGAATTACCATTTCACAGACCCCTATTATTCTCTTCTAGGCCTGGACTGAAGCCTGTCCCTGGTGAGCAAGCAGAGGTAGTATTTCGTATGCAGATGCCCACTGCCCTGACAAGGGATGGCCCCAGACAGGCTTTAGGAAGACATTGGTTGATCTCATTGGGTGAAAGTGGTAAGTCAAAGCTTATGGGGCAGAGGGGGTGAAGAATCATCTAGACTATTAATCTACCCCCTTAAACAACCGCCATTCCAAGTGGCGGTATTACTGTTATTCATCCAGTCCTAGCAACACAGAGGCTCGGGTTATGACAGCAGGTAATGAGCTGGCTGCAGTGTTATCACATACCTAAGATAAAGCCCTGCAAGGAAACGCCCTGAAATCTCGCAAGGCAATAGGGACTTCATGACAAAGAGGAAAAGACGTCAGCAGTAGGTAATAAAAGCTCAGCTCCGACCGCCAGTGAGAAGCACGGAGCTGCTAAAAGCAACAGCCTATTACTGCGAGAAGCGTATTTATAGCCGAGCATGGCACTGCCAACCAGGGCTTAATAACAGTCATCTTGACCCCGAGTCCCTGATGGATGCTCCATGCTATGATGGGGGTGGGGTGCTCCAGGTGCAATTGTCTGTCTGCTCCGCAGCCACTGCCTCGTGAATAGAGGACGGGCAATTATCAGGGAACACGAGAGCCCTCCACTAATCACTGTACCTTCATCACAGGCAGGCCTGGCTATATTCACATGATGGGTCATGATTCTCAGCATACGCTGGAAAGTGCAGCTGTCAGTCATATAGCAGGCTGACAAAGCGCCGTGGTGCACCAGCCATAGTGCCAGGGAAATTTGCAGGAATATTTCAGTTCCTTGGCACGAGCAAGTGAATGGAGAAGAGTTCGATTTGGAGACATGATAGGCTATGTTCTAACTGAGAATTTTGGGCATGGGTTTCAGACCAGATTTTGTGCCGAAAACTAGGCACAATCTGCGCTGAAACCACCTCCCATTGTTTTCAGTAAGATCCGTCCTGCCGCTAGTGTGAAACTAGCCTAAAGGGGGTTTCGGGGATTATCATATTGATGATCTATCCTCAGAATAAGTCCGACACCAGGGGGGATCAACCGTATGGAGAGGCCGAGGCGCTCGGTGAGCATTTGGGCCGTGCAGCACGTGTTTTTCTGCGGTGTGGTTTTCAAGACCGTAGCAAGAATGTAAAGGTCCATTCTTGGCTGACCCCTCGCGAAGCCGCAGTGGGAGCCTAGTCACAGTTTAGCTCCTTTCAATGGAGCTGAACCTAAGGTGGGTCCACATAAAAACCCACGGCGCGTACCGCAGCACAGTGCAGTTGTCACGGACAACATCCTCCATTTGAACATGCCCATAGGCCACCCTAAATAGATGTCTTTTTAGGGAGCGCCTAAAACTTTTGAGTCGGGAATTAACCTGAGGTGGGGGGTAGCGCATTCCAGAGAATCGGTGCAGCTCAGGAGAAGTCTTGGAGACGGCAGTGAGAGGTTCGGATTGTAGAGGATGTTAATTTTGAACCATTGGCTCAACAGAGAGCAAGGGTAGGGTGGTATAGAGATGAGGGTGAAGATTCAGGGGGTGCAGCACTGTGGAGGGCTTTGTGAGTGAGATTGAATCTTATATTACATGGGTAAGGGTACTTTCACACTTGCGCTGTGAGGATCCGGCAGGCAGTTCCGTCGCCGGAACTGCCTGTCAGATCCGGAAATCCGCGTGCAAACGGAAAGCATTTGTAGACGGATCCGTCTAACAAATGCATTGAAACACCGGATCCGTCTCTCCGGTGTCATCTGGGAAAACTGATTCAGTATTTTTCTTTTTGCATTTTTAAAGGCCTGCGCATGTGCAGAACGGAAAACTGGATCAGTTTTGCTGGAACACTTGGTGCCGGATGCAGAAAATGCATTTCAATAGAAAATAATGCCGGATCCGGCATTCCGGCACGTCCTCCGGAATTTTGGATGGAGAAAATACCATCTAAAATTGCAGTATTTTCTCCAGCCAAATACTGTAAGAGTGACTGAACTGATGCATCCTGAACGGATTGCTCTCCATTCAGAATGCATTAGGATAAAACTGATCAGTTTTTTTCCGGTATTGACCCCCTAGGACGGAACTCAATACCGGAAAACTTTAACGCGAGTATGAAAGTATCCTAAGGCTACTTTCACACTAGTGGCACGGATCTGTCCTGCCCCTAGTGAACGTGTGCCCCCGGACTACCGCTCCGGCCCCATTGACTGTAATGGGGATGGGGCGGAGTTCCGGCGGGGGCACGGCAGCGCACGCCGAGAGGCCGGCGGAATAAAACTATGTCATGTCGTAGTTTTATTCCGGCAGCCTCTCGGCGTGCGCTGCCATGCCTCCGCTCCGTCCCCGTTATAGTCAATGGGGCTGGAGCAGTATGCCGGGGGCACACGTTACTAGTGGCAGGACGGATCCGACAGGCTGTTCACCTGCTGGAACAGCCTGCCGGAGGTCCGTGCCGCTAGTGTGAAAGTAGCCTAACAAGTGCAGCAATTGGCACAGGGTGCAAACGTCAGTGTAGTGACTAGTGGGGGCACCAGTATGGCAGATGAGCAGACAGATGAGCCCAGCTGCTGCATTCAGAATAGATTGGAGAGGAGAAGACCGATTAGTAATGAGTTCCTGGAATCAAGATGAGAACTGTGGTAGAAGTGTGGTAAAACTGAGCAACTCCATCAAAGAATCAAAAAATAGTAAAAACCCAATAAAACCCAATAGAGAAACAGTTTATTTTTAGTCATTTTATGATGTGTTCCCGTTTATCAACTGAATGACGCTCATAAAGAGAGTTACATCGTGTTCTAAGGAACTTTCACCTGTAGCACGGTGGATGATGTCACACGCCATCGTCATTTATTACTCTCGGAAGTACAATAGCAGCATCACCGCGAATACATTTCCTCTATTGCTTCTATTAGCCATAAAAATCACATTAAAACATGCAGTGCGTGAAAGTCAGCCAATGCCTTTATACAAAACTGTGAGCAGGAAACCTGCTACCAAATAATCTGGGTGCCTAGACACGTCTGAACTGACGGCCTATCCACTGGGTATGAGGGCGTCCCAACTCCTCGATGTCGGGGAAAAGAAGAATCGGGCATGTAAGATTTCAGTGTGAACGATCCTATGTTCCCATGGGAGACACATCTAGAAGCAGCTTATTCTCTTGCCCCAGTGAAAGTACATGCACACTCGGCCGAGCTGAGCGGGAAGGAATAGCTAGTGAAATTAATTGTGAACCAATGACACAGTCGATGACATCACTGCTGTTTTGAGCTCTGTTTGGGCCGTTACTCAGGCATGATGATGGGTGATGTCGCAGTTCATATTGCCTCTGATTACCAGGGAACGCCCTGTCCCAGCAATGATCACCACACCTACTGGACAATCAAAGGCTGGCTGCGAGAGGACCAGAGGAAACTGCTGTACGTGTGCGGCCTTCGTTCACATTTCTGTGTCCGTTTGAGTCTGTGTTTCATCCTTGAAGTATCCAGGTTTGGTCCGTGTGTCCGTTTTTTTGCCCTTGGACAATTAATTTTCAGAGCATGTCCTACCAGCGGGCCACAAAAAACTACTGACATGACATGGACGCATGGGCGTAGCTATAGGGGGTGCAGGGGTAGCAGTCGCTACCGGGCCCAGGAGTCTGAGGGGGCCCAAAGACCCTTGTGCCGCATAAGAAGACACACAAAGCACTGAGGGAAGGGGGGCCCAAGCTGAACTCTTGCATCAGGGCCCATGAGCCATTAGCTATGCCCCTGCCTGGACGCCATCCTTGTTGTGTCAGTGGTTTTTCACAGACCCATGGACTTCAATGGGCGTGCTTGGTCCCCATCACGGACCGAAGTGGTGCATGTCTCTGTGATTTTTCCAGTGACCCAATGTCAGAAGAAAACCACTGATGTGTGAAAAAACACATTAAAATCAATGGGTAGGTGTGCATGGAAAATGCAGATAGCACACATACTTGAAAAACGGAAACGTGAATGAGGGCTTAGGCTTTACTATGAAACCTGCGAGACAAAAATCAGATCATGGCTTAATAGAGTGAGATTATAGATTAGCATTCCTGCCTGTAGATGAGGAACAAGACACATCATTAAATTAATCCGGCTGATTGCAAACAAGAAAGACGCATTGATCCATTTTATATTCTGGACCAATGGCACATCGCTGTGTGCAATGAGAAAATGACACGAGGTAAAACTTTTTCTAATACCAGTATTACACCGTACATTTTTTGGCAGATGATCAGTAACGAGCAATCGTATGAACACTTGTTAGTGATCATCTGGCGGTGTAATACTGCCGCCGATTGCCCAATGAACGAGGTCGATCATCAGGCAATCCAAATCTTTTGACATGTCAAAAAATGATCATTTGCAGGCGGCCGATCATGGTGTCTAATCACGATCTGCTGCCCGCAAACCACTATACAGAATGGGAACAAGCGATGGCATTACGATTAGAATTGAGCGACCTTGTATTTTAAGTTCGGCGTCCAAACTTCGGGTTGGGGTTATCGAAGAATCCCCTTATGGATTCCGCTACCACGGACCATAACGGCATTTGGAATCAATAAGGGGATTCTTCAATGAACCCGAACCTTGGACAACACTAAGGACCTGGGGTGACGTCACCGTCATGTGATAAGTTCAGGGGGCGTGGCTCAGTACTGGATCACCTCTTATCCAATCCAGTGCTGAGCCACGCCCCCTGCACTGATCACATGACGGTGATGTCACCCCAGGTCCTTAGTGTTGTTCAAGGTTCGGGTTCATTGAAGAATCCCCTTATGGATTCCAAGTTCCGTTATGGTCCGTGGTAGCGGAATCCATAACGGGATGCTTCGATAACCCGAACCCGAACTTTGGACGCCGAACTTAAAATACAAGTTCGCTCAACTCTAATTACGATCGCTCCTGCCCATGCTGCAGAGGAGATCACAGCGGTCTCCTCCGATAGTGAGCAGGCGATTGCTGGGAAGGAAGACTTCCCTCCCGACAATCGTCTACCACATCGGGCTGTGTAATACAGCCTCAGGGCTCATGCACACACCGTTGTTGTTTTGTGGTCCTATTTTGACGGATCCGTTATTCCGCATCTGAGTTTTTTTTCTCTCTGATTTAAGTCCTCTTCCGTTCCGTTATTGTACAAAACATATCCTTATGATCCGTTTTTTGCGGATCGGAAACGGAAACAGTAACTTATTAATCACCAAACACATGAGCAATATAGGCTGGGCATAGCATTTCTACAGTATGGATCCGTAAAATACGGATGAAATACGGATGTGTTCCGTGTGCGTTCCGTATTTTTTTGGCGGACCCATTGACTTGAATGGGGCCTTGGACCGTGATTGGCGGACAATAATAGGACATGCACTACTTTTTTGCAGAACGGCCATGCGGACAAACGGAAACAGAACGCACAGGGAGTAACTTCTGTATTTTCTACAGCCCCATTGAAGTGAATGGTTCCGAATACGGTCCGCAAAAAAACGGAACAGAAGCGGAAAGAAAATACGGTCATGTGCATGAGCCCTTAAAGAGGACCTTTCATCACTTCTAAAGATATTAACTAGCGATGCTCACATGGAGAGCGGCGCCCAGGGATCTCCCTGCACTTACTATTATCCCTGGGCGCCGCTCCGTTCTCCCGGTATAGGCTCCAGTCTCTGTGCTTACAAAGTTATAGTAGGCGGAGCCTGCCCTTCATCTCCTTCTCCCAGGCTGTAGTGCTGGCCAATCGCAGCGCAGAGCTCATAGCCTGGGAGTTTTTTTTTCTCCCAGGCTATGAGCTCTGCGCTGCGATTGGCCAGCGCTACAGCCTGGGAGAAGGAGATGAAGGGCAGGCTCCGCCTACTATAACCAAGTCCCCGCCTACTATAACTTTGTGAGCACAGAGACTGGAGCCTATACCGGGAGAACAGAGCGGCGCCCAGGGATAATAGTAAGTGCAGGGAGATCCCTGAGCGCCGCTCTACATGTCAGCATCGTTAGTTAATATCTTTAGAAGTGATGAAAGGTCCTCTTTAACAATGGTAAATTGACACTAGGACTCTCAGATTGATGGTTCATTAAGGGCACTTACAGGGGTTGTGCCGTCTATCTATCCACACAATACAGGAGATATAGCTGGTCGCTGGGGGTTCGACTGTGAGATCCCTACTGATTCCGAAAACAGGGGCCCCGTTTTCCCATTCTGATGGAGTGGCAGGAGGTGCATGCGCACTGCGGCTCCATTCATTCTCTATGGGAGTGTCAGAGATAGCCGAGTGCTGCATTGTACTCTGGCGGTCCTATAGAGAATGAATTTAGCAGCAGTGTGGGCAGAATGGGCGAATAGGGCCCCCATTTTCAGGATCAGGGCCCCCAGCAGTCGTTCCCCAGCGATCAGCTATCTTGTGGCTAGAGAATAACTTATAAACTCGGCAAAACCCCTTTAAGCGCTTTTCATGACCTGCTGCACCTTCAGAAAGGGAGTACAGGACCCCTATTGTCAGGGCTTGGTAGGGATAGCGGATAACTTCAAAACTTGCCACAACCACTTTAAAGGGACATTTCCATCAGAAAAGCTTTTATATCCTAATAATCTATTGTCAGTTTACTACTGCTGTGAGCTGGATATCTTATCAGCAAGGTAATCGGAATGGTAATAGTAGGAGTAGAATTGGTATGACAGCATGACAGCTCTATTTTCCTCATGGTGGACCTAGATAAAGATCCCCACTAAGGAGGTAGTGTAATACGTGATGCTCTAATTGGGTCACTGACCCCCTTCCCTTTCTTACCATAGTGACGGTCTAACCGCGAGAGATACAGTAAGCGAGACTGCTTGCCAGGGCAGGAAGCAGAATACATGGAGTGATTTCAAAACATTATGGGGGTCATTTATCAAACCCGACTCCCCCATACACATGTAAGTGGAGAAAGTTGCTGCCTGACAACTTGCCCAGTCCTTCTTTCCAGCAACATCAAGCGTCGGGAGGCCCCCATAGTCATTAGGCCAGGGCTACACAGTGGCATGTGTTGTGTGACATTATTTATAATGACATCCAAAAGTCTCGCTCTGCGACAGTCGCAAAAAATCCATCCACGTTGTCTCATCGCAGCATGTCGCAGTGCGACATCATTGACTATATAAAAAACGGGGGTCAGTCAGCGCATCCCAATGTGCAGGTGCGCGCTGCCATGGCTAGAAACACAAAGAAAAAAGGACAATGCAGCAGCACTCTGCAGACACAAATAAAGTACAATAATGCCATAGTTATTAAAAAAAAAACTTCTGATGCTAATACTACGCTTATTTTGCTCCATAGGCTGATTTTAATCAGAGTAAGTATAAAGCTGCGGCTGCTCTCATTGTATTCATTGGAAGCCATTTGGCACCAGGAGAGGTATAGAGTGGGCTCATCGTGCATGCTGGTACCTGCATCCCTGGATTTTATGGTGGCCATTATGGCACATTGCAGGTAGCATTAACCCTCAGTTCACACTTGCGCGTTTTACAGCGCGTTCGAACGCGCTGTAAAACGCATAACCGATGCAAACCAATGCTTTCCTATGGGACTGGTTCACATTTTCGCGTTTTACAGCGCGTTCGAACGAGCTGAAAAACGCCCGACGCATAAACAAGTACTTGAGTTTGTCGCGCGTTTTGGCCCATAGACTTGAATGGGAACGCGCAACACTTGTATTTTGCACGTTTTTGACACTGAAAACGCGCGTTTATGAATTTGCAACATGCTGGAAAGGCCAAACTTTATATAGACAGGGATATTTGGTCATTGGACAACACTGCAGTCAATCACACAAACGCGCGTAAAATGCGAAGACTCGCGTCTCAGAAACGCTCAGGTCTGAACCCAGCGTTAGTGTTAGGTTCCCGATAGAGATCGCCTTGACGTTTGGCAGACGGGCCCAAATAATTTTGTACAAAATGTATTTGCCAAGAATCTCTAATTTGCAAAATAAGCGTAGCATTAGCATCAGAATGTTTTCTATAATTATGGCAGCCAGCCCGGACAATAATTTAATCTGTATGGGGACCCTAAGGCTACATTCACGCGACAAAAAGTCGCACTATTGTCGCGCGACAATTTTTATAATGGGAGTCTATGGTGTCGCATTGCGACATGCTGCGACTGCGACACGACAGTCGGAAACAATCCATCCGGGATGGATTTTTGGCGACTGTTGTGTCGCAGTCGCAACATGTCGCATGTTGCCCGTGCGACACCACCATAGACTCCCATTATAAAAATTGTCGCGCGACATTAATGTGACATCAATGTCGCGCTACAAATGTTGCAGTGTAGTGGTTCCCGATTTGTCTTGCGACAAATGTCGTCGTGTGAACGTAGCCTTAAGGTGGCGGAGGTGCAGGGCACACCCTTCCTTTCCCAAAGAAAGTTTTGACAGTATATGGAATAGTTGCAGGGGTTCCTGACATAATCCCCCACCCCCATCCTGACACACACACACACACACACATACACACCACCAGCGTGCCTAGAATCGCCCATATGGAGCAGCAGGGGGGTCAAAAACGCTACCACATTTGCAAAAATTGGAATGTTTTTCCCATAAATAATTGTTTCAATCCTAACAAATGTGAGAGGACCCAAAGTAGGACCTATAATAGGTGAGTGATCATACATTGTATTATTCAGAGGGTCAAGTGCTGCTGAGTGCTGGGGGTGGGGGCAATAAGCCCCTATAGCTGCCCTGGCCAGGATACTTAGACTTGAGCAGGGGATGATCTTCAGTCATTGTCAGGGATGACAATCCCCATTGTCTGCACACACACACAGTGCAGATACATTTGTTACAGATCCTCTGCTATGCCCTGCACACTCCACAGCCCATTGTGCCCTGGGTGCTGTGTTTACAAGATGCAGGGCCAAAGTACAGAGGCAGGGGGCGTGTCTGAGCATAGCTCTGGGGGGTGGTTCCAGGCTAAACCCCGCCCCTGACATTGAGAAAGTCAGCCAGGTCTGCCAGAGGCTCAGAGACAGGAGGCAGAGGACGGGACACGGCAGGAGGAATCCGCACCGACCACACACACATATATATACGGGGCTGGTCGGGGGGCATCGGCTGCTGGAGGAGACATGACTGACACTCTGCGTCCAAGGGACCTCAAGGGGAGCGCTCTGCCCGATCAGAGCTACTTCCGAAAGGTAAGAGGCAGCTGCTCATCATCCCCATCTGAGCTCTGTCACAGCAGGTGGTGTGCTGGCTGCTGCCAGGGCATGCTGGGGGTTGTAGTGCTACAAAACCGAAATACAACATGGTGATGGGTCAGATCTCCAGACATAGTAATCAGATTGGGGCTTCCTAGCTGCTGTCATTCATGCCATGATGGTGCTTGTAGTTGTTGACATGCTGGTTGGTGCTTGTAGTTCTTAACCGACTGGTGCTTGTAGTTCATGCCCTGCTGGTGCTTGTAGTTCATCCCATGATGGTGCTTGTAGTTGTTTACATACTGGTTGGTGCTTGTAGTTCTTAACCGACTGGTTCTTGTCGTTCATGCCATGATGGTTCTTGTAGTTCATGCCAAGCTGGGGCTTGTAGTTCAGAACAATCTGGGACTGTAGTTTATGCTATGCTGGAGCGTGTAGTTCATGCCATGATGGTGCTTGTAGTTCATGCCATGATGGTGCTTGTAGTTCATGCCATGATGGTGCTTGTAGTTCATGCCATCCTGGAGCTGTAGTTCATGCTATGCTGGAGCTTGTAGTTCATGCCATGATGGTGCTTGTAGTTCTTAACTGACTGGTGCTTGTAGTTCATGCCATGATGGTGCTTGTAGTTCATAACATTCTGGAGCTGTAGTTCATCCCACGATGGTGCTTGTAGTTCATCCCATGATGGTGCTTGTAGTTCATGCCATGATGGTGCTTGTAGCTCTTGATGTGCTGGGGCTTGTAGTTCTACATAATCTGATGCTGCTCAGACTTCTCTCTATCTCTATCTATCCATCCATTTATCTATCTATCTATCTCTTTATCTAAAATATATATATATATTATTGTAAGTGGCAAAATGTTTTCCCAGCTCTTGTCATGCTGGATGTTGTAGTTCCTCCTGTGACCCTTGAAGTTTGACGATCCTGATCATTTTAATGGTGTACTTGTATTCGGATGACAGACCGGCACCTGCTGCAAGTCAGAAAGCTGTATAATTATTAGAATTCGGGTCTGATGCTGCCAGATTGAAAAGGAAATGATGAAACAGTCTTTATTCATTACATAGTATCTTATATTTTCCCGTTTGCTCATTTATTTATATGTATTAAAGTACTTACATTCTTCCTGATGCTCCTTGCTGGGGCCTGTAGTTCCACAAGCCTATGGTTTCTGAAGTCTGTCACTATCCGGTAGTCCCCCTATAAAATATCTAAAAAGAAAAATCATTCCCTATAATAGCCGATGATACGATAAGAATGGTTTTCACGCTGCTGGGACTTGTAGTTCATCAAGCATCTAAAGGTGATTGTTGGTTGGTGCAACTTAGGCTGGATCCCTTGTGTTGTTGGGTCCCAGGCGTCCTGTTTGGCAGCCGATGGGTTAAGCCGAAAGTCACACCTCGTCGACTGACTCACGTTTCTATCAGAAGTTTCATAAAAGGAGCTGTTATCGCCGCCGTCACTGTTGGTTTGTGTAGGGCTTGGAGCCCGGAGACTTGTCACTGGGAGGAACTTCTTACCTGTCCATAATGGAGGGATGGGGGGGCCGCTCCTCATTATAAAATGGTTGTGTGTATATATATTCGTCACCCCCAAAGTAAATCAGTGCGGAATATTTCCAATAGGAAATGTAACGTGTGATGACGGAGGAATGCAAATATTTCTTTATCGTAGGTGGTAAATGAAGTTACATCGGGTAAGGTAGATTGGTGGCGGGTACAATCAGTAAGCACTCCGAAAATACAGTCTGCTCCTAGATTATATATATATATACTGTAATTACATAGGTTTCAGGGATATCCAGCTTTCCTAGAAACAGATAAAACAAATCCCTCCTTCACACGTTGGTGAATCACGGATGTGTGCTGTCCGTGGTCCTTTAGGCCCCATTCACACATCCGCAAGTGTTTTGCGGTTCAGAAAACACGGACATCGGCGATGTGCGTTCCGCCGGCACTATATAGAAAATGCCTTTTCTTGTCCGCAATTCTAGCCTTATTTTGTCCGTCATTACGGATCTCTCACACACTTTATAGTCTATGGGTCAGTGAAAACCATGGACATAACACAGACGCTATCCGTGTTTTGGTCCGCGCATTTCAGGGATTGTTGCTAGAATATGCTTTGGAAATTAATTTTCAGCATGCCAGTGCAGATGAAGAATGGAGGCCACACGTGGATCCTTCACAGACGAACCACTGACCATCTTGTCACAGATGTCATCACAGACACGGCTTGTGAAAGGGGCTATAGAAATGGCCGAGTTTACTCTCTTATTCATTCCATTTTGTTTTGTTTTTACGAGCGTTTTTAAGTGCCATTTCTTATTGTTTTATAACATTCATTTTAGGGTCCGGAAGTGTGGATCCGCAATTGCGGACCCGGCCGGGACATCTTCTGTCCCCATTTAAACTAACTGGTCCCCAATTCCGTTCCGCAAAATGCGGAACAGAATTGCGGACGTGTGAATGGACCCTTAATGGTATTTTTCAAATCCTATAATGAAACCTGTGGGAAAAAATGCCTGAAAAAAAATCATACCCAAAGAACAATGCATTTGGGTTGGGGGGGGGGGGGGGCCCCACTACTGACCCTAGAAAAGCCACTAAAATCAGCTGAAGCGCCGGAGGTTAGCCATCACAGCCCTAGAGCATCTGGCTGCACAAACAATTGTATGACATAGCATAGATTGTACCCCGAAAAACTGTGTGAAACCAACCCTAGGGTACGTCCACGTGCAACAGGTCCGATCTCATCCACATTGCCACTACAGTATTAGGGCTCATTCACACAACCGTATGGTCGCCGGGCTGTGGACCACAATGCACCGACGCTGGCCGTGTGAACTTCATATTGCCATCGTTGATTTGAATGCAAGATACGACAAAAGATAGGACACAAAAGATTGGCACGGACCCGAAAGAACACGGAATCGCTTCCAAGTGTTTCCATGCGCTTCCTATCCGTTTCTCCGGTCTGCGAAAGATAGGACAACGGGCAAAAGATTGCCGTATGAAGACAATGAGTCCGCATCTGCAGCACAGAGTTCACACGGCCGGTGCCTGTATATCGTGGTCCGTAATACGGGCACCATGGCCATACAGTCGTGTAAATGGGCCCTTACACTGTGTATTTTTGGCGCACAGTTCTGCTGCAGATCTAAAAAAATATATATTTTCAGCTGTAAAAAATGCAAGTAAATCTAAGGCTATGTTTACACCTTCAGGTTTCTTGATGCAGTTTTGAAAGCCAAGGCCAGGAGGGGATCCTCAGGCTATGACCCACTCCTGCATTTAAAAGTTGCATCCAGAAATCTGAACGTATAAACGCAGCCTAAAACTGTATGTTTTGTTTTCTTGTTGTTTTTTTGGTGCGGTTTTAACTGCACCTCAACCACTACGTGTGAATATACCCTAATTGTTACTTTACAGCTTCCTATGTCCTATTTGCAAGGTAGAAAAGTCCCACAAGATCAGGAGAGTCCCTGGTTAATTCATTGCCTCGTCATCCTTATGTTTTTTTTCCACGTCCAGCTGACAGTTCTTCTTTGAAGACTAATCTTGTGTAAAGGAGGGGTGCAAATAATAAATACCCCCCCCCCCCCCCATGGGCCTTTCATCCCTTTTTCCATCCTGAATAGATAGTGTGATGATTTTTCAATGGACACAATTGGAACTAATTTACCTTTAGGATTCAAGGTGACAGAAGCTTTTAATATAACCAACTAAAGTTGGTGACAACCTCCAGCAATGGAAACAACGTATTTTTATTCTAAAAGATTTCCGACATCGGTGACCTTGAGACGCGAAACCTGGTAATAGAAAGGAAAAGCTGAAATTAAAAAGGTAAATTTTTTTTTGTCTCCAGCTCCGCCAATCAATTTTTTAATGTTCAGGATACAGTGCAGCATACAGTATCAATAAATTATTACATTACGTTATTACAAACGTGATACATTGTAGCAACGAATACTAACATCCGGCAGAATACAGGTGTCTGAGTGGGGGGGGGGGGGGGGGCATGCACCACCTGGGACATGTAAACTAACCCTGCCCCACCAATGACTGCTGGTGTGTATTTTTAACCCCTTGAGGACAGGGTGATTTTTCCGTTTTTGTTTTTTACTCCCTGCCTCCCAGGAGCCATAATATTTTTATGTTTCGGTTCACATAGCCATATGAGGGCTTATTTTTTGCAGGACGAGTTGGACTTTCTAATGTAATATTGCATACAATGTAGTGGGAAGCTGGAAACAGCTGAATGCTGTTTTTCTTGTGTTTTAATTATTTTTTATTTTTTTTAAATTTGAAAAAATTCTGACCCCCCATATCTTTTTTTCTAGTTAAAGGGGTTCTCCGGTCTTTTACTATTGATGACCTATTTTCAGGATAGGTAATCAATGACAGATCGGCGGGGGTGCAGTGTGTCGGATCAGCTGTGTGAGGATACGGAGATGGCGCACGCAGTGCACACGTGCCGTCTCTCTTCCTGTTCACCGCTGCTGTCTATGGCAAAGCGGACAGGAAGAGAGACTGGAGATGGCACGTGCACACAGCGAGCGCCGTCTCCTCATACAGCTGATCGGCGGGAGTGCAGTGTGTTGGACCGCCGCCGATCTGATATTGATGACCTATCCTGAGGATAGGTCATCAATATTAAAAGCCCGGAGAACCCTTTGTAGGGTGTTGTGCTATGAGGCAGCTGTAGTGCTTACCAAAGTCCCGCGGCTTCCTCATCCAGCTGATCGGCGACGGTGCCGGGTGTCGGACCCCCACTGATCAGATATTGATGACCTATCCTGAGGATACGAAAATCAATATAAAAGTCCTGGAAAACCCCTTTAACTTGATACACATCGTGTAATACACATTTTAGGGTTCATATTATGGCTGCAAGATCAGAACCACCTGCCGTTCTACTGAACCAGACTAAAATTGTCAAAAGGCTCTGTGTCCAGTTTCATGGAGGTCCAAGTATTGTGGAGTACGATAGTGATCAGGCTCCTATATCCGGCGGCTCTCCAGTTGTTGTGGAACTACAACTCCCAACATAGCATACTTGCTCTGCTCTTCTCAGAACTTTCATAGAAATAAATGGAGCATGCTGGGAATTGTAGTTTCACAACAGCTGGAGTGCCGCAGGTTGCCCACAGACATAGATAGATACATAAGAGATAGATAGGAGATAGATAGATAGATAGATAGATAGATAGATAGGTAGGGAGAGAGATAGGTAGGGAGAGAGATAGGTAGGGAGAGAGATAGATAGGGAGAGAGATAGATAGGGAGATAGATAGATAGATAGATAGGGAGAGAGATAGATAGATAGGGAGAGAGATAGATAGGGAGAGAGATAGATAGGAGAGAGATAGATAGATAGATAGATAGGGACTCGGGAGAGAGATAGATAGGGAGAGAGATAGATAGGGAGAGAGATAGATAGGGAGAGAGATAGATAGGGAGAGAGATAGATAGGGAGAGAGATAGATAGGGAGAGAGATAGATAGGGAGAGAGATAGGAGGTAGATAGATAGATAGATAGATAGATAGATAGATAGATAGATAGGAGATAGATAGATAGGAGAGGAATAGATAGATAGGAGATAGATAGATAGATAGGAGAGGAATAGATAGATAGATAGAGAGATAGATAGATAGATAGATAGGAGGGAGATAGATAGATAGATATATTATTAGATAGATTTCACAAATGTTCTAGAACGCTATGTGTGCAGAAATGACAGTGAGAATTTGGCTCTTGGATGTCGGCGGTTTGCCTTTGTATGTGGATCTTACATTTCTGGAAAGACCAGTCTTCTGTTACTGTATTGTCTTGTACTTCTGTTTGGTCTCCGTCGCTGATCATAATGAGCTTTAACTCTTTAGTTTCCAGCTAGAGTTACCAGATCTCTTGTACTGTGCCACAAAATACCCTTTAAATCCTGTCTTCTATAAATCTGCCCTCGCACAGGTTTCCTATAGGACATGTTCACACGGCATCAATTCCAGACGTTAATGTATATTTTTTCTGCAAGAAGTGATGTAGAATGAGTGCAAAATATGGGGCACCCTAGATTTCTGTGCCGATCCCATGGCAAGTACCTGTTGTGTTTTTCAAGCATGTATGACCGGCAGTGTGAACCACCACGGTAGTTTGTCTGCAGCGGAATCCCATGTGTTCTGTGCAGATTTTCATGAATTTTGCTGCAGATGCGCCACGAGGTTCACCCGATGCAAAGGGTGAAATCTGAGCTGGAAATCTGTAAAACAAATTGACGTATTATCGATTTAAACCCCACACAGCAGGTCGGCTTACCCTGCGGATTATTTTATCGCAGCGTCTACGGCAGTCAATCCATAGCATTTGCGAGGCATTCTTTTAGTGCAGCTTTTCCTGCGATCTGCTTTATAAATACTGCGGCTCTGGAAGTCTCTGCATCTTCATCTTTTGAGGATTGATTGAACCACAAGTCTGAACATGTCCTGACTTCTAGAGGAGCCCGGTATTCCTCGCAGCTGCCAGGCCTGTGCTTATGTAACAGCAAACTATTAAGGGGGCCCTGACAATAAACTGGATGGGCCACTTCTGAGTTCGGGCCCAAAAGCAGGCGCTTCACCTGTAGCTGCTCCCCTGTCTGAATCCACGTACACGCTGGACAGTCATGTTTTTCTATTTCTACTAACGTTTAAGGGTACTCTCACACTTGCGTTTTTCTTTTCCGGCATAGAGTTCTGTCCTAGGGGCGCTATACCGGAAAATAACTGATCAGTTTTATCCCCATGCATTCTGAATGGAGAGAAATCCGTTCAGGATGTCTTCAGTTCAGTCTTTTTGACATTTCAGGACGGAGATAATACCGCAGCATGCTGCAGTTTTATCTCCGTCCAAAATTCTGGAACGCCAGAGCCGGCATTTTTCCCTATTGGAATGTATCCGTGGCGGATCCAGCATTCAAACTACCGCAATGTCGGATCCGCATGCGCAGACCAGTAGTAATGTGAAAAAAATATATAACGGATCCATCTCTTTACATGACAAGCGGAGAGACAGATCCGTTCTTGCAATGCATTTGTAAGACGGATCTGTAGCTGGATCCGTCTTCAAATACTTTCCGTCTGCATGTAGATTGACGGATCCGGCAGGCAGTTCCGGCTACAGAACTTCTTGCCGGATCACTCTGCCGCAAGTGTGAAAGTACCCTAACCTGTGGATAATTGTGCAGCGCTCCCAGTGACTGACCGGCTTCCACCACCTATTAGAAAAGCTATGAGACCAACCTTCCCAGTTGACAAACATGGATTATTTTGTAATAATTCTGGAACATGCATACATGTCATTGGAGCTAAAAGAGTGCCCTTTGACTTGCTGTATCATCCATCGGTGCTCGTTTCAAGCAAAAGTACTGCCCATGTGAATGGATCCCAAGGGACCTCTTACACGGGCCGATGCCGGGTCAATAACGAGTGGGCCTTTCACATGGCCTGATGCAAAATGCGTGGGGGACCATTGTGCCGACCATTTCTTCCCCATTCTTTGCATAGAGTGATATGCTGCTGACAGATGCCGATTTTGGGTGCTGCAGGAAATGACAAATGAGCGTTTTGGTTATTTATCGGGTGATTAGCTCCACATTTATACAGGCCAGTTATCCGGAACAAGCGTTCATATGAATGTTCATTTCCGATAATTGTCCCCTGGGATACATACACCAATGATGGGAGAATTTATTACATAGGGTACAAAGCATCTGGACAGGACAATTGTCCCCTTATCAGCAGAAAGGCCTCGGCGCAGACAAGATAACGTTATTTCGCTGTCACAAGTCATCCATTGTTTTTGTCGTCTTAATTGTTCTTCTTCTTGAACCTTCACATCACAAGGAAATGGGAATAATCCATTTAGTCTTATCTTCCAAGGGTCAGTTTCTCTTTCAGACACAGCCAAGCAAACATTCACATCCCCTCTAAACACAGAACAAAGGCCTTTATCTGGGGTATTTAAAGACAGTTTAGCCCCTACGGCCACCCTGCCGAGCATCCCGAATCGGAGCGCTAAATCCTGCCTGTGAAACAATCCTGCATTCCTTACAGAAGGGACGAGTAGGAAGGGCGGTCGTATTGACTCTCGGGATCAGCGGTCAAAGCTTTATGGCAGAAACTTCTAGAAAATGGAAGGTGACCGGCGTGGACCGAGGGGGTTAACATTTGGGGGACAGTGATTATATAAAGTTTTGGGTTTTGATAATTGAATTTTCTCGCAGGGATAATGTCCCTATAGATGAGCTTGCACTGACCTTGTTAAATCACATGGCTTAAGGAATCTCCAGCAATTAGTCGGGGCCCGGAAACTGAGAGAAGGGGGCCACTTTGTGTCTTGTTTTGTTGGCCTGTATGTTTCTGCATCAATTGAGCACAAGGAGCCGAAGACAAAGGTTCCATTGAGCCGCTCCGTGAGCATGGTCGCATTTATGGCTAACCTCCCAATCTGACAGCGATGCGGTACTTCGCTCATAGATAAAGATATTACACATTAGGCAGGGCTGACACATTAATGAGCTGTTGTCTCCGAGGAATCGGAGCCTTAAAGGGGGTGCCCGACTCGTTTCAAACGTTCTCCAGTGCAACAAAATTTTCTAAAATAAAACACTCTACTCACCAGTTAGCCCTGCCATTTTTCGCACCACTGATCCACTCTGCATTTACATGACTGTATATGCCGAATGACTACTGCAGCCAGTCTGTGGTCTTGTGCTGTATACTCCACTGATATGGAGTATATAGGACGTCATTGCTGCTGCCGTGTAAACAGATCCTGGCGGCGATGACCGTATCATCAGGGCTGGAAATAGTAGGGAATTAACTGATGAGTATAGCATCTTTTAGCAAATTTAGCCCCCATTGGGAATACCCCTTTAAGCCGGGGATATACTTTGGATAAGGGGTCAGCAGTCTTCGGCACCCCAGCTGCTGTGACACTACACCTCCCAGCATGCACACTTACTCGGCCGTTCTTGTAACTTCCGTAGAAGTGAATGGAGGATTCTGGGAGTTGTAGTTTCAGAACAGCTGGAGTGCCGGAGGTTGCTGATCTCTGCTTTAGGGTACTTTCACACTAGCGTTTGACTTTTCCGGCATTGAGTTCTGTCAAAGGGGCTCAATACCGGAAAAGAACTGATCCGTTATATCCTAATGCATTCTGAATGGAGAGAAATCCGTTCAGGATGCATCAGTTCAGTCACTGAACGGCGTTTTGGATGGAGGAAATACCGCAGCATGCTGCGGTATTATCTCCGTCCAAAATGCTGGATCAGTTGCCGGAAAGTCGGGTCCGGCATTAATTTAGATTAAACTGTATTAGAAATACCTGAAGGACGGAGCCGTCCTTCTGGTTTGCGCATGCGCAGACCTTTGAAACTGTAATAAAAAAAAATCAAGACGGATCCGTCTAACCACATGACAAGCAGAGAGATGGATCCGTTCTTTCAATGCATTTGTGAGACGGATCCGCATCCATCTACAAATGCATTCAGTTTACATCCAGATCGTCGGATCCGGCAGGCAGTTCCGACGACAGAACTGCTTGCCGGATCACTCTGCCGCAAGTCTGAAAGTACCCTTAGATATATCTCATCTAAACCTGATCATTTCTAATGGGGAGGCCCCCCAATGAGCTATACGACATAAAAAAACACATACATTTAATTATTTTTATTTTTATTGATTCTTTCAAAAACAGCGCCTCACCTGTCTATGTCTGGTATTGCAACTCATGGTTTGAACGAAATCAGCTTTTTTTTTTTTTTTTTTTTTAATGCTGCACAACCCCCTTAAGGAGAGGCATATACTGATCTTGATGGAGGCAGGGGTGGTAGGAGGATGTCAGTCGTGGCAAGGTTAAAGTCGACACATGCGGTCTTGTGATTTGAGGAGAGGAATGGAAACAAGTGGGAGACCCACCGATCCTCAGCACAGAGTATTTCAGGAGAGTTGTGCGTTATAGAAGGCTGTTTACTCATGTGCTGATGTTTGTAAGGACAGGGCTATAGTGAGAGGGGCAGAGTCATGAGGCGAGGGGGGAAATAGAGACGAGCGTGAGAACAGAGTGGGAGCCGGTTCATGGACGCGGTATGACCGCAATTGTATGCGGCATCTCGGGGCTTGTTGTGCTTGAAGAATTGTTTACCTTTTTTTGTTATTTTTTAAAATTTTGCATATATTTCACTACACACACACAATAACAAAAAGCCGAGGGGGAAAAAACCATACTTCCAGATTTGCTTGTAAAATAGGTGAATCTTCACTTCCCGTGTCTGGTAAAATATAATAAAGGAGATGTCCACTATTTATTTTCTCAGCGCATAAAATGTGAAAAATGAAGCCACTTTGCAATAGGTGTTAATTATTAATTTCCTACGGTTTTGTTTCTAAAGCTCTGAACAGATTCTGCATCTCCATGGCAACAGACAACAAGCTCTGTGTAGTCTGATCCTGCAGCCATATTCCCTGCTATCTGCCCTGCACGTCAGGGCAATTGTCGGGTTGCTTAGTACGAACGCTCTTTCCCGATAATCGGCCCGTGTACAGGTGCTACAGATCACCCGATTTATCTGGTGAATTAATGGTTCGTGCGGGCGTCTACATCACTGTTTCTGGGCGGCGGATTGTGCTGAGCAAACACCGATCTGCTGCCCAGAAAGAGGACGAGTGACTGCAGCAGCCATTGATACTGTGGAAGCGATCGCTGCATGTAAATGCCTCTGTGGATGAGCAGGCAATTATTGCAAAGGAACCGTTCCCTCCTGATAATTGGCTGCTCAGTCTGTGCATGTAAATACGCCTTAGGCCTCATGTACACGACCGTTGGTGTTTTGCGGCCCGCCATCCGTGGATCCGCAAAGCACGGAAGCTGCTCCGCGTTCTGTTCCGCAATTTGCGGAACGGAATGCGGCCTTTTGTAGAAATGCCTATTCTTGTCCTCAAAACGGACAAGAATAGGACATGCTCTATTTTTTTGGCGGGGGTATGGAACGGAGCAACGGATGCGGACAGCACACGAAGTGTTTACTTTTGCGGCCCCATTGAAGTGAATGGGTCCGCGTCCAAGCCTCAAAATATGCGGCTCGGACGCAGACCCAAAATACTTTAGTGTGCATGAGGCCTTATATAACAATGTGTATATTCGCACAAAGTAGAAGAAAGAATGAGACTGCAAGACTATGGGATCAGACTACAAAGAATGTGTTGTGTGTTACCATGGCGATGCATTGCCTGCATTGGAGCTGTCGACACGTCAGTTTCAATTTGTTTATTTTTTTTATTTTATACTTTATTTCAGATCAGATCATTTACAAATCGGTGCAAGTAACCTTCAGATTAGGACACACATACAATGCCGTAGCAAACCTGTGTATATGTCCGTACTGGTCCCTTTAGACCAGGGGCGCACCACCTTTTCTAGTTAGGGGGCCACATTGTCGGCCTGAACCGATTCCAAGAGCCGAAAATATAACTTAAAGGGGTATTATCAACTGAAATACTATATTTATGGCACATTGAACATACGGTATATATCCTAAATGTCTTGTTACACTTCTAGTCCTTGCATCTAATGGGAGAATACATGAAAGATGCACGTGAGCAGCCACAAGACGCGGACATACATGTCTGTTACCAGATGGTTGGGGGCCGCACAGAATGATATTGAGGGCTGCATGTGGCCCCCGGGCCGCAGGTTGGGCACCCCTGCTATAGACCCACACAAGTATGATATCACTGGAACTAGAAATTGAAGAAAGAACATAAGGGTTAAAAAGTGTGTGTGTGTGTGTGTATATATCTCTCTACAAGGATAATTTCCAAAGCAATTGCATTTTTAGAAGGGTAAATAGGTCAGAAAGCCAGTGGCGCTATTGCATTGCCCTCTATGGAAAGATCGGTGGATGCCTTGGTGGTGAGAAGTGGTACTGCATGTTAGATAAGATAATGTGTAGCAATTTAAAAGAAATCCCCCTGCTAATTTGATGTCGAGCCCCTGGTTAAGCGAGTTTTTTAACATACTTTATAGCCTAGCAATTTACATAGGAGATGTCATTTCACCTTTAAGGGCTGGTGAGGCTCAGTCTCCTTCCTCTGGAGCAGTAGCATGACGTTCCTATAGGAGAGGACGTCCTACACTATGAGTAATCCTACATAGTGAGTAATAGGTGAGGTATGGATGCCTTGGTTCCGGAAGAGCGATGATTAGTGTTGGGGTTAATCTGGCGGCGTGTGTTGCATAAAAATAGCTCTTTTCAAGTGCATCCAACCTGCTTTAAATGAGGTTTTATGAGCTGTGAGATTAACATGGGAGGGGCGGCCATTTTATCCGCCGATGACCCACCTTGCTTTAACACTTACTGACCCTCCTCTAATTAGCCAATGGTTCATTGTGTCTATTACACAGCTTCAAACAACGCTCAACTTGTAACCTCAGTGATCTGACCTGACATCATAGGGAGGTTGGGAGTTGTGATCTATGGCTGGGGCGATGTGAATGGTAAGCCTATGTAGTCTGTCTCCATTCTAGATCGTCTTGTTCCAGACACCTTGGGGTCCCTTCACACGTCCGCATCCATTCCGCAATTATGTGGGACGGGTGCGGACCCATTCATTCTAAATAGGGACGGAGTGTGCTCTCCGCATTTCCAGAGCGTGCCGCTGAACTTCCGGTCCGCGGCTCCAGAAAAAAAATAGAACATGTCCTATTCTTGTGCGCAGATGCGGACAAGAATGGGCTGTTCTATGGGGGTGCATTGCGGATCCGCAATATACCACGGACATGTGAATGGACTCTTAAAGGAATTGTCCAGCTTAGAAAATCCCTTTTCATATACCCTATTAGGGAGAGCAGTTAGAAAGAGCGTCTCTTGCTCTGGAGGATCCGTCTTGTCCTATGTTAGGCCTATTGCACACGACCGTAAAAACGGATCCGCAAAATAAACGGATGACATCCGTGTGCATTCCGTTTTTTGCGCAACGGAATATCTGGCTCCTAATAGAACAGTATTATCCTTGTCCGTTATGCCTGCAATAATAGGACATGTTCTATGTTTAAACGGAAATACAGAAACTGAATGCATACGGAGTACCTTCCGTTTTTTATTTTTTGCGGACCCATTGAAAGGAATGGTTCCGTATACAGAACCATTACGGATACTATACAGAGCCGCTTCACTTCCCCTGTGGTGGCGCTGCAGGGTTTTTGAACACTCATTGCCACGCTTCCCTACATATTGTAGCTGATCCTTATAGGGGGGACACTTTATTGTAAAAGGACCTTTGTAAGAGGTATGGATTTCGGTTCTGCAGTAGGTTATCATCATACATATTGCGGCATATCTAGGCGCATTTGGTATTCAGAGCTATAGGATGGCGGCACACAGGGGAGCTATAATGGTGACCATATTGGTTGTTACCCAGCTTTCCCAGTAAGAGGCACGGCGTAAAATAATTCTTGATGGCTTCAGATGAGAGGAGGATTATACGTGGTTGGGGAAATGCAGCTGGAGAGTTAAAGGGGTTGTGCAGTGATTTATGTTCATGACCTATCCCGAGGATAGGCCATCATTATAAATCGCTGCACTACCCCTTTAAGACAGTCAAGTATTTTCTTGTCCTTTCACCTAAATCGCTCACCTGTAACAGGAGAGTCCGGGGCGCTGGCTGCATCATCCGACCTTCTCAAGCCTTTCAGAGGCCGGAAGCAGAGCTGTTCTGGACCAGCTACCAAGTACAAATGTCTGCAGAAATCTGATGGGGCCACCTGAGATTTGAAGAACCCCCTGCCTCTTAATACTCTGCCCTTGCTTGACAAAGAACAAGTGCTGCTTTCAGGCCATAAAGTAGAATTTAGCAGTAATGATGGATAGATGGATAGATAGATATATTGGAGAGATGGATATATTGGGGAGAGAGAGAGATATATGAGCGATAGATATAGAATATAGATAGAAAGATAGAGAGATATATTAGATAAAGAGATAGATAGATATAAATATTGGAGCGATAGATATGAGAGCGATAGATATAGAATATAGATAGAAAGATAGAGAGATATATTAGATAAAGAGATAGATATGAGAGATAGATAGGTATAAATATTGGAGCGATAGATATGAGAGCGATAGATATAGAATATAGATAGAAAGATAGAGAGATATATTAGATAAAGAGATAGATATGAGAGATAGATAGATTATCGCTCCAATATTTATATCTATTTGAGAGCGAGAGATATAGAATATAGATAGAGAGATATATTAGAAAAAGAGATATGAGATGATAGATAGATAGATAGATAGATATGAGATGATAGATAGGAGATAGATATAGAATATAGATAGAAAGATAGAGAGATATGTTAGATAAAGAGATAGAAAATAATTTCTCCAACACTTTTGTCAGGAACCTGCCTTATAATTCAGATAATTTCATTATAATAAAGTCTCCTGTTCTCTGCAGGTACAGGCTGAATCTATAGGAGCTGCTGGAAAATACTAATTCCCTGCAGCAGCTCAAACATACTGGTAATAAAAGCTACTGGACAACTTTCTCGTGGCTGCCCTTAAGACTTATGACCTTATTGGGGTCTCTTTATGGGCATCCGGATCCACCGCAGGGCTGCCGGGGCAAAGTGAATGTCCAGCTGCCACTACGTCACTGTAGTCGGGGATCCTGTTGGCTGCAGAGTAACCTGAATCCACCGAGGGGATGACCGCCCCGAGGTCCCATCAGCCAAAATACTGTGCATAGTCATTACCGTGAAGGATCCTGTACTCATTTCCCAGACATACAGAGACGTTCAGATAATATGATACGGGGGGAATTGCCCTTTAAGCAATCATTTCTGCAGATTATTTACAAAGTGGAGGACCAGTTTATATGTTTCACCCCATATACCATCGCCACGTACTACTTCAGGCTGAGAACAGTTGCTGGCATCACATGGACATCACTTGCAGAGATCTCAGGCTCTGTAACGTGTAATTGTAAGAAGCTAATTACAGGATTCACCGAGGGGCAGCCAACGACCGCATGACTGGTGACCTCTGCACGATGCGGACGGTGCAATTACCAGCAGCCAAGGACGTGATTGCCACATGTAACGTAGAGGCCGATAACGTCAGGTTACTGTGCTACATGGCGTCCTGTGTGGGGGGGACATAGTGTACCCCTGACCCGGAATATAGCCGAGATATGGAAGACAGGGGGAAAGCAGCAAATGTACTTCTGTGTGATACGTGTTATCCGCAGCAGTCTCTTCAGTCTCTGATGAGGAAATCTCTAGAACATTGCCCCCGGGGTACAGCACGTACTGTACTAACCAGGTGTGCACAGTGTCATAAGTCGTGGACTCCGGATATCAATAACAAAAGCACTGATGATGGCATATGAGCTCTATCTATCTATCTATCTATCTATCTATCTATCTATCTATCTATCTCCTATCTATCTTTATCATCTCATATCTATCTATCTATCTATCTATCTATCTATCTATCTATCTACTATCTATCTCATATCTATCTATCTATCTATCTATCTATCTAGTATCAATCTCTTTGTCTATCTATCTATCTATCTATCTATCTATCTTTATCATCTCCTATCATCTATCTATCTATCTATCTATCTATCTATCATCTCATATCAATCTCTTTGGCTATCTCTTTATCTGTCTGTCTGTCTCTTTGTCTGTCTGTCTATCTATCTATCTATCTATCTCTCTCGAGCAGCCTAGCCCAGATATTTCCTATGTGTACTGACCTTCTCATTAGGGATGGGTGTTTGCTAAGGACTTAGTTAGTACCAGGGTTGGTTGATGCACATTTCCAACCATATGTGATTCTGCATTCCAGGCAGGTCTCCAGTTTTGGGCGCTCCTGCCAGCCATTGTTCACCAGCTCTCGGAGGGCACGCTCTTTCCATGGCGAATCCTCGCTGTGAGCACTAACCGTATCAATAACTGGGTGTGAACTAAAAAACATCCGTACGTTGCGCTCTGCACACCTCCACCCCCGTCCTCTGATATCACAGCATGTGCTGCTGACCCTTTCTGTATATGGTTCATGCGGGTAAACTTTACATATGATGAGCGTTTTACATGTCATACGTAAAACTACCATAACTCAAAAGGCATTCTTTCCAACATGACTTAAAGGGCATGTCCATCTTTGAACGTATTCCTCATCTCTTCCATTCATCTTTATCAGTCCCATGTGTTGCCTGTGGTGTGGTTGGAATTTAGCATGTACAACTCCTCGGTCTTTGATGTTCCAGCAACAGCTTTCTCCCTCTTCAGAACACTTGCATGCTTGGCTGAGCATGCGTCTGTATGGGGATTAGAAAGGACTGTGTCTTCTGAAAATTGGCGATTTTCCCATATTTTTGTTACTTAAAATGGGCAATCATTCTACCTGGACCCTCATTCAGATAACCCATGAAATGGGACATAACTATGGGGGAAGGGGGTCAGAGTATGTGATTGCACCCGCGCTGAGGGGCCTTGGAGGGGCGCTCATATGGTCTCTCATTATCCTAGGAGCAGACCAGTACTATAAGTGAAGCCTGAGAAATGGGGGCCCGTAATAATGATTTTGCACTGGGGTCTGGGAGCTGCCAGTTACACATTTAGGTTTAATGACTGTCGTTCTCAAGTAGTCACACATTTTCCAGGGCTGACAAATCGCCCCGTCCGTCCGTCCGCCCCACTGGGATAATAACGCCTCCTCTTCCAGCTTTTCCCAAATATATCGCCTTTAACAGCCCAATTTACTGCTCATTGAGATAAAGGCTGAACGCAGGGTGTTCTGTACGTAATGTGACTGTGAGCGGACAATGGCTGCTCCTCGCCTCCCGCTGACACCTCATTGTCTGGTGACATCATCCACCCCTTGTGGTCGCCTTTCACTAAAGAGTGACTCAGATCCTGAGAAGAGTAAACCGGAAGAATGCAAGACAACATTAACGCATCAGGATGTCCCGTAAACGCTATGCGCGTATGAAGTGATCGCCGCTTTAAAAGGGACTTGCCAGACTTCCCATATTGTCCTGTACAGACGCTCCACCGCATACTAAAACGCATTGGCAGCAACCGTTTCGGCTACATACACCTATCGGCCATAATATTAAAACTACAAAAATGTTTATTCTCTGACCTATTAGAAAGGTACATGATGTAAACTGTAGTGAAGGTAATTTTCTTACCATTGACTGTATTTGTTAGTTATAACCTCCCTTCTGATTCTCAGCTGTGTCATGTGACCAGCCGCCTGACTTTCCAAATAACACAGCACCTTTATATCTGGACAGGAAGCCAGTTTCTCTATGTATTCCTATGGGAGCCTCAATGTCAAAAGAAATGACTTCCTGTCCTGTGTCAGTTGGAGCTCAGAGTGCTGGTCACATGACACAGCTGAGGATCAGAAGGGAGGTTATAACTCACAAATACAGTCACTGGTAATAAAATTACCTTCAGTACAGTTTACATCATGTACCTTTCTAACAGGTCAGAGAATAAAGATTTTTTTGTGGGAGTGCTTCTTTAGGCTACATTCACGCGACCGTAGTGTTTCGCGGTCTGCAAATTGCAGATTCGTAAAAGACTGATACCGCCCATGGCCACCACTATAATAGAAATTCCTACTCTTGTCCACTATTGCAGACAAGAAAAGGACATGCACCATCTTTTTTTGTGGGGCTGCGGGAGGGAACTATGCATGCAGACAACAAAATTGCGGAACGATGCGGGCCCGTTCATACGGTCGTCTGAATGAGCCCTTCTTAAAGAGGTTTTCCAGTAGTAATTATATTTTATGTAATGCCAGCAGCCTACCTCCTGAAAAAGAAGATTCATACTTGCTCTCGGGCCGTGCACGGGCATGCTCACATGCACCGC
The DNA here is from genome assembly GCA_033119425.1 of Bufotes viridis. NCBI lineage: Eukaryota > Metazoa > Chordata > Amphibia > Anura > Bufonidae > Bufotes > Bufotes viridis. Next base: position 95,934,749 of record CM065598.1, on the reverse strand, counting down.
TCCAGCCAATGACTGGCTGCAGAGGTGACATGCTGCTTGTGGATAAACAGCAGGGGGACAGCGAAGGTCCGAGTGGTGTGAAGCAGGTAAGAATAAATCATTTTCAGGTCAGCTGTGGGCATCACATAAAATACAATTATTACTAGAAAAACACTTTAAGGTTGACGTGTCAGAAGCAGGAACATGAGCTTTTGAGCATTGACATGGGACAAATAGTTTAAGTCTAGAAGACTGGGTCGGAGCATCTCCAAAAAGGCCAGTCTTGTGGATGTTCTTGTAGTGGTTATAACCTTCCTTCTGATTCTCAGCTGTGTCATGTGACCAGCCATCTGACTTTCCAAATAACACAGCACCTTAAGTGTGGACAGGAAGCCAGTGGTTGTGGTAGCGGTTGTATGCCCTGTGACTGTCGGAGCCAAATGGGAGTTGTAGTTTTACAACAGCTGGAGAGCCACAGGTTGGAGACCACTGCTGTAGAATAAGCAGTATAATAGCAATAAGCAGTATGTTATGATTCCAGCAGTCTGCAATAAAGGTCCAGCTGGGTGTTACCAGTTGGGGTGTGCCCCTGCACAGTCTGGCGCTAACAGCACTGAGTGGATAGTATCAGACTGCGCTTAGATACCGCCCAACTGGTAACACCCAAATGGACCCTTTATTGCAGACTGCTGAAAATTCATTTATAAACCTCTAGAAAGCGTAATAGAGGAACGGCATAATGTACAGTCATAAGAATAGATGTTCCAGAATTGTACATGCAAGTAGTCACTAAAATAGACCTGTCAGGGGAGGTCCCACTTAAGTAGATTGGCCAGAAACTGGCCGTTATGAGCAGTATGATAGTCACAGACTCTTCTATGACTCTGTGAATGTAACTGTTCTTATGGATGCTAAGTGGAAATGCCCTTTAATTGACTAGCTATGGCTATACACTATTGCAGGAATCAGCAACCTCCGGCACCCCAGCTCTTCTGAAACTACAACTCCCAGAATGCTCCTTTCACTTTTATGACCGTTACAAGAACAGTAAGTGTGCATGCTGGGGGTTGTGGTTACACAGCAGCTGGAGTGCCGAAGGTTACCGATTCCTGAACTGTTGTCTCCACCAAGAGCTGATGATCCTGGGCAGAGGACCCCCTTTCTCTCTGTGAACTCAGAGTTGGACAACTGGACAATTCCTTTAAATGTAAACTCTGTATTCCATTAATGGCTTCCGGCTACCTGCTCTGGTTATGGGGATGTGATGACAGACTCTGTTCAGTGGTTGCCTCCTGTTGTGTGACACCGATTTACAAAGAAAAAGCTGTCTTTAACCTACAGCCTGCTGCATACATATCTGACATATATACATTTTCTTTCTTAATCACAGGGCAAGGCTGTCGCACAGACTGGTCGCAGCAAATTACAGAATCAAAGGGCCGGGCTGAACAATCAGATCCTGAAAGTGATGCGGATGAGAGCCGGGGCTGAGAACCTCCTGCGGTACGTTCCCATCTCTCTGTACTCGGCTACAAAATGAAGCCTTTGTTCTGTCGGCTTCGGTGATCTGAGATTTCCCAGAGCAGATTCCCAACAGATGCCGTATCCTAATGAACACAGCGAGACAGCGCATCGATTGTAGCAACAGTTCAAGCACAGGTTACCAACCTGCTCCCTCCGGAGGACGGCACTGTGACTGTGCACAGGGGGCACCATGCCAGGGTTACCAACCCGCTACCTTCAGAGGACCTCACTGTGACTGCGCACAGGGGGCACCATGCCAGGGTTACCAACCTGCTCCCTCCAGAGGACGGCACTGTGACTGTGCACAGGGGGCACCATGCCAGGGTTACCAACCTGCTCCCTCCGGAGGACGGCACTGTGACTGTGCACAGGGGGCACCATGCCAGGTTTACCAACCCGCTACCTCCAGAGGACGTCACTGTGACTGGGCACAGGGGGCACCATGCCAGGGTTACCAACCCGCTACCTTCAGAGGACCTCACTGTGACTGCGCACAGGGGGCACCATGCCAGGGTTACCAACCTGCTCCCTCCGGAGGACGGCACTGTGACTGTGCACAGGGGGCACTATGCCAGGGTTACCAACCACTGTGACTGTGCACAGGGGGCACCATGCCAGGGTTACCAACCTGCTACCTTCAGAGTACCTCACTGTGACTGTGCACAGGGGGCTCTATGCCAGGGTTACCAACCCGCTCCCCCTAGAGGACGGCACTGTGATTGTGCACAAGGGGCACCAAGCCAGGGTTATCAATCTGCTCCCTCCGGAGCACCTCTCTGTGACTGTGCACAGGGGGCACAATGCCAGGGTTGTCAACCTGTTACCTTCAGAGCACCTCACTGTGACTGTGCACAGGGGGCACCATGCCAAAGTTACCAACCAGCTCCCTTCGGAGGTCTGCACTGTGACTAGGCACAGGGATGAGCATGTCAGGGTTACCAACCTGCCTCCCCTGAAAGACTGCACTGTGACTATGCACAGGGGCACTATGTCAGGGTTACCAATCTGCTCCTCCTGCGGACCTGATTGTCACTGTGCTCATGGGGCACCATGCAAAGGTTACCAGCCTGCTTCCTCCAGAGGTACGAACTGTGCACACAGGGCACCATGTCAGGGTTACCAACCTGCTCCTCTGGTGGACCTCACTGTGACTGTGCACAGGGGGCACCATGCCAGGTTTACCAACCCGCTCCCTTTGGAGGTCTTTACTGTGACGATGCACATGGGTGAACAAGTCAGGGTTACCTACCTGCCTCCTCCGAAAGACTGCACTGTGACTGTGCACAGCGGGCACCATGCCAGGGATCAACCCTTTCAGCTAAATACAAAAATAAGTGCATATGGAGAAGTGTATTTGCATTATATTTGTGTGTGTGTATATATATATATATATATATATATATATATATATATATATATATATATAATTTTTTTAATTAAAGGGTGTATCCACTCTTATAGCTTCTAGTCTCACTGTAACAGTAGGCTTTGCATTTATCTGCATGAGATTTGTTCTCTGGAGACCCAATGGTTTACTTTGGCACAAAACCGCAAGGAGCAAATACAAAGAGCCCCTTGAGTCTAGAGCTACATGGGGACATGCGTCATATCATATGACAGCAAGTCTCAGAGCGAGCGACCAAAAACAATTTTGCAACTGTTTTAAAAAAGCAGACAAATTGTGAACGAGTTGCAAGCAGGTTGCAGTCGCCCGTGACTTGCAGTGCTGTCTATGCTGGCACAGTCTGTCTGGATTTTTTGCGACAGCCATGTCCCAGTCGCAATCCAACCCCATCAACAAGCATTAGATGCAGCATCGCCATGCAATATCACAAGCTTCATGACCCAGGACCTGCAGAGCCGGTGGGGCAATGATGGAGCTGGAGGCTAGTAACCGCAAAATTTGGAACTATATCCTGGGGGTAAAACCAGGGGCTCATAACCTGCGGCACTGCAAGCTGGCACTACTAAGTGTAATTAGCTAGACGTAGTTTACAGAACAGCCATTGAAAAGTCACCGTCTCCACTACGATTGTCATTGTGATTAACATGTGATCTGCTTTGGTGGTCCAGGGCTCGCAGCAACCAGGAGGACAATGGTCTACCATCCCCCAATTCCGAGACTGGAGAAAAACTCATAAAAGAAAGACAGAAAGTTAACCCCTCTCTTATTTCAGCTCATTGTGAGAGGGAACATAAGAAATCTATTGTGCAGGTCCGTACAGATAGGGTCTAGGAGCCTAGTGCAAGATGGGGACAAGTGGCAGAGAATCCTCACCTTGCTTCATAGACGGTGCTGCCCCCCCAGTGCGGACACACATAGATTTCCCAAGATTAGACTTTAGTTATCACCTGAACACAAATTTGCAGACTGTTCCTGGGTATGTGAGGAAATGTCAGCAATGTGTTACTTGTTATTAGGGCGTTCATGTCGGACTGTGATCATCCTGTGGTAACGATCGTCAGGAGCTTCAAGATGGAGACCAGAATATACAGGGATTTAATTGTAGGTTTAGTGAAAGTAAAAGCATAAAACGGAATGTCGATTGTTATGGACCTCTTACACAGGACGCTCATAACAAGCAGTGATAGACCATACTGTAAGGTAATTGTAAGGGCAGTTGAAGGGCTTTTCTGTTACTTAAATATTAATGGGCTATCCTGAGGATAGTCTTCAGTGTCAGATGACGTGGGGTCTGACACCCAGCACCTCTACCAATCAGTGATGGGCTATCATCAGGATAGTCTTCAGTATCAGATGAAGTGGGGTCTGACACCCAGCACCTCTACTAAGCAATGATGGGCTATCCTCAGGATAGTCTTCAGTATCAGATGAAGTGGGGTCTGGCGCCCATCACCTCTACTAAGCAATGATGGGCTATCCTCAGGATAGTCTTCAGTATCATATGAAGTGGGGTCTGGCGCCCATCACCTCTACTAATCAATGATGGGCTATCCTCAGGATAGTCTTCAGTATCAGACGGAGTGGGGTCTGGTGCCCATCACCTCTACCAATCAGTAATGGGCTATCATCAGGATAGTCTTCAGTATCAGACGGAGTGGGGTCTGGTGCCCATCACCTCTACCAATCAGTAATGGGCTATCATCAGGATAGTCTTCAGTATCAGACGGAGTGGGGTCTGGCGCCCATCACCTCTACTAATCAATGATGGGCTATCCTCGGAATAGTCTTCAGTATCAGATGAAGTGGGGTCTTATACCCAGCACCTTTACTAATTAATGATGGGCTATCCTGAGGATAATCATCAGTATCAGGCCTCATGCACACGACTGTTGGTGTTTTGCGGTCCGCAAAACACGGAAGCTGCTCCTCGTTCCGTTGCGCAATTTGCAGAACGGAACGCGGCCCATTGTAGAAATGCCTATTCTTGTCTGCAAAACGGACAAGAATAGGACATATTCTATTTGTTTTTGTGGGGGTACGGATGCAGAGTGCTGTCTGCATCTTTTGAAGTGAATGGGTCCGCGCCCGAGCCGCAAAATATGCGGATCGGACGTGGACCACAACAACGGCCATGTGCATGAGGCCTCAGATGGAGTGGGGTCTGACACCCAGCACCTACTCCGATCAGCTGTTTCAGGCAGAAACTGTACAGTAGATGAAAGACTCCATCCACTTGGACGTGAATTTTACATGCCCTTCAACCTAAATTTTTACTTGTCTAAGACCTAATCCTTCAAAGGAGGTAGAAAGGAGAATGTACACAATTCGGAGAATGTGTCATATAGCTAGCCATTGAAATATGCTCTGCAGGAGATGTCTTAGACCTAACAATGTCCTATTATTTCCCCTCTCTACAGGGCCACCAACAACAGCAAAGTCCGAGAGCAGGTTCTGCTGGAACTGAGTTATGTGAACTCCAACCTGCAAGTTCTCAAGGAGGAGCTGGAACGTCTGAACATATCAGTGGAGGTGTACCAGCACACAGAGTAAGAGCCGCCATTAGGCCTCGCTATCATTACACGCCAGCACTCATGAATGGCCTTACATCTTTATGAAGAGCAGGTTGACGACCTCTGGGTGGGAGGTGATAGCAGAACCCCAACCATCACTCCTCCAGCCTCGCCTTTGTTTACCAGAAAGGCATATCGTACATTCCTGATAATATTGAGCCAGGCTATTCAGAGCGTCTCTAAGGAGAGAATGAGAATTCCTTGCCCGATAAGAGCTTTGTGAGCTGTTTACCAGTCACACTTGACATCTATTTGGCTGGGGTTGCTCTAGAGAATTTGTAGTTGCAAGGCCGGAATCACACATGCAGGTTATGCGGCAGATTTGGACTCCGCGGGGAGGAAAAGTTCAGGCTTTTCTTTATACTATTCTTTTCAGATCTTGGCTTTGGTCCAAAAACTTGCATTTGTAATTTTAGCCTAAGACTAGGTTCACATCAGAGGCGGAGTTTCTGGTATGCGTGCAGCGGTATTTTGTCAGAATGCTAGAAACCCGACCCAATTACAGTCAGCGGAATGGCTTGGGCCGGCTTTCTGTTCCGGCATTGGAATTTTGCCGCAGATGTGAACCTAGCCCAGAGATGGGCAAACCACGGCTCTCCCACTGTTGTAAAACTACAATTCCCACCATGCCCTGCTGTAGGCTGATAGCTGTAAGCAGTCTTTGCATGCAGGGAGTTGTAGTTTTGCAACAGCTGGAGGGCCGCTGTTTGCCCATCCTTGACCTAGCCTAACGCTGCATGTTGTATCTACCAACTGGAAAATGGGCAATTTTTGCAGGGTGTTGTCACAGTGAAACTTTGCAGCAAGTTGTCGCCATAGTAAATAATGGAATTGCTTGCATGTGATTTTCTATAAATTCCTATGAAATAGTGTTTTTACGCTGGAATCACACGTGCAGTTTTTGGACCAAAGCCAGAAGTGGATGGACTTCTACTTCTCCTTTTCGCTCGATCAACCTCTGGTTTTGGCTTCAAAAACCTCACCTGATACTGCACGTGTGATTTCAGCTCCGGTTTTACTAATGCTGCTGCTACTTTTTTTATAAAAACAAACCAAAACATTTTTAGGAGTTTTTTTTTTTCTTTCAACACTTGAAACTTAGATTTTATTCCGGCATATAGAGAAGCCTATGGCCAAAAGCAACATAAAAACCTAGAACAAAGTACAAATAAATGCACCACGTGCTAAAATTGCAGAACCCTATAGAAATAATGCAAAATGCTGGCGTCATTGAAATGTACCTGTGACAGGAGGGGACGGATGTCATATATGAGGAACCTTCTCTGTCTATAGCCGTGTATTAGTAATCAGTATAGCATGCGTCCCCTGATTGCCGGGCGTGTAAAGTGCTGCTGAGGTCGTGGTTGATTACTGACCGTACATGACCCGGCTTCAATCATTTCTAGTCACTAATTATTAGTGAACGCTCCCTGCCGCCCACCCGCTCACTATACTCGGCCTCCTTAGATAAGGAAGGAGCAGAATCAGCAGGATGAGGACACTTAACGGCTGTCGCTGTGCTGAGCTCTGCAAAATGATTCCTTTGTAACTTTGACTGCTGGATGTCCAGCCACTGAGACCCCCACCAGCACGGGCGGACTGGGAACTTGACCTGGAAAAAAAAAAAAGTGGCCCCATTTTGCAGTCGGGTCAAATTTACTGAAGGTGGGGCCAGCAATACCATATTGTGTCACGCAGCCAAATACCACAAAAACTGCCCCTCTGTGCTGGCCAACACCAGCTGCCATGTTCTGTCCTCCTAATCCAGTTGCCTCGCGAGTCAGAAAGGTAGCGTCCTTTCATTACTTGACTAACTGGCGGTCTCAGGCGGCCCCTTGAGCATCGGCCCTCCAGGAAGTTTCCCTGTAGGGTCTATGGCCAGTCCGCCCCTGCCCACCAGTCATGAGATTGGGGGTCCTGAGTCTCTCATTTCAATGGAGCAATGGTCTGTGTGAGTGAGCTGGGATACCCATGCTTAACCACCGCTCCATTCAAAGAGGGGACACAGGACTCTCATTCTGATGATCAGTGGGGGTCCTATCGGTGGGACCCCTAGCAGTCACCTATCATCAGGAATGTTATGTTTCTGGTAAAAAAAAACTTTAATTGGTTAGTAGTTTTTATATTGAAAGGCGTTATCTGCTCTAATTTGGAAATATTGGGGGGTCACTTACTCCAGTTAGGGGCTGGAGTAGTTTTGACTCCAGGTGCGAGGACGGTTTTAGAAAGAGGGCCCCTCACTCCGGGCCACTCTCCTGCTGTGAGCCAGCCAGAAAGCTGAGGGGTCCACCCGCTGTCATAGACAGATTGTACCCCTGTTCTGCACCCCTTCTTAGCCTACAGAAGTAAATGGCAATGACCTGCAATGCCACACACAGCCTGTGTACAGGTGTGGCCACGTTTTTCCAATCCTAGACAGCCCCTTTAAGAACTTTGGAGCCGCTGTAGGGTGCTCCCATATGGCACCTTATTACAGCGATATATTCTCCCTAAGAAGCAAAGATTAGGGAGATCACTGCAGCATGATGGCTCCCGATGCAGCATTGTATGCGATCCATTAGATCGTATCCTGTAATACCAAGGACGCACAGACTATCTAGGACCGGGATGGGCAAACTGCGTCTCTCCAGCTGTTGCAGAACTACAGCTCCCAGCATGCCCAGTCTGGCTACAGCTATCAGCCTACAGCAGGGCATGGTGGGAGTTGTAGTTTTACAACAGCTGGAGAGCCGCAGTTTGCCCATCCCTGATCTAGTATAATGATCAATTACTGCTTGGCTGCAGAGCTGTCAATCCCCCGTCCTCACCCATAATGCATTGCACTCCCATAGGAATAAACACTGCTGTCTTGCTATAGGATGTGCCCTCGTTTGTTGACTCTCCATACGTTCTCCATTGCAGGCAGAGCGCCAGCATTCCTTTCATCCCTCTCGGCCTTAAGGAGACAAAGGATGTTGATTTCACGACTGCCTTCAAGGTAACTGGAAATATTTTCTTTGTATATTGGACAGGAAGATGTGTATGAAATGCATTTGGGGGGGGGGGGGGATCTGAGAAACTTCAAACTGCTGTTCTTTACCCTAGGTTTTAGAGGCTGGGGCAGAATTGACCTTAAGGGGTCTCAGGATAGGTCATCCATATCCCATCAGTAGGGGTCTGATTCCCGACACCCCTGACGATCGCTTGTTTGAGGAGGCTGCGGTGCTCCCGTGAGTGCTGCAGCCTCCTCACAGATTACCAACACAGCGCCATACATTGTATAGTGGCTATGCTTGGTACTGCAGCCTTTGAAATGGACTGATATCCGCCTAGGCCATGTGACCAATGAACGTAACGTCACTGGTGTAGAAAAAGGCTACAGCCGTCACTGGAGGACCATGGCCTCTTCAAACAGCTGATCGGCGGGGTTGCCAGGAGTCGGATCCCCACTGCTCTAATACTGACGAGGTACATGTATACATATAAGACATGAATTGGATCTGTGTTAGGCTACATGCACACGACCGTATGTGTTTTGCGGTCCGCAAAAAAAAAAAAAAATGACATCCATATGCCATCCATTTTTTTTTTTTTGCGGATCCAACAGTGCCTAAAACGGACAAGAATAGGACATGTTCTATTTTTTTTTTTTTTGCGGGGCTACGGAATGGACATACTGATGTGGACAGCACACGGACCCATTGAAATGAATAGGTTCGCATCCTATCCGCAAAAAAAGGAACGGACATGGAAACAAACAACGTTCGTGTGCATGTACCCTTAGGAGGAGATGCCCCTTAGGCCTAATTCACACATCCGTAGTGTGTTTTGCGGAAACACGGATCCGCAAAACACGGATGGCTGCAATGTGCATTCTGCATTTTGCGGACCGTACATTGCTGGCACTATATAGAGAATGCCTTTTCTTGTCCGCAATTGCGGACAAGAATAGGTCATGTTCTATTTTCTTACGGAAACACGGATGCGGAAATGCGGATGCGGACATCACATACTGTGCTGTCCACATCCATTCCTGCCCCTTTGAAATGAATGGGTCTGCAACTCTTCCGCAAAATTGCGGATGGGATGCGGATCCATTTTGCGGACGTGTGAATTAGGCCTTAAAGTGACACTCCAGGCTCCCCCTTAATAAGGCCCATTTTTCTGCGCATATATTTGGCAATGACCTGATAATCCCCTTTTTTAGTAGTTTGTACTTTATAATAATTCTGCCCTTGCTATAATAGAAATCCCTCTCCATGCACTGACTTTCCAGTTTTGATGGGCTTGTGTTCATACACATCAGCCAATCAGGGGAGGCAGAGTTGCAGGAGGCGGGACAGAGCAGCAGTCTGAATCAATGATGACACAGGAGGTGTGTCTCAGACTACCACAGACTCCCCGTGGGCACTGTAGCTAAGCTGTAGTCACACATATGACAGCCTAATAAGACTAAGCAGCCAAAGAGCGAGATCTGAGGAAAACAAATCGCAGGTAACCCTCTCCTGTAGGTACTGATTCACGTCTCGTTTTTAGCTCCTGACTGGACAGTCCTTTTAAGTTGCCTGTAAATGAATATTTTTGACACAGGCATCTTTTTGAACAGAGAATGATGACATCAGAGACCACAAAAGGTCCCGTATCTGTCCCAAAGTCAAAGCCGCCGTAATTCACATTAGATGCACATCAACAGAACCAATTTTGACAGGACATCCAACCCTCTAATGTGAGCAGAGTAGGCTGTTGGATGTCAACATGCCTGATCCTCTTGTTTTCGGAAAGGCAGGCTCGCTGTTGAGAACACATGCATGTTCGGCGGAGCATGCTTGCGTATTGGGTGCAGGGGGGAGCTGTCAGCCATATGTGCGTTCTGCTGCTAGCTGACTTAAGTGTTACAGGGGGGGGGGGTTCATGTAACACCCCCAGCGTTGCCACCTGCCGACCCGTCTGTAATAATGAGCGTGCCTTATAGTGATAAAAACTAAAGGTTAATATAGGATACGATTTGTGGACCCCACAAGTGTCATATAAGGGACTCTGGGCACTGTCGGCAGCCGTAACTTTAACAGATTATCAGAGTTTAAAGAAACCGAAGAGCCACGAATAATAGGACAAATATTTCCCCAGAGGTTTCGGCTATTCTTGCAGGGAGGCGAGATAAGCCAGAACTGAAAGTTTCTATCCTTAGGGTGACGAGCGATGACTATTTTTAGACTCATTCATTAATTGCACGGAGACCTGAGCGCTCCCGACGTCACGTATTATCGTGCCCTGAATCAGTCCGACCCTCCCTCCCGAGCGGAGGAAACTTAGTGCAGAGCAGATCTCCAGGAGGTTACACCCTCCAAAACTAGGGAAAGATCAGGCAGTGACTAATGCAGAGTACACCCTGGATTCCTCATGGAAGCAAATCATCCTGATGTGTGATCAGGTAGAAGTAACCATTAGTCAAGTGGAACTCCGCCTAAAACTAAAAATAAGTGGTTTATGCAAAGTGCATACAAGGAGAGTATATGTAACTCAACATTATGGTTTGATGAGATGTAAGTGCAGTCCTCATACACATAAGGTTGTCAGTGGTGAGATCTGCTGAGAAGAATCTATTAGTTCCCATAGGCATAATATAGTAAAATACTGTTCTCCAGGTACACCGCTGCACCTCTGTCTATACTCCTGAATGTCCATCCCTTATCCAAGTCTCCTTGGAGATCACCGTGATTTCAGTGTGGCACCGAGGTCACTGAGATCTCTCTTATGATGGGTCGTTCCTATGGCCATCGTATATACTACAGTCTGTGATTCCACCTGAGCCTGATCTCTGCACAGAAAGTTCTCTCCTCTTTACAGTTCTACGTGAACTGGCAATGCTCCATTCACTGTTCCAATAGACTCAACCAAAATTTAAAGGTCATCTATCAAAGGGATTAACCCTGTTAAACCAGGCATACTACCTGGTAGGGTTGATCTTGCTGATTAAAATGATACCTGTCTTGTGAATATAATTTGCAGCATTCTCGATAAAAATGACTTTTAGTCTTCATACAAATGAGGGCTTCAGAGCACTGAGGGGCGTGGCCAGCACTGGAAAGCAGGGGAGACTAGCCCCGCCCCTCTGTGCCATGAAGTCATCTTTACATAAAGAATTAAAGTCTTAATTTCTCAGGAACGCTTCAACCGATTTTCACAATACAGGTATCATTTTAATTTGCAGGAGCAACCCTACCAGTCGGAATGCCTGGTTTACTAGGGTTGATTCTGCGGATAGGGGCTCGTTAACATTTTTATTAGTGACCAAAGTCTAATTTCACGATCTGCCCTACATTTTTAACCTCTCGGAATGCTGTAAAGGTAGGTATGTGAAAGAGGTGACTAATTGGTTAAACATTGCAAAGTCGTAAAAATGCCTCATTAGTTAATTATTTGTAGAACGCTCAGTCCTTCTGGGAAACGTTCATTCAGAATAAACTCTGTACCGGCCAATAAATCCCCAAAATAGCATCCCTATGTAATAGCATCCCTATGTAATAACATCCCTATGTAATAACATCCCTATGTAATAACATCCCTATGTAAGGAAGGTGTTGGCTCTCCTGTAACGCTGGTTTTTCACTTGTAGGACTTTATACTGGAACATTACAGTGAAGACGGAGCGGACTATGAGAATGAGCTGGCCGACCTGATGGACCTCAGACAGGTAGGGGCTGTTACTGGAGGTCCTTGTGTCCGCTTTCCATTTGCTGTACTTGGGCATCTTACTGGCCATGTACACGAGATAACTGAAAAATCTGACAACTGTCTGATATGTGACAACCTGAAAAAACAATGGGCAAACATTTTTTGGGTTAATGTCCCTAACCTGGGACTGGGAACGTTTTACTTACTGAGAAGTGAATGCTCATGATGTAGCGGCACTGGTAGGACTGGAAGGGGGCAAGTTGCTCTAGCTTGTCCATGCAGAGAGCAGAGTCCTGCAGAGCCTGGCAGGGTATGTACGTGTGAATGTTTGTAAAGTATATCCTGTATTTTTCAGACTATATGACGCACCTGATCATAAGAAAAAAATATATTTTTTTATCGGACCCTCATATCAGATATCAGATAAAACCCCCATCAGACCTCAGATCAGACCCTCGTCAGAGCTAAAATAAATAAATTAACTCACTCCTGCAGTCGCGCTCGCTGGTCTTCCCTGGGCCTGCCCTGCTTTGTGACCTGACTGCATGCAGCGCCAGGTTATGGTGTGCGCACTGCGTCCTGACACTTTACACAGTCAGGACAGTGCAGCGCGGGTTCGGAGAAGACGATTGGCGGTGAGCGATGTGCTTCAAGTGCTGCCTGTACTCATCGCTCCCCGCAACTCCGACATACTAGGGAGTGATTCCATAATGGAAGCACTCGCAAGTATTCACTTTATAAAACACATTGTCATTTTTCCCCCAAAAATAAAGCAAACATTTTGATATATATCGAAGTATGTATATGTGTGTGAATGTATATACTGTATATGTGTCAGTGTATATGTATGTCATAGTGTTTATATGAATGTATGTATGTCAGGGTGTATATGTATGTCAGTGTTTATATGTATGTATGTCACAGTGTGTATATGTATGTATGTATGTCACAGTGTTTATATGTATGTACGTACGTACGTACGTACGTATGTCAGTGTGTATATGTATGTGTGTATGTCACAGTGTTTATATGTATGTACGTACGTACGTACGTACGTACGTATGTCAGTGTGTATATGTATGTGTGTATGTCACAGTGTTTATATGTATGTACGTACGTATGTATGTCAGTGTTTATATGTGTGTATGTCAGTGTGTATATGTATGTGTGTATGTCACAGTGTTTATATGTATGTACGTACGTATGTATGTCAGTGTGTATATGTATGTGTGTATGTCACAGTGTTTATATGTATGTACGTACGTATGTATGTCAGTGTGTATATGTATGTGTGTATGTCACAGTGTGTATATGTATGTCAGTGTGTATATGTATGTGTGTATGTCACAGTGTTTATATGTATGTACGTATGTATGTCAGTGTGTATATGTATGTGTGTATGTCACAGTGTGTATATGTATGTGTGTATGTCACAGTGTGTATATGTATGTCAGTGTGTATATGTATGTGTGTATGTCACAGTGTGTATATGTATGTCAGTGTGTATATGTATGTGTGTATGTCACAGTGTGTATATGTATGTCAGTGTGTATATGTATGTGTGTATGTCACAGTGTGTATATGTATGTCAGGGTGTATATGTATGTATGTCACAGTGTGTATATGTATGTCAGTGTTTATATGTGTGTATGTCGCAGTGTTTATATGTATGTATGTCACAGTGTGTATATGTATGTCAGTGTTTATATGTGTGTATGTCAGTGTGTATATGTATGTGTGTATGTCACAGTGTTTATATGTATGTATGTCACAGTGTGTATATGTATGTGTGTATGTCACAGTGTGTATATGTATGTGTGTATGTCACAGTGTTTATATGTATGTCAGTGTGTATATGTATGTGTGTATGTCACAGTGTTTATATGTATGTCAAGCGTGTACTGTATGTATGTCACAGTGTGTATATGTGTGTGAATGTTTGTGTGTCAGCGTTTATGGCCATGAACCCCCCCCCCCCCCCTCCTCATTTACCAAATCCTGCATGCAGCCCTGGTCTGATGGCCTCTGAGGCTGATAGGTGTTATTCCTAGGATCAGACAATGTTCACCTACCAGCAGAGGCCCCCATTTACTGAATAGGATTATCAGGATATCAGAAGCGATTCCCCCTCTCTAGGTACTGTACCTACGATCCGAGCCAAGGCTCTCCAAGAGCAAGCCTTCACGACAGACCGCTTTTAACCATTTTAGTTTTGCAAACTTTGCAATGTAATGCCAGCTTTTTGGCTGCCTGCCCTCACCTCCAGCCTGCTGGACTGCTGCCCTCCTCAGTGGGGTGGAAGGTGTAGAGAGGTAACCAGAAGAAGGGGGAGAAAAAGGGCGCGGAGCACACTTTCATGTCATTCTCAGAAACCCCTGTAGAATTAGGTGCCTGTGGCTCAGACCCAAAATATGTGAGGAACATACTGACAAAACATGTTCCATACGTGCCTCTCCATATCCGTAAAATTTATGCTTTGCATGCCATGTGGTAAAATCTATAGGTGTGCCACCACCCACCCTTCATTTATAGTACTGCTCTGGTCTGTAGTAGTAAAGGGGTCATTGTGACCCCAGGCACTTCAGCTTTTGCACCCCCTGTAGTTACTAAACTGTGCCCATTTTGCTTTTTTTATAGGCTTGCCGGACTCCTAGCCGGGATGAAGCTGGCCTTGAGATGTTGGTCAGTTACTTCCAGCAGCTTGGGTTTCTGGAGAACAGGTTCTTTCCACCCAGCAGGAATATGGGGATATTGTTCACATGGTAAGGAATATAAAAAAAAGACAAATATGTGAGAAATCAAAGTGACAGGGGCAAGAAATGGCGGGGGACTTTGTTCTCGGAGCATTTCTCCTCCAGGAGCTTTGTAGACTTGACAAACATGTAACCGGAGACGCAGTCAGGGTTGTCAGAACAGGTCTGTTTGCTTAGAGAATATCTTCACAGTTCAGATTCTCGTCTGATCACTTTTGTGACGGCGAAAGTGGCCGAACATTAAAGACGTTTATGGTGGAACTGACATTAGGACATCCTGAAAGGGGAACACCACCAAAATCACCTTCCAGTGGCAGGTCAGAAGGCAGCACTGGGGGGCGTACCATAGGCTGGAAAGTGCACCGGTTCTCACAGTCAATCTGGTGTTGGAACGTTTCGATCCCCATTTTTTATGAACGGAGGTTGGCTGCAGTCGACAATACCCGGCAAATGTTATCTTCTGACATGTCCGTATTATAGAACTTCCTTCTAAAGAGCTCCTGTCAGCAGGATCAACTCCATTAAAGCAGAGACTGTCTGGTAGGGTTGTTCCTGCTGATTAATATGATGCCTGTCACCATGCGCTGTCCGCATCAGTATGTCCGTTCCCTTGCTACGCAAAAAAAATAGAGCATGTCCTATTTTTCTAGTTTGCAGACAAGGATAGGCATTATTACAATGGATCCACCAAAATAACGCATCTGCAAAAAAAAAAAACAGATTCCATACGGACGTCATCTTGTTTTTTTTTTGCGAATCCGCAATTTGGGGACTGCAAAACACATACGGTCGTGTGCATGAGGCCTAAGGCTACATGCACACGAACGTATTTTGTTTCCGTGTCTGTTCCGTTTTTTTTTTTTTTTTTTGCGGATAGGATGCGGACCCATTCATTTCAATGGGTCTGCGATAAATTCTGACAGCACACCGTGTGCTATCCGCATCCGTATGTCCGTTCCGTAGCCTCCCCCCCCCCCCAAAAAAAAAAATAGAGCATGTCCTATTCCTGTCCGTTTTGTGGACAAGGATAGGCATTATTACAATGGATCCGCAAAAATAACGGATGCCATACGGACGTCATCCGTGTTTTTTTTTTTTTTTTTTTTTTTTGCGGATCCACAGTTTGCAGACCGCAAAACACATACGTTCGTGTGCATGTAGCCTAAGAGCTTAAGATAGGCATTAGATGTAATGTCCCTTTAAATACGTCCTCGTTATAGAGACTATTAAGGATATAATGCTAGATATTTATCATGGGAAGCAGTTCTGCAGTAGAACAGCACGTGGCGGTCTTCCCCTTTAAGTGATGTGAACGGGTCGGCAGTGGTCTCTGTTTATTCAGCCTTGAGCAATTAGCAGCGCGGCCAGGTAGGAGCGCAGACCCAGCCACAAACGAAAGCTTCTGTTCCTCCTCCACTCGCGCGGATCTGCTGAGTGCACAGAATAAAAAGCAAGGCTTACAATTAATGACGGGCTGTGTTCCGATGCATAGATTATAGGCTTGACTAAGCCTTTCATGGACCCACAGCCCTGTATAAACCACTAGATGAATGACGAGGGCGGGGAGATCAATTATCTCGTTGCCTTCTTAATAAACAAGGGAATAAAAACTTGTTTTGTTCTTCCTTTTAAGTCTCTGTATAGTAATGCCCTGGGCCGAGCCCGCCGCGTGTAGTCCATGAGGCACATTTACTGTCCTTTTTTTTGGAGTAGAAAAAAAAGGTGTATTGGAAAATTCCGTCTTCAGTTTGCGCTTGATTTATTATCCCTCAATCAATCGTGTTTGTCATTTTTGGTTGAAGTGCGACCTCTAGTGGCCGTTTTCTTGTAAGACAGATTCAGATTCACTAAAACTGGTCTAAATAGTATGCGCATGAAAATGTGGCGCAAGTGAGCTGAATTTTGGTGCACATCTCCATGAAAGTAGACAAATTGTGGCGCAACTCACCACTCAAAACAGAGATAGAAAAGTACGCCAACCCTGGAGGGGGGGGGGGGGGGTTTGTAGGAATAGACTGTTTTTACGACAAAATCTGGAACAAAATAAGGCGCATCTACATAAATAGGACGAAAATTAGGCGCTAAATTTCTGAATTTGTCTTAAAACTCAAAATAGGCACCACAGGCGCAAAAGCCTCGAAAACAGTTGATAAATGAGACTTAAAAAAGACAGTCGTAAACAGGCGTTTTTACAGTGCCCCTATATATATATATATATAATATATATAGGGAATGTGACCTTAAAATTTATTGGGATCCAGTAAAAAAATATCTTCATAAACGGGTTGCCCAGGATTTAAAAAAAAAAGTCTCTTTTCTTCCTAAAACAGCGCCTCCCTGTTCCAGAGGTTGTATGTGGTATTGCAGCTCAGTCTTCATTAGTTTTATTGGAACTGAGCTGTGATTGCAAGCCCAACACATGAACAGGTGGGACGCTGGACAATCCCGTTAACATTGGAACATGTACATGTTCCATAACTGCAGACTATGTTCGCATGTGTGGTGGCCTCATCCAGCCCGCAGAGAACAGCCTACCGGAGTGCATCGGATCCAGCATTGCCAGATACGGTCGTTCACCACATAGACTATAATAGGGTCCAGCAGGGATCCAGACGCTTTCTGGCATGATTGCAGGGTTTCGGATGGACAAATGCCCAACGCTCATTCTGGAAAGCTACAAGATCCCATTGTAATCTATAGGGTCCAGCAGTGAATGGCAGTATCCAGTAATGCACATGTGGACATAGCCTAAGGCTGGGTTCAGACTTGAGCGTTTTACAGCGCGTTCCTACGCGCTGTAAAATGCTCAACAGGCGAAAACCCATGTTTTCCCATGGGCATGGTTCTCACCTGAGCTTTTACAGCGTGTATGAACGCGCTGTAAAACGCCCTACGCCCAAAGTACAGGAGCTTCTTTGGGGCGTATTGTCGCGCGTCCTCCATAGGGATATATAGCGCAAACGCGCGCGATTTTTACTTTCATTTTCACAATGCGAAAATAAAAGTAAAGATAGAGCGTCGTACGTGCGAAGCGGGACGCGCAGGTGTGAACCCTGCCTTAGACCACTTTCGTGACCTCTAGTCATCTCTGTCTGTGATCAGTCTTTATAATCAGCCTCCTTGTATGTTGCGTAGGTACGACTCCTTCACTGGCGTTCCCATGAGCCAACCAAATATCTCGCTGGAGAAGGCCAGCATCTTATTCAACATAGCAGCCCTCTACACACAGATCGGAACCCGCAGCAACCGACAGACAAAAACCGGACTGGAGGAGGCAGTCACCATGTTACAGAAGGCTGCAGGTAACGTCATGTAGTGCAAGGTTCATCCATGATCAGTCCTGCCCATTGGATCATGTCTCATGTTTGTGGTGACTAGCAGACTGAAAGACTGACATTGATAAGCGGCGTATTTTACGGTCGCTTATCCTTCACTTACCATAAAAATAACATACCCATTCGACCAACCTGTGGCAGCCATGTTTATGGAGGCAAGGTGCCATCGTTATGTCTACCACTACTCGGCTTTGATCCTAAGATATTCAAAAATAAAGCTATCTTTAGTTTTCCTCCCCTGTCAGCTTATTACAAATTGTATTCAGCTGTCTCTCTTATATTTGGAGGAGCCGCACCAAATTCAATATGGCTGCCTTCATGGTTCTTTGAATAAGGTGTATCCACAGGGTTAAAGGGGTTGTGCTTTCAGAGACAACCACTATCTAAAATCAGTTGTTCAGGTGATCAGTTGATCGCCCTGGGTTCTGCCCTCTGCTTCCCCTGATATTTTCCTTGTAGCGGCCACTGCAGGAGAACAGCGGTATTACACAGTGGCCATTCGGATGAATGTACTACAGGGAGGGCATGATTCCTGTAGACTGGCAACCAACCTTAGAGAGCGAATGTCTGTTCTGGCCCATTGAGGGGGTCCAAAGCACGGAACCCTTTTATGAAGTCTCTGTGGGATGTATACTACTGCTCCCGCCGACCTTGTACTGAGGGAGGCTCAGTCTGTCCCTTGGTGATAAAGACCAGGTGTAATAGGTGCTAGTGTTGAGCGAACTTGTTTTTTAAGTTCTGTGTCCAAAGTTCGGGTTATCGAAGAATCCCGTTATGGTCCGTGGTAAAGGAATCCATAACAGATTCTTCGATAACCCGAACTTTGGACACAGACCTTAAAACACAAGTTCGCTCAACACTAATAGGTGCTGTTAGTGCCCACCACCCCCATACGGGCCTGTCGTAGATACCCTGATTCAATGAGCGCTACCCCTCCCCCTTCCCCAAGCTTTTAGAACAGGGATCTCTTCTGCCTTTCTGTGACATTCGAGAAGGCTGCCGCCCGGTGACATCATTGTTTTTGCCGTGTTTGGTCGAGAGATTATCTCGGTTAATGATTAACATTTACTTCTCCAGAGTATTTGCCATTCGGCCATAGTGCACATGGAAGTGATTCCAGGGAATTCTAGAAATGTAGAATTCCCGAAATTCTCATTGCAGATGTGAAGACATGGATTCGACTCGCCCGTGCCTTCATTTTGGCATTTCGTCAGCTCATAGAGAACCTTGATCTGTACATTATAACTATCTGTGTATTAGGGCTCATGCACACAACCGTATTTTCTTTCCGCTTCTGTTCCGTTTTTTTTGTGGATCGTATGCGGAACCATTCACCTCAATGGGGCTGTAAAATATACGGAAGTTAGGGTACTTTTACACTTGCGGCAGGACGGATCCGGCAGGCTATTTAGCCTGCCGCATCCGTCCTGCCGCAGGCGGCCGTGCACTGCCGTGCTGCCGCTCCGTCCCCATTGACTACAATGGGGCGGGGGGCTGAGCTACGGCGCAGCACGGCACTGCACGGCCAGCGATCTCCGGACTAAAAGTCGGACATGCAGGACTTTTAGTCCGGCGATCTCCGGCCGTGCAGTGCCGTGCTGCTCCGTAGCTCCGCCCCCCGCCCCATTATAGTCAATGGGGACGGAGCTGCAGCACGGCAGTGCACGGCCACTTGCGGCAGGACGGATGCAGCAGGCTGAATAGGGTAAAAGTACCCTAACTCTGTTTGCATTCCGTTTCTGTTTGTCCGTTTGTTCCTCAAAAAAGTAGTGCATGTCCTATTATTGTCCGCAAATCACGGTCCGAAGCCCCATTCAAGTCAATGGGTCCGCAAAGAATACGGAACGCACACAGAACACATCCATACTGTAGAAATGCTATGCCCAGCACATATTGCTCATGTGTTTGGTGATTAATAAGTTACTGTTTCAGTATACGATCCGCAAAAAACGGATCAAATACGGAAACAATACGGATATGTTTTGTGCAATAACGGAACGGAAGAGGACTTAAATTAGAGGGAAAAAACTCAGATACTGAACAACGGATCCGTGAAAAACTGAACCCCAAAACAGCAACGGTCGTGTGCATGAGCCCTTATAGCGTGAAACCTATCTTCTAATCATTAGAGGCTTAGACTCCCCCATGCTTTACACTGCAGCTCTGCCAGTTTAGAGTACATGGATTGGACAGGAATATTGTAAAGTACAAGTAATTAAACTGGAAGTGAAAAGAGATGATTAACACACATCTCCGGAGGCCAGGGAGTCCTGGAAATCCACATTAATAACTGGTTATATGTTTCCCGTATACCGGAAGCGGCGTAACATCCGGCTGGTTAATTATTAGCATCCGACCTTCGCGCTTATAGCTTCTCTCCAAGATCCGTGTGAGAATAATAAATGCAGTAGCAGTCAATGATTATAGGGAGAGGTGTTGTCACACAAACAGTAGCCGGGAATCTGCATAAAACATAACATCTCACCATGCAGGACAAAGGTAAAATCTGACCAGTCTGGGAGGGGGGTGAGTGGCTGCCACAGTAAATCTGGTGCCGCTTATCTCTGGTGAAAATATAATCAGTTCTACGTGTCCTCGCCCTGTGACATCGGACGTTGGTGAAGGGTCCAGCGGCCTCCACCGTCAAATATCTTCCGGCTATTGTATTATGTAGCGCTGGAACCTGCATGGTCCCACAGCGGCCGGTGGATGACCCATCTTTTAATCCTCTTGCTCCTCGTAATAAGGAGCTGGACGGTGACTCCGTTACTTGCCAATCCAGAACAGAAGCTGCTTTGTCAGATTTCAAGTTGACAAAAATTCCAGACCATTGTGTTCTGGATGAAAGGAGTCCAGGTATACGAGTTTTTCACCCTGAACGTATGTGGCAGAGGAACCTGTAGGACTGCTATCTCCGCACCCCCTATGGCAAACACTGCAGCATTACAGGTACTTTGAGGTGGTGCGTCTTGATATTTCAGCTTTGAAAGGACATCATACTTATGCTCCAGTAAAAAGGGTACCTGTGTGGGGCGAGGGGTACCCTTTAAATGGGATTTGAGGATCTGGGGATACAAAGTATATGTGGTGTATTCTAGTAGATAAGAGCAGATATTGTGCACCCTGGGCTGCAAGTCTTTCATGCAAGAAAGCTAAGCCTGCAAGTCTTGTGTCAAGGACTGGGGAGCCTGCAAGTCTTGTGTCAAGGACTGGGGAGCCTGCAAGTCTTGTGTCAAGGACTGGGGAGCCTGCAAGTCTTGTGTCAAGGACTGGGGAGCCTGCAAGTCTTGTGTCAAGGACTGGGGAGCCTGCAAATCTTGTGTCAAGGACTGGGGAGCCTGCAAGTCTTGTGTCTTGTGTGAAGGACTGGAAAGCCTGCAAGTCTTGTGTCAAGGACTGGGGAGCCTGCAAGTCTTGTGTCAAGGACCGGGGAGCCTGCAAGTCTTGTGTCAAGGACCGGGGAGCCTGCAAGTCTTGTTTCAAGGACTGGGGAGCCTGCAAGTCTTGTGTCAATAACTGGTTTAGTGTAACGAGTCCATCCGGTTACAGTGCAGATCCTGGGAGGGAGTTTGGGGGCGGCCATCTTATCTTATCTGCTGCTAACAGCACTCAGGGACCATAGGAAAGGGTAGTCTGGAGATGACTCATTGACTTCTATAGGAGAGTGTTGTGAGCATGCTCTGTGACATGTGCAATGGACACTGTGCAGTGAGGGGGAGGAGATAAGCTGTGACATCACGTATTGCGAATGGTGGATCCTGTGGTATTTACAGATTTATGAGATCTGTCATAGTAATCTTGCCTGGGATGATAATAAGATGACAGAACAGAACAGAAAAAGTGGTCGGTATAAAAACTGCAGGTTTTGGGGATTTTTCTTTAATATAAATAGCGATGTGAAAACTTAAAATTACCAGACCTTCTTAAAAATTATGCCAAACATAAACGCTTTATTTAAACAATGTCATTTTCTGATGGCACATTCCTGTTTTTACAGTGTTTCAACCATCAAAGGGGTATTCTGATTATGTTGGATAGGGGATACCTGTTATATTGGTGGAGACTGCTGGGACCCTCACTGGTCACAAAAACAGGGCCCCCATACACCATGGAGCCCCCGAAATGACGGCTGGGCATGCTCAGAGCTGCTCCATTCATTTCAATGGGAGTTCTGGAGATCGGCTACTTGCATGGCTGACTGTCCACTCTATTTATTTTGGGGGGCTCCTTAGGTAACGGTTGCCCTGTTTTCCTGACCGGTGGGTATCAGATCAGTAGGACCCCCACCTATCTAATAGTTATCCCCTATCCTGTGGGTCAGAAATAACTATCACATATCCAGAATACCCATTTGGCCGTATTATAGCTGCACTTGGGGGGCCGGGAGCCCCTGGGGCTCTTCTGTACTGATCACAAGGGCTGTCACCCACCTTTCCCAGACTCTGGAATGGTCATGCAGTGATATATTTCTGCTGCTACATAACTTGGTTATCAGTCCGAGAAACTGGACTGATGAGCCCTGTGGGTGCCGACGTGGCTGTCATCCAGCTTTCCCAGAAGCTGATATCACTTAGATATGGCTGAATAGGTGTTTCGTAAATGTAATGGCAACACCTCACACCAGTCATATAATTATGGTTTACTGCTGTGATACCATTAGTATCATGGGCCTGGTATACAAATAGATACATTGTATCACCGGCCGCTCCTGACATCACCGCCTGCTGCCCTACTTTACATATCATTATTATTGCCGTCTCTTGTGTTACACAATATTTGTGTTATATTTTTACACTATTTCATCATCCCTTGTGTTCATTGTATACATGCATCTTATACTAAGGTTGGACTTCCGTAGAAACTCCGGCGTCACCAGTTTTATTTATTTTTTCCAAATGCTAAACGTATTCTGAACTGATTTTGGTTACATTTCGTTTTATACTCCAGTCACATCCAGAGCTCTATTCACAATTCTGTCGGCTGGTAGTGGGAATCAGTCAGCGCTGTTGACCAACACAACCTAACGACTGAGTGCACATCACCATTTAGGCTAGGTTCACACGACGACACTTTTTGTCGCGCGACAAATAGGGCACAACTTCACTGCAACATTTGTCGTGCGACATTTTGACGCACTATTGTCGCGCGACAGTTTTTATAATGGGAGTCTATGGTGTTGCATTGCGACATGCGACATGCTGCGACTGCGACGCGACAGTCGCAGAAAAACCCATCTTGAATGGATTTTTTGCGACTGCGGCGTCGCAGTCGCAGCATGTCGCAATGCGACACCATAGACTCCCATTATAAAAACTGTCGCGCGACAATTGTCGTCGTCTGAACCTAGCCTTAGCTTTCCGTTCAGAAGAAGAGAGAGAGAGAGACAAAAAAACAGGATCCTGTAAAGAAAAAAAAAAAAAGAACCGTACAAACGGAAAAAAGGCCTGCATGCGGTACTTTTTTTCCATCTAAAAAAAAATGTATCTCAGACGGAAATGGCTTAAACGGATGACAACTGATGCAACAGGATCCTTTTTTCTCTCTCTCTTTCTCGTCTTCTTAGGGTACTTTCACACTAGCGTTGCCGGATCCGGTAATCCGTGTGAAAACGGATACCATTTGTTTCCGGATCTGGATGTGGATCCTTTTGGCAAATACATTGAAATACCGGATCCGTCTCTCTGGTGTCATCTGGAAAACGGATCCGGTATTTATCTTTTTCACATTTTTAAAGGTCTGCGCATGCGCAAATCGGATCCGTTTTTCCGGAACACTTGGTACCGCATCCGGAATTAATACATTTAAGTGGATCTGGCATTCCGGCAAGTGTTCCGGAGTTTTGGCCGGAGAAAATACCGCAGCACGCTGCAGTATTTTTCCGGCCAAATACCGTAAAAGTGACTGAAGACATCCTGATGCATACTGAACGGATTTCTCTCCATTCAGAATGCATTAGGACAAAACGAAGCGTTTTTTTCCGGTATTGAGCCCCTAGGACGGAACTCGATACCGGAAAACTTTAACTCTAGTGTGAAAGTGCCCTTACGGATCAGAAGAACGGAAAGCTAAACGGTGATGTGAATGCACACTTAGATTCACTCTCCTTTAAGGCACTGTACTCCGATTTACATGCGGGGGACACCAGGAGATGTGATGTCAGAGCGAAGGCAGAATTAGGAATGCAGCTCTGGACGTGATTAGAGTATAAGATCAGTACACGATAACTAAAACAAAGCAAGCACAGTACTAAACTGTAGGAAGTATGGCAGCTTTCAACACCTTTGAGAGATCAAAGGAAATGTTTGCCCACGGTCCAGTCCACATCATGAGCGCCTTTCCTCTTGGCACGATACATTTTTAGGTCTTGGACTGAGTAGGTTGTGTCCGATCTGTATATGGACCCAGGTTAAAGAGGAGCTGTCACCTCTCCTGACACATTCCCCATGTAATAACAATTTTGGAGCATCTATTCTTATGACTCTATTTGTGTTCTGCCGTTCCACTATTATTCCTTCTAGAATTTTATGACCGAATCGCCAGCCGTCTGGTGTGAACAGTTAAGGGATGTGTCCCCGCACAGTCTGACACTGACAGCATTGATTGGGTAATGTCAAGACTGTGAAAAGACACCCCCCCCCCCCAACTTGTAACACCCAGATGGACCTTTATCGCAGACGGCTGGCAATTAATTCATAACTTCTAGTAGGAATAATAGAGGAATGGCACAATGTACAGTCATAAAAAAAGATGCTACATAATTGTTATTACACGGGAATGCAAGTAGTTAATAAATCAGATGTGTCTGGGGAGGCGACAAGTTCTCTAGATAAATCCCAATTGGGTCATTGTAAGATATACTGGTAATAGCTGCACGCTCTAGAACTCTCCCGTATACTTCTAGGGGCCACAAGCCGTACCCCATTTTACCAGTGATTTTGGCAGATAGAAAATGACATGAAATTCTCAGATTTATCTCTTGTTTACTGCATGCTACAATCTGACTTGCATTTGCTGCTGCTGCTTGGCATTGAGCGCCATTCCATAGTTTACCCCAGTCCGTATCTTGCTGTTCTCCTCAGTTGCAATCCACTTTAATGACTTTCTCAAGCGTGATGTGAGCCCACCTGTACTCTGCACGCCTGCTCATATCTTTCTTCCTGTCTTCCAGGTGTACTCAGCTACCTGAAAGAGACGTTCACCCACACCCCCAGCTATGACATGAGTCCGGCCATGCTGGGAGCCCTCATTAAGATGTTTCTGGCAGAAGCCCACGAGTGTTACTTTGAAAAGCTGATCCTTTCAGGAGTCCAGAATGAGTTCTGTACTTTGGTGAAGATGGCGCAGGAAGCGGCGAAGGTACCAGTCACCCTATAACAGACGTCAGCTACCGGTTCTGGCTGCGTCAGTGTTTTCTGCGTCCGTGTTTATTGGCGTCACAGCAACCCGATTGTGGAATGTGTACACGTATAGGTGATCGTAGCTGTTTGCTTTTGCTAGTGATTCAGCACCGGAGCTGGAGGGTGGTGCCCGGGTCAATACAGTGATTGATGCTAAGTGCCTCTATGTTGCTTCTTAAGGTGCCCGTAGGTGCAGATAATTTATCTGATGTGACCGATAGTCTATGGAAACAAATGACTGGAAAATTCCTTTATCCCGGCTGTCAGTAATCCAGAGCATTTGATGTAGTGTTTTCAAGGCGGAGGTGGATATAATGGTCCAGAAAACTCCGAGACCTCCATGTAGAGGAATAGACGGAATGGACATGGCTTGACCGGAAAGAAGCTTTTCTAGAGCAGACCTGAATGTCCATTGTGTGTTCCCAAATCTCAGACCCCCTATAGAGGTCAGTGGCCTGCTGAATGGGTCGGCTGCCCCTGCTAGGAAGATAGAAAGGAGCAAAGGTGACCGCTCCCATCTCCCTTTGGCATATGTGAGTGGTTACCTTGAGTAATGAAAGTTGCACTAAGTGCAGTTTTCATTCCATGAATTTTTTCCAGACCCCTTTTATATTCAGGTTGTATAGTGTGTCCCTCCCGATAATAATTCTGAATTTGAGGTATGTGTGTCCAGGATTCTGCTGTCTACACTAGCTGTCATGTATTCTCACTTGTACTGGCAGTCACTGATGCTGAGGAGCATATGATTCTCCCCCAGCAGAGTCTGTCCTGGGTGCCCTGCTTGCCCTCTATACTTGTACACAGCCTATGTGATTCTCCCCCTGCAGACTGCCTTGTGTATCTTTCCTCCCTATCTACAGCCTGGGTGAGCTGCCATCCATGGTGGCTTTCCCCCCTCTTCACACTCTGATCTGCTTTGTACAACCTCCTTCTCCCTGCTGCTATCTTTAACACTGAAAGAAGGGAGGAGGAGAGCAGACAGAGCCATTAGAAACAGAAGCAGAGCTCTGGTGCATTTATATCAGATTCAGCAGCACCGCCAGCTAGGTGAAAGACTTGCACACACTCTACGGAAGAAAAATGGTAGGGAATTTATGATGAAGACTATTTAGAAAGTTGCTTCTTTTTCATTTAGGAAGCAAATAAACAATAAAAACTTCAGTGAAAAAGTGTCCATAATGTTTAAGTTATAGAGAGATGGTGTCCACATGTTTGGGCTTATGAAGAGAATGTAGTTTTATTGTCTTTCCCATCTAACAATATTTCTCATTGCAGGTCAGTGAAGTCTACTTGCAAGTGTTTAACGCCATGAACCAGGCTCCCATCAAGGAGAACGTCCCCTATTCCTGGACTGTTATGGTACAAGTAAAATCAGAACATTACAAAGCCCTGGCTCACTATTTTGCAGCGATCACACTCACCGATCACCAGCGTAAGTCTCCCTCATAGGGAATTGTTGTACATAGCAGACACAATCAAGTAATCTTGCAACTCTAAAGCTGGCCATAGACGTGAGATAGGTGTCTGTGATGGGCCCTCGACATGTAGATCAGCTGATATTGCAAGTTCGGGAAGATGAGCGGCTGTCAGACTCCAATAGTATTAGTTATTTTTGTAGAATCTAAATGATTGGACATGGCAATTCTGTCCTGTGGAATTCTTCTTTCTCCCAATGCCCATGGGTGTCTCAGGTGCATCAAAATCCATGACCCCTGCCAAACCATCCATGCATAGCATAAAATGCATGCTGCCATCCTGCTTTTTGTTGCATTGCAGCCGGCCATATAGTGGGATTTTGGTCTTGCCCCAGGACAGTGCTACTATCCTGACAATGTATCTCAGTGCAGTGTGTAACTTTATACGGGTGACTAAAGCCCAGGCCAAACCTTTCATCCTTAATGCAGACTCTCTCCTACAGTGACACCTCGTGATGATGAAGATAAGCAGGAGAAGGCTTTATCGCAGCTCTATGACCACATGCCAGAAGGAATGACAGCAACGAAGATACTGAAGGATAAACAGCAGCGGAACCTGCTAGGTAACCGAACATGGAAGACGTGACCTCTGTGATAAATGTGCAGTAATCTGGAGTATATTACAGAATAGAACTCAGTTGTAAACAGTGACTGCACCAGCAGAATAGTGAGTGCAGCTCTGGGGTATAAAACAGGATGTAACTCAGGATCAGTACAGGATAAGTAATGTATGTACACAGTGACTGCACCTGCAGAATAGTGAGTGCAGCTCTGGGGTATAAAACAGGGTGTAACTCAGGATCAGTAATGTATGTACACAGTGACTGCACCTGCAGAATAGTGAGTGCAGCTCTGGGGTAAAAAACAGGATGTAACTCAGGATCAGTACAGGATATGTAATGTATGTACACAGTGACTGCACCTGCAGAATAGTGAGTGCAGCTCTGGGGTATAAAACAGGATGTAACTCAGGATCAGTAATGTATGTACACAGTGACACTACCAGCAGAATAGTGAGTGCAGCTCTGGAGTATAATACAGGATGTAACTCAGGATCAGTACAGGATAAGTAATGTAATGTATGTACACAGTGACTCCACCAGCAGAATAGTGAGTGCAGCTCTGGAGTATAATACAGGATGTAACTCAGGATCAGTACAGGATAAGTAATGTATGTACACAGTGACTCCACCAGCAGAATAGTGAGTGCAGCTCTGCAGTATAATACAGGATGTAACTCAGGATCAGTACAGGATAAGTAATGTATGTACACAGTGACTGCACCAGCAGAATAGTGAGTGCAGCTCTGGAGTATAATACAAGATGTAACTCCGGATCAGTACAGGATAAGTAATGTATGTACATAGTAACTCCACCAGCAGAATAGTGAGTGCAGCTCTGGAGTATAATACAAGATGTAACTCAGGATCAGTACAGGATAAGTAATATAATGTATGTACACATTGACTGCACCAGCAGAATAGTGAGTGCAGCTCTGGAGTATAATACAAGATGTAACTCAGGATCAGTACAGGATAAGTAATGTAGATTGTATCTCTATAATATAGATAATCTATACATTATAAAGAATGGTCTTCTCTGTTGGACAGATTAGTAACAATATTGAATCCTATCTTCTCAGGAGAATATGAAGTTGGGATACAACTAATCTGCTTTCAGCTTGTGCTCAGGCTCTTGTTGAGATCACATTTCTAGGACGTTTTAGTGACATTGTGTCCTCTTGGACAAGTGCTTGTGACATGGGGTTAACATCCAGGCCTGTACTACTTTATACATTTCCATAAATCTAGATGATACCACCCTTGCTACTAGCCGCACCCTGTTACACAGGACATAGTTCACATTCCTGTTTGCTCTGGGACAATAGAACAAAATCACTGTAAATGGGTCAACAAATGTCTTTAGCGACTGCCAGTCCTCATGCAGCTTCCACCTTACCTCCTGTGAAATAACATGTCTTGTGTGTGCAGCTTGGCCACGTCCTGGCCCCTTCTCATCCCGTGTGCTTTTGTCCTGTCCATAGGAAAGGCGCATTTATCCAAAGCGATTGTGTGCCACGAAGAAGCCCTGAGGTTATCTAATCTGTGCAGCCAGCTCAAGCAGATCGACGTACTGCAAGAGATACTGTCTGCTTTCCACAAGAGGGCGCTGCTCAAGAACTCCGCTTACAAGAAAGAAGAGGACTTCCTCGGATTATTGGTGGCCCCTGATATAGTCAGTAAGTTCAGTCCGTCAGGTTGACGAAAATGAATATTTTCAAACATAATGCGAATATGGCGGCTTTATTATTCAGTACCTCACATTGCATCTCATAGATGAATATTGCATTTTGTAATGACTATAGTGTAATTGGATCGGAGCTCTATTAGGCTACTTTCACACCATCATGGATCTGCAAAAAACGCTTCCGGTACAATAATACAACCGCATGCATCCGTCATGAGCGGATCCGGTTGTATTATGTCTTAAATAGCCGTGACGGATCCATCCTGAACACCATTGAAAGTCAATGGGCGACGTATCCGTTTTCTATTGTGTCAGATTGTATCAGAGAAAACGGATCCGTCCCCATTTACTTACATTGTGTGTCAGGACGGATCCGTCTTCCTTCGCACCACATTGCGGACAGAAAAATGCTGCTTGCTGCGTTATTCTGTCTGCGATGGGAGCGCAACCAAACAGAACGGAATGCATTTTGGAGCACTCCGTTTTTTGTTCCCATTGACAATGAATAGGGACAAAACTGAAGCGTTTTCATCCACTATGGAGATCCTATGACGGATCTCAATAGCGGAATTGAAAACGATAGTGTGAAAGTAGCCTTAGACGTGTGGTTCTGGAGCAAAACAGCGGTCCAAAACAGCCGATTGGCAGGGATATGGGACCCCCGTCGATCTGATATTCATAGCCTATCCTGAGAATAGGCCATCAGTATCAAAATTCTAGACAACCCCTTTAAAGATGGCGATTTTTTCCACAGATTCATGTCGTGTTATAATACTGTGCCATCTTTATAGGTAAAAGGGAGCTTATGACAAAGGTTAGATTTTGAGGGGATTTATATGGAATTGGACAGACACAGAAACAATTGGGGTACCATTACCTATGGGAGGGGGTAGCAGTGCCACATTTTTTAAGGTATTATTATGCGGTAGAACTTTTGTATATACAAGAAGAGGAGGATGTGAAAGTGATGTCTGAAAAGAAAGCATATTCTCTATATGGGCACATTAAAGTAATTAGGGATATTTCAGACGGGGGGCTTAGGGTACTTTTACACTTGCGGCAGGACGGATCCGGCAGGCTATTCAGCCTGCTGCATCCGTCCTGCCGCAAGTGGCCGTGCTGCTGCTCGTCCCCATTGACTATA
This sequence comes from Bufotes viridis, assembly GCA_033119425.1. Classification (NCBI taxonomy): domain Eukaryota; kingdom Metazoa; phylum Chordata; class Amphibia; order Anura; family Bufonidae; genus Bufotes; species Bufotes viridis. The sequence goes on along the minus strand of CM065598.1, from coordinate 95,904,266 downwards.
ATGAGGCGGGGGCGGAGCTACGGCGCAGCACGGCCGGAGATCGCCGGACTATAAGTCCTGCATGTCCGAATTTTAGTCTACGTGCTGCGCCGTAGCTCTGCCCCCGCCCTATTATAGTCAACGGAGCGGCAGCACGGCAGTGCACGGCCACTTGCGGCAGGACGGATCCGGATCCGTCCTGCCGCAAGTGTAAAAGTACCCTTAGATAGAATGGGTTTGGAAAGGGAATTTGGAACACAAAAAGGAGTTAGGGCTACATGGTGACACGTGTCGCAGAAAAGTCACGCATCATTTTTTATAATAATAATCAATGGTGTCGCACTGCGAACCGAACCCGATTTTTATTACAGTATAAATTATTTCATGAAGTTATTATTCGCGAAGTAATAACTTCGGCTCATCTAAGCCAATACATTATAATACTGTACGGAGCGCTCGCTCTGTACAGTATTCAAATAAAGTATTATGCGAATCGACTTCGGATGTTTCATCGGAAGTCGATTCGCTCATCCCTAACTGTAGCAGTTCCCTATTCATCCGGTTTGAGTAGAAAGGTAGTCCCACGACTCCCACGTATCCACTGCTGCACAATTCAGACTCTATGGGGTTAGAGTAGACTAATGCTGCCCTAATTATCTCCAGCAGTCCCATGGAGATGAATGGACTGGCAGTGTGTATGCTCAACCTCCAATCCATTTATACAGGGGGACGCACAAGACCTTCATTCTCATAATTGATGAGGCTCCCAGTGGTTAGACCCCCACTAATCTAACAATTATGCCCGACTGGAGTGGGGTTACCTTGTTACTGGAATATCCCTTCCGCCTAGCAGTGTTGCCGGTCACGTCACCGGCACTGATGGGCAAGCTTAAGCACTGCTCTAGCCATTTTACAGGCTAAGGCAGTGCTAAATCCCGCCTATCAGTGCCGGTGACATCACTGGGCTCACTGCTAGGCGGGAGCCTCCGCCTAGCAGTGACCCGATACATCACCGGATCTAATGAAAAAGCCCTTGTCCTGCGCGATTCAGCGCATGGCGAGGGAGAGCATGAAATGCTCCAATGCTCATATCAGAGGGGCTGCCTGGGTGAAAAAGAGCATATGTCCGGGTTCAGAGCTGAACTGCTTTGATCTATTCCCGTATACCCACGAGCAGGTGTCAGATTATCAGACCTCCTCTTCTTCCATTTCTTGTATGGATAAATCCTATCCCAGTATCTCAGGCTGTAATCTGCAGCTGCTATCGAATCATGTGCCCTTCGTCTCCGGATTCCACAGATAAGCAGCAAGCATTTTTCATTTTGCTGGAATGTATTCACAATGAAGTCTTCTGATCTTCCTCAGGTAAAACAGAGTACAAGGCGGAGATCATTCCTCCCCCACTCTCCAGGGTGAAAGTGATTGATTTCTTCCAGCGACTGGTACGTATTGCAGCACTACACAAAGATGTTGTTACCGCCTTGTATACACAGCCGGGCGCCAAATGCCTATACGCTGCTGTGCAGATCTCTAGATACCTTTATATGATGAGAACAATAATATCAGTTCTTCAAACATGAGGCCTTGTACAGGGCTTACAGGCAGCTGACTGGCATTGAGCTCACATAGTGAAGTGCTATGCTGAAAGTGTGTTCCATACATTATAGCAGAATGTTTCCTCTTTGCCCCTATCCCCTGGGTTACATGAGCTTCTGATCAGGGCCCGATATGTTGACAGAGGTATCCACGGGCGAATCACATTCTTGCTCCACGTATGAAAACAACACGGACACTAAACAGAGATGGTTCTGGGTTTACGTGGTAAGATCATTTTGATTTGAGTAAAAAACACTTTTTGCATCTGTATTTGCAGGGCCCTTTGTCAGTATTCTCTGCAAAACAGAGGTGGACGGCACCAAGGAAGGTCCTCCTGACTCTTGAGGATGGGGAGATGGGGTTCATCTTAAAAGGTGACTGCCCTGTACAGATAACCTCACTGGATCCCCTCTGTCCCGCTGCAGTAAGTACAACAGGTTTTGTGGCCGCTAAATATTTTTTGCATTATCATCAAACCAAAGCGATGTCCCCAAAAATTGTGATGGAGGTCGAGATTGTTATAAGATGAAAGAAGAACCCTTACTGAGCTTCTCACCATTGCATCACCGCTACTTTGGTGTTCCTGGTGGTCTATGCTTTCACCGCTGTAGAGATGACGTCCCCAACTACTCCACATAACCGCTGCAGTCTCTCTTCGGCAGTGGTGTCCCTAACTACCTCACGTGACCGCTGAGGCCAGTGAATGGCTGCGGCGGTTGCATGGAGTAGGCATAGACCATTGGAAACACTGGAACGGTGGTGGATTGACTACATGAGTATGGTTTATTTGCCACAATTTGGGGAGGGGGCTCTTGAGAAGCCCTTGTTCCAGCAAAACAAAAAAACAGCTTGCAGCAAGGTCAGAAGGGCTTTAAAGGCAATGGACACTTTCAGGGCAATTTTTTTTTTTATAATTGTATTTTACTCATTTTGGGCTAAAAATAGTTTTTTTCAGCTGTTTCAAGATACTAGGGTTAAAAATCAGTCTGTTTTCTTTAAATTCCGTCATCTGATGGCTCATGTGTAGCCTCAAACACTCATTATAGCTCAATTGCTATCAAACTGATACGAATATGGCTTTAATTCATATTTATGAGGTCAGGAGAGCAGAGATAAGAGCTACACATGAACCGTCAGATAACAGGATTCAAAGAAAACCGACTGACAGCCTGCAGACAGACTGATTTTGAACCATTGTATCTCATAAACGGCTGAACATTTTTAATAAAGACCAATTGAAAAAAAATATTTTTTGCCCAAAACTAGTAAACTGCAATCATAAAAAAAATTGCCCCGAAGGTGTCCATTGCCTTTAGACTACCCGCTGGATCGCCTGCCACTGCTACTACACTGCTGTCTGGGTCCCGGATGCTGTTTTGTCTTTCATGCAGGAAATGCCTCAAAATGGCTGAGAGGGCATTTCCTGAGTGTCAGAAGTAAAAGCAGTAGCAGGGGATCAGTGGAGAGGAGGATCTCCATGTTTTTAGGCCTCTCTGCAAACTTTTTTGCTTTCACTGGAACACCCCTTTAAACGCTTTGTCTAATGGGAGTCTGATTTTATTTAAAAAAAAAAAAAAACTGTCCCATCAGAGGCTCTGGTTGATCCTCTGTTCCTCAGCCATGCTTTACCCTGCAGCTTTGCCTGTACAGATTGGTCACTGTATAGAAGACCATTAGGAAGTCGGTGCACTGAGAGAAGCTTTCCGTTCCAGTCAGTGATAAAGGGAGAACAATAAGGGGGGGCCCTGGAAAATAGTTGGGGGTCTCTCCTTAGCTTTGTTTGTCAGCTTAGTCTGTGCTTTGTACAATTGGTAATATCTCCCCGTTTCATCTTCCAGAGGGCAGGCATTAAGGAAGGAGATTACATTGTGTCTGTGGAAGACAAGGACTGCAAATGGTGCTCCATTAATGAGGTCATGGACATGTTAAATGGAATAAACGAAGAAGGCAAGGAGATGCGAGTGATCAGTATCCAGGACCAGACGTCGAGCATGGTACGTGCGCTGCCTCCTTACCTTCTGTCCTCAGCCCCATACCATGAACTTCTAACTACAAAAAAGGCTTCATGGTTACAGCTGTGTTTTACTTTGACGTGCTGCGCCATTTCACAGAAAATATAGCTAAGGGCTCATGCACACGAACCAGCCGGGCCCGTCCTGCGGACCGCAATTTACTGGCACCGACCGTATGGCTGCCACATGCGGATAGCGGACCCATTCACTTGAATGGGGTCCACGATCCGCACCACAAAAAAGTAGTTCATTCACTACTTTTTTGCGGTGCGGAGGCACGGACAGAAACCCCACAGAAGCACAGTTTCCGTGCCTCCGTTCCGCAACCCATTCAAGTGAATGGGTATGCATCCGTGATGCAGGGTGCAAACAGCCGGTGCCCGTGTATGGCGGACCCGCAGTTTGCGGGCCGCAATACGGGCACGGCTGGCCACACGTTCGTGTGCATGAGCCGTTAAACAGTGCCTGTGAGCAGGATTAACCCCATTATACCAAGCTTACTGCATGGGAGGGTTGTTTCTGCTGATTAAATTGTGAAAGTCTGTTGTGGCGTTCCCGAGATGAAATGGCTTTTATTCTCTATGGAAATAAGGGCTTGAGGGGGTGACCAGCATTTGAAAGTCGAGGTGCACCCAGAGGCTTGATCACCCTCCTGGCTCAGCTTGAGTGATGGCTCCCTCGAGTCAAGCCAAGGAGGAGAAAACCGGCGGGGAGCCGCTCCTGTGACCTGGTGGCGGACTTGATGGTAAACTATGTTTTCGCCTGTTTTAGGCGTATAAAAAATGGTGTAAATCTACGCCATGGGAGCTGTCCTACATTTAGACCGGCGGTAGATCCGCTGAAGTTATGTAGAGGCCAGCGGATCGACAGCCAGCGTACGGGGTTATTAAGACTAGCGTCTAAAATGCCGGTCTTAATAAATTACCGCCCCCCCCAAGTCTTTTTTTTTTCTCTGGAACCCCACAACTAATTTTCACAAGCCAGGTATCATTTTAATCAGCAGTATCTACCCTACCAGGAGGTATGCGTTGTTTAATACAGTTGATCCTGCTGACAGGTGGTCTGTAAGTTTTCCGCCCTTCTGTACCTGTTGTATTACGTGTATGGTCACTTTATAATATCCCTTTCTCCTGTTTATTCAAACAGCACAACAAAAGTGCCACGTACTCGGCCGGGATGCAGAAGACCTACTCTCTGATCTGTCTAACCATGGACGACGACAAGAACCCCAAGACACAAAAAGCAACAAAAAAGTTATCATTCCTCAGCTGGGGATTCAGAAACCAACGTCAGAAAGCAGCGAGCACCCTGTGCCTCCCTTCCGCCACTGCCGCCAAGCCCCAGAGCAGCAAACTTTTCCTCTCACCCTATGACAGCCGGGCATGCGACAGCGCTATGTACTGACCCCCATGTCCCAAGAGACTCAGAACTCCTATAGAGACACAACTGTGACAATCCCGCAAGCTGTGACTGTGATTCTAATTTATACATGTTCTCCATATCGGCAAGGGGTCATCGGAAGATAGGAATGGACTAAAGGGACCCCTCGAATTCTGCTGAAACAAGGAATCGGTTCTTACATAGTGTTTAGACAGTTTTCTGCGTTTTTTTTACCATTATTTAGTCATCTATATAAAATACCATAATCAGGTTAGTCCATAAATCGGTAGCAATTTTAACTGTTTCATGGTAACCCCCAGGAGCTGTAGATGCACATTGTTCTTGGCGTAAACTGCAGCGGAAAATCTGCCCGAACTACCTGCACGGATATCAATTGCGAAGGTTGAAATACACCGCAGGTTTCAAATTTGCATTGCAGTTCTAGGTCTCATCCACTTTGCCGTTACTGTAAATGCAATGGATTTTTTGCTGCAGAAAATCCACGGCCTGTGTGAACACGCGCCAATAATCAGTGAGAACGATGCAGTGTATGTTGGCGCTTTATAAGATGGAATTTTTACTCGAATTTCATCCCGTTTTGTGGTTATCCCTGCTGCTGTTTTAAAAAAAGGGAAACGCCCTCATTGCATGGGGCTAATCCGCATGTGGATCTGTGGCTGTACTTACTTAAAATCCGAGGATCGGTGGATTGGATGCAGATTTCACCCTATGCATCACAAGGGGTGAGGTTCCTCAGGAAAAATCCGCAGCATAAATTGACATCCTGCAGATTTGAAATATGCACCACAAGTCAATTTCCTGCATCGTGGGGGTGAGACTTGGTAAAATCTCATCCCCTTTGCTGCTGCTTACGCTGAGGATTTTACACCGCGAGTTACATGGAAAATCCACGGCATGTCCGCTACGTGAGGACATAACCTTGCATTTCTGCTGAGGATCCCACACTGGATTTTTCCACGTGACTTAGTCGTGTGGACACAGCTTTAGGGTAGGGCCACACATATTTTTAAGCCAAAGCCAGAAGTAGATCCAAAAGGAATGGGAAATATAAAAGAATGACTTGCACTTCCCCTTCCTGCTGGATCTACCTCTGGCTTTGGCTGAAGAACCTGCAGAAAAATCTGCCTCAAAAACCCCCTCGAAGAAAAAACTACCCAAAATATACAGCATGAGGTCTCCAAGAACAATTCAGGGTAATTTGCTGCCACCTGCAGGCCATCGGCGGGTATTGCATCACTGACATTAGGTCCTGCATTCCTTAGTATGATTGTTGTTATCACATTAGTAAGAATAGTCTGCATTTTATGTGTAGTATAATCCTTTTGAGCTCATTTATAATGTTTTACATGTGGACCAAAGACTAAGGTACTTAGAAGGGATGCCGCTATAGACTACCCCCACTCTCCTCCAGATGCTGCTATAGACGATGTTATCACTGCTTAAACTACAGCAGAAGTGTATGTCAGTGAGACGATTTCAGACGTCCGAGACCTAAACCACTATCCAGTATGAAGCTGGACGTGTTGTAATAATGTGCATGTTCTTTCTGTATTTATATGTCGTGTATATGGTATTATTGCTATGTAGCGTAGCAGAGTTCAGCTCTGAAGGTTGTTGCTGTGCTCTGCGGCCTGTGCCTCTCTAACTTCTGTGACGTTACAACCCCTAGAACAGTGGTCAGCAACCTTCAGCCCTCCAGCTGCTGTGCAATTACAACTCCCAGCATGCACAGTTTTTTAAACTCCCATAGAATTAAAAGGAGCATTCTGGGAGTTGTAGTTTCAGAAGAGCTGGAGTGCCGGAGGTTGCTGATCCCTGCCCTAGAATATCCTGGCTGATGCTGGGAGTTGTAGTATCATAAGAGCTGGAAAGTTCCAGACCCCTTTTACATCTCCAAATGTGCAAACGTCACGTATTAACTAGGGAGCGGACAAAATGTTTAACTCTTACACTGCTAGATAAAAGCCATCTCTTCGTAGATGCAACTTAAAGGAACAAGGTTAAAATGTTTGAAGTGTTTTTTTCTTTTGCATATGTATGACGATTCCCCTATTATAAAGGGAAGCGAGTCAAGATTGTACATATTTGTGAAAATATAGATTATATGGTTTATATGTGGTTTTTTTAGGTTTATATAAGACTGTACATATTTAAGTGTATTTAAGAGTAAATATGTAAACTCTGATCACTAGACTCGGAATATATTGTCGGTGCCACAGAAAGCAGAGGTTGACATTTTTTTTTAAAGAACCCTGGTGCCTGCAAAGTTTAAGGCCATGGACAGCTTTACACAGTTTTTTTTTTTTTTTAATTGTTCATTTGCTTTATAAATGCAAAGTAGAGCAAATTTCGAACGAGTCTTCCTTAAAAATTTCCTTCCGTTTTGCTCCTACAGGGTGTGTGTAAGTCCTTCCCCTAGCTGGCGGTGCTGCTGAATCTAACATAGATCCAGCAGAGTTTTGCTCTTGCTTCTGATGAATCTCTCTGTATCCTACCCCAGCTTCACTCTGTTAGAACAGCAGGGAGGAGGGAAGGTTGAGCATGGCAGATTAGAGTGTGGAGAGGGAGGAAAGCATCCAAGGAGGGCATATCACATTGTATTTAGACAGGGAGAAAAGACAGACACAAGGCAGGGACAATCACATAGGCCAGTGGTGGCGAGCCTATGGCATGGGTGCCAGAGGTGGCACTCAGAGCCCTCTCTGGGGGCACCCGCACCCAGAAAAAAGTCTATGGTGTACCAATATGCCTTACACCTTTCCTGCCATTCATCAGCGCAGGGCGCACTATGAACAGCGCAGGCAGCGCATTGAATGTAGGCAGGATATTATAGCCAAATGATAAGGTACATGGAAGATATACTATATTGGACTGTAGTGTTCAGGGTAAATTGCCGTGTTGGCACTTTGCGATAAATAAGTGGGTTTTGGGTTGCAGTTTGGGCATTCGGCCCCTAAACGGGTCGCCACCGCTGACATAGCCTGTGTAGAGAAAATGCAGAGCACCCACATCAGCCTCTGCAGGAGAAGGCAGAATTCACACAGTTAGGGACTGTGAAGAAAGACATTTATCCAGGGATGATGCTGTGCTGATACAGGAGCTCTAGGGAGGGCAGCAGCATCCTGGACACACAGATCCTGCATGTATCACTTAGAGAGTCCACGTGAGAAAAGTCTAAAACCATGAGCAGGAATGAAGACTGCAGAAACCTAGTGCAACTTATTTTTTTTTTTTTTACGCAAGCTAACCACTAACATAGGTAAAATATGTATTTGTCCTTAGCCTTTAAATACTGACGATTAGAAAACCTTTTACAGGTTGAGATTATTTTGTGCAATATTTAGTTTGTTGATCTATAAAAAACGCCCATCGTTGAACTGAAGTCATGTTTTCTGAGCGACAGGAATCAGTCTGTCCAAGTGGAATAAAAGAGGATTTGCATAATGTACAGTGTGGAGTTTTATTTACTGAGAGGTAGGTAACAATACCAACACCACTAGGGCAGGGATCAGCAACCTTCCGCACTCCAGCTGCTGTGAAACTACAACTCCCAGCATGCACACTTGCTCTCCTGTCTTGTAACTCCCATAGAATTGAAACGGAGGATTTTAGGAGTTGTAGTTTCAGAACAGCTGAGGTGCCGGAGATGCCTGCACTAGGGGGCAGTAGTATACACTTCAATAAAGGCCATGGCGTCTGCTGACTGGTGTCTTCTGCACCTTGGGACACACATACGCTATGAACCACAGCAATGCATAATAAATAGGCAATTGCAATGGACCAGGAGCAGAGGGGACAGTCAGCTACAGCTTAGGGTGAGTTCACATTACGGTTTATACCTCCGTTTGACGTATACTTTAAAAAAAAAATACAAAACCACAGCACACCACGTTCTTGTATCCTGACAGAGTCTGGTAAAAAAAAACAAAGTGTGTGATAATATATATAATTTTTTACAATGGAACTCTATGATGAACGAATGACTGATGCCTTAGGGTACTGTCAGACATCTGCTTAAGCACTGGTTCATCACGACAGTATGGCTCTTGCAGTCCGTTTTCGGATCTGTTCAATTCTTGGATCTGTTGTGCTGCCGTCTCCTATCCAAAAACAGAACTTTGTAATCGTCATAACACATGTGCAAGATGGGCTGGGCATACGGCATTTCGACGGCAGTGGATCGCGGACAAAACGGATCGGACCTGCGGTACTTGTTCAGTCTGGCGATCTCTTGTACGTGCACCCACTGTAGCTCCGCCCCGAACCACGTGATAATCAATGGGACCTGAAGCGAAATGTTGCGAGCGACTGGAGTGCATGGCGGATCCGTGCAAGTTAATGGTTCCGTGATACCAGTGCAAGTACAAAAGCATCATGTGCAGGAGCCTACGTATACGTTAAAACGGATGTATGTGAACCCAGCCTTAGGGCCAGGTGTCACACCTTCAGAAGGAAGAGCATTTTCTAGTGCCACCTATAGGCAGCTAGGGATATACATTTCTTCTTTCTGAAGGAGAGCTAATTGACATACTTTTCCTGGGAAGCACTGCCTGTGCGACTCCGTACACCAGCTGGATCTCCACCAGGAAAACCAGTGTTCCCGAGACCTCGGTTAATGGTCAGCCCTCTCCTCTGTGCAGCTGTCGTTCCAGCCCAAGTTCTTCCTGCAGATAGATCGGCGCCATTATTCCAGCATCAAGTTTGTGTAAAGAAGGATTGGATGTTGCTGGCGATTCCTCGTCCCACCACGGCCTCCAAGTCCCTGAGAGAGGCGTTGGAGAGTTGCTGGATGCTGGGAAAATACTGGAGGAGCTGAAGAGCCTTCACCCGTCCTACGCCGGGTATCCTCTGTACAGTCTGCAGAATACTGGCTTCAGAATGATGGCTGCGCTTCTTACCAAGGAAGGGGTTGGTGCCTGATTCTCGGCTTCGCTCTTGAACCTGTTCGGGGTGTTTATTACATTCTTATCTAATTTGATTTTTCTCAAGCAGAAAGACGCCTGGCCTTAAAGAATTATAGGGGGACGCCGGTTACATTAAGTTATCCCCTATCCACAGGACAGGGGATAACTGTTAATTCAACAGTAGGACCCCCACCGATCACAAGAATGGGGGCCCCATACCCACTGCAGCCCCCCTGAAACGAACGAAGCAGCTTGTTAGGTATGCGCGTGGTCCGTTCATTTCTATGGGAGTTCCGAAGACAGCCCAGTGCAGCGCTCACCTATCCCTGGAATTCCCACAGAGTTGAATTAATTGGCCGCACGTGTGGATAGGGGACAACCAAAATACTTCTTTAATGAACCCTCTAGTGCATATTAACCCCTCAATGACAAACCTTGAACCTCAGTTATATGGATTTCTACTGCCCCCATTGAATGCAATGCTAGCGGCCTACATCTCTATACTATTAGCTCCCCCTAGTGGTGGCTGCTGGCAGATAAAGTTTAATTTAAAGGGGTTTCCAAAATTCCGGTGAGAAATGTGACAGCAGGCTGCAGGGCCCTTACACACAGAGCATAAAATCTGTTAATAAAATTTGTGACTTTTTTTCAATTTTACAGTACTCTAACAAGTTGTCAACGCAGTTAAGGAAAGTGGGTTGAGACAGCACCATCAAAAGGTCATAAGACCAAAAAGTCCATTTAGTGGCGGTGCATGCGATGTCAGGTCCCGACCTTAGGACCCCCAGCATGTACAGATATAGAAGAGAATCGCAGCACTCCAGCGTCTTGACGCTGGAGTGCTGCGATTCTCTTCTATATCTGTACAAGTTGTCAACGCAGCCATAGCTTCACCATAGGAGATTTGGCCTCTCACAAAGCAGATCTTCACCATATCTGCCTCCTGTGGGGCCATACCCAAAAAGAGGTTTCCCAGAATGCCAACTTATCACCTATCCATAGTGTCTGATCGTGGGGGTTAGACTGCTGGAACCCTCGCTGATCAACACGGAGCACTGCTGAAGATAGCTGAGTACAACGCATGCTCGACAGGACACCCGCTCTCAAAATCTGAGGAGATCCCAGTGGTTGGACCTCAGACACTTCTCATTCTTTAAAGGGTTGTCCCATAACAATTTATCCCCCCATCCAAGGGACAGGGGAGAAGTTTCAGATGGGCAGGGGTCTAACTGCTAGGGCCCATCGCTAGAATGGGGACCCATGTTCCCAATTTGAATGCTGCGGCAGGCATGCATGCGTGTCGGACACGCCATCCAACTTTACTGGGCTGCCGGACATAGAAGAGCGCTTCTACTGCGGAAATGAAACGTGGGACACGAGTCTGTGTCTGCTGCTCCGTGTCACCCCCTTATCTGCTGCTCCGTGTCACCTCCTTAAAGACTGGGCTATATGTGTCCTAATGAGTTCTGTAAGCGATTTACTTACCAGATGAAATATAAGCTGAGCGGCTTCACTCTGGCCGCTGACCGGGAGCAGCGTCATGCCGAGTTCCAGCACCACAAAGTCCTGCACTGGAGGGAAGTACTGATCGCTGAGCCGCGTCCGCTCCGCTATCACAACGCCTTTCAAGTCGGTGGCCTTTAAAAAGACAAAAAGGATAGAGGTGAAGATGAAGAGTGGACAGATGGACGCAATGTGGTCACGTAAGCCCCAGCTGAATGCTGATTGGTCATCCTGGTCATGGAAAAAAAACGATTCTGATGAGACGAGGGTGCAGATAATTTACCTTACGAAAGCGGACAAGTCTTCTTCTAAAAGCGTTCCCGCTCACCAGGTCGCACTCTGATATGTACAGGACGCAGGCTCGGTGAGACAGATGGAAGTCTACCAGTCCCAAGCCATCTTCAAACAGCAGCTTCACCTTCCCTGTAGAAGGAAGATTTAGGGTTCACAGGGTGGACTCTGCTCCATAATCTCTCCTCTCACTGTCCCTCAGTGGGGGCGCAGGCGGAGGTTCACTGCATGGGGCTAATCGATGGTGGGATCTGTGCCGATCACAGCACAAACAGGAGAACCCGAGAGGTGGCATCTGCTGCAGAGTCTGTGAGCTCCGGGCGCGCCGCCGACACAGGGGGACTCACTCTGGGCGCGCCGCCGACACAGGGGGACTCACTCTGGGCGCGCCGCCGACACAGGGGGACTCACTCTGGGCGCGCCGCCGACACAGGGGGACCCACTCTGGGCGCGCCGCCGACACAGGGGGACCCACTCTGGGCGCGCCGCCGACACAGGGGGACCCACTCTGGGCGCGCCGCCGACACAGGGGGACTCACTCTGGGCGCGCCGCCGACACAGGGGGACTCACTCTGGGCGCGCCGCCGACACAGGGGGACCCACTCTGGGCGCGCCGCCGACACAGGGGGGTGACACTCACTCTGAATATGCCAATGATATGGGCCACCATTTCACCGCTACGGGGGGAACCTCACTCTGCGCACGCCACCGCTACAGGGGGACTCACTCTGCGCACGCCACCGCTACAGGGGAACCTCACTCTGGCGCACGCCACTGCTACAGGGGGAACCTCACTCTGCGCGCACGCCACCGACTACAGGGGAGCTCACTCTGCGCACGCCACCGACTACAGGGGGGACCTCACTCTGCACGCGCCACCGCTACAGGAGGAACCTCACTCTGCACACGCCACCGCTACAGGGGGAACCTCACTCTGCGCACGCCACCGCTACAGGGGGAACCTCACTCTGCGCACGCCACCGCTACAGGGGGAACCTCACTCTGCGCACGCCATCGCTACGGGGGGACCTCACTCTGCGCACGCCATCGCTACGAGGGGGACCTCACTCTGCGCACGCCACCGCTACAGGGGGAACCTCACTCTGCGCACACGCCACCGCTACAGGGGAAACCTCACTCTGCGCACGCCGCCGACACAGGGGGTGACACTCACTCTGAATATGCCAATGATATGGGCCACCCATTTCACCGCTACGGGGGAACCTCACTCTGCGCACGCCACTGCTACAGGGGGGACTCACTCTGCGCACGCCACCGCTACAGGGGGAACCTCACTCTGCGCACGCCACTGCTACAGGGGGAACCTCACTCTGCGCACGCCACCCGCTACAGGGGGAATCTCACTCTGCGCACGCCACCGCTACAGGGGGAACCTCACTCTGCACACGCCACCGCTACAGGGGGGGGAACCTCACTCTGCACACGCCACCGCTACAGGGGGAACCTCACTCTGCACACGCCACCGCTACAGGGGGAACCTCACTCTGCGCACGCCACCGCTACAGGGGGAACCTCACTCTGCGCACGCCACCGCTACAGGGGGAACCTCACTCTGCGCACGCCACCGCTACAGGGGGGGAACCTCACTCTGCGCACGCCATCGCTACGGGGGGACCTCACTCTGCGCACGCCATCGCTACGGGGGACCTCACTCTGCGCATGCACGCCACCGCTACAGGGGGGGAACCTCACTCTGCGCACGCACGCCACCGCTACAGGGGGGGGAACCTCACTCTGCGCACGCCACCGCTACAGGGGGGGAACCTCACTCTGCGCACGCCACCGCTACAGGGGGGGAACCTCACTCTGCGCACGCCATCGCTACGGGGGGGGGGGGACCTCACTCTGCGCGCGCCACTACTACAGGGGGGGAACCTCACTCTGCGCACACACACCTTGTAATAACTGCGCCAGTTCTGTTCCTCTCCATTTTTCGCTCCCAATGACGTGTCCGTATGGAACGGCGGAGGCTCCAGCCCGGACCGGTGTGCTCTGTGTCGCCGACATCCTGTATATGGCGGTATCCTGCAGCAGAGGAAAACACGTGGTCGCCCACCGCGCCGCAGTAATCCATCAGATAGCGATCTACAAGCAATACTGCTCTGCTAGTGCAAAATGTATCTGAATATACAAATTTCTAAAATCACAATTGCATCAAATAATATACAAGCCGGGGTCTAATATACAGAGAGGCACCAGAGGAACACTTTCTGGGTCAATATTGTAAATAAAATAATGGAAATCTGGGGCAGAAGTAGGAACACTTGGGAGGTCTGCATCCAGACCTGGGAAAACTACAGACAAGTCAGTAAAGTACAAACCCTTTAAAACCGCTCCAGTACCGCAGCTCCCTGCTACTCCAGCTCTTACCAAAAAACCGCCAATATCACTGCCTTAAAGCTGATTGGACAACGAACGTTTACTCACCCTGACGTGGCCAATCAATGTATCGCTCGATGTTAGTGGGCGGGTCTTCTCTACCACGCCCATTAGTTTACCTTGCGAAACTTTTCCCCCTGTCAGCGACGCGTCCGGTTACTAGGGACACGAGTATCGCACACGCTGATTGGTCAGAACGTAAAGGCTGGCCAATGGGAGGAGGCGATGATCCCAAGGTGTCCCTGAGGAAGCGGCTGTTGATTTGTTGAAGAGACTGAGACATCTTGTGTGGAGAAGTAACGGGCGCCCCAGGGGACGAGGCAACATGTCCTTCCCGTTCAGGAGGCGACGAGACAACCAGTTTGTGAGTAGTTGTTGTCGTCGGTGTGGTGGACTAGACGTGTGGCGGCTTCCTGACAGGATGTGATATTACCTGTCTGTCCTCTGCCTATTGATGGCATATACTGTGTGTGATAACGTGTCATATTATATACTGTGTGTGATAACGTGTCATATTATATACTGTGTGTGATAACAAATACTCTGTGTGCGTGTCATATACTGTGTGATAACCTGCCGTATACTGTGTGCGTGCCATATACCACTGTGTGCGCGCGTGTCGTATATGGTTTGTGTCATATACTTTGTGATGACATATCATATAGCCTAACAGGTCACATGACTCGTTCTACCATATTACACCTCCTCTCCGTGTATCCTGACGCGTCACATGACTCATTCTACCATATTATACCTCCTCTCTGTGTATCCTGGCGCGTCACATGACTCGTTCTACCATATTACACCTCCTCTCCGTGTATCCTGACTTGTCACATGACTCGTTCTACCATATTACACCCCCTCTCTGTGTATCCTGACGCGTGTCACATGACTCATTCTACCATATTACACCTCCTCTCCGTGTATCCTGACGCGTCACATGACTCGTTCTACCATATTACACCTCCTCTCCGTGTATCCTGACGCGTCACATGACTCGTTCTACCATATTGTACCTCCTCTCCGTGTATCCTGACGTGTCACATGACTCGTTCTACCATATTACACCCCCTCTCCGTGTATCCTGGCGTCACATGACTCATTCTACCATATTACACCCCCTCTCCGTGTATCCTGACGTGTCACATGACTCGTTCTACCATATTATACCTCCTCTCCGTGTATCCTGACGTGTCACATGACTCATTCTACCATATTACACCTCCTCTTCATGTATTCTGACGCGTCACATGACTCGTTCTACCATATTGTACCTCCTCTCCGTGTATCCTGACGCGTCACATGACTCATTCTACCATATTGTACCCCCTCTCCGTGTATCCTGACGTCACATGACTCGTTCTGTTATACAATGCAGAAGATAGATGATCTTGATGTACGTTTGATGTTTGATTTTGCTGTTTTTTGCTTGTTTTATATGTGCTTAGAAACACATAGCCCATGGCCTCATTCCTGCAGCTACGGTAGCTCCCCGATCTGCTGTCCCTCGCACCCCTCCCCCACGTAGCCCCAACCCTTCTCCGGAGAGACCCAGGTAGGTGTCATTTTTTTGTATTTGCCCCTCGCGTGCAGTCGCCTCATGTTTATTTCCTCATGTACGTGTCTGGGTGTTTTAGGGCTGTGATAATGGTGGGCCTCTGCTTCTAGGGGGCTGTAATGGAAGCCATATTGGACTCTACAACTGTGAGATGAATGAAGTTCTGGTTTTAGGGAAATCCAGTCTTGTTTTTCAGAAATATCACGATTAGCATGATGGCTTAGCGGTGATTTTTTATTTATTTTTTTTTTTTTTTTTTTTATTGCATTGTCGGGAACCTGCCAGCTTCGGTAACTTTGTCTCTCACACAAACCTTTTGCTGCATTTTAAACCACTGCAATAGTTTACAGCAAAGGGTAAATGTTCTGTTTTACTAAATTGAATTTTTTTAAAAATCCAGTTCATGTGAATCTGTCAAAAACCGCACCATTAGTTTAAAACACATTTGGTCCAAAAGTAGATATGGTGGGCTCACCTTGCTGTGTGTGGAGACACGGACCCCGCGTGGGAAGATAAATTCAAAAGAAAAAACGTTGGGTCCAGCTTCCAAAAAGTTCACATTGGCTTTATTATTAAGTGCACTAAAAACACACACCAGAAGCAGTCTCGGTCGACGCGTTTCGGATCACATACAATTCCGATCCTTATTGGTTTAAAACACATTTTCCCTAATGTCTTCAATGGCAAAAAAAATCATTGAAAACCAGGCGTTTATTATAATGCTGCACTGATCACAGCGTTCATGTCTTTCTTTCATTTTTTATTTTACCTACTGGTAAATAAGAGCTTTTATACACCAGTTTACCAGTTTTTTTTGTTTCCTTGCTCTCTAGGTCCGCTCTTGCTGCCGCCATTTTGATGACTTCTTTAACTGGTCGGACAGTTGCAATACCTCAACCACGCCAGAGATCCTACTCTGAGAATGACAGCACTTACATGGAAAGAACCGATCAGATAGAGCCCTACGCCACAGCCAGAGATCTGGGAATACAGTAAGCTTAGTGTCCCTTTTATGTCTTACCTCTTAAAGGGGTATTCCAGTTGGTTAAAGCTTTTAGATTGGCGGGGGTCCTACTGCTGGGATCTCCACTGATCATGGGGACTGGGGCCCCATACCCCCTGTAGCCCTCCTGAAAAGAGTGGAGTGCACCCGCACATGCGCAACCGGCCGCTTCGTTCTTTTCAGGGGGGTACAGGGCCCCTGTTCTCATCATCAGTGGGGTCCCAGCGGTAGGACCCCCACCAATCTAATAGTTATTCACTATCCTGTGGATAGAGGAAGACTTTAACCACCGGTATACCCCTTTTAATAGTCCAGTGCTGACCTGTAGTTAAAGGGAAGCTGTCAGCAGTTTTGACCATGCTGAACTGCCGACAGCTCTAGGCAGAAGGTATGGAGAGCAGGGCAAACATACATTTTTATGGAGATTTTATTATCAGTCTTGAATAGGGATGAGCGAATTGACTTCGGCTGAAACATCCGAAGTCGATTCGCATAGAACTTCGTTTCAATACTGTATGGAGCGAGCACTCCGTACAGTATTAGAATGTATTGGCTCCGATGAGCCGAAGTTACTACTTTGTAAACAAACATTTCCCAAACTCGAGTTCGGTTCCAAGTGGCGCCTTGGAACCGAACCTGAGTTCAGAAATCGATTTATAAAAAAAAAAACATTTCCCAAAGTTATTTTGCGAAATCTCGCAAGACTTCGCAAAGTAATAACTTCGGCTCATCGGAGCCAATACATTCTAACACTGTACGGAGCGCTCGCTCCGTACAGTATTGAAACAAAGTTTTATGTGAATCGACTTTGGATGTTTCATCCGAAGTTGATTCGCTCATCCCTAGTCTTGAACAGTCGGTGCAGGCGGGGGATTTCAGGGCCAGGAGCAATGATACAGGAGAAGCCTTGTCCTGTCAATCAAAGCAGCGTTAGAGGCGATGGGCATTGAAGGAGTCGGAGTGATGGTGCACTAGATGGCACAGGCCGAGTCCTCGTGAGCAATCAGATAGAAAGATGGATTTTTTTCACATTACAGCAAGGGATCTTGTAGGTATGCTAATTATTTGGGGAACCAGCCGTGCAAGGCATTATGCCTTAAGTTGGTATGTGATTTTTGAGCTGGCTGTAACCCTTTATCTCGGACAAACCCGATAAACTGAATTGGGGGGATTTACCAAAACTGGTTGAAAGGAAAACTGGCTTAGTTGCCCATTGCAACTAATCAGATGGATCCTTTTGTTTTCCAAAGACGCTCTGAAAAATGACAGGTGGAATCTGATTGGTTACTATGGCGTAGACTTCGGCTATAACCTCTGGCGAAATGTATAGTAAATGCGGCAGTGGTGCAAAGCCACGCCGCTTCTGCTAAGCCACTCCCCATTTTTCTTGGCACTTCTGAAAAGTGCAGAGAAGCTCGAAAAGTCGCACATTATGGTCAACACATGCTGTTTTTTACTCTACAATTGTGATGTATAGGCCTTGATAAATGTCCCTCAATGTCTCTCCCGTCACGCATCTGGACGAAGTGCAGATCTGACATACTCTGGGAGAAGCATTCTTCTGTGCTCATGGGCCCCCCCCCACCTCGAGTAAGGGTACTTTCACACTTGCGTTGGTGCGGATCCGTCTGTTTATTTGCAGAGACGGATCCGCACTCTATATCTAAGCGTTTGTATCCGTTCAGAACGGATCCGTTTGCATTAGTTAAAGAAAAATGACAAAGTCCAAAACGGATCAGTATTTAATACATTGAAAGTCAATGAGGAACGGATCCGTTTTCAAATGCACCATATTGTGTCATTGAAAACGGATCCGTCCCCATTGACTTACATTGTAATTAAAAACGGATCCGTTAGGCTCCCCCTCTTCAGACAGACACCAAAATGCTGCATGCTGCGTTTTGGTGTCTGCCTCAAAAACGGAATAGAGGTGGAACGGAGCCGAACTGATGCATTCTGAACGGATCCTTATCCATTCAGAATGCATTGGGGCTGAACTGATCCGTTTTGGACCGTTTGTGAGAGCCCTGAAACGGATCTCACAAACGAATCCAAAACGCCAGTGTGAAAGTACCCTAATGCGTTCCTCTGAGCTGCCATAAGTAGTATCAATCCCTCTGAGCATTTCTCAGGCTCCGTTAGTCTGACAAAGAAAGTAGATAAGTGACAGGAGCGGATTCTCATCATGTCTGCTGATGGGAAGACTGTGCACTGTTCGTCCTCTTGTACTAACATCTAAAATTGGTTTAGGCAAAACTGGAAGGCCTATTCCAGTCGTGGAAACCTAAACTCGCCGGTCATGTCTTTTGAGTTTGAGGATGACGACACAGAGGAACAGATGTCTGACATTGAGCAGGTGTCTGAGAGGAGAGGTGAAAGCTCCACACAGGAACCCCTGTATGCCATTCCCCATAAGAACAAACAGGTAAGTCCCGGGAGCGTGTAATGAGCCATAGGTGTCCTTTCTCATTCAGCAGACATGGCTACATTGCCGCTGCAGGGAGCACTGTGGCAGGAACTAGACCTTAGGGCATATTCAAAGATTCAGTGTTCGGTCAGTGATTTCCATCAGTGATTTGGAGCCAAAACCAGGTGCAGATCTTTCCCTTATACCTTATGTCTGTGGAGGCTCCAATCCTGTTTTTTTTCTCACAATCACTGACCAAACACTGATGTGTGGATGAGGCCTAATTGAAGATCTGTGACAATGGTGGAACTGAACATGAGATACAGTGATAACATAGATGTTTTTTTTCACACCGTCATTTTAAAGGGGTTGTCTGAGATAATCAAAAATGGTACAAAGACAGGGAATGTGCTGCATTAATAAAAGCTCCTAAGTCCCTGATGTAATTCCCCAAGGCTCCAGTCCTTTCCTCCAGGCTGTTTGTGGCTGCAGCAGTGACGCGCCTGTATACCCCCTCGTAACTGCTGCTGTCAGTTGCTGGCCTCTGTGGTGTTTGCTGAGGCCAAGGATTAAACCAGTGAGTACAGACTATTTTGTTATTTTATCTTTTTCCTGGCCTTTGGCTCACTATTTGATTATCTCAGACAGCCGCTTTAAGGTTAGGTTCAGACGACGACAACTGTCGCGCGACAAATAGGGCACAACTTCACTGCAACATTTGTCACGTGACATTTTGTCGCACTATTGTCGCGCGACAATTTTTATAATGGGAGTCTATGGTGTCACACTGCGACATGCTGCGACGCGACAGTCGCAGAAAAACCCATCTTGAATGGATTTTTTGCGACTGTCGCGTCGCAGTCGCAGCATGTCGCAACGCGACACCATAGACTCCGATTATAAAAATTGTCACGCGACAATAGTGCGACAATTGTCGTCGTCTGAACCTAGCCTAAGACTTGAGATTGAGTATATTCAAAAGTTGCCTTTAAGGCAAAGTTACCTAAATATGCAGAACCTTATTTAAAGGGACACCTTTTGGAAGTATTCTGGCCCAGTGTTCAGCTGGCATTACTGCAGGAATCTGCGACTGGATATAGATTCCTCTTATAGCGGAAATATATATTATGTGCCAACCATTCAAATAAATGGCTAACCATGCAGTAGGTGGCCAGCCAAGTCTGACATGGCAAGATCCACTTGTTTTTATCAGCTCCCCAGTCCCCAAATAACAACCCCTTGAAATGGGTTTTCCTATGAAGTGATGACATATAGCCTGGGTATGCCATCCCTTTATCATGGCTGGGGATCTGACCTCTGGGCCATCCACTATCCTTAGAATGAAGGGGACTTGGCGATACTTGAGCACAGTAGCCCCTTTTAATATACCCCAGCACACTGGCGCTCACAGCCACCCTGCAGTTGATGGCCCCATTCACTTGACTGGACCTGTGATGCAGTTCCCCTGCGCAGCAGGTCGTCCATGCTGGGTATAAAACAGTACATCCTATCTATCCTATTATAGAGGTCGTGTAGAGTAATATTCCACATGGCTGAGTTCTCCTCTCCTCCCCTGTGGCACTTCATGTCCATTTAAAGGGCTGCTGTAGCGCTTATGCAGCATTGCTTTCGATTGAGCGGCTGCTTTTACGGAGGATTTACACTGGTCATAAAAATATGTATTCAGCATTTCACATTCGCCACATAAATTTTGACACTCGGCTTTCAGATCAACTCATTACATAGGATATTTCTCTAATTGAAGTGATGACAAAATTTTCGCCAAGTCCTGAATTACTTTGACAGTAATTAGATAACGCAAAAACATTCAGGATGAATTATTTGTACAAATCGACGCTTTGTGATACAAGTTGACGCAGAGATTATTGTCTAATGGCTCATTATAATCGTGGAGATACTTTCAATTCCAGTTGAAAAATGGCTTCTCTCTGTATGCAGTGCATGTCATGGTGTTGACCAGGTTATTAAGGGTATATACTCAGAATGGGTCACAATTACTAGTGCAGATTTCGGCAACCTCTGGTGCCCCAGCTGTCATGAAACTACAACTCTCAGCATGCTTCATCCCCTATGGGAGTTCTGAGGTATGCATTCTGGGTGTTGTAGTTTAACCACAGCTGGAGTGCCGAAGGTTATTGTACTAGTGGGTCAGTATTGGGGCCCTTTTCAATTTACACTCCTCAACATTGAAGCTGCAACAGCAAGAGGTAAAAGCCGTGAAATTATGGAAATGACAGGACAGATAGACATGTTACAGGGGTTTTCCCATCTCAGACAATGGGGGCATATCGCTAGGATATGCCCCCATTGTCTGATAGGTGCGGGACCCACACCTAAAATGAGAACGGAGTGGGGAAATGAATAGAGGGCGCACTGCGCATGCGCAGCCGCCCTCCATTCATTTCTGTGAGTCAGCCGTAAATAGCCGAGCACTGGCTCGGCTATTTCTGTCTGCCCCATAGAAATGAATGGGAACATGGGCCGTGCATGCTTCGTTCTTGTTGTAGGTGTGGGTCCCAGCGGTGTCCTCCATCACATTCCTGGCAGCTTCATAGCTTGGGCATTGTGCCAAAAACTTCCAAGAACGCCTGTGGGTCAGATATGGAAATGCAGTGCTTTGCAAATATCCTGAAAAGCCTCTCTCTAATGCCAGTTATTAAAGGGGTTGTGTCGCTTCAGCAAATAGCATTTATTATGTAGAGGAAGTAAATTCAAGGCACTTACTAATGTATAGTGAGTGTCCATATTGCCTCCTTTGACGGCTGGATTCATTTTTCCACCACATTATACACCGCTCGTTTCCATGGTTATGACCACCCTGCAATCCATCAGCGGTGGTCGTACTTGCACATTATAGGAAAAAAACGCCAGCCTATGTGCATTCCCATAGTCCTGGCCACCAGAGAGACTGGGGCTTTTTCCTATAGTGTGCAAGCATGACCACTACTGATGGATTGAAGGGTGGTCGTAACCATGGAAACGAGACGGGTATAATGTGATGGAAAAATGAATCCAGCCAGCAAAGGAGGCAATATGGACAATCACAATACATTAGTAAGTGCCTTGTATTCACTTTCTCTACATGATAAATGCTACTTGCCGAAGTGAGAGGACCCCTTTAAGTCAGTGTCCAAAACACAACCAGACACCCCCATCAGTAGACAGGACTGTTTCAGAGCTGTTGATCCGTGTCAGTACAGGGTAGGGCTCTGGTTGGCAGTGTGGCTTACTGTAGGTGCTAGCTGTCCATCATTGCTGTATCGTCTTTTGGCAGTGATCCGCAACCTCCAGCAACTCCGGCTGTTCTGTATCTACAACTCCCAGAATCACAGCCAAGTAAGTGTGCATGCTGGGAGTTGTAGTTTCACAGCATGTCATATGGTATGTTGGTGTCTTCACGCTTACCAGGCGGTTGCAAAAACACATAGGCTGGAAGTATACTCATTCACAGCTTTAATGGAGTCATTCGCATTCACACCAAAATGTTTGTGAGAATCATTACCAGACAAAGGGAGATACTGCATTCACAGCCCCTGCTAAGCGTGTTATAGAGTACTGCCAGGCGGTGGCGCTCTGCTTCTAAATGTGCAGATCACCCTGAGAACAGGCTACGAGGTCTAAGAGGAGGCTTTATTGGTCTCATTCATCCAGGTCATGGTATACCAGTAGTCAGAGAAACTGGACTTGTCAGATTTTCTCTCTGAGGCGTTTTGCTTCTCACCTGACTGGCTTTCGAATTGAGAAAGTCAGAAATCGAAACGTCATTCTCTTCGAGAGAAAGTATCATTCCAGTTGCTCGGACTCATTACTACTGATGTGGGTTTATAGGGTTTGTGCCAAGATATAAAGTTATCTCCTATCCGCAGGAAAGGGAGGTAAAGCATTTGGCCAAGGGGGCCACCACCGCCTTTTCATTCATTCTTTTTGGGACTGCTGCTCCATTGATCCGACAGACCTGTGACCTTTGTCCTCATGATCAATGAGGTTCCTGTGATCACAATCTTATCCCTTATTCTGTGGATCGGGGGAGAGGATACGTTTATCTTGATGTAACATTTATAAACCTAATTGTATTCTCATTAAGCTTTTCCTAAATGTGTCTTCCAGAATTAATTAAAAGCCTCCATCTTAGGCTGCATTCACACGTCCGTGGAACACGGACCGTGTGATACCGGACTGGCACCCTGCTTAGAGCAGGAGTGCACGGCGTCATTGGTCCCTATGACGCCGTGCGATTCCTGCTGCCGCCACAGTACAGTAACACACTCGTATAGATCATAGGAGTTTACTACAGTGCAGCGGCGGCAGCAGGAAGCGCACGGCATCATAGCAACGAATGACGCCGTGCGCTCCTGCACTAAGCAGGGTGCCAGTCCGGTATCACACGGTCCGTGTTCCACGGACGTGTAAATGCAGCCTTAAAAGTAAGGTGTGCGTGTAGGTAAGCTTCACAGGCCCCTGTACTCACCGGAGTCTGGAAGCAGAGATCTGCTCTGTGGTATGCCTGGGAGTATTAAAGGGGTATTCCAGTTATATAAAGTTATCCCTTATACACAGACAAGTGGTTAAATATTAGATTACCGCTGATTAGGAGAATGGGGTCCTTGTACCCTGCGGCGCTGCTTCCCTCCCTGAAATGAACGGAGCGGCCTGTTGGGTATGTGCATGGGAGCTCCATTCATTTTTATGGGAATTTGGCTATCTAACTGGAGCCCGACCACCGCTCTCTTCATTTTGAGGGGCTCCATGGGGTATGGGGCCCCCGTTATCATGATCAGTGGGTGTTCCGACTGTAGGACCCCCTCGACTTAATAGTTATTCCGTATCCTGTGGGTAAGTCAGAACTTTATATAACCGGAATACCCCTTTAAGCTGCTCTCCAATGGCAGTACACTGCAGCCCACATCTCAGCTTCCTGGGTATGACCTGGAGTAAGGCGAAGGGAATGGGGTTAGCAAAATTCAAAACTGGTTAAAAATATTCTAAGAAAGGGGCAGAATGGGTTAAAAAAAAAAAGTACTCCTCCTCCAATTCTCCCACCCTGCCATTCTGGCGCTCCCTGGGTCCCCTCTTCTTAGTCCTTCTTGACAATCACTGGCTGAGATTTGTCACCGTTGTGGCCTGTGATTAGCTGAATGGTTACACTTGTATATTAAGAGGGAACAAGATGTAGACATATTTGAATTTTTTTTGCAGCCGGAGATCCCTTTAATGTGTCATGTCCATATAGTCCAGTGCTTCTCAATTATTTTCTGTCATGCCCCCCCTAGGAAGAAGAAAACATTTCGCGCCCCCCGCGCGACTGTAAATAGTATCATTTGTCTATAAAATTGTTATAAGTACACCAATCTTCCCACAGGTGAGGGCCATTAACCCCCCCCCCAATCATGTGCAGGCTCCATTAACCCCCCCCCCCAAATCATGTGCAGGCTCCATTAACCCCCCCCCCCCAATCATGTGCAGGCTACATTAACCCCCCCCCCAAATCATGTGCAGGCTCTCTAGCCCCCAAATTATGTGCAGGCTCTTCCCCTCCCCAATAGGGTCCACCCACCCACCAAATACTTACCTCCCTGGAAGTGCTGGATGCAGGCCTCTTCCGGCCTGTGTCCCGCTCTGCACTCTGCTCAGGCGGCGCGATGACATCATCGTGCCGCCTGAACCGCTCTGATAGGCTGCGGGCCTTGTGCCAGCAGCCTATCAGAGGAGCAGGGGAGGGAGACGCCTCTCCTTCCCCTGCCGCATAGCACAGCGATCTGTATCGCTGTCCAGAGGACGGCGATACAGATCACTATGGAGATGAACGCTTCCACAGTGGAAGCGTTCATCTCCTGTCACCTGGAGCCCCCCTTTACGGAGCCTTTACGGAGCCCCATGGGGGGCGCGCCCCACTATTTGAGAAACGCTGATATAGTCTAAATGGGCCTTAAAGCCTTTCCTCCACACCCCACTGCTTTATGTTTTACTTGTTATGCATCAAGCTGTCCAGGACCAGAAGGCTCGTCTGAAAATCTTCTGTTAGAAATAGCATTTTACTTGATTTAAAATTACAATAAACTTTTTTTATTTCCTTGCAGAAGAAGACAAAAACCACGGAAAGAGCGGATGTGGAAAGTGGACGGTCATCTCCTGAAGTCCTCAATTATCCAGCAGAATCCGAGTTGCACACCACAGAAGGTCTGATGCAGGGTACGGGCAGCGCCTGTGTTTGTAGCTTCATGACCCAATGTGCTAGATATCAAGTTTAATGTAAACTGGCCATTCTACTGGTTTACAGTGAACTACCTGCATTTTCTGATGCCCTGAGGTAGCGTATACTAAGTGGCTTCTCACACCGAAAATTTCATCTTTGCCCACTGATAACTACAGTCAGGATTTGCCTTATATCGAATGGTATGAAGCCAAAATGACAGTTCCATAAAGTACTCAGATTACGCTCATTGATGAAAAAAATAATGCACCCATCATATTACTGCAAATGCCTCAGGCAGATATGAAAATGATTAAAGGTGTGGTCTGATTAGACGCTGTGTCTCGCCACAAGAGACTATAAAAGTGTTTTTCCCTCTGTCCTATAAAAAGACTCTCAGAGGCTACTTTTGGGTTGTCTACCTCTTGGTGAGAGATCTTTTAGTCATGCCTCTACGATGCACTGAGAGAAGCAGGATGGTCGTTTGTTGGGGGCAGTAGTTAAGTGAGGACACGTGCACACATGGGGAACAGGCTCTGCAGAATTGTTTAATCTGATGACAAGCATGAATGCCTCTCACAGTTTGGTTATCCACCAATTGGACACAGTTTGCCCCTTCATTACACACCCCTGTCTCTGTTAAGACCATTTCCAGGCGGTTAGTAGAAGGAACCTTGGTGTCATAGTGTTCATTACATGTCCTGCGATTGATAGCCAGCCACCGCTTTGTTTGCATTGATGTCATGAATGGAAAATCTGAACTGGTCCGTACTGGAAGCGTATCAAGTGACAAATCCAGGTTCGGTTTCGATCCCACTACGCTTGGGTTTGAGTATGGAAGCCTCATGATGAGCACTTCAATTCTGTCTTTGCTGTGGAGTCACACACTGGCCCAACTGCTGGGAGCCATCGCATGCGACAGTCGGTTACCATCTAGTAGTCATACGATGACACTGACAGAGATATGTGCGGGACATCCTGCAGCCACATGTGTTCCTCATGGCCGGTCTGACAACTGCTGGTGTGATGATCTGCGGAGCCATCGCATACGACAGTCGGTCACCTCCTAGTAGTGATACGACGACACTGACCGAGATATGTGCGGGACATCCTGCAGCCACATGTGTTCCTCATGGCCGGTCTGACAACTGCTGGTGCGATGATCTGCGGAGCCATCGCATACGACAGTCTGTCACCTCCTAGTAGTGATACAAGGTTACTAACCGTGATATGTGCAGGACATCCTGTCGCCACATGTGCTCCTCTCATGACAGAGCTGGCAACTGGCATTTTTTAGCTGGATAACGGATGCCCACACACAGCAGGGGGTTACCAGGAATGTCTTCTCCAAATTACAACACTCCATTTATGGGACCAGCTGGGATGCCAGCTTCACCAACCTACAAGTGTGCAGGATACCGTACTGAACCTGTTTGCCTCCATGACCAACTGTTTCCCCACTTTTATCCAATCTAGTGGTCGTACCTCACCTGGTATCCGGGCTAGAGGCTGTATCTCACCTGGTATCCAGGCTAGAAGCCGTATCTCACCTGGTATCTGGGCTAGAAGCCGTATCTCATCTGGTATCCAGGCTAGAGGCCGTATCTCACCTGGTATCCAGGCTAGAGGCTGTATCTCACCTGGTATCCGGGCTAGAAGCCGTATCTCATCTGGTATCCAGGCTAGAAGCCGCTAATTAGGGTCCTAGAGGCTCCTTTCTTTTGTACAGGTTTCCCCAATAATCTTCTCCTTCCTCTAATATTGTGACCTCTTCCATTTATCATCATTACAGTATCAGTGAGTGTATATCAACAGTAACCGAATAACCGCTCCATATGGTAATCTAATAGGGATATACAATTTCGCATTATTTCTTCTACTCGAGTAATGTTAGGATTTGTCAGTGGTCACAAGCTATGAGTAGTGGGAATTTTGGCTGCTCAAAACAATTTGGGGGGAATTTTCCAATCCCCAGTTAAATCTAAACTAATAATGTTCTCCGGGGTCGTATAACTGAATGACTACAATATATTGATCTCGAGACCATGAGGAGTGAGATGGGTATTTCTCCTTTAGGTCTGGAAGCATCGGTTGTGTTAGATTAATTAAACCTGCAGCTTTTTCTAAATGCCATGGCAATTAAATCTGGGAAAACCTTTACAAGCAAAGTATCATTTACCCGATTGATTTGACAAGGAAAAGATCAGTCTCTATTCTTATGCCAGTATTTGTGTCTCTGCCGCCAGACGCTATAGATTTTCCTGTCGTCTCTATTTATATATATATATATAGTTTATTTTTTTTAATTTTAATTTTCAGAACGTTTTTTTTTTTTTTTTGTGTCCTATGTGCCATCAAATATTATATTTCAGACCGGGTTATAAACTATTCATTAAAGAGGGATGGCACAGGCCCCACAGTTGCTCTTTCCTACATGTACAATGACACAGTTTACTGCTGGTAGAGACTGTTATGACTATGATATGAAATTAGTGTTTGCTCTCTGTCTTGCACTCTGTCTTGGCTCCCCAACCAGGTTCTTGCTCCCTGCTGTCCTGTCTTCTCCACCAGTTGCCTGCACCACTCCGTCCTGGCTTCCCGACCAGGTTCTTGCTCCCTGCTGTCCTGACTTCTCCACCAGTTGCCTGCAGCACTCCGTCCTGGCTCCCCGACCAGGTTCTTGCTCCCTGCTGTCCTGACTTCTCCACCAGTTGCCTACACCACTCCGTCCTGGCTCCCTGACCAGGTTCTTGCTCCCTGCTGTCCTGACTTCTCCACCAGTTGCCTGCACCACTCCGTCCTGGCTCCCCGACCAGGTTCTTGCTCCCTGCTGTCCTGACTTCTCCACGAGTTGCCTGCACCACTCCGTCCTGGCTCCCTGACCAGGTTCTTGCTCCCTGCTGTCCTGACTTCTCTACCAGTTGCCTGCACCACTCCGTCCTGGCTCCCTGACCAGGTTCTTGCTCCCTGCTGTCCTGACTTCTCCACCAGTTGCCTGCACCACTCTGTCCTGGCTCCCCAACCAGGTTCTTGCTCCCTGCTGTCCTGACTAACCCCTTTCCCACACCTATGTGTTATGCTTCGCTCTGTGAATGACAGACACTTATATAATTCACAGCAAATATTATACATAATTAAGCCGATCACAGGCGTAGGATTAGATTTAGCTCAGACATTTGTGATTTTTATTTTATTTTTTTCCTGCTAGAAATGATCATTTCCACAGCGATGAATCCATCATAAAAATGTTTTATGTTGCTTATTCAGCCTCCTCCAACAGCGAAGGACAGTAAAAAACATAATCATTTACGATTCTGATTAATCCCTCTCTTGCCCTCTTCATCAGAGATCTTCGGTGCTTCTGTCATTTGTAGTTTGCTGATGAAATGCTGCACTTATAAGATTCATATGTGTCCTGCATTTCAACTCGGTTTTATCTGCCACGCTCCTGCAGAAGGGAAATGTTAAGACCCATCAAGCTATAGCAGGAAAGGACAAAGGGCCAGATGATACAGAACACGACATTCATGGCCGCTCTACATCTAATATACACTTACTAAGTTAGTTTTAGGTATTTTAGGGTCATTTTAAGTGAATCCCATAATTTAATGTCCCACTCAGATTATTCATATGATATGCCATCAGCCATCTACATGATCCCGAGGAGATCCTTCAGCTGAGAACACTGCTAGTTCCTAAAATGAAGGGGCAGTGACAGTGTAATACCGCAGCATTGATGGCTGGCACTGGACATCTCAGAGCAGCTGTAAAAGGGGTTCAGGTTCTCTACCTAGATTTCATTTCTGCTTTTCTGAACATGGTTTTAAAGATTTGCAGTATTGTAAATTTCTGAGCAGAGGTGAAGTAAAGCTGGTGGTTGCTTGTCTTCTGCATTTGAGGATCATATGAAGTACTTTATTAATTGTCTGTTTTTTTGTCTTTTCAGAGTGTAAAGTTGATGCTGGAGCAGAGTCTCGAATTCCTCTTCCCGATTCAGAGGAAATCAAAGAGCAGAAGGAACAACTGGTCAGATCAGGTAATTTGGGTACTGTGGTATTCTAAAAGAATGTCTATAAGCCCATCAAGCCCAGATTAGCCCATCAG
Organism: Bufotes viridis; assembly: GCA_033119425.1. NCBI lineage: Eukaryota > Metazoa > Chordata > Amphibia > Anura > Bufonidae > Bufotes > Bufotes viridis. Next base: position 95,874,897 of record CM065598.1, on the reverse strand, counting down.
ATCCCCATCAGACCGCAGATTAGCCCACCAGACCCCCCAATCAGACCTCAGATTAGCCCATGAGTACCCCAATCAGACCTCAGATTAGCCCATGAGTACCCCAATCAGACCTCAGATTAGCCCATGAGTACCCCAATCAGACCTCAGATTAGACCATCAATACCCCAATCAGACCTCAGATTAGCCCATCAGTACCCCTAATCAGACCTCAGAATAGCCCATCAGACAAGACTAAAATAAAAAATCATCTTACCTGTCCTGCGCCGCGGCTCCTTATCAGCAGTTGCGCTCCAATCTTCACGTCCTGACGCTGTACGGGGTCAGGACAGTGCAGCGCAGGCCGGGAAGATGGAAGCGTGACTGCTGAAGATGGGAGCGCGACTGCTGAAGAGGAGCAGCCGCGCAGACCAGGGAGGGCAAGTATTACCTGCGCTTTGCTCCCTGCTCCTAATACATACTAGTGAGCGCTTCCATAATGGAAGCGCTCACTAGTATTCGTTTTATAAGACACACGGATATTTCCCCCCACTTTTGGGGGGAAAAAAGTGTGTCTTATAAAGCGAAAAATACGGTAGTCTGCTAGAAAAACAAACCACACACAGACTCCATCCATATGAGGTGTTCACCATTTGGAAAGAGTCCTATTGTACCTTCCTATGCCAATTAAGAAAGAATAACGAGAATGCTATCTTCCTTAAAGGGATTGCCCCACCTTTAAAATACCATATTGTAAGGAACACAAAAACAAACAGTATTTGCTATATACAGGCTGTTAACCCTTTCAAGCCCCCCTTTTTTTTTTTTTTTTTTGAGGGCTTGTTTTTTGCGGGACAAGTTGTACTTTCTAACGCCACCATTTAATATTGCATATGATGTAGTGGGAAGCGGGATAAAAAATTCCAAATGGGGTGAAATTGCAAAAAAAAAGCAATTCCACCACATTTTTACGGGTTTTTTATTTACGTTGTTCAATGTGCGATAAAACTGACCAGTTACTTTTATTCTACAGGTCAGTACGAATCCGGCGATACCTTATTCTGTCATAATAGAAGTCTATGGCCTGCATAACGGATCCGTCCCGTTTCCGTTATGCAGAAGAGGGCTCCCTTGCATAACAGAAACAGGACAGATCTGTTTTGCAGCCCATAGACTTCTATTATGACAGAATAATGGCATTCTGTTATGCATTCCGTCATAGAATTGCGTTATGGTCCGTGGTAACAGAATCCATAACGCAATTCACCTTTTTTTTCTGCTATAGGAAGCAGATGGCCACCTGCGGCTATGGCACCCGCAGCGGGCAGGAGCGGCCGCCATCTTTAAACACACGCCCGATGACGTACATGTACGTCATTGGGCGTGAAAGGGTTAAAGAATGATCCTGTGAAGACTTTTAGCATGGCGCCACTTGGTGTAAAGAGTTTGCCCATCTAATGAGCTGAGTGCTGGTGGACACACATGCTCAGTCACTCTCCCCACAGCCAGGCCTCTGCATAGTGAGTCTCTATTCACTGCAGGGCAAGCAATAGAAATGGCTTTCTGCCCTGCCTGTCAGGAAGGAGTAAAGCCTCTGTAGTAACAAGGCAGTATAGCGGAGGAGATTGATTGTGTCCAGAGCCTGCCCCTTGCATCACAGATTAGCAGCAGCATCGAGGGGGGCCACCAGGAAGCAAAAAATTGTATTTCAAATTTATTTTTGTGTGCTATAAACAATGCAAATTACTTTAAAACTGCTTTTAACAGACCTTTAGGGTTTTTGGTATGAAAATGATTCTTGGGGAAACCCCTTTATGAAACATTTCTCTGCATTCCTTGTATAGCTATATGGTGATCAATGATACAGAGAGTTTGCTTATTACATTATACAGGTTCCTCCGTGGTAGCAAGTCAGAAGGCTGATGAAAGGCACCAAAGCCAAGAGGAAGACCTACGGTGGCGGGCTGCAGCTCAGCAACTGACGGGCAGCAACCTGGAGCTGGCCTCCCAAGTGGAGGAGCTGAAGCAGCAGATAAAAACCATGCGGGTGAAGGTGAAGAATCTGAAGAATGAAAAAAGGGGTTTTCAAGAATTGTTGAAAAACCCTCGTGCAGAAGGTAAGCATAAAAAAAAAAATGAAATGCTGAAAACCTACTGGGGGAAATTCATAATTTCCCTATGTTTCCTCTTGGCATAAAACTGGTAGCAACGGGTGTTTTTACGCCACCCTCGCCAATTTCCGAAAAGGAATATGACTGCAGATTTATCATCCTTTACTTCAGAAACCAACATAAATGATGACTGAAATTTATAGCAGCTCTGAGCTGGAGTAGATTTCAGTCTGTCATGGACTGCCCTAGGAGGCATTTCATTTGTGACTAGGTCTGCGCCTCATAAATTGAATGCCTCCCCTGGCAGCGCAGGCCCCATCAAACCCGGGATAGCACACGCCAGCCTTCATAAAGTAGGGCCATTGAATCTTTTGTGCATTGGATTAAGACACCCATACAGAGCACAGTGTAGGAGCAGATGGCTGTTTGTGAGAAGACCGACAAAATGATAACGTTTTCTACAAACTGCTATCACATATGGTTTTCCCCACTGAAGTCAGTACAAAAAAACTGCCACTGTTCCCTACCTGCGAAAAGACCATGTCAGCACCCTGGTCCCTATTCACTTCTCGTTGTGTATTTGGAACCTAAACAAATTGGCAAATATTTTGTATCTTTGTAATATGATTACTATTAAAGTTGTTCTTCGTGTCCCCCGTGCCTTGCTGCGACTACTAAGCTGCACTGATTAATGGAATTCCAGGTTGACTGTGCTCATTTAATGTTTCTTTCATAGTGGAGACAGCAGAGCTGGTTTCTCTCCGAGAGCAGGCGCAAGAATTAGTAGATGAGAATGACGCTTTAAAAACGACAATCCATCGACTGAATGTGGAGCTGAGCCGCTATCAAACCAAGTATCGCCCCATATCCAAGGAAGAGGTACTGTCTGTTTATAACAACTATTTTTCCATTCCATCCAACATGACGGCCACAAGTGAGAGATGACCCTTGACCTCCGTAGGGGTAGGAATACACAGAGAGAGAGTTTAAAACGCCCCCACCTTCCCCTCCCTCAGTGTTTTCCTGTCCCTACGGGGTCAGCATACAGCGAGACCTCCTGGTTGGGAGGTGAAGAGTTTGTTTTGTATACTTTACTTTTACCTTCATCCCCCTCTGCTTTCCCGCGGGAGGGACTGACTAAGGCTAGGCAGCGGGGGCAACGAGGATGCTCACTCTGGCCTCTGCTGGAGCCTGCTTTCCTTTCACCAACGTGTTACTGTCTTCCTTCCACTCTAAGTCAGAAGCAGACCGCCGATGCCGGGACCACGTGGGACGCGCGCACCGTCTGTTGCCGGCTGCGCTATAACATCCCTTACGTCCGGCATGTGGGAGGGGGGGAGAGCTTTGCGCATCAGCACGCTTGCTGATGAGGTCAGACGCTAGGAGGATTTAAATGGAAGCGGACTCATGCGGCTCAGAAGCAGCGTCTCTGCTCCCATGTCGGCATCTGAATTTCCCGCATCCCGTCAGGATGGCCCTGACCCCTCTCCGGCTGCACCCTCCTTGTGGGGAGTATAGATCTTATACCTGTATATTTTATATGTGGTACCTAGATCTAATGATATTTGGTTGCTCTTTCTCTGTTCCATAGAGAGCAAAGGAAGCCAAATCTCAAACCAGGTCTGTAAAGTGCGCTACATGCATGCTACATAACTACAAAAAGAAATTATGTGAAGTCTGCATCTCTGACGTTTTGAAGGAGGAGCAACCATCTATCTTTTCTGAAATGAAATCATTATGTCAGGAAGAAATCAAAACTTCCCTAGCTTTCCTGAGAGCCCCTAGTCCCTCTATTCTGCCAGCAAAGAAACCTAGATTGTCCGCTCCATCCTCCTCTGATTCAGAAGACATTGACGAGGATGCCTCCACCTCTAGACCGATTTTTGAGGAAGACCTTGTCTCAGAGGGAGATATTGGTGAAGATGAGAAAAAGTATTTATTTTCCTCAGATGAGATGGAGGAACTACTTAGGGCCGTTAGATATACCATGGGTATCGAAGATGTTTCTAAGCCCCATACAGTCCAAGATGAAATGTTTCGGGAAATAACGCACCAAGAGAACTAAGGTTTTTTCCATTAACCAGAATGTTAAGGACATGATCCTAGATGAATGGATTGAACCAGAGAAGTAACTAGGGGTATCCAGGGAGTTCAGGAATAGGCTGCGATTTGATCCTGTAGAATGTAAGATCTTTGACGAGATCGACATTCAGGTGGTGAAAGTAGTTAAAAAAATCGCCTTACCTTTTGAGGGCTCTTCACACTTATACGATCCGAGGGAGCGTAAAGTGGACTCCCTCTTACCCTGGGAACACACCTGAGCGTTTTTCAGCGCTGCAAACGCGCTGAAAAACGCTCAACATGTGAAAAGCCATGCATCCCTATGGGCATGGTTCACATTTGGGCGTTTTACAGCGCATTTGAACGCGCTGTAAAATGCCCAACGCCCAAACAAGTACATGAGCTTCTTTTGGGCGTTTTAACGCGCCTATGGACAATGTTGCCATAGGGGAGAATCACTGAATCGTGCGTATGACGCGCGTTTCTTAGTTACAAAAACGCGCGTGAAACGCGCGATTCAGAATCGCCTAAGTGTGTCCCCAGCCTTAAGGTAAGCTTGGGAAGCTTCCATGTCTGGTGTAAAAACCAATATTGCAGCCACATCCGTTGCCAGGGCAATGTATTTCTGGTTGTCTGAGTTGGACCAACATTTAAAAAGCAAAACCCCTAGAGCAGTGGTGGCGAACATATGGCACTAGTGCCAGAGGCGGCACTCAGAGCCCTCTCTGTGGGCACCCGCACCCTGGAAAAAGTCTATGGTGTACCAATGTGCCTTAGACTTTTCCTGCCATTGATCAGTGCAGGACGCAATATGAACGGCACAAGCAGTGCATTGAATGTAGGCAGGCTATTATAGCTAAATAATAAAGTACATGGAAGATCTACTATATTGGACTGTAGTATTCAGGTTAAATTGCCGTGTTGGCACTTTGTGATAAATAAGTAGGTTTTGGGTTGCAGTTTGGGCACTCAGTCTGTAAAAGGTTCGCCATCGCTGCCCTAGAGAGAATATCATTAATTCCATTCCCTTATTAAAATCCGCCACAGCTGCTTTGGCTGACGCCTCAGCTGAATCAGTACGGTTTGCCGCCAAAGATGCAGCTCTCTCAGATGCTGCCAGAAGGGCTTTGTGGATGAAAGCCTGGTCTGGGGATAAAGCCTCTAAAGCCAAATTATGTTCTATTGCCTTTTCAGGAGAATTCGTTTTCGGACCTGTGTTAGATAAAATATTGGAGAGGGCTGCCGATTAAAAAGGAGTTCCCTGAAGAGAAAAAGGCTAAAAGAGATCTTTTCGGCTCTATTCCTCCCAGTCTAGATCTTACAGGGGGAAGGTAGAGGTTTACTCCTCAATCCCCAAAATAAGCAGAGTAACAAACAATGATGGCAGAGTGGGAGGGAGGTTGAAGAGATTTCTAAATCTATGGGCTTTAAACATCATAGCCCAGGGATACAAAATAGAATTCTCTAAAGAAATTTCTGATCACGGCCCACAACCCGGGAGTCCAGGAAAAAATCTGGCAAGGATAGCAGGGAGTACTGGATCTAGTAAATTTAGGTGTCATCATAAAAGTTCCAGACCCCAAAAAAAGGGAAAGGGTTCTACTCGAGACTCTTTTTAGTAAAAAAGCCTGACTGTACTTACCGTACCATAATAAACCTAAAACCTTTAAATAGATCAATATTGTAAAGAAAGTTCAAGATGGAGTCAGTCTCCTCTACAGTTCCCCTGATCCTAAAAGGTGCCTTTATGACGTCAATACAACTAAAGGACACCAATTATCATATACCGATGCATCAGAGTCCTCAAAAGTATCTAAGGTTTGCAGTAAGGGATCCAAAGGGTTCCCTCCACCACTTTCAGTATGTGGCTCTTCCTTTCAGAATATCAGCAGCCCCAAGGATTTTCACCAAACTTGTGGTGGAAATGATAGCCCCCTATGCTGAAAAGGAGCAAATGTCGTTCCTTATCTGGACGATTTCCTAGTAATTGGCGACTCAGAAGAAGCCTCCAGGGTCACAGAGGACTTTATAAATATCCTATCGGATCTCAGTTGGTTAATAAATCTAAAAAAAAAATCATTACTCTCCCCATCCACGAAAATAAGATTCCTGGGCGTTATGTTGGATAATATATCCCAGAAAACCTCTCTTCCCCAGGACAAAGCAAAGTCCCTCAAAGAGAAGGTAGCGAAGTTCCAGAGACTCCACAGATGCTCTATTCGGAACGCGATGAGTTTTGGGTCTTCAGACTTCTTACATAATTTCAGTCCCATGGAGTCAATCCCACACCAGAATTATGCAAGTGTGGATCTTACAGAATTGGGACAAGAGACAATCATCCCTAGACAGACTAATCAGTATTCCACTTTCAGTCAAAATAGACCTAAACTGGAGGAGGGAAGAAGAGAGTCTTCTTCGGGGCACAAGCTGGATCAGAATTCCAGAAATTCAGATAATGACCGATGCCAATGCTTCGGGTTGGGGGGCAAAAATAGACACTCATTACTTCCAGGGGTATTGGTCAGGGGTCATGAAGAACAAATCCTCAAACTACAGAGAACTGTATGCAGTTCTTATGGCCCTTACAAAAGCTCAGTGTCTTTTAAAAACATCTAAAAAAAAATTTTATGTCACAACGGTGACATACTTAAAACACCAGAGCGGCACAAGATCCAATCCTCTGGGGGGGGTATCAAAAAGAATTTTCTCTTGGGCAGAGAGAAACGTTTCTTCTTTAACGTCTGTTCATTTAAAGTAGGGTTGGGGAACCTTTTTGCTGCCGAGGGCCATTTGGATATTTGTAACATCTTTCGGGGGCCTTACAAAATTCTCAACGTAAAAATTTGACGGCTATTTTTGGTCAAACATATAAGTGACATATGGGGTAAGTCACAGAAATTGCGCTTCAAGTAAACAAATCTAGAGCGCTCTATTTTTGCAGCACAAAATGGCATCTGCAGTATATATTACAAATGGTACAGGCGCCATTTTGACCACGTATAGCAGTCTAATATTTCAGTTGAGAATGTTATATATTTATTTGGCATTTATGGCAGCCAAGCTCATCCCAGTGGGGTCCAGAGAGGGGTTCACCCAGGTTTTACTCTCCCTGCCACTGTCCCTACCTTTGTCCCTTTCTCGGCCTTATATCTGCCCCCCACCCCCATCAGCCTCCTATCAGAACCCCAGCCTACATCAGACTCGGATCAGACCCTCATCAGCCCCTCCCCAGCCTTAGATCAGACCCACAGCCTCAGATCACCCCCCATCAGACCTCCCAACTTCAGATCAGACCCTCATCAGACCCTCCCTAGCCTCAGATCAGACCCTCATCAGACTGCCTTAGATCAAAACACCCCCCCCCAGCCTCAGATCAGCCCCTATTAGACCCCCCAGTCTCAGATCAGCCATTTTAAATAAATAAATAAACTTACCTCTCCAGTTTCTGACGGCGCTGCCACTTGGCAGATTCACGTACCCTCCCTTGTCTTCTTCCGGCTGTGCTGTGACCTGACAGCGCACAGTGTCAGGTCATAGTGCACGTAGATGCGCACTATGTCCTGACACTGTACGTGTCAAGACACAGTGTGGAGCCGGATGAAGACCAGGGAAGGTGAGTATAACTAGCAATGCGCTGTTCTCACCTTCCCGTGCCTCCCGCACGTTATTGAGCGCTTCCCTTAGCATTTTCTGGCATGGGGCTGGGTGCCACATGAAATGTCCGTATGCGGCCCGCGGGGCCGGAGGTTCCCCACCCCTGATTTTAAAAGGATCAGAAAATCGAGAAGCGGACTTCTTAAATGGACGAACATTAGACCCAGGAGAATGTACATTAAATCTGGTAATTTTAGAGATTACCTCCAGGTGGGGTCTTCTGAAGATAGTCCTCTTTGCCTCCAGGAGAAACGCTCAGGTCAATCGATTTTGTTCCCTAAATTCTAGATGGGCCTGGGACCTTGTCTCTGGGAGCCAGCAACAGTAATCTTAATAGCCGCTCACTGGCCAAAGAGAAGCTGGTTCTCTGCTCTGAAGCAGATTGCATTAGAAGAACCATGGATAATACTCTTTCAAAGGGAAATCCTCTCTCGGGGACCAATAATCCATCCGAACCCACAAATCTTCAAGCTTTCTGTCTGGATCCTGAGGGCGAGTTTCTCAAAAAACAGGGTCTTTTGGATTGGACAAAGTAATTCTTACACTCAAAGCAAGTATGAAGAAGGTTACGTCGGCTATTTATCTTAAGATCTGGAAAAAGTTCTGCAGCTGGCTAGGAGAGGATCACCCAGACACCTTATCTCTAGCTATCAATGGACTGGAGCTGGGGTTGAGGCCTAGCACCCTTAAGGTTCAGATATCAGCCTCAGGGTCCATTGACACGACCGTAGTGTATTGCGGGTCCGTAATACACCCTGCCGGCACTCTCATAGAACTGTAATTGCGGCCAAAAATAGAACATGTTCTATTTTTTTCCAGAGCCGCATACCGGAAGTTCGGTGCCACCTCCGGAAATGCGGATGAGGACAGTACACAAGACCGGCCCTGAGTGATAGGATTCCTCAATGGGATCTTAACACGGTATTAAATGGTTTGACTAGAGCCCCTTTCTTTCCTTTATCTGAGATATTAGTTAAACATCTGTCCTTCAAAACTGCTTTCCGGATTGCCATCACGTCTGCTAGACGTCTAGGTGAAATTCGGGCCCTCTCCTGTAGAGAACCATATCTTAGGATACAGGAGGACCGTATAGTGTGGAGGTTAGATCCAGGTTTCTTCCTAAAGTCGTGTCTAGGGCTTTCAGGAAAGATGATAATCTTTTGCTTCAGTTTGCAGGGCGAAATAAAGGGAAGAAGTTTTTTAAGGCTTCTATAGGCCGCGTGCTGTGCCCTCGCCGCTGTAGTATGCCGGCCGTCGGCTGCACTCCTCGTGCAGCGGTTTTCAGCAATGAATAATGCAGAATCTCTCTACATTAAGTGTAATGAAGTCCTCGGGGCCAGGGAGACTCTTGCAGCCCTGAACCACATAGTTCACTTTCCAATTCATTTTGAGCCTTCTATATAAATGGCTTGTTAACCGCAACCTAAAGAAAGAGCGGTCAAATAGTAATGGTAAGGCTAGGGGGCAGTATAGTAACTTGCACCTACATGTGAATTTAGTAAAATCTGAATAATACAGCAGACTCGGCTGGGAATGACACCATATTCCACATATAATTGGTGTATATTTACAGTACCAGCATTTCTGTCAGTAAATTGGGGCATTTAAAGGGGTTGTGTCATGAAACATATTCTACATTTTTCAACCCAGCACCTGGATCTGAATACATTTGCAATTTGCATGTAATTAAACATTTTATAGAGACACTGAGCTATTCAATAAAATGTTTGGTTGTTCTTTTTCTTATTTTTTTGTCCATCTCACTGATCTGGTTGAACGTGCTCAATTTAAATATTCAACTGCCACCAGTTACAAGGAGAGAGCTGCTGCAGAAAGGACACGACCCCCAAGCTGCCAGGCTGAACATAAAATAGCAGAGCAATGTGCGGTACAGGGCTGGGTCTAGGTTTGTTAGAAAGGTATAGTCATGTACTGTAATGTTCGATTTTAATTTTTACGTCAATCATGGAAATGACCCCTTTAAGCTCCATCCCGGGAATGACTTGGAACACTCAGTCGTGGGTGGGATTTGCACAAACCCCAACCATTTTGAGCTGAATTTGCCAAGATTGTCTCTGAACATTTAGTACAATCCCAGCAAATTTGGGGCAGTATGGCCAGTATAGGTGTGTGGGAATTTCTGAGGTGTGCTCGGGTACATCTGTAGGAACCAGTTTGTTCTCTGAGGCCAGCAAGTGCAAAAATGAGACCTCCCAAAGTGTTGCCTTGATATCTGGAGATCTCTACAAGTTTCGAATGAACTAATGAGCATAGGTGAGGCTTCATTCAGTAAAAATATAAAAATCTGTGAAGCGAGCCGCCGAGCAGAGTTATTGAAGTCGTCTGCAGGAGAGCCTCGAGTTTCAGGTTTCTTCTAGTTTCTTAGTGACGCATGAAGCTCGCTGAACTGTGAGACGTCCCTATCTGTACGCCGTGTGCCGCGCCGTCACCATGCCACCTTCTAATTCCGTCTGACAGCAGATCCCACATCGGCCTCCCCGTGGGACACTACTCCAGACTAAGAACATTTCTGAGTCAATTTTCCTCCTTACCGCAAGAATGAGCTGTGATTATGGATTTTGACAGAATTTGAAGAAATGTCTTTGTTTTTAGAAATTTGTTTTCAGACAATTAAAAAAAATATCTGAGCAGAGCGGCCGTGGATTTGGTCTCTGTGTCTATAGAAGATGATGGCGTCTTGTTCCCTCTGATACAGCTACTGATTATTGTGTACTGCCGTTATGACACCTTATTATGTACGCATTGTTTAAAGGGGATCTGTCCCTATGACACTGGCTGACCTGTTACATGGGCACTTGGCAGCTGAAGACATCAGTGTTGGTCCCGTGTTCGTATGTGCCCGCATTGCTGAGAAAACTGATGTTATAATAAATGCAAATGAGCCTTTTGGAGCAACGGGGGCGTTACCATTACAGCTAGAGGCTCAGCTCTCTCTGCAATTGCCGTACCCTCGACACTTTCATTGACAGGGCCAGTCAGTGAAAAAATGTCATGCCTGGCCCTGCCAATCACCGTGCAGAGGGCACAGCAGTTGCAGAGAGAGCAGAGCCTCCAGGTGTATTGGTAACGCCCCCGTTGCTCCTAGAGATTTGCATTTATTATAATATCCTTTTTCTCAGCAATGCGGGCACATATGAACATGGGACCAACACAGATGCCTTCAGCTGCCAAGCGCACATGTAACGGGTCAGCCAGTGTCATAGGGACAGATCTGCTGACAGATGGGCTTTAAGATGGCGGCTTCTGATGCTACCATTGCGGCTCCAGTTTTTAAACCCCTGAAAGAGGAATTCAGGCTAGAAATAGTTATTGTCTATCTTGTAGATCAGCCGTTGGGGGCATTCGACAGCTGATGCATTATCACTTCATCCATCTAGAACCGAGTACCAAACTCTGCTCTCTCTGGGAGTCCTATAGGCTTTGTATGGAGCATTTTGCAAACATGCTTACTAACATATGGTAGTGCGTATGTGCACAAGTTCAACCTGCCTCCCCATCTGCCTGGGGGCACAGGACCCCTGTTCTCCTCATTAGTAGACTCCAACTGAACTATTGAGCAGGTAGGGGATAGCATCTAAACATAAAATGGGCGAAGTGGCCAAATTATTCACTGGATGAGCGATGGTCTGCGAGATCCCCCACTGATCATAAAGAGATGGCATTTTGTAAGGATATGCCATGAAGATGGTAAAACCCCTTTAATTATGTTCTGTAGACAGTTTGAAAGGCATCTCGTTTATCGTGCACCCTTCAGTTAAATTGGTTTCCCTTTTGTCCTATTTCAGGGTGTAAGGATCGGTGGGTTACCCTCAAGAGGACCTCCACCACCATGGCTCGTAAGTTTTAGATGTCTGTCATCTTTTTCTTTCCTTGAAGTATAAAACTTGTTTTTTTTTTTTTGTTTGTTTTTTAAATACTCTTTTATTTAAGTTTTAAATTATAATCAATAAATCCTAACATTTTATTTTATTTTTTAATTTTTTGTCAAGCCTTCCTGGCATGCTTTTAATATACCATGCAGAATATACAGGATATGGCCCCATTCACACGTCCGCAATTCTGTTCCGTATTCTGCGGAACGGAATTGCAGACCCATTCATTCCCATGGGGACAAACGATGTCCTGCCCGGGTCCGCAATTGCGGATCCGCACTTCCGGGTCCGCAATCGCGTTCCCGAAAAATATAGAACATGTCCTATTCTTGTCCGCAATTGCGGACAAGAAAAGGCATTTTCTATGAGCGTGCCGGCGATGTGCGGTCCACAAAATGTGGAACGCACATTGCCGGTGTCTGTGTTTTGCAGATCCGTGTGATCCGCAGAACACACACGGATGTGTGAATGTAGCCTATTCCTGATAGTCCAGCAGATTGTGGCTCCATGACAGGTCTTCACAGCTCATAAGGATGATAGAGACAGACAGACTGATGGGGAACCCAGTTTGTAAGTGATGATATTGTCTGTAGAGCGCTGCAGAAAGTGTCGGAGCTATAGAAGTAAAATAGTGAAGCGCCTTTTGCACGTGATGATGTCTATGTGCACGCCCTGGAGCTTAGCGATTTGGCACATGCATAAGGGCGGCTTGTCATCATCTTTAAAATCGGCAGTTTAACTACAAACAAGTACCGTATTTTCCGGCGTATAAGACGACTGGGCATATAAGATGACCCTCTACTTTTCCTGTTAAAATATGGGGTTTGGGCTATATTCGCCGTGTAAGACTACCCCTTTTCCAACACACACCAAATAAAAATTAAACAGACGATCCGAGCATGAGAAAACCACTGCGAGCAGGGAGAGGGGGCCGCTTCAGGAGCAACTGGCCGGGATGCAGCGCACGTTGGCTTAGCTAGAGGGCGCCTATCCCTGAAGCTGGAGAAGGACAGCTTCTCCAGTCTGGCTTGGAAGTAACGAGGACCTTTCACTGGTCCAACAATTGTTAGATAATGATATATACCGTATGTGTAGAGTGGCGCCACGGGATAATAGTAAGTGCAGGGAGATCCCATGGTGCCGCTCTACACATACATATCATTATCTAACAATCATTGGACAAGTGAAAGGTCCTCTTAAGATTCAGCACGCAGTATACTGGCGTATAAGACGACCCCCGACTTTTGAGAAGATTTTCATGTGTTAAAAGGTAGTCTTATACGCCAGAAAATACAGTATATAAGAGGACTGAAAAATGCAGATTTAATCATCTATCATATTTACTTTGGCTGCATTTGATATGCTCTTGATAGTATGGATAATCAGCCGCCACGGATAATTTTGCGAGATTAATCATGCTTCATCACATCATAAAAGATAACATGACTGGCAAGGATAGGTGTCCAAAACCTACTTTCTGTGCAGGAGAAGTCGAGCCCAATATGTCACACTGACGAGAGAAAAGCGTCTCGCACACTACACGTAACGATTCAGGAACGCAGGCATCCTTAAAGGGCACCTCTTTCGTCTCCTGACTTGTCTGCTTTAGTGACTACTTGCATTCCCCAAGTCATAAAAATTCTGGAGCATCTATTTCTTATGACTGTACATTGTACTGTTTCTCCATTAGTTCTGCTTGAAGTTGCGCCATTCGGTTATAACTTGACTGATTTGCAAGCAGTTTGCAATGAAAGTCCAGATGAGTGTTGCTGGTTGAGGGCGTGTCCCTGCAGAGTCTGACATTATCAGTATCGGACTGTGCATAGGCGCCTCACCAACTTTTAACACCAATCCATAGTCCTAAGAATAGGTGCTCCAGAATTGGTAACATATGGGGAGTGCAAGTAGTTACTGAAACTAACATTTTAGGAGAGGGGACAGGTCCTCCTTAAAGAGTTCAATATATGAAACTTCTGCACGAAGCAGCATTACTCACATGTTAAACTCCGCGCCACTCCCACACCGATGCACTGTTTGTCCTCACTGGTCTTGATGTTCGTGGACTAATAGCATGCCATACTTCTGAGTGACCACTGCTGCCAATCGCTGGCTCCAGTGGTGATGTGCCACATACACTACCATCACCACTGAGGCCAGTGACTGGCTGCAGCAGTTACTCGGATATCTGACATGACATCATTTCAGAAAAATATTCCAGGCAGAGTCGGCCAGAGTATCGGTGTTGGATTGAATAGGGATTTTTTTTTTCTATTTTTAACATTTCCTGCAGATACTTTTATTTCTTGAACTTACAGACTTCCCCTTGAAAGAGCATCTGTCAGCAGATTTGTACCTATGAAAACTGGCTGACCTGTTCCATGTGCGCTTGGCAGCTGAAGTGCAGAGGACACGGCGGTTGCAGAGAGAGCTGAGTCTCTAGGTGTAATGACAACACCCCCGTTGCTCCAAGAGGCTCATTTGCATATATTAAAACATTGTTTTTCTCAGCACTGCGGGCACATATGAACATGGGACCAACACAGATGCCATCAGCTGCCAAGTGCACATGTAACAGGTCAGCCAGTGTCATAGGGACAAAACTGCTGACAGATGCCCTTAACAGTTCAGGCTTGATTTCTTTGCGTGGAAATGCCACTCTTTGGTTGCCAGTCGCGCCTCTGTGCTGTGTCGGCGCACATGTAGGGAGGGTCCTGATGGATTCTGGGGATAGTACATCCCCGTAGCACCTTGTTGGGGCAGCTGTCCGTTTATGATTCCTGAGCGTGGCAGCATTTGGCAGATGGGGAAGAGCCTTTAACTTCTGTTCAATCCCTGTTTGTGTCCTCCGTGAAAGGTCTGCATGTTGGAATCCAATGATGTTTTCTCTCATGGCTGAACGTCCTGTCATGTTATTTCTGCCATAAAGCGGCAACCTTTACATTGACCTTTTTCACAGCCTGATATTGAATATTGCATTTTGATGTCCCAAACCCCTGCGATCTCCCAGACCTTTTATGCTGTTGGATGAAATGTACATTTCATGGAAGGGATTCTTAGTTCCCGAGGGCAGAGCTCTACTTTACATATCGTACAGCGATTTGCAGCAGTTCCTTATGGGGTACTCTACGTGGGTTAAATCCATACGAGAGATAAGATCTGGAGCATTTAATAGTAATGAATTAATTTATTTCTTCGCAGCTGGATATGAAATATTTGTCGCCATTGTTGCTCACATATGAAGACCGAATTAATGAGAAGGATAATTTGATCCTGGGATTTGAGGTGAGTTGTGTCCGACTTGCATGAGTTGAGTCCAAATAAAGTTCCGGCATTAAAGGGTTCACCTGGGCTATAGATATTGATGACCTATTCCGCAAATAAGTCATCAATATCAGATTGATGGGGGGGGGGGGGGTCTGACACCCTTCAGCTATTTCAAGCAGTTGTGGCACCAGAAACTACACATGTATACTGTATGTACACTATGAATCCATACTGTATGGAGCTGGAAGCAGAAGGCTCCGTACACTGTGTAGTTTCCGGCACCGGTAGATGTTCTGCTCCCAGACTTGCCCGAAACATGTCAACCAGAGCATTGGAGGGGGATGTTATCCACGTATGTGAATTTTTGCCACTGTGAAAAATAAAGCGCCAAGGTTTTAATCAATCGGATTGCTGGAACGTTTTTCCTTCTTTGCTACAAACATCGTCCCTTAGGGTACTTTCACACTTGCGGCAGGGACGGATCCGGCAGGCTATTCAGCCTGCTGGATCCGTCCTGCCGCAAGTGGCCGTGCACTGCCGCGCTGCCGCTCCATCCCTATTGACTATAATGGGGCGGGGGCGGAGCTACAGCGCAGCACGGCTGAGCATGGCAAAGATCGCCGGACTGAAAAGTCGGACATGCAGGACTTTTAGTCTGGCGATCTCCGGCCGTGCTGCGCCGTAGCTCCGCCCCCCGCCCCATTATAGTCAATGGGGACGGAGCAGCAGCACGGCAGTGCACGGCCGCTTGAGGCAGGACGGATCAGCCTGCCGGATCCTTCCTGCCGCAAGTGTGAAAGTACCCTTACTTGTTTGGAGAGCTCCTTGGTCTTCATGGCAGTGTTTAGTCAGTGATGCCTCTTGCTTAGGTGCTGCAGCCTCTGGTGTGTATATGTAATGACAGATGATGTGACACTTAGATTGCACACAGGTGACATCATGTCACTAATTATGTGACTTCTGAAGGTAATTGGTTGCTCCAGAGCTTTTTATGGGCTTCCTAACAAAGGGGGTGAATAGATACGCACAGGACGATTTTCTGTTTTCTATTTCTAAACAATAGTTTTATTTATATATTTTTCTCATTTCTCTTCACCAACTTAGACTATTGTGTTCTGATCAATCACATAAAATTCTGATAAACCAAACAATGAACTTAAGGCTGTAATGTAACAAAACACGAAAAAAGTCAAGGGGGTGAATACTTTTGCAAGGCACTGTATATTGGTAGAGTGATGTGTCACTCAGAACCAGATACCTGAATGAATGACACATCCCTGCAAGGGAAGTTGAAGGAGCATCTTCAGAGCTATAGCTGGTCATGCATGTTAGCGGTTTGCCGGGTAAGCATGCATGATTTTGGTGATTATCTGATGTGTATAGGGACGGCCTCTCCTGGCGGCAGAAGTCAGGGGAGAGAAGGGTTGAACATGTTGGATTTCATCATGTCCGACCCTTTTATTTTTAGGGGGGGACAGGCTGCAGTCAGAAATTGTAACCAGAAATGTACAGTAGTTTTGGGTTTGCATGGATTGACAGACTTTCATAGTCGTGGGCCTTTTCCTAGTCACTCCAGTCGGCCGATCACCTTAGCTTGAAAGCAGACCATTTGCTCTGGGATTTGCACTAGTTCCTGAGCCCAATAAAGGGTTAAAAGCAATGTTTCTGGTTATTTACAGAAGTTTAAATGTCCATAAGCCACTGTCTCACTGTCGAGACGCTCCGATTCCTCTTCATGTGGATTTGTAGAACCTAATAATGTGCAAATGACTTGCGGTTCAGAGGCTTAAAAGCCCTCGATAAGGGGATTGTGTGATTATGATACCAGTAGTAATGGCTTTCTTTTTCCACTTGATTGAATATGATGAGGCACCGAAACGCACAAGCAAATCTGGGCTTTAGATGGAATATTTACAGGATGGTGTACAGTCACATCACACTTAAGGAGCCATTAGTATGAGTGCAGATACTTAGATTATAGTTAGATTTTTTTTAATATTATTTCCGTTGTCTGATTTTGCTGCAGGCTGATACCGGTTATGAAAGGGGTGTTCCAGTAACAATAAGTTATCCACAGGATAGGGAATATCTGTTAGACCAGTGGTCCGACTGCTGAAACCCAACAGATCATGAGAAGAGGGGTCCTGTGTCCGTCATCTGAAAGGATCAGTAGCCCAGCATGCACACTGCCGCTTCATTCACTCTCTATGTGACTAAGGCTTCATGCACACGACCGTATGTTTGGTCCGCGTCCGAGCCACATATTTTGCAGCTCTGTCGCGGATCCAATCAGTTCAATGGGGCCGCAAAAGATGCGGACAGCTCTCCGTGTGTTTTCCGCGTCCGTTGCTCCGTTCCGTGGCCCCGCAAAAAAAAATAGAGCATGTCCTATTCTTGTCCGTTTTGCCGACAAGAATAGGCATCTCTATAACGAGCCGCCTGTTCCGTTCCGCAATTTGCGGAAGGCACACGGAGCGGCTCCCGTGTTTTGCGGATCCGCGGTTTGCAGATCCGCAAAACACACACGGTCGTGGGCATGTAGCCTAAGGGTCCATTCACACGTCCGTAGAATGGGTCCGGATCTGTTCCACAACGTTGCAGAATAGATCCGGACCCATTCATTCTCTATGGGGCAGGAAGAGATGCGGACAGCACACAGTGTGCTATCCGCATTTCCGGTGCGCGTCCCCGATCTTCCGGTCCGTGGCTCCTGAAAAATATAGGACAAGTCCTATTCTTGTCCGCAATTGCGGACTTGAATAGGCAGTTCTATGGGGGTGCCGGCCAGGTGTATTGCGGTTTCGCAATACACTACGGACGTGTGAAAGGACCCTAAAGCTGTACTCGGCAATCTGTGGCTGTCCTTCAATGATGAATAAAGCGGCATTGGGCATTTAAGACACAGGATCCCCATTCTCATGATTGCTAGGGGTCTTAGAGGTCAGACCCCCACAGGTATAACACTTATACCCTATCCTGTGGACAGGGGATAACTTTTTATTTGAATACACTTCTAAATGCAATTTAAATACTACATCTGAATGCAAACCAGTTTCTTTGGGGTTCTGCTGGATTCCCATGCGGAATGGACGGGAAGTGGACGGGCGTCACGTATGCTGCTGCAGCTATGATGTGTACCCCATGTGGCTCTTCACAGGATCACGTGCCACATGGAGGAGGCATCACTGCTGTGACCAGTCATTGGCTGCAGCTGCACATGTGACCCTTGTCCACTCCAGAAGTTGAAGAGCGGGGACTGGGGCACGGTAAATGCAACGGTGGACCGAAGGAGCCAAACCCGAGCGGCAGGGAGCTGGTAAGTAGGTTTCCCTCCACCAGCCCAAAAGTGTATAAAAGCTGGACAATCCCTTTAAGCTGGCCGTATACATATTAATGCTGGCCGATCCCACCAATTGAGGCTAGTCTGACCTACCAACTAATGTGTATGAGAGCCTCCTGTGAGACACCCAGCAGTCTAAAAAACATGGCCAGCCACATGTACGCACCAGAGGCCTAAACAGTAGGCACTCAGTGTGGCTCCATATTATGGAGATACAAAGTCTGTCTGAATTATGTCATATATAATGGCTTCTTACTTCTCATAGTTATACGGAGCCATAACGCACCCGTGTACACGAGCCCTTATATTTCTTTATACGTGAAACTGTAGCTTTTCATGCCATACGGTTGTCTGTAGATGCCATTCTAGGACCATTCCAGGTTTAAGGACAAGACGGGGTTACGTGTATTTCGGCACATGCAGATCTTGCGCTTTTTGATGTGCAGTACCAGACTGCCATGTGTAATCCCGGCCTTTATGAAGGTGCGGTCTCTTCAGTGACTTCATTTCATTATTATTTTTTCTCCACCTTCCTCAGGAGGAACTGAAGACATTTAAAGTCAGAGTTAAAGAAGTGATAAAGGAGAATGAAAAATTGCACCAACTATTGAACCAGGACCGACCAGTATCCGATAAGGAGTGGTAATTATATATTGATTTGTATAATCTACCGTATGAAGACAAATAATTTCTTTTGCTCTGATCTTCAGTCTATTATGTCTATCACTGCCTTGAAAAAACATGTTTTTTAGAAGATGAGGTGTTGAAATGGTCCATATAGACTTGCGAAAACTTAGTATTTCCTCTTTTTTGTTTTTCATGAAAATTAGTGTTATGTTGCAATGAAAATTAATTTTCTTAACCATGTCATTTAGGGAGGGACTGCAAGCTCAACATAAACTCCTTATGGAGGAGAACAGAATTTTGACAGAGCAGTTGGAGGTCCAAGAAGGAAAAAGCCGAGAGACTCACTCCAGTCATGTCCTGGAAGGTGAGATTACCTGTCTTCTACCTGTTTATTACTATGGTTAATGGATTTCTTGCCGATTGCCCTGATACCTCCCACAGTGTCTCTCATGGGCAATTGACACCAGGTTAAAGAGATTGTCCAGGTTTTAAATACTTATAACCTATTCCTAAGGATAGGCCAATAATATCTAATTGGGGGTGGTCCGACTCCCGGTAATCCCACCAACAAGCTATACAGTGAAAACGTCATCACATCTGGCCCTGTCAATCAGTGCAGAGGGCTCGGCAGTTGCAGAGAGAGCAGAGCCTCTAGGTGTAACGGCAACGCCCCCATTGCTCCTAGAGGCTCATTTGCATATATTAAAACCTTTTTTTCAGCAATGTCGGCACATATGAACATGGGACCAACACAGATGCCTTTTAACCAGTTCCCGACCGCCTGTTGACTCTAAACGTCCTGGTGATCGGGACTTTTCTGAATCTGGCCCCAGTGATCATGTAAATGCCGGACCTGGAAGACTGCAGGAGCTGCTAGGTCTTCCAAGACTTCGATCAACTCAGTAGTGAGGATGCACAGCGCTCTGTAGTGTTATACAGCCTCTCTGCGTGCTGTATTCCCCCTGTAATTAGGAGTTCTGTGTCAGCCCCAAATACAGGAAAAATCAGCAAGTAATGTTAAATGTCCCCCAAAGGTCTTGTATGACCTTTTTGGGGAGAAAAAAATTAAAATGTAAAAAAAAAAAATATATATATATTTTAGTCGCCTTGCCTCCCAAAAACATATCAAATTATCAAAAAGTCTTATGTACCCCAAAATGGTATTGATAAAAAGTACAGTCTGTCCTGCAAAAGACATGCCCCCACACAGCTCAGTCAAAAAATTTTTTTTTTTTTAAAAGTCCTAGCTCTTAAAAACTATTTCAGCAAATTCCATGTTAAAAAATCCAAATCCTTCCCTTCTGAATCCTTTACGACCACAAATGTGGTGTTACTGTATTCTGGAGAAAATGGGACAAAAATTGTAGAGTGAGGTTCTCCTGTTATCCCTTGTGAAAGTTTAGGCCTAAAGACCCATTTTCTTGTTTAAAAATAAAAGAAATTTTTCATTTTGACAGCCAAGTGTTATAAATTGTATGAAACACCTGCTGGGTCAAGTGCTCACTATACCCCTTAAACATTCCTTGGGTGGTATAGTTTACAAAATGTGGTCACATTTTGGGGGTTTTCACTGTGGACCATTCCAGCAAAATCTGCCCTCCAAAAACCATATGGCGCTCCCCCCTTTCTGAGCCCTACTGTGCGCCCATACAGCAGATTACTGCAGAATTGGGGTAATAAATATTGAGCTTCGTTTTGCTATTAACCCTTCATGTGTTACAGGAAAAATTGATTAAAATGGCAAATCTGCAAAAATTTTTTTTAAACATTTCTTCTAAAATTCTAAAGCTTCTAACGTCCTAAAAAAATAAAAAAGAACATGACCAAATTGACGTAAAGTAGACTTAAACTGAATGTTTAAATAGTAAGTATTTTATGAGGTATCAATATCTATCTTTAAACGCAGAGATTAACATTTATAAAATAGTGAATTTTTCAGTTTTCGGTAAATTTAGAATTTTTTTAATAAATAAAAGTCAAATCTATTGACGCAGATTTACCACTAACATAAGGTACAATGGAGGTTAACAGCAATATGTCTATATTGGGCATATTTCTGGCGCAGATTCTTTGCACCGCAATCTGCATCTTTTTCCCACTCGCGCCAGGTCTACAAAATTGGGAGTGGCTTGGGCGGGGAAACGGGAGGGGCCGGCAGGCCCGTCTCATTTATAATTTTCTACGCCTGTTTTAGGCGTAGAAAATGGTCTAAATCAGGGATGGCCAACCTGCGGCTCTCCAGCTGTTGTAAAGCTAGCATGCCCAGTCTGCCTACAGCTATTAGCCTACAGCAGGGCATGGTGGGAGTTGTAGTTTTACAACAGCTGGAAAGACGCAGGTTGGCCAGCCCTGGTCTAAATCTACGTGAGCATGAGAGCTGGCATAGATTTAGAAGCGGCGGTGGATCCGCCGAAGTTATGTAGAGGCCGGCACCTGTACATAACTCTAGCGGATCCACCGGCAGCTATAAGGGAAATAAAGACCGGTGTCTAAAATGTCGGTCTTAATTAATGACCCCCAGTGTGTCATGAAAAAAACCGTCTCAGAATGGCTTGGATAAGTAAAAGCATTCCAAAGTTATTACCACATAAAGTGACACATGTCAGATTTGCAAAATTAGGGCTGGTCAGGAAGTGGTTAAGGAATCACTCAATAACTTTGGCTAAAAATATTTTTAATCTTATATTTTAATAGAATTATTATTAAAGGATACTAAAAAGTTGAGAGGGACACCGTGGTCCCTAACAAGGACCTCAGTGCCATATGGATTATTCAGACAGAGATCATACAAAACTTCACGACTGCCCAAACAGAGCTGAAAATTAAAATGAGCGCAACCCTCCTGCGTTAGCCCTGCCTTGTAGAGAGCGCTAGCACAATTTACATTCTCCCATAAAGCTAAGCAGATTTCATAAGGTTAATGTACCTGTAATCCATAAATCTAATTCAGTTAACTGCGTCAGAGAGACTTCAAGTGTTGTGATATTGATTATGTACTAGATTATTACACAGCTTGTGTGTAGATGCTTGGAGCTGGTTTTAATGGTTCCATCCATCTTCAGCTCATGCTTATTACTTGTGGCCGCCTAAGGAAAGGAAAATGTCAACAGATCCTTGCATTGCAGGGCTGTGCTATTGATGGCGAATGCATTACAGGAATTACGCTGTACAGTGACCTTGTCATGTCTAACACGGCATTCGCCATAGATTAACATAAATATTCCCTTTCCACGCAGTCTCCCAATTAACGAAGCAGCTAATGGTTTTGGAATCTACAAAGCGGAATCAAGAGGAAGAATTGTTAGAATTTCAGAAGCAGCAGGAAGTTTTACGCTCCAAGTACAACGAGCTGAAAGCTACCACGGAGGGCAGCGTCTCTGCCGAGGAACACGTTGCCATGGTGAATGAATTAAAAAGGTACAGCGCCTCGACCCGTGTGATGTGTCCATCAACATTCATTCACTTTTAGCTAGTAGTTCACCAGCGCGAAGAAGATCTAAGGTCGGAAATAAGTCCACTGTTAATGGCTGCACATTTGACTGCAATGACGCAGTGTTTAAAATGGTCTCGTCAAGTCTCCGAGACACGGATCTGATTTCCTCTTATGTGTCCCTCATCGGTCATTAGTAGAGGAAGCTTTCAGTCTGTTAGACCGCAATGTTTGTACTTCTCATCAAAGACGATAGAAGGATGGGAATGACAGAGGGATGGGAAAGTGGGGGGATGACAGTTTGTGAGTAGCCTGACGCCGCTGACAGTTTGTGAGTAGCGGGACGCCGCTGACAGTTAGTGAGTAGCGGGACGCCGCTGACAGTTAGTGAGTAGCGGGACGCCGCTGACAGTTAGTGAGTAGCGGGACGCCGCTGACAGTTAGTGAGTAGCGGGACGCCGCTGACAGTTAGTGAGTAGCGGGACGCCGCTGACAGTTAGTGAGTAGCGGGGCGCCGCTGACAGTTAGTGAGTAGCGGAGCGCCGCTGACGAATTAGTGAGTAGCGGGACGCCGCTGACAATTAGCAGTAGCGGGACGCCGCTGACAGTTAGTGAGTAGCGGAGCGCCGCTGACAGTTAGTGAGTAGCGGGACGCCGCTGACAGTTAGTGAGTAGCGGGACGCCGCTGACAGTTAGTGAGTAGCGGGACGCCGCTGACAGTTAGTGAGTAGCGGGACGCCGCTGACAGTTAGTGAGTAGCGGGACGCCGCTGACAGTTTGTGAGTAGCGGGACGCCGTACTCGCATGAATAAGATACAGCGCTAGTCAATGATTGATGAAACCTAACTCATTGATACAATTAAAAGGACACATAAGGAGAAAGACAGTTATACCTCTAAGAAGGACTATTAATATTGTCCCAATTATATTGGACTTTCGAAGTATATAATAAACTCCTAAAGAGACGTATTGAACAAGTGTCTTTTACAACAGTTTTACTCTAGTTCTTTTTAGTGGGTGTACAGCAGCCCTACATAAGACCATTACATTTTTATTTAGATCCAAGTTACTTATAGCAGGTACTAAATGTACGATACCTTTTATTTTATTATTGTCTAATAAATTTTGTCGAATAACATCTTGACATCTGTTTCTAATCCCATCGATATTGTCCCCAATATCAGAGAGTGCCCAGATACTATATATATACCTTTTGGAATTAGGGCACAGGGGTCTATAACCTGATCTGAGCGGTCCAAAAGGCTCAGATTAGGTGAAAGGTTCGGACGAGTTTAAAGGGAGTCTATCGCTTCTCCTATTGCATCACTTTAAATCCTTGCACTGCAATTTGAAATATAGTAACCCTCATTCAATTACTCCCTGCTGTAAATGTTCACCACAGTGCCCTAAAGGGGTACTCTGGCATTTACCATGCAATGATATGTCCTAAAGGTCTCATACTGATCAGGAATAAATGGGCGTCCATGTTTACTGTTTGCCTTTTTAACCATGGAAAGAGGAGCAGAGGATGGGTGCTTTTGCTGTCTGTGTAAATAGGAGGTTTTATTTAAATGAAGATCAGTACATACTTCTCCTGAAATACTCTGTGCAGCTAGTGAATCCTGCTCTGCTCATTAAAGAAAACCTATCTCTATGAAAATGTGAATGAATCTGCAGGCAGCATGTTATAGAGCAGGGGGAGCTGAGCAGACTGATGTATACTTTTATGGGAAAAGATTCAGTAAAGCTTGTATTTTATTCATTTAAATTCCTGCTCATTCTGAGCTGTGAAGACCAGGGGTGGTCCTAGCAGTGATTGACAACCTTCCCTCTATGACTGTGTATACAGAGAGAGTTGTCAATCACTGATAGGACCGCCTCCTGGACTTCAAAGCCCAAAATGAGCGAGATTATAAATGAATGAAAAATGAGTTTTACTGAATCTTTTCTCACAAAACTATGTATGTCTAATCAGGATCTCCTGCTCTATAACATGCTGCCTGCAGATTTATTCACCTTTTCTCATCTGTGTCATTGGGGGACGGAAGCTTGACCATGGGTATAGCTGCTGCCACTGTTTTTCCCACCCGTGAGGGGTGGGGGGGGAGACCAGTGGGTCCCTAGGCCCGCTGTTCATTCACCTCCAGAAGACAAGGAGGAACAGAGGGACCTGCCAGCGATCGTGATACCTTGGCCGCCCCTTTAGGAAGCCTCCCCTTCCCAAGGGGCAGCACAACGAGGAAGGTGACACAGTTGGATAGAAAGTGTTGGACATGTAAATATTTAACCCTTCCTGCCCTGTTTTTCATGCCCCTGGCCCTGATTCTTCTTGGGTAGTTGGCCCCTGCTGGACCACCTTCTCATGGCCCAACCTCCTGCACTGTTCGGTGGTGCACTGACTGCAGCGTCCATCCTAGTTCTTGGGCCACCCCCCTATTCTTCGGCTGCTCCTCCCACCAGCATCCGCCACGACAAATCTAGGCCCCTGCTTCTATTGCGGTCTATCTGCTCTGCCAACCAGTAGCCGCTACAAAAAATCTGGGGCATGGCTTCTATTGCGGTCTACACTCCGGGTGCTTAATTTCTCCCACAGGGGTCTGGCCATTCCCCTCTCCTCCTGGTGCACATTTGCCTTTCCTGAAGCTCCACCTACTTCCTGCTCCAGTGGCATGCGCTGTCTCAGCGACCTGGGTAAGCTCTATCTATCCCTTCTTTCAGGGTCCTCTCATTTCTTTCCTGGGGGGACACAACTGTGGGTCACTGATTCTGAACCCGGATCCAAAGTCCTTAAATGAGTGACTACTTCTGTGTGTCATATTATTTTTCTGCTCCTTTTGTCATTCCAAATTCTAGTGCGGTCAGTTAGATCCCCTTTATTGCTGTGGCCCACCGCCGACTGTCGGTGATTCCAGCCCGACTGCCCCTCCTCCCCAGCCTATGGTGGAACCGGAGTGGGCACGTTCTCTGGCAGGAAGTTTCCCATACCAACAAAGCTATAGCTAATGTTGGTTTTTTTTTTGCGGCCACCCTCTGATCATTTAGACTCTGAGCAACCCGCAGCTGGTTTTCATTGTGACCGGCATACTAAACGAGCAACACTGTCCTCCGCCCATACAGGGCGTCCGTATCTCCCTTTCCTTTCGTCTCCCCCTCCTCCTTCCAGGGAGTCTTGCTCTGATGTGTCTGTGTCGGAAGGGTACAAGCTGGAGATCACTTCTTCCGACCGCCCCACCCCCAGTCACCCCGCTCCTGTTTTTTCATTCCTCTCCTCCGAAATCCCCCTCTGCCGCCTGTGCCTTTTTTCAAGCTGTACACACTCTCCTGCAGCAGGGAGGGATCATTCCAGTTCATGTTCAAGACCGTTTTTACTCCAGTATCTTAATGGTCTCCAAAAAGGAGGGACGTTTCAGCCCATCCTGGACCTCAAAGCTCTCAACCGCTTACTTCAGGTGCGACGCTTCAGGATGGAGTCCTTGAGGTTGGCCATTGCATCCATGAAACGGGGAATATCTGTCCTTGATATCAAGGACGCTTACCTTTTATGTGTTCATCTGTGTCAGCCACCAGCTCCAAGGGTCTTCACCAAGATTCTGGATATGGTTATTGTTCTCTTTCTTGCCAGGGGCATACTGTTCAACACTCGGTAGGCTAAGGTGTTTTTACTACGGCCCTGCCCGCTCCCCATTCGACAATGCATGAGAGTTCTGGGTCTCATGGCCTAGATCTTCGATGCAGTCCCCTTTGCACAGTTCCACGTGAGGATCCTTCAAACTGCCATTCTGGCCAATTGGGACAGGTATCCAGCCTCACTGGATCAACTTCTGCCTCTTTCTTCTCTGATGCGTCAGTCCCTTAGGTGGTGGACCACTTTGCCGATGATGATGTCAGGTCGCTCCTTTATTGCCCTCTGTTGCTTCGTGGTTACAATGGATGCCAACTTGCATGGAGAGGCTTCCCAACATCCCTCTCAAGCCCTGCAAGGCATTTGGTCTTCTGAGGAATGCCCCCTTCCAATCAACTATTCAAATCTGGCTCACTGGATAGACCGTCTGCTGGGGCATCCAGTTCACAATTAGTCTTACAACTCCACGGCGGTTGCCTACTGTCACGCTAGTGTGTGGGAGGAAAACCCCACACCGAGCATACGAGGGAAAGGGGATAACGGAATAAGGCCTGAAACTATAGAAGGAAGATGGACACCTCTGAGAGAAAACCCTAACTCCAGTGCTGACAGACTACCAGTATGAACAGGCCCCAAAGGTAGGCAAGTTCATGCACCGTATACCTAGAATCCTATATCACCCTATAGGACCCTGGCACTAATGTCAGGACTGAGCCTACCTGTTCCTCTAGAGGAAAGGACCAACAGGAGTCTCCCTCAGGCCTAATGACAAACAACAGGGAAAGGAAATATATATATATATATATATATATATATATATACACACAAGGGAAAGGAAACGCTTATCTTTAATGAAGCTTTGGTAGCACCAGGAACAGCCGAGAAGGAAAGAAGGAGCGGCAAGCACTGGAAACAACAGACATAATTTGATCCAAAAGGAAAACATGTCAGATTAAACTACGTGTTGCCAGTCTCACAGATCTCCTGCCACCTGTCACTGGAACGTCCGTATGTCTCGGTACGTCTGTGACACCTACCTCACCAAGCAGGACGGCACCCGGAGTCCTGCAGCCATGACCGAGATGACACTCGTCCTCTAATGGGCAGAGAGGCATGTTCCAGCACAATTAGATTGCGGACTTTCTCAGTTGAACAGCTCAATCCTGGAGAATGGGCCCTCCATCCTCAGGTTTTTTCAGGCAATCTGCGACTGGTGGGGTCGTGTGGATGTGGATCTCATGGCCTCCCATTTCAATCGTAAAGTCAAATCCTTCGTGGCCCAAGACAAGGATCCCCTGGCTCTGGCAACCAACGTGTTTGTGATTCCATGGAGTCAGTTTGAGTTTCCGTATGTCTTCCCACCTCTCCTTCCGTGGTTTTTCTGAAAAATGAAGTCCAAGGGTCTCCTAGTCATTCTCATGGATCCAGATTGGCCGCGTCATGTGTGGCATGCATCGCTGGTAGCCCTTCTCGCTGTCCAACTCTGATGTCTTGCGGTTTGAGAAGATCTGTTCTCTCAGGATCCCCTCTTCCACCTGAGTTTACAGTCACCGCATTTAACGGCATGGCTGTTGAGGCCGCCGTTCTGAGGGCTCATGGTTTTTCAGAAGCTGTCATTGAAACGATGATCGAGGCCAGGAAGCCGCCTTCCTCTAAGAATTACCACAGGACCCGAAAATCGTTTTTTACTTGGTTTAAGCTCAACCAGCTGTCTCGCACACAGCATTTACTCCCAAAGCTGCTGTCCTTCCTGCAATCTGCTCTGGAGATAGGGCTGGCACTCGGTTCCTTCAAATGGAAAGAGTTTCTGCTCTTTCCATTTTATTTCCGTGCAACGAGGCCTCTGTTTCAGCGGTTCAACCCTTCTTGCAGGGGGTTGCTCATTCAGTACCTCCCTGGGATCATAATCTTGTCCTTGACGCCCTTCAGTCATCGGCATTTGAGTCTTTGCTGCAGATTTCTCTCTATTTTCTCTCCTTTCTGGTGGACGTCCGCTCCATTCGGCAGGTGTTGAAACTGCAGCACTCTCCTGCCACTCTCCTTTCCTAGTTTTCCATCAGGACAGGGTGGTCCTCAGTCCTGTTCATTCTTCCCTTCCGAAGATAGTATCCTCATTCCATCTCAATGCGGAGATTGCGTTGCCCTCCTTTTGCCCCTCTTCTTCTCACTCCCAGGAGCTCTCTCTCCACACTGGTTCTGGTTCAGGCTATTCGCATTTATCTGTCAGAGACATGATCTTTCCGGAAGGTGGATTCCCTTTTCATGATCCCAGATGGCCCGAGGCAAGGGGTGACGGCATCCAAATCTTCTATTTCTTGATTGATTTGTTTGGCTATCGTGTTACTGCTCATTCAGTGCAGGCAGTAGGCCCTCCTGGGCAGTGCATCATAGGGGTTCTGCCCTTCGGGTGTTTAAGGCTTCTACATGGTCGTCTTTACACACTTTTCTCCAGGGTGCGCACTTTTGCATCCTCAGACGCTTCACTTGGACTCAAAGTGCTGCAGGCGGCGGTTCTCTCACCATTCCTGTGTCTTGTATTCTAGCCCACCATTGGGACTGCTCTGGGGGAACATCCCATGGTCAAGCCTGTGTCCCCCAATGACTTTACTTGCCATAAAATCTTTTTCTCTTCCGTTTTCTCTTGTTTCCTTGGCCTTCATTGTGGCCTGGTTCGGTTCTGGGTTTCTACATAATTTTGCTTTGTTTTGTTTTTCTGCTTCTCTTATTGGAGCTTTGCCTGCACCATCACTTGCAAGTGGCGGCTGTATTACACAACTGTCATTCCACTCTCACTGGCGGGATCAGATTGAACACTGATCCTGGCAGTTTAACCACTTAAATGCCACTGTCCCTGCTGACCCTGGCATCGAACTGGTAAGTGTGAGGGAGGGGGCTCCCTCTCTCTCACCTTAGATGCCTTCCTGTGAGGTGACTGCACGGTGCCAAAGGGTTGCAATGGCAGGCTGGGCCCTACACTGGCCCATGGGCCCACTTTGTACATACCGAATACATGTCCGAATAGTCATTATGTCGGTTCTACTGTCACTGACATAATACACAGCATTAATTTGAGCGATCAGATTGAATGTTCACAAGAAATGGAAAAAAATAAAATAAAATTCAAGTTAAAAAAAGCAAAAGTTTAGCTTTTTCGCAGGCAAACACATTCATTTACTTGAAATATAACACAATCAAAAACTATGCATGATTGCTGTAATGACCCATACTATAAAATGGTAAGGCGAACAGCATAAAAAAATTGTTGCTGTTTTCTGTTCATTTTACCTCCCCTATCATACGTACTCCAAATGACACTTAATCTTACCCCACAAAAAAACAAGCCATAATACAGCTCAGTCGGCGGAGAAATATAAATGTTATGTAGCAACACAAAAAAAAAAATAAAAAAAATATTATAGTGCAAAAGTAGAAAAAAGTAAACCACTGTATAGATTTGGTATTCTAGTGATATGCCTTCAGTATATAAATTCCCCCTTAAGACCTGCCATCATCAATATGTCTTGGCCAAGTATCCGCCCTGTAGGCTGATATTGAGAGCATTGCAGAGTGTTTTAAAGCAGCAACTTATTTGCTTCCTGCTGACTTTGCTGCCACATTAAGGGCATCTCATTATCTGCTGAGCAGTCATCTGTTTCATCCTCTGGAATTACCAGCCTAGAGATAGCAAGCCATCACTTTCACGCTTCGTTCTCAATCACCCAGACTGATTTCTTCTTGAAGTTCTGGCCTGGTTTGATCTCTTCAGTATTCATGTCAATATCAGACTAAGGGCAATCAGGTGTGCGCCTCCTCTCCTGCATCGAGGTCTGAAACGCCACCGCAGGACCATCGTAGAGTAATATGTCACCCTTTGTCCTCAGTCACCAGATAAACATTGCGCTTCATTAAATTTGCTCTCGGGGTAGAGAACATTTTGTGTCTGCATCAGAAATAAAGTACAATTGTGCTTCTCTCCGGCAGCCAACTTCAACAGCAGCAAGAGAATGGCAGAAGAGAAGTGCACGATCTGATGGGAAAGATCACGGCTCTGCAGGCAGAGAAGAAGGCTCTACTTCTCCAGAGGAATGACCTGTTAGCTGACAACAAGATCCTGGAGGCAGAGGTGGAGGCCGTCAAAAAGTCTAACAGGTTGGCATTGCTTATGATCATCAAAAGGTTCATTGTGCTAATAACTACATGCCCCCCCTCCCCCGCAAAATTATAATGAGGGTAATGGTGTTATTACACTGCCCATAGGCTCGTTATTACACCAGCCAATGCAAAAAATATGGGGAGAAAAGATTGCTACTGTGATCATTCCTCCCCCATTCTGTTGTATTGGTGATCAGCTGCAGATTGCTGATTACATGGAGCAACGTGCTGCCGGAAATCGCCCATTTTTTATGCTGCATAAAACATGCAGTCAGCCGACAAACAAGCGTGTAATAGGGTTTTAAAGGGGATGTCCTGTGAAAAACATTTTGCATTTTTCAAACCAACACCTGGATCTGAACACTTTTGTAATTGAATGTCCTTAAAAATGTATTTACTGAAATCTGTCTGTATAGCGCCACCTGCTGTTTGCTCTATATCTAATTTCTCTGTCCCAGTCGTAAGTTATGAAAACCAAACGAACCTCTTCTGCGGGCGCTGCCAAGGATCACATCAACATCGGGTGTATGGTTCCAATAGCTTTGTCTACGCGTTTCAGTGCTGAATAGCCCCCTTCCTCAGGACAGTGACAGTAATTTCTCTGTCCCGCTTGTTGAGATGGAAGCACATGCTCAGTTCCATCCTTCAACTGCCACCAGGTGTAGTAGAAAGTACACGCCCCCTGAGAAAGTACCTACCCCTTGAGAGTACACTCCCCCTAAGCTGCCAGCTTGAAGTAAATCTAGAGGAGCGATTGGAGCCATGAAGGGGGAGTTCTCTGGATCCATGTGAGGTACAGGGCTGGTTCGTTAGAAAGAACCTGTCATTTACTAGATAATGTCAGATTTTATTTGGTTGCATTAATCATGGGATAACCCCTTTAAGACTAGACATGGCAGAATATTTACACTGAATATCACCGCAAATCTGCCACAATTCCACAGCGGACTCTTGCATATGTTAGATCCAAATTTAATTGCAGATAGCGGTGCAGATTACCAGTAGATTTCACCTCTATATATTGAGCGGGTGAGGGGTGAAATCGATAGTGAACAGCTGCGGCACATCCACAACAGAATGAGCAGAATGCATATCGGCAGCATGCTTGCTTTTCCGCGACGTGGTTGGGGTACCGTATGGGGCATATATTTTATATTGTGATTTTCTAGGAATCCGCAGAATCTTGTACACAGGCAGTGAAGTGGTTCTTGCCGTTGTGCACATCAGCGACAATAGGACGCCATAGACCTTAGATAGAAGTTGGTGGATGATGGACGATCTGTTTGCAGACACAGCCATACGCGTTTTAGTCCATAGCAGTTGCTTGAATTCGCCATGTATGTTCAATGAAACAGAGCGATGGTCGAAAGATGTTTCTGGGAACGTTCTTTCAAAGAAAGATCTTCTGTTCAGGAGCGATCTTTCTTTGAATAATAGATCTTTCATCCAACCATCGGGCAAAAATATTGAACCCGGACGACTTCGTTTTAAATCCCAATGGCCTGTCATCGGTCGGTTCAATTTTTTCTTTGTAAAATTTCAACCAACGGACATTTGTTTTGGTTGAAATTATCCATTTTGATCAACGTTAGACGTATGAGCACCTTATAAACTGGGGTACTGGAAGCTACTTTTTCTCACCAGCACTCGATGCTAGTTGGATGTTAAAAGAACATCAGGGCGTCCCATGGCAAATGTGTTCATTCGGTATCTAGACAAAGGAGCATGTTTTAATCCCTTCAGCTACTGCAAAACTACAACTCCCAGCATGTCCTGGTAGCTGCAGACTGTCCAGGCACGATGGAAGTTGCAGTTTTGCAACAGCCGGAAGGCTACGAGTTTGGCATCCCTGCCTTAAAGGGGTTGTCCAGGTTTTTGCAAGTGATGGCCTATCCCCACAATAGGCTATCACCATCCATCTGGTGGGGGTCCAACACCCTTCGCTCCCACCTATCAACTGTTCTGCCGTATGAACTACACAGCGCGGCGCTTGTTACTGCAGTGCCACGCCTATTCACTTCAGTGGGAGCAGCGTTGCGTTAAATGGCACCAACCACTACACAATGGACGGAACTGTGTAGCTCCCACTATGGAGCCATTGTGAAACAGCCGGTGGGCAAGGTTGCAGGCTGTTGGACACCAGATGGTCCGATACTGATGAGTATCCACAAAAAGAAGCCATCATACGGCTATGTCAACTGAAATAAGAAGTGATGGCTCTTTGAACGCAGGGATGAAAAACCGTAAACGTTGCCCCCAAAATTAGTTTGGGGCTTGATGGATAAAGGCGATTTGCTTCAATGTGTGTGATTAAAGTAGGTCTGTTGGGACCACCACTAATCCTGTGGACATGTGTACCAATTTCCCCCTCCCGGTGATGGTCACATGAATTTTATGGGTAAAAATACCACTATAAAAAACAATAATAAAAAAAAAAAATTGGCAAAAGGTTCAACGTGTGACTTCTTCATGGTGCATATCCAGGAATCATGCAGGTAGGCTGGATGCATTAATAAGTCTCTCTGCTGAGAGCGGCCATTTCTTTTGTTCTGTATCAGAGCGCAGGGGGCACAACGTCCTCAGTCTTTAGACCCCTCTTGAAATGATTTTTCCGGGTTTGTCTGCATGCAGTGAATGCTGCGAATGATATCATGAAATGCACCGCCACAGCCCATGTAACAAGTGGTTATATTCATAAATCAAACCTTACAATTAGGAATTTCAGCTTGAATCGCTGCCTGTAATTAAGCGGCTGGTGATTGTATAACATAAAGCACTGTTCATGGCAGGCATCCCAGCCTGACCGTATCGAATTCTGCCGCCACTAAGCCGTTTTATGTACTTCAGGAAGATGCAGAGGAGGGTCGGCCAGCTGAAGCAGCAGTTGGAGGACGCGATGGAGAAGGAGGTGACGGCACATCAGTATCTTGCCAATCTAATAACGCTGGCTGAGAGCATCGCTGGGGAAAGAGATGAGCTCATTAATATGGTGGGTACAAAGAAAATACTCTCATTAAAGGGGTTATCAAGGATTAGAAAATCATGGCTGCTTTCTGCAGGAAACATTGCCACACTTGTGCATGGGCTGTGTCTAGTATTGCAGCTGAAGTGAATGGTGCTGAGTGTAATACCAAATGCAACCTGTGGACTGATGTGGCGCTGTTCTTGGAAAAAACACCTTGCTGTTCATGCTCAATTTGCACCATTAATATGTGAAACACAGACGCACAGTCTTGATATTTATCACACCAGCGCACTGTATATTTTATTAAAATGATGGTTTTGCTGAACATTTAGAACATCCATATAATCAGTATCTCCACTCCTTTTTGTTAGACTGATCCTCCAGCTGTCAGCTCTATTTTGGGGGAAACCTGGCAGAGTTTAGCAAGTGTTTAGTTTCCCTGCAGCGCCACCACTGGAAGATTGAAGCATTACACAGTTGCTGAACTCAATGGACTGTCAGTGTAAGGGCTCATGCACACGACCGTATGTATTTTGCAGTCTGCAAATGATACGGATCCGCAAAAGACACAGATGACGTGTGTGTACGTTCCGCATTTTGCGGAACAGAACAGTTGGCCCCTATTAGAACAGTCCTATCCGTCCGTAATGAGGATAATAATAGGACATGTTCTATTATTTTGCAGAGCGTACATACGGAAACGGAATGCACACGGAGTCACTTCCGTTTTTATTGCGGACCCATTGAAATAAATGGTTCCACATACGGTCCGCAAAAAAAACTGAACGGACACGCGTTCATATGCATGAGCCCTGTACTGTACACAGATGAACAGTGAGAAACACTTTTTTTTTTTTTCAACTGTAATTTTTATTGTTTTTTTAATGCATTTTTTGAGAAACACTTTTATGCAACCAATCTCCTCTCTGGCTAATAGACCAAACCAGTGGCCAAAAGACATGTAGGATTTGTGTGTGAATTATTTGCATTGACTCCCATGACTATTTTAGGGTGCTCAACACCCCTTAGACCAGGGATCAGCAACCTTCGGCACTCCAGCTGCTGTGAAACTACAACTCCCAGCGTGCAGCAGGCTCGGCTGTTATTCTAACTCCCATAAAAGTGAATGAGGCACTCTGGGGGTTGTAGTTTCTGAACAGCTGGAGGGCCGGAGGTTGCTGATCCCTGCTTTAGACAGTAGAAAAAAATATATATCTGTCATGTCGAGAGTGGATTGCTGTCTAATGCAACATTAACTAAGAGTCTCTTGCTACTTGTGATCTGCGGCTAAAGATCCAGCAGCCTTGGAGTTTTTCCAGCTGTCATGTCGCATGTAGTGTGGTAAGGTGCAGGGTGCCGTCCTAGATGGCAGGTACGTGTCACCGAGGTTGCTGGCCTCGGTGAGGTGAGAGCCGGGTTTTTGTCTGCAGCAGCTAGTGCTGTTTGACTTTGTTAAATAGCATGGCTGCAAAGCCGATCCGGGCCGGCTCTTACTGGGAGCAGCTAAAGAGTAGGGTGGGTGGCTGCTCCCCACGGTCCAGTCCGAGTTTTGGGCTGGGTTTATAAACTCAGCCAGCACCACCAGCTGTGTGTGTGATTATCCTGGAGCTGCTAACAGGGCTGGGAGTTCTCTGTCCTGGAGGGAAGAGCTCAGTAAGGAGGTGTTGTGTTCCTGGCTACCTGAAGCTGGATTCTCCTGCGGCTGGGCCGACAGCGTGGTGCGAACCTGCACCTACACCTCCCAGGTGACTGAACCTGTGTTGGACTGTTTTTGTTTGGCTACGTTATTTCCGTTGTGTGTGAACTGTCACCAAGAGACTGTTTTCATTTTGTGTGCAAGTGTGAATAAAACACTGTTTGTTGCACAATCTGGACTCCTGGTTTTGCCTCTAAACTGCACCCGCACCGCTGTCTACCAGAGCGACTCCCCACATTTGGTGTCGGATGCGGGCATGCGCAGTGAGGCTGGCGTGAACGCCGAAGTTTTGTTTTTCTAAAGTGTATGGAATATATTAAGCCAGCAAAGCTGCAAGCAGGAGTTTCTGACAACATGGAGGCTGCTGTGAAGGCTCTCATAGAGGCTAACGTGCAGCAGCGGGAGACCAACCAACTCTTGCTACAACATGTGATGGCGTTACAGGCGGCAGGAGCGTCCCACCACGTCCATGATGCCCGGAAGCGGTCCGTGCGGCGATCCCAAAAATGACCCCGCAGACGGCGTTGAGACGTACCTGGCGGTTTTTGAGAAGGTCGCCGTGAGGAAAAGTTACCCCGTGACCAGTGGGCTGAGGTGGTCGCTCCGTTCCTGGCTTCCGGACCCCAGCAGGTGTTTTTGACTTGTCGGACGACCAAGCGGCAGATTATGACACTGTGAAAGGAGAGGTCCTAGCCAGACTGGGCGTGAGCGTGCTGGTCCGCGCCCAAAGAGTCCACCAGTGGGACTTTAAAGCGACTGAACCCGCTAGGCCGCAGTTCTACGATCTGCTGCACAGGCTGCAAAAGTGGCTGCAGCCCGATCTACTAAGTCCCACTGCCATGCTGGATCGACTGTTGGCGGACATCTTTTGGAGGGCCCTGCCTTATCCCCTCCAGCACTGGATCGGCCAGGTATCGCCCACCAATGCCCTGGAGATGGTCGACCTGGTGGAGCGCTACGAGGCCACCAGAAACCTGCAGGGGACTCTTGCGGGAAGGGGTCAGTCAAACCCGGAGGCCTCTGCCCCAGTTCCGGCGTCCGGCGACAGAGCGGCCTGCCGGAATATACCCCCTGCGAGTCCGCCTCCGTGGTATGCTGGAGGTGTCAGGAGCCAGGCCACATCAGGGCCGACTGTCCGCATCGGGATGAGCCGATGGATATGAACTACGGGGTCGTCACTCCCTGTATGCACGGAAGCTGTGCGCAACTGGCACCCGTGAGGTGCAGGACCATAACCACCTGTGTCAGGTAGAGGTGGGAGACTCTCTGGCGGTGGCTCTGCTGGACTCCGGGAGTTTAGTCTCCTGGTAAGGGCTGCACTTGTACGTCCTGCGGAGTATACTGGCCGTAAAGTCGGGGTCCTGTGCATCCACGGAGACCTGAAAGACTACCCCACTGCACTAGTGACTTTGTCCACCGCGGCTGGTAGGTGGACCCACGAGGTGGCTGTCGCTACTAAACTCCCACACGAACTGATACTTGGGAGGGACTTCCCGGTTTTCGGCGCTGTGGCGGTAATAAAGGTATCTGAGGGACCCGAGACAGGGGTGACCCTAGTGGAGTGGCCTGATACCACTGGAAGGCCAGAACCCTGGGAGCCCGAGTCTGACGGGCCAGCGGTAGGGGTGACCACTGCTCCAGCGGTAGAGGGAGACAACCCCACTGAGTGTAATGGTGGGAGACACGGAGGACTTGCCACCGGGACCTGAGTTGGCAGACCTCAATGTCTCCGGGGAAAATTTTGGGACCGCACAACACCGGGACCAAAGCCTAACCAGGGCCTGGGAGAATGTGCTGGAAATTGATGGTAAACCCCAGAAACCAGGGGCTGAATTAATGTTCCCACGATTTATTGTTCTGCAGGATATGTTGTATCGGGTGAGACCAAATCCGAGGCGAACCTGTTGAACAGTTGGTGGTGCCCACAGCGTATCGCAAGCTTGTCATGGAGCTTGCCCACCAACATGTTCTTGGGGGACACCTGGGGTGGCAGAAAACCCAGGACCGCATACTGCAGCGATTTTATTGGCCCAGTGTGTTCAAGGAGGTAGAGAATTATTGTAAGTCCTGTCCGACCTGTCAGATAACTAGCCCCCAGCCACATTTCCGTAGTCCTCTGGTACCTCTGCCAATTATTGAAGTACCGTTTGAGCGAATCGCGATGGATTTAGTGGGCCTGTACCAAAGTCTGCCAGGGGCCACCAACACATTCTGGTAGTTCTCGACTATGCCACTCGGTATCCGGAGGCGGTGCCTCTGCGACATACCTCAGCTAAGCTCATTGCCAAAGAGTTAATGGAGATGTTTTCCCGTGTGGGCCTGCCAAAAGAGGTTCTGACAGACCAAGGGACCCCTTTTATGTCCAAAGTAATGAGGGAACTGTGTAAATTATTTGCGTATAAAGCAGTTACGGACGTCCGTTTACCATCCGCAAACAGACGGTCTTGTGGAGAGGTTTAACCAAACTCTAAAAAATATGTTAAAGAGGGTGGTGTCTAGAGATGGGAAGGACTGGGACCTGCTTCTGCCCTATCTCATGTTCGCAGTGCGAGAGGTGCCCCAGGCCTCTACTGGGTTCTCGCCCTTCGAACTGCTTTATGGCAGACACCCTCGGGGCCTGTTGGATATCGCCAAGGAAGCATGGGAACAACAGCCTGTCCCCCACAAAAGTGTCATTGAGTATGTCGCCCAGATGCAGGAACGGATGGAAAGGGTGTTGCCCTTGGTCCGGGAGCATATGGAGGCAGCGCAACAAGCCCAGAGTAGGGTGTACAATCGTCAGGCTCGAGTGCGGGACTTCAATCCGGGAGATCGGGTTTTGGTTCTGGTACCCACCCTTGACAGCAAATTCCTAGCTAGGTGGCAGGGCCCTATGAGGTGATCGAGAAGGTAGGGAAGTAAATTACAAAGTACACCAGCCAGGGCGGCGCAAGCGGAGCAGGTGTACCACGTGAATTTACTTAAGCCGTGGAAAGATAGGGACACGGCCGGCTGACCACAGCCCCCGGCCAGGGCCTACTAGGTGAAAGGGTCCAGCCCCACAGTTCGAGGCCTGTGAAGCCGTAACCACGGTAAAAGTTGCAGACAGCCTATCTTCCAAACAAGTTCAGGAAGTCAGGGAGTTCCTCAGTCGGAACACGGATGTGTTCTCGGACCTCCCTGGCCGCACGTCTCTCATCCGACATGACATCGTCACTGAGCCTCAGGCCAAGGTCCGGTTAAAACCATACCGGGTACCCGAGGCTCGGCGACGGGCCATCGCGGAGGAAGTGCAATTAATGTTGAAGCTTCGATGTCATTGAGGAGTCGAAAAGTGAGTGGGCCAGTCCCATAGTCCTAATACCCAAGCCGGATGGGACGTTGCGGTTCTGCAACGACTTTCGCAAGATTAAATGAAGTGTCCAAGTTTGATGCGTATCCCATGCCCAGTAGGCGAGCTTGTTGAAAGTTTAGGACAAGCCCGTTATTTTCTGTGCTGGACCTCACTAAAGGGTACTGGCAGGTACCCTTAACGAGTCGGCTAAGGAAAAACCGCATTTGTTACCCGCAGGGCCCTGTATCACTACAAGGTGTTACCCTTTGGCCTGCATGGCGCCCCGCCACTTTCCAAGGTTAATGGACATAGTGCTGCGACCACATCGTCGGTGCGCCTCGGCCTACTTAGATGATGTAGTCATCCTACAGCACCGACTGGGAAAGCCATTTACCCAAGGTGCAGGCGTGTAGTGGATGCCCTGAGGAAAGCCGGTCTGACCGCTAGCAAGAAGTGCTCCATAGGGTTAGAGGAGACAAAATATCTGGGATATGTAATTGGGGCGAGAGTCATCAAGCCTCAGGTAACAATGGTACGAAGTCATGCGTGAGTTGGCCCGACCGGTCACCACCAGGCAGGTAAAGTCGTTCCTGGGGATTGTAGGGTACTACATGAGGTTTGTGCCCCACTTTGCCCTGTGCCAGCTCATTGACAGAGTTGTTAGAAGGCGTAAGACAAGGGATGGGTCCAGCTGGAATGAGGCAGGGCGGGAAGAGCTTTCTCCGCCTTGAAATCGGCCCTATTGGGTCCCGGTTTTGGTGACACCAGTTTCAGCAAGGATTTGTCAGTGCAGACCGACGCCTCTGGAGGTTAGGCGCCCAGTGCGGTGCTGTCGCAGAAGTCAGCGGGAGGAACATCCGTTGTCTTCCTGCAGCCATAAGCTCACCCCAGCAGAGGCTAGGTACAGCATGGTCGAGAGAGAGTGCCTGGCCATCAAGTGGTACTCGAGGCCTCCGTTAATACCTGTTGGGCAGAAGGCTTTCCCGCAGTGACCGACCCTCCCCACTCAAGTAGGATGTCCCAAGCCAAAGAGAGAATGCCGGGTCACCAGGTGGTTCCTGCTCTACACAATTTCAAGTTCACGGTGGAACACAGGATGGGCCGGTTCTTAAAGAGCATGCAGAGCCCAGCTCTCCGGCGTCCACTGCTTCGTACTGTGTCCACCCTCAGGGTTGAACAAAGGGAGGTAGTGTGGTAAGGTGCAGGGTGCGTCCTCAGTCGCTGGCAGCTACGTGTCACCGAGGTTGCTGGCCTCGGTGAGAGGTGAGGCAGGGTTTTGTCTGCAGCAGCTAGTGCTGTGTTGACTTTGTTAAATAACATGGCTGCAAAGCCGATCCGAGCCGGCTCTTACTAGGAGCAGCTAAAGTAGTGGTGGGTGGCTGCTCCCCACGGTCCAGTCCGATGTTTTGGGCTGGAGTTATAAGCACTCAGCCAGCATGTCTCTGAGCCTGTGATTATCCTGGAGCTGCTAACAGGGCTGGGAGTTCTCTGTCCTGGAGGAAGCGCTCAGCAAGGAGGTGTTGTGTTCCTGGCTACCTGAAGCTGGATTCTCCTGCGGCTGGGCCGACAGCGTGGTGCGAACCTGCACCTACACCTCCCAGGTGACTGAACCTGTGTTGGACTGTTTTTGTTTGGCTACGTTATTTCCGTTGTGTGTGAACTGTCACCAAGAGACTGTTTTTCATTTTGTGTGCAAGTGTGAATAAAACACTGTTTGTTGCACAATCTGGACTCCTGGTTTTGCCTCTAAACTGCACCCGCACCGCTGTCTACCAGAGCGACTCCCCACAGTAGTAACACGGCCACATTTACAGTCATTACTGGCAGTGAGGCTAGTGGCACCGTGGAGCCCTAGAATAGATTTCCTTAGCCCACTTAGCCACATGAAGAACAGCAGTTTTTTGTTTGATGTAATATACTCTCTTGCAGCATCTTCGGTACATATAGTCAGTGGGGGATTATAATATGGGCAATTTAGGCAGCCACCTGAGGCTTCTGGGGACCTGTGGCCATCTAAACCACCCACCATGTGAGAAGACAGCCTAGGGCACATTTACGAAGGCCGGCATTTTACTCTTATTGCAGCCTGCCGGCCACACTTAAGCCTCTTGCACATGAACGTTTGCTGGCTGTGCCCGTGCTGTGGATCTCAAATTGCGGTCTGCAATGCCCGGGCACCGATCGTGGGCCAGCCGCATGCGGATCGCGGACCCATTCACTTGGATGGGGTCCGCGATCCATCCGTTCCGCATAAAGAAAGAACAAGTTCTATCATTTTGCAGGACGGAACCCCATGAAAGCACTCCGTAGTGCTTCCGTTCTGTTCCGCATCTCCGGCCACGGGGGACACACGGTCGTGTGCAAGAGGCCTTACAGTAAGGAAGCATGAGGAGGGGGTTTGTGGCCTGCTTCTCTTCTGTTCTATGGCTGCTATTCTTCAGACATCTGCCCGCCTGCAGCCAGACAGCTCTATCCTGGACAAGATGCCACTGCAACTTATTCACGGCAGAGTCCAGGTCGGAAATTATCTGGACTTGATGCTGACTATAGGTGTGGCGGGGAGTGGGGGGCAGGCTTGGTCCATGATACCCTTCATCCAGCACTGCATACCGTATATAACTCTGCAGACATTTACCATTATAGACAAGCAGCGTGCTCCCCTTCTCAGTCTGTATTTTATATCTTATCCACTTATTCGGGTTCAGTTTATCCGTGGATCTGAATGGATGGTACAGGCTGTGTCCTCGATAAGCTGGAGAAGCGGACATGTCTAATAGATTGTGGCATTACAGATGGCAGGCAGCAACTCTCTGCCCTGAGCCTCAGCAATCCTGGTGACATTCTGTGCGGAGAACTTGATGTGTTCTGATGTCTCGGCCTTCATATCTATTTTAAGGTTACCTGGAAGCTAAAACATCTTCCCCGTGGAAATCTTAGCAACATAAAAAGCTCACAATACAATATTTTAGATGCTAAATGATAAAGACATACATGGGCCACGTGTTAGTGTCTGGATCATCTGGAATGACTTTTATAACGCTGAATGGAAGTATGCTGTAGATACTGTAAATGTATGGACGCTAGGGGTCTGACTGCTGGGACCCCCAGAAATCACAAGAATGAGGGTCTACAAGTCCTCTTTGAATGGCGGAGTAGTGCTTATGTATGACCACCGCACTATTCATTTCCATGCGTGTTGCTGAATTGGTTACAAACCGGATCCGTCTCTCCGGTTATCGGTTTTGCACATCAACCTACGTTGGGTTGGCCCTGCCCTCGGTCTTGAGCTGATCTATACCACTGGGGGCAGACAGCGGACCTTCTATCTTTAATATGCTTTTTGCACACTGTCATTAATATGCATCTACTTTCTTCCATTCCCCCATCCTCGTGAGTTTATGATGTGCCATACCTTTAAGATGGCAAGTGGTCTCAGGCTGGCAGTCAGTGCAAAATTTCCTCCAGTCCAGGCTGGCATTCGTTATGAGAAGATGAAATCAGCATTTTTGGAAAGCTACTATTTTTTTAGGAGACTGGCAAGGTGAACAGGGTAAGGGTACTTTCACACGCCCGGAACTGCCTGCCAGACCTGGCAATCTGTATGCAAATCCAGATCCCTCTCACAAATGCATTGCAATACCGGATCTGTCTCTCCAGTTGTCATCTGGAAAAACGAATCCGGTATTTATCTTTTTCACATTTTAAAGGTCTGCGCTTGCGCAGAACGGAAGACCAGATCGGTCAATGTGCTAATTTTAATGCCGGATCTGGCACGAATACATTTCAATGGAAATTAATGCCGGATCCGGCATTCCAGCAAGTGTTCCGGATTTTTAGACGGAGAAAATACCGCAGCATGCTGCAGTATGTTCTCTGGCCAAAAAACTTAAGAGGGACTGAACGGATTGCTCTCCATTCAGAATGCATTAGGATTAAACTGATCATTTTTTTCTGGTATTGAGCCCTAAGGACGGAATTCAATACCGGAAAAGAATAACGCTAGTGTGAAAGTACCCTGAAACCACATCTAAAAACGTTTGGTTTTCATACTTGAAGTGTAAATTCATCTACGTGGTGTAACTACCAGGGCAGGAGGAGGCATAGCAATTGCCATGGGACTGTGCCAGTGGGATATTTATGACCCGAAAAAAGCTGAGTGTAAAAGAACAGTCTGGGTAAGCCCGGATTCATAAGAGCATACTCGGTCCTGGAAACACAGTCCATGTGTCTGCCGCATCTCCCGGACCGACTGCGGCTCCCCGGACCCAAACTTATTTATGATGCAGCGAGCTCACTGGTCTGATGTACTGCCCTCACATCATGTTCAGATAGGACTGACTGCATCAGAAATCCCTACAGTCGGGTGAATCAGGCCTAAGTTGGGGTTCCTCTCTGTTCCTCAGACATCTGGGCTGTTAATGAGGCTTAATTAGCAGCCAGCTGAAGAGCCGGGATATCCTCCATATCTGTGGTATGAGCTCCGACCTGTTGATTTTTGTATGTGGTGCCAGCGGAAGGACAAAGACACGAGCAGTTGGTGGCCGGATGGCCTAGTCTTTGATTTGTCTTTTGAACTGGGGAATGTCCCTTGTATTTGATATCACCACTTGTTTGCCCACTGGACTTTGAATAAAGCTGGTTATGGACAATTTGCACCCAAATCTATGGTGTCGGAGTGGCTTCTTGAGGTGTGCCAACCCTTATCCACAAGGCGGTGATCCCAGAGACCTAATTGACCCATAAGTTGTCACAGGATTCTTTTCAGGTCAGACATATAGAGTAGATTGTGATGGCTAGAAGTATAGATGGTGACTTTACCTATTATTCCTGTGCTATAATATTGGGGCTTGCATGATCCCTGTACTGTGACGTCACTGTGTGCATGAGCCCTGTACTGTGACATCACTGTGTGCATGAGCCCTGTACTGTGACATCACTGTGTGCATGAGCCCTGTACTGTGACGCCACAGTGTGCATGATCCCTGTACTGTAACATCACAGTGTGCATGATTCTTGTACAGTGACATCACAGTGTGCATGATCCCTGTACTGTAACACCACAGTGTGCATGATCCCTGTACTGTAACATCACAGTGTGCATGATTCTTGTACAGTGACATCACAGTGTGCATGATCCCTGTACTGTAACACCACAGTGTGCATGATCCCTGTACTGTAACATCACAGTGTGCATGATCCCTGTACTGTAACATCACAGTGTGCATGATCCCTGTACTGTAACATCACAGTGTGCATGATTCTTGTACAGTGACATCACAGTGTGCATGATCCCTGTACTGTAA
The DNA here is from genome assembly GCA_033119425.1 of Bufotes viridis. Classification (NCBI taxonomy): domain Eukaryota; kingdom Metazoa; phylum Chordata; class Amphibia; order Anura; family Bufonidae; genus Bufotes; species Bufotes viridis. The sequence continues at coordinate 95,831,490 of CM065598.1, read as the reverse complement.
CATCACAGTGTGCATGATCCCTGTACTGTAACATTACAGTGTGCATGATCCCTGTACTGTAACATCACAGTGTGCCTGATCCCTGTACTGTAACACCACAGTGTGCATGATCCCTGTACTGTAACATCACAGTGTGCATGATCCCTGTACTGTAACATCACAGTGTGCATGATCCCTGTACTGTAACATTACAGTGTGCATGATCCCTGTACTGTAACATCACAGTGTGCCTGATCCCTGTACTGTAACATCACAGTGTGCATGATCCCTGTACTGTAACATTACAGTGTGCATGATCCCTGTACTGTAACACCACAGTGTGCATGATCCCTGTACTGTAACATTACAGTGTGCATGATCCCTGTACTGTAACATTACAGTGTGCATGATCCCTGTACTGTAACATTACAGTGTGCCTGATCCCTGTACTGTAACATCACAGTGTGCATGATCCCTGTACTGTAACATCACAGTGTGCATGATCCCTGTGCATTATGGAGACCAAAATAATCATGAGCTTCCATGTTTTGAACTTGCTGCTAGAGGTGATCATTGTGCGGTGAGGCACCATTATAGGTTGTGCTATGGGGCCCCGTGGTTACTTCTTACACCCCTGTTGCTCTCCACCAGTTCTTAGACACCAGAGCTGTATAAATCCTCTAACCCCTGGTGATTTTTGGGAATCCCATAATTTCCTTCTTCTGTCGTCTTTGGAAGATCCATTAATTTCCCCCTCATTGGTGCAGCCACCCGTATCACCTCGGGGTTCAGACCCTTTACCAGGTAGCCCCTTCCTTTAGACAGCCATGTGGGGGTCTGTGAGATGGAGTTTTCTTTAAAGTGCAGTCCCACCCAGACTCGGTTACAGCACCCCTGTACACCTACACCAATCATAGCAATTTACAGAAGCAAACCGTAGGGTCCCTAGGTTCATTGTTTCAGTCTCTGTCAGTATAACCAGTTAGCGCTCACAGACTTCACAGTAGGGTTCGTCACCCGCTTGGGTCTTCGGGAATGCTTCCTCCTCTGGGACATTTATACTGGGCAGGTATTACGTAGTCGCCCATTTGATTTTAATAATAATTAGTAATGTGTGGCAGGGGCCGCAGGATGCCCCAGTGAGAACACCAACACCAGTGGGGAATGCCATGGACGCAGCCCATGAGGAAAGAGGGCGCCTACCCCAGCTTTACCCTTCCCCCCCATCTTAAAAGTTTTGCTACTGGACAAGTCTTCACCTCTCCAAAATCTCAGTGATGTTGGCAAACTTACTGGGTTCTGGATAGTATTATTTCTCCGTGTCGGACTTTCATTTACAGCATGATGGCTCCTCATAGTGACTTCTTCTCTCCATGTCTCTGAGCCGACCATGTCTCTGAGCCGATGCAGTGCGACTTTCGTATCATCCATGTTTCACATGGTCCTTTTGAGGTTAAAGCATTCATAAAACTTCATCTATAAGCAAGCAATGTCTTAAAAAGGGGTCTGTCGGCAGGAAATTCACTGATGAACCAGGCACGGTGCCTTGTAAAGCTAGCTCCCCTGAATGGCCTGAAACCTTTCACTTAGCAATCCATTCATTCTAGAAAAAACCTTTCTGCATGTGAGCATTTAAGTGCACAGAGAGTGGGGTCAAGCCACTCTGTGCACTCTTGCTCCGCCTGCTTCCTCTGCCGGCTCCTCCCTCTCCTTGTTGATTGACAGGGCCAGGTTTCTGCATAGTCCTCTCATCTGGGCCTGGCAATGAAGAAGGAAAGTACATGATTGTTGTTAGTTAGACCGATCTTAACAATTTGTAAAAAGTTTTTTAACCTCTGTCTCTGAAAAAATTATTTATAAAACATTTTAACTTTGTGAAAATTCTGCTTAGACTAAAGGCCTGGAAGCTGAAAAACAAGGGGTCCTGTCTAAGATGATGGAAGGCAGTGTTCGCTTGGGGCGATTAGAAGAGGTGGTAAAGGTAAGAGCAAAGACTTGAATAGTAACTAAAGTGGTTGATTAAACTAAGCAAAGCTGTCGGAACTAAAGGGGCACCCTGATGTTGGGCTCATTATGGAGAGTTCAGTTACTGAGAGCCCTTGGAACCCACACAGTCCTTATTTTAAGGCTACATGCACACGACCGTATCGGTTAAAAAAAAAAAAGGATGCTATCCGTTTTTTTGCGGCTCCATTGTAACAATGCCTAAAACGGACAAGAATAGGACATGTTATATTTTTTTTGTGGGGCTACGGAACAGACATGCGGATAGTACACGGTGTGCTGTCCGCATTTTTTGCGGACCCATTGAAATCAATGGGTCTGCATCCTATCCGCAAAAAAAAACGTAACGGACACGGAAACAAAATACGTTTGTGTGCATGTGGCCTAAATTGTGGGAAATTAAAGGGATTGTGCAATGCAAAGATATTGATGACTTCACCTCACTTCACCTCAGGATATGTCATCAATATCAGATCGGCGGGGGGCCGACTCCCAGCATTGTAAAGAGATAGCGGTACTGGTGAGAGCCCTACTTCCGCTTCAGAATTACCTGTGTGCCGTCTCCTTTGCAGCAGTGACACTGTGTAGTTACCACTCCTCATCCTATTCGGAAGGGGCACTCGCACATATGCTGCCCCTTAAAACATCTGATTGGCAGCGGTGCAAGGAGTCAGACCCCCACCAAGCTGATAATGATGACCTGCCCTGAGGATAGGTCATCACTACCTTTGCGCTGCACAACCCCTTTAAGTGTTTGCCATTTGTATGTGTTATAAAAAAGATCCATTGAAGAGTAATTGCCATTTACTTACACGGTATGGCACCACCTGGTGTTCAGAGGGTATAGCTGCGTGCACAATGACGTGCTAACTGCTGGCGGACATGCCTTGCTCAGTCACTTGCTGGACCCTCATTGCTATTCTCGTGATAGTGATCCTCTACTTACTGAAATTGCTTCTGCCCTGGTTCTCAGGGAAGGGCCCAGAACCTGCGCAGCAGGACCGCAGTATCCAGCAAAGTTGCATTGACTTGGTAGCAGACATTTACTATTTTTTTTTCACCACTTCAGACGGTACAATTGCAGGGGAACTTTCTCGGGACTACTTTTGCAGCTGCCAGAGGGGGAAGTAGACTGACTGGGAACCTACTGGGGCCAGAGGGGGGAGGATGTGGAGCAGGCAGGAGTGAAAGACATGTGATACATGAAAGGAGTTTGGGTATTTATAGGCAGAATATAGAGAAATTGGTCGTGTGACATCGCCCAGTAGCCTGCCTAAAATAGCACAGATTAGCAGTGGTGCCGAGAGGGACACAGAGATGGAAAGATATGTTTTTCAGGGTGGAAACGGGGCAAAGTATTTTAAAATAGTGGCTAGTATCCTTTTGGTTCTTCTCTATGAAAGTAGGCATGCATTTCGCTTTTATTTAATGATTTCTTAGCTGTAATACCAGATGCAGCCTGTGAACAGGAGTGGTGCCATTTCTGGAAGAATTAGCAGACTCTTCTCCAGAGGAACAGTATTTGCAGCCTCTCTCCTGTATGCCGGGTGCATTCGAAAAGGGCTTTTCTGATCACTGTACACACTATCTGGTCTGCATATGAATGTAATGTATGGAAGAAGTCATGTATCGTGCAGTACGTGATTTTACCTTCTCTCTTTACTTTGCTTCCCTTCACTGAGAGGTGTCTGTATAATCCGCTCGCTCATAATTCTGGTATTTCTAGCCTCGCATTGTCTTGGAGCGAGACAGTCTGTTCTGCTGCATCTTTCTCCACACATAATAAACCAATAGTGACATTAGCAGATTTGCTGCAAATAGGGATATAACGTCACGCCTTCTTATTTTTATCTCGCTGCGACGCCCACACAGTTTAGTGACAGCGTCGGAATTCCAAAAAGTAGAGAGTGACTCACCTAGCGGAGTAGTCGTCCAAGTCGCACAGATCCGTGGGTGAAATTCTCCAGGCAAAAGCTGCTTACAGCAAGGAAGAACGTGCCTCTCCTTACACGCGTCGATTGCCTACCCGAGGTGGCCTGGCGCTACTTAGAGGAATTTCACAGGCAGCACTCTTAAAGGGACACTCCACTTTCGTGGCGTTTTGCCTTTTAGCAGTTAAATGGGTTTTCCAGACCCTACCTTGTGATGAGCTAAGCTTAAGATAGGGCAATAGCATCAGAGCGGCTGTGGTCCGACTCCTGCCACCTCTACTCTTCAGCTGGTTTCACAAGCCGAAACCATGCACCAGATCTACACCGTTCTGTCCATTAGATAGATAGTGGCCTGGCCTGTGGCATTCAAGTGTGGCCTGGCAACTACTCGGTGGATAGAACTGTGTGGTTCTGGTGGCAGAGTTTTTGAAAACAGCTGATCGTCAGGGTGCCAGGAGTAGGACCCCCACCGAGCTGATATTGATGACCTATCCTAAGTTCGGAAAAACCCTTCCAGCTTTATACCAAGGTCCATAACAGTCTACAAGGCCAGCGATGTAAAATCTGCAGCAAGTCCAGTAACAGCAAAGTGGATAAGATGTCAGTTTATGCTGCATATTTCCTCCCGTTGTAATGCAGAGGTTGAAATCTGCATCAAAATCCACACGTATCCTCATGGAGATCTTGCTGTGAATTTTTCACACCAAAATACGTCCTGTGTGGGCGTATCATTAATTTGATAATAAGCACACACTGTACAGGTACGGCACGCGTTCGTGGTCGTTAAAGGAGACCTGTCGTCAAACCAAAAGAATTACGATACATATGTATTCCTGTTTGGCCATAATTCCATGAGCATGGCATAGTTGCTATTATGAATATGCCCCCACCTCCCTGTTGTTCCTGTGCCCCGATAGTTGCAGCTAGCTCCACATATATAAATCTGGAGTGACTAGCCACTGAGGTGGGGCATGTTGCTCCGCTTCTTTGCTAGTGGAGGTGTCTTCTCGATGTGATGATCCCTGTCACAGAGAATCATGTTGCAGCGTGATCTTGAAATAACTGGCAGTTTTTGCAAGACAACACTGCGTTATAGTTTCAGACAGGACCTCATTTCACTGACACTGGAGCGAGATGTCGCAGAAGATGGAAAGAAGAGCCCGCCATCGCAGAAGAAGAGCCTAACGGCCGTCGGCGTTGCAGAAGAAGAGCCCAACGTCTGCCAGCGTTGCAGGAGAAGAGCCCAACTGCCCGCGCAGAAGAGCCCAGCGTCCACCGCCAACTCAGGAGAAGAGCCCATCCACCGCCACGGAAAAGGAGCCCAGCAGCTGCTGAAGACAAGACATTGTCTTGGAGAGGAAGGAGAGCCCAACGTCCGCCGGCGTCGCGGAAGGAGAGCCCAATGTCTGCCGGCGTCGCGGAAGGAGAGCCCAATGTCTGCCGGCGTCGCGGAAGGAGAGCCCAATGTCTGCCGGCGTCGCGGAAGGAGAGCCTGCTATTGCCGAAGAAGAGGCAGACGGCGTTGCGGAAGAAGAGCCCATCGTCTGCCGTCGTCGCAGGAGAAGAGCCCAACTGCCGCTGCAGAAGAGCCCATTCACCGTCACGGAAAAGGAGCCCAGCAGCTGCTGAAGACAAGACATTGCATTCTGTCTGAATCATGCACCGTGGTCTCGACCCTGCAACATGATTCACCTCTGTGACTAGTCACATCTGATTTACATATGTGGAGCCAAACTAACGGGGCTCAAGAACAGGGGTAGCCCATATTCATAATAGCAACTAGACCATGCTCGGGGAAGCATGGCCAACAGGAATATAACTGTTTGGCACTTCTTTTTGTTTGGTGACCGGTCCCCGCACTGTTATAAATGTGCGGCACGTGGTCCTGGGCTTTAAAGCCATGCTATTCTAAAAGTACAGCGCAAGTTTATTGCTTCTGCAATTGAGCAGGAAAGTCCCAAGTTTTCAGAGACAGCGGAGGACCTCGAGGCGGATACAGAACTTCCATAACAGGGGCAATAAACAGCTCTTTACCTGTGAGGGCCCCACCGGTTTAGTGTAATCTTCTAGACAGACATATTTTTCTATATCACATACAGTGCCTTGCAAAATTTCCCCCCTCTCTTGACTTTTTCGTGATTTGGTGCCTGACAACCTGGAATTAACATGGATTGATTGTTTGATTGAGGATTTGCATCATTTAATTTACAGAACATGCCCACAGCTTTATAGATGTTTTTTTTGTTTGTTTGTTTTTGTTTTTTTTATTGTGAAGCAAACAACAAATAGGACAAAATAACAGAAAAAGTCAATGTGCATAACTATTCACCCCCCTAAAGTCAATACTTTGTAGAGTCTCCTTTTGTGGCAATCACAGCTCCAAGTCTCTTTGGATAAGTCTCTAGGAGCTCGCCACATCTTACCACTGGGATTTTTGCCCGTTCCGCCTTGCTGCTCCGGCTCCTTCAGGTTGGACGGTTTGCGCTTGTGAACAGAAATCTTTAAGTCTGACCACAGATTTTATATTGGATTGAGATCTGGGCTGTGACTCGGCCATTCCAATACATTTGCATGTTTCCCCTTTAACCACTCAGATGTTGCTTTAGCCGTGTGTTTGGGGTCAGTCCTGCTGGAATCCATCCTGCTCAGTCCACGCACAGAGTGCTACAGGTTCTGCTCAGGAATCTCCCTGTATTTAGCGCCATCCATCTTTCCCTCCTCTGACCAGTCTCTAACCCCCCCCCATGATGCTGCCACCACCATGTCTCACTGTGGGGACGGTGTTCTTTGGGTGATGGGATGTGTTGGGTTTGCGCCAGACATAGCGTTTTCTTGGCCAAAAAGTACAATTTTAGTCTCCTCAGGCCAGAGCACCTTCCTCCATACATTTTGGGAGTCTCCCACATGCCTCTTCACAAACTCACAATGTGCCTTTTTGTTTTTTGCTGACAGTAATGGCTTTCTTCTGGCCACTCTGCCATAAAGCCCAACTCTATGGAGCGTACGGCTTATTGTCCTCCTATGTACAGATCCTCCTGTCTCTGCTGTGGAACTCTGCAGCTCCTCCAGGGTTACCTTAGGTCTCTGTGCTGCCTCTCTGATTAATGCCCTCCTTGCCCGGTCCGTGAGTTTTGGTGGGCGGCCGTCTCTTGGCAGGTTTGCTGTTGTTCTTTCCAGTTGGTTATGATAGATTTGATGGTGCTCCTGGGGATCATCAAAGATTTAACTATTTTTTTTATAACCTAACCCTGACTTGTACTTCTCATCAACATTGCCCCTTACTTGTTTGGAGAGCTCCTTGGTCTTCATGGCAGTGTTCGGTCAGTGATGCCTCTTGCTTAGGTGCTGCAGCCTCTGGTGTATATGTAATGACAGATGATGTGACACTTATATCGCACACCGGTGACATCATGTCACTAATTATGGGACTCCTGAAGGCAATTGGTTGCACCAGAGCTTTTTATGGGCTTCCTAACAAAGGGGGTGAATACATACGCACATGAAGGGGGTGAATACATACGCACAGGACAATTTTCTGCTTTCTATTTCTAAACAATAGTTTTATTTATATATTTTTCTCATTTCTCTTCACCAACTTAGACTATTGTGTTCTGATCCATCACATACAATTCAGATTACCAAAACATTGAACTTAAGGCTGTATTGTAGCAAAACACGAAAAAAGTCGGGGGTGAATACTTTTGCAAGGCACTTAGTGTGTGTGTGTGTGTGTATGTATGTATATATATATATAATGTTAGGTTTCACTTTTGCATTTTATCCATTACTATTTTCAGGTCCATATTTTTGGCGAGTTAGTTTGGGTAGAAAATATTAACTATTTCTAGTTTATTACTAAAACGGCAATGTCGGAGGATGGGCAGGTCGCCTTTAAGTGGCCATATTTTTTCAGCCGTTCATGCCTTTGTTACTACTCTTACAATAAGTGCTCCATTCACATAAATTACCAACAGTGTCTGGAACATGGATTTGACCTGTGGATTGGTTGCTATGGCAATGTCCTGCGCACCTATAATAATTCTCTGCGAGCTGTAATAAGCGCTTATAAAGATCACTGACCATGAATATGGGTGTGCACAAGGCCTGGGGGCTGTTATTGCCGGGAGCCTCAGATGTTTATGCTCAGTTTTGACGCCTCGATCATTGATTGGTGATAAAATTATGCCCAAATTTGGGGCAGATTAAGGCATCGGAATGACATGCAATATTTTTGAACTGCATGTTAGTAATCTTTTTCTATTCTTAAAGGAGCATTGCCTTCTTGTCAGAAGGATAGGCCATCCCTTAAAGACTTTTTTCATGAAGTAAATGTTGATGACCTTATCTTAGGATAGGTTATCACTATCTGGTTGGCGGTGGCCCAACTTCTTGGCACTCCCGCTGATCATCCGTTTGCTGATGTTCTGGCGACACTAATGGAAGCAAACCACTGCACAAATGATCATGGGGGAGGGTGCCTTAAATAGCCAAAAACTGCTAGGCATTGGCTGGGGAAAGATTTGGACCCACGTGCCCTAAGGAACTGTCCAGAAGGCCTATAGAGCAGTGTTTCCCAACCAGTGTGCCTCCAGCTGTTGCAAAACTACAACTCCCAGCATGCCTGCACAGCCAAAGGCTGTCTGGGTATGCTGGGATTTGTAGTTTTGCAACAGCTGGAGGCACACTGTCTTGGGAAACACTGCTATAGAGAATATGTGCAGGCTGCAGAGGGCGCCAACGTCCGAAACTGCCGCGGCCAGAAAGGGAGAGAGGAGTGGGACCAAAAACTAGGGTAAGTAACACAGCTCCCTTCCTCGCAGCGGCAATCACGGGAAGCCATTATAACAGATTCCCATGGTCTGCGTTGTCAATCAGATTCTTTTTCCTGTTTGCTCCCTTCCACCATACTGATTTACATTAAAAGCTATTGAAATCAAGTGTTTGTGTAATTCGTACATAACTGCGGCTCGGACAGTCCTTCTAAACCTCCTTCACCTCCTGGGTTTGTCATTAGAACCTCTCGTACAATTATAAATGGAAACAAACCATCTCCACGTGACAAGATGTTGGACTTTTACTGTGTGGTAGGTTCACGTACATCCATGTTTAAGTAGACCTCATATTACATCTTACATTTGAAGTGTTTAACGAGCAACAAAACATGAGACCCATACCAAGGCAATGCATGACCTAAGCCTACTGCTTTACCGGTGACGGGCAGGACTTCTCTTGGCGGTGGCTTGCAACCTGTGTCAACTTCTCGAGGAGCAGTCACACATTCCTTGGCACAGGCACTGGCAGAAGCCATAGACCAGACACACGGTTAAACTAGACGGGACAAGGCTGACGCAAACAATCCCAAGGGTCACTTTCTGAATTACCAGCAGATAAATCCCAAGGGGTAAGGAACCAAAGTAAAAAAAGCCGAGGAGCCAGACTAGTATCCGGGGAACATGGTTACACAGTTTGGAGAACAGGTCGTGGTCTATTTGGCCATGAGAACTTATGGAGGCCGAGTCTAGACTGTGTTCTGCATAGTAGTCCGAGATGGTGTTTTGACTTGGAGTCCTGCTAGAGTCCCTTTGTACTTCCATAATTGTGATCACTAGGCAATTGGAAGACCCGTGAGAGGGACTCGAAGATGCCAGGTTTTTGGGTGTTAGCACCACTTCGTTGCTGTCCGATTTGCACATCGTTTTCTCCGCCAACTTCGACAAGATATTTGTGTCGTCCGGGAGGGCTGCGACCTCCTCTTCCTGAAGTTCAGTCTCATTGCGGCAGAAGGGGCAGCAGATACACGGAGCGCCTCCTCCTAAATTGAGGATCTTGGATAGACATCTGGCACAAACTCGGTGAAGGCAGTCTAGGATCTTGGGCTTACGACTGTGAGTGTTGAATCTCTGGTAACATATCTTACATTCCAGCTCGTCGGCTGTCAACGTTTCCTCCGCACTCATCTTGTAGCATTGCAGGAATACTGCAAAATAAATGAAATCTTATGTCAGTGTCACTGTATTGGAGAATACGCTCTTTAGACACATAAGGAACCAGTGACCTGGGATCAATGGGCAATGTATTGGGCGAACCAGATGCCTACAGAAACTGGAGAACTGTGGTGTCATAAACTAACCCCTAGACCACTGACCAAACATTATGGACCAGTGTTGCCACCTCTGCTTCATTGGACCCAAGTTTGAAGAATTTTGAGTATGTGCTGATGGACGCCATTACATTGACTGTAGAGGTCACTGCCAACAGAAGGATTGATAGCCTAGCCATTGGATAGGCCATTATTATATGATCAGCATGGGTCTGCCCCCCAGCCCCTCCACTGATCAGCTGTTCATGAGTAGCTGGAACTACTAGTGGACGATGTTGGTTAGTGCAGCACTGCTACCATTCACTTTATTGAGGGTTGCACTTCAGTAGCCTGCTGCGTCCGCTACACTGTGGATAGAGTTGTGTAGATCCATAGCTGCTCCCGAACACCCGATGGGAGTGGGTGCAGGTGTAGGACCCCCGCCAATCAGATATTGCTGTCCTGTCCTGAGGATAGGCCTTTAATAGTAATACCCTGGAATACCCCTTTAAAGCAGCACTTCAGCATTTTTGCAACATAAGTGATTACTAAGAATAATATAGCTATACGAATTATGGCTTGTGTGCCATCTTCATTCCTTATGGTATGGTTCCCTTAAGGTTACATTCACACGGCCGTCAGTGTGACCACATATGGCTGGCGCTATATAGAAAATGCCTATTCTTGTCCGTGTTTGCGGACAAGAATAGGACTTGCTCGATATTTTTTGCGGGGCCGCGGAATGGAGCTACGGATGCGGACAGCACACCGTGCGCAGCCCACATCTTTTGAAATTGAAATGAATGGATCCATACCCATTCCACAAAGTTGCGGAACAGATGCGGACCCATTCATATGGTCATGTGAATGGACCCTAATGCAGCGTAAATTTCCCATTATGCCTCTGGCTTATCCGAGGTTAAGGAGCTAGAGTTTGATCACTATGGGCCGCCAGTGATAGATCAGGGACTTCTGCTGCCTAGCTCACACTGCAGAGTCTCAGGGTCTTCCTGTGTGATGCAGCTTCAGCCTGTTTCCCCCGTCTCCTGCTTGTGATAGGTTTCTCCTTGTCAGCTCTACTAACATGAGACAGGGAGAGGAGTGTGAAGCTACTTCTCCTAGAAATACACTGGAGATCCCCCCACACAGCATTTACCATTAGTATAGACAGGTAGTGAGAGTCAGGGGAGCTTTACAGCACAATCATTGTATGAATTATTATATCACTGCTCTTCTGGCCCCTTAAATGGGACAGGATATCTTCAGGAACACGCTATACATGAGGGATATACTGTGGAAGGAGGGTGGAGGTGAGTGAGGATGGGTCTGATAGATGTCAGAAGGCATTTGATAAATGATGAAGCTAATCTTATAGTTCTCAGAAAGTCAGCCATTCAGGAGAGCACGCTCGTATAACAATATCCCATAATTAAAGGGGTCAGATATATTGATATAACCTGAGCTGGGAGGAATCAAGTTACACTGCCAGAGTACTGTTGGAGTGCTCCCTTAAGGGGGTTTATGTTCTTGAAGATTACATCTTATCCTTAGGACAGGTCATCAGTATTAAATTGTGGTCCGCTAGCCAATCAGCTGTTTGAAGGGGCCACTGAACGCCACAACCCCCTCATTGTTTACCAGGCATAGCTCCGTTTGTTTAGTAGTGGCAGTGCCGGGTATTACAGCTCAGTCCCATTCATGTGAGCACCAGGCACAGCCATTACCCAACGTACTGGAGCCAAGCCTGGTGTTCAAATGAATATTGTAATACCTGGCACAGCCACTATTAGGGTATGGCGCTATGCCTGGTAAACACTGAAGGGGCCATGGTGCATGCCGGAGGAGGATAGGCCATTCGTTTTAAATACTAGTGTACATTGTTAGTTATAGCTCAGTGATTCTTCCACCCTTCATACACCAGGAAGCTTTGGATGAACTCCAGCTTTGTTCGTAGAGGATTTTAACCTGTTCTGCAGTGCATGAAACTATGGGATGAGGAGGGAATACATTTTTCATCAGTTAGCCGTACAATTGGCGGGCGGCAGTCTATGGGGGCTGTCAGGAAGAACCGTCTGCCTGTCAGTAGATGCCGTCCTCATCGTGCAAGCGGACAGATGGCCTACTTTTTATCTAGAATTCTATGTGACGGAGATGAAACCTGCATTCTGAGAGTAATTGGAGCTTTTTATGACTTCCCCCAGCAGCTTCCTACTTTCCCATTTCATTACTTAAGCACTTAGATCCAGGTTTAAGTGACTCTAATCCCCTCCCGGCAAAGGGTTAAGTGACAAGCAGAATAGAACAGATGAGGAGAGGATGGCATCGAATCCCTCCTCGGCCGTCATCCCACATCATAATGCAGTTGCATACAGTATTTCAGCACTTGGGTATTGAGGACCTATATAGAGTGTGCCAAGCGGGCGAATAGGAAAAAGGTCCGTGTACCAGCCCCTTCATCAGATCGCACCCGTAACAGTTACTACATACTGACACTTGTATAAAAACCCATGGAGCGTGCCAAGAGAAAAAGGAAGGGGGGGGCGTGCCCAGGCGTTTAAATGAGTGCATATTCCTTGAGTTAACAAAGTGGTTATAGACAACATATTTAAAAAAAAAAACCTAGTCAGTTGGGTTAGCCAGGGCTGCATTAAAGTAGGCCAAAACATGGAAGAAAAAAAAAATTACTCCCGTATAATTTTGTGAAAAATGAACTTCGAGGGTCATTTATTAAGATTGGTGTCTAAAAAGACTTGGTCTTGATACTCCTTTAACTGGCGGTGGATGCGCAGAATTTATGTATCGGCGCCGGCTTCTTTATAACTTCGGCGTATCCACCGCTGGTCTAGATCTATGCTAGGCCCCTTGCTGCCATAGAGTTAGACCAATTTCTACGCCTAAAAACAGTCATAGAAAACGATAAATAAGACGGGCCCACCGGCCTGCCCCCTTCCCCACCCTCACCACACGCCCTTTTTTAGTAAATGAACCCTCTTACCCTTGTATTTCATATAATTATACGGGAGTAATCCTATGTTTCCATGTAGTGGGCTACATTGTTGCAGCCCTGGCTAACCCAACTAGGTTTTGTTTTTGTTTTGTCTATAACCACTTTTTTAACTCAATGTATCTGCACTAATTTAGATACCTGGGCACGCCCCCCCCCCTTTTTTTTTTTTTTCCTTGGTGCACTCCATGGGTTTTTATGAAAGGTGTCAGTAAGGTAGTAATTGTTAGGGATGTGAACTGATGAAGGAGCTGGTACAGCTCCGAAACGCGTTTTCATATCAATAATGAATATTCATAAGAAGTGTAGCGCACTGACCTTCTTCTTATTCTTCCGATACACTGCATCTAAAGATCGGCCAAACCCCGGGACATGCTGCAGACTCTAAAATCCATGCCTTTCCCAGTGTTGTGCCTCTCATAGTACAATACATAGAGGTAAGCCCCCCCCCCTTACCACCGCTACTTGCAGGCCCTTCTCAGGAGCGTCTCTATCTCTTTTTTTCTTTGCAGGTTTGATACCTGTTCGCTCCTATGGGTCTAGTCATCAGGCGCTGTGATCCATCAGCAGCAGAAGTCTTTCTCCTGTTTGATACTTTGTACCTGCACTGATACATTGTAGCAGGCTGTTCAGATAACAGAAGGTTGTCTAGACCGGATACAATTGTAGCAAATCCTGCGTATTGACTTGCAGTGTATCCTTCAAAGGGGTTATCCCATGATCGATGTGAAAAAACACATACATCATATAGTACATGGATTCGCCTCACCGTTTCATTTTCCGTTTTTCTGATCCGTCAGAAGAACAGAAAAAATAAAATAAAAAACTGATCCTGTGCATCCATTATGCACATTTTGTACCCGAAAAATGGATTTCCATCTGAGATAAATTTTTATTTTATTTATTTTTTTACACAGGGGGGAAAAAAGCCCTGGGTGCGAAGCTAGAACCAGCCTAACATGGATTCAGAGGTTGCCATAGCTGTTAGACTCTGACAGCTCAGGAGGCGTGTCCTTTCTCAGTGGGTGTGTACATTCTGCTGCAGCTGGTGGGGCTCTGCTAGATTTTTTTTCCAACCTGGCAGCTCAGGGGGGAGTGTCCTTTCTCAGTGGGTGTGTACATTCTGCTGCAGATGGTGGGGCTCTGCTAGATTTTTTTTTCCAACCTGGCAGCTCAGGGGGAGTGTCCTTTCTCAGTGGGTGTGTACATTCTGCTGCAGATGGTGGGGCTCTGCTAGATTTTTTTCCAACCTGGCAGCTCAGGGGAGTGTCCTTTCTCAGTGGGTGTGTACATTCTGCTGCAGATGGTGGGGCTCTGCTAGATTTTTTTCCAACCTGGCAGCTCAGGGGAGTGTCCTTTCTCAGTGGGTGTGTACATTCTGCTGCAGATGGTGGGGCTCTGCTAGATTTTTTTCCAACCTGGCAGCTCAGGGAGTGTCCTTTCTCAGTGGGTGTGTACATTCTGCTGCAGATGGTGGGGCTCTGCTAGATTTTTTTTCCAACCTGGCAGCTCAGGGGGAGTGTCCTTTCTCAGTGGGTGTGTACATTCTGCTGCAGATGGTGGGGCTCTGCTAGATTTTTTTTCCAACCTGGCAGCTCAGGGGGAGTGTCCTTTCTCAGTGGGTGTGTACATTCTGCTGCAGATGGTGGGGCTCTGCTAGATTTTTTTTCCAACCTGGCAGCTCAGGGGGAGTGTCCTTTCTCAGTGGGTGTGTACATTCTGCCGCAGCTGGCGAGGCTCTGCTAGATTTTTTTTCCCAACCTGGCAGCTCAGGAAGCGTGTCCTTTCTCAGTGAGCATGTGCAATCTGCTGCAGCCGGTGGCAGTTGAAAGGTGGAACTGAGCATGTGCGACCACCTCAGCTTGGTAGACAGAGAAAAAGAGCGAAAAGCAGGCGGCACTGTACAGATGGATCTCATTGAATAACTCAGTTGCATGCAATTACAAAAGGATTCAGATCCAGGCGCTGATTTGAAAAATGTAGAATATTTTCGTCGGACAACCTCCTTTTGAGTGGAAGCTCGACAGATGCCCAACAGTAACATCCGACATCCATAGCCTTTTATTATATCCACTTAGCAGATACATTTTTTTAAAAATTTTTTAAATGAAGCTATTCCATCCAGAAAAAAATAAAAAAAACTGCAACCATGACATATACGGGATGGCGAAAGGGCCTCGGTCCAGCGAATGGGGGCCTATTGGTTCTGGTGGTTGCAGTTTGGGTATGCACACTTTGCCTCACCATTATAACCTTCCTAAAAATTAAAGGAGTGTTCCCCTTTCAAACATTTATGGTATATCCTCCAATGGGAACGCCCTTTAAGCTGATGCCATCAGCTGATGCAGGGAAGGTGTGAACAGCCATATGTGTCCTTTGGGAAATGATCTTACGGTACATGTAATACATGGAAGGGCTGGGTACGCTCTGCCTAATAGAGGGGCTTCCCGAGTAGGACCCCCCTCCTCCTCTGTTTCATACATATGTCCTATAGGGGCATATTAGTAGGAGTGTGCACGCTGGAGGACTGTGCTATCCTTACAATTTGCTACAGTGATGATAAAAGCCTTCGTCGCGTCACTGTAGAAAATGATTGGGGGCTCCGGCGATGGCACCCCACGTTTAATAAACTACTGGCTGAAGACTGTGCAACCTTCAATGCCTCAGCGCTTCCAGGAGACCATTACTAAACCAGCAGGCCGATACAATGCCACGTTTGTACCTTTGTGGATCGCTATACAATATGCAGGGTCTTGCCGTCGCTACGCATTGCCTCTGTTGCTGTTAATGGGTTTATCGCCTCGGAAAGGAATACGTGTGAAATGATTCTCATGAACGCCCCATGCTTCATTTCACACTCTGTAGCCATCCCCACAAGTCTGCGCAGACTGATACCAGAGAGCAATGCATGGCGGATGTCGCCCCGTACCTAATAATTACAGGATTTACACACACTCCTTTTTTCTCTTCTAATTGATGCCCCTTTAATTATCCACCCCCATTCGATTCTGCCCTTTACCCCACATCGCGGACCCTCAGACTGGAGAATTTATCTTCTTCGTCTCTGCCAACACATGCAAATAGATGCTTTATTCTGCAAAAGGCTACAGCGCTCATGAAGACATAACGGCAGCAGGGCACTTGCCGGCTGTCACTTGCAATCCTCAAAGCTGTCACCATAATGACACGCTGCCTGTGATGACGTCCCGGGCCCCTGCTGTATGACTTTATCGTTCTGCATAATGCATGGGAGACGCACAGCACGCCCGCTCCCAGGGCGGGGATGCTCGTGGCACATCTATAGTTACAGATAAGAGCACAGCCTCGGTAATCGCCACGATAAGCAGCCGGCACCACTAGGTTGAAATATAATTTTGCATTGGTTGTCGCTGAGATGTTAATAGGGATCCAAACCGAGAGGCTGACTCATTAGCATGCCGAGATGGTCTGTCGGCTCACAGTAAGGAGGGGCGATGAGAGGTTACCGTACATACCGTACGCTGTATATGGTTCAGCCCTGTGCCAGTCTTTACCACATGTGACAAGCAGCGGGCATTAGACCCAGTGGCATGTTACCATCCATCCTTCAGTACAGTTGACCCCGGGGCTGACTGGCTATAGACCCTACAGGGAAATTTCTTGGTGGGGCGATGCCCAAGGGGGCCAGTAGCTGGATACCTAGCGATCTGATGCTCTCCGTAGTAATTAATGTTAGGGGCATCAGGTACTTGTGCACTTGGCCTGTGGCTGCAGGTGCCCTTCTAAATTGAACTGTATCGCCATTCTCAGGATGGTGGTAGAGTTCAATACTGCAGTGTGGTGGGGGTGGCAGTATTTTGTGCTGCACTGTGGTATTTGGTTCTGCCGGGGTGGCATTTGATGCTGCACTGTGGTATTTGGTTCTGCCGGGGTGGCATTTTGTGCTGCACTGTGGTATTTGGTTCTGCCGGGGTGGCATTTTGTGCTGCACTGTGGTATTTGGTTCTGCCGGGGTGGCATTTTGTACTGCACTGTGGTATTTGGTTCTTCTGGGGTGGAAGTATGTTGTGCTGCACACTGGTATTTGGTTCTGCCGGGGTGGCAGTATGTTGTACTGCACTGTGGTATTTGGTTCTGCGGGGGTGGCATTTTGTGCTGCACTGTGGTATTTGGTTCTGCGGGGGTGGCATTTTGTGCTGCACTGTGGTATTTGGTTCGGTTCGGTATTTGTCGCAGATCCACAGTGGACTAACACAGCCATCCAATGCTGTGATAGTCCCTGGTGGTCTAGGGTAGTAAAGTTTTACATGCTCCATTTTTGGGTTGCTCCTCAGGGTCCAGTCCTCAGTGGCCCCCTAGTAAATGGGGGGCTTTGGGTTATTAAACCAACCCTGCGGCTGGCAGCAGTCACTCTGTCATTCCGCTCCTCGGTACTAGTCATATATTCATTACATCACACGTACATTTTCGCTTTGCGCGACATTCGTGTGAATAGAGGTGTCAGTCAGTAAATTATCAGACCTGACAGAACTGTTATATAACTCCCCGGGGACCCCCACCCCACCCCTGACAAGCAGTCAAGGGCATTGCTTTCCAAAGGCTCTCATTAATATTAATTTCCACCAATATAATATTTGCCCATGATTCATCCATTATTAATACACGGGAAGATTGCAAGTGCACATTAGCTGTCTGACAAATGTTCTTCAAGGGGGAATGAATTAGCGGTGTAATTTGTACTCTCACAAGTGCGTCTGATGACAGACTGCTATTAGCGGCGCCGGGTATCACTAAATAGTATCAGTGTCGGATAATTAAAGTTGCTATCAGCTCACGAACAGCTCATCCAGATGTGTGAGAGTCCATGTCCTGCACATCACAGAAAGCATCGGGGTTAGGTTCTAATTAACCACTGAATCCCTTGAGCCTACAACTTTCCTTTAAAGGGTATGTCCATCTTCACCGCCATTGATTCCCCAGTGCATCTAAAATAGAAATGAAGCAACTTTGTCAGCAGTTTTGATTGAAGGGGTTATCCGGTAACTAGTATCGATCCTCTGGATTGGTCATCAATATACGACCGGTAGGGGTCAGATCAGACCCCTACCTCTTCCTAGGCCAGGTGACGTCATTGTACATTAGTCCCATGGCCTAGTGCAGTGATGGGCAACGTGCGGCTCTCCAGCTGTTGCAGAACTACAACTCCCAGCATGCAAAGCCTGTCTATAGCTATCAGCCTACTGCAGGGCATGGTGGGAGTTGTAGTTCTGCAACAGCTGGAGAGCCGCACGTTGCCCATCACTGGCCTAGTGGCAGCTTACCCCCATTAAAGTGGATGGGGTTGAGCTGCAGTACTAAGCACGGCCACTATACAAGGTACGGCGCTGTGCTTGGAGAAATGCCTGGAACCTGTGTTCAGAGTCTGCCTGTAACAGCTAATCAGTGGAGGTGTCGGGACACGAACTCCCGCCAATCTGATTACGAAGACCTATCCTGAGGGTAGCAATGTAGAAAGGACCGGCACTCACACGAGGTAGCTTTTAGAATGCTGGATTAATAGGGACGCGTTTCGACACTAGTGTGCCTTCATCAGACTAAAAGCTACCTCTGTGTGAGTGCCTGTCCTTTCTACATTGCCGTTACTCGGGACGCCAGCCCACGGACACCTGCACCGCCACGCCAATATACTGCAGAGCCAACCAGTTACTGATATACTATCCTGAGGATAGGTCATCATTATATTTACCAGAATTAGGCAAGTGCTACATGGAGACACCTGTCGCGGCCAGGATCTCTGAGTAGCGGTGATCCCATAGAAATGAATGGGATCGCCGCTGCAGCCGCAAGAAATCCAACATGGCTGGATTTCTTGCAACTGCTGCGGCAATCTAATTTATTTCTATGGGATCACCGCTACGCGGAGATCCTGGCCGCAACGTGACCAATGTGCCTAAACCAACTTAAATCTCTTGGCTCGTTTTGTGTCTACAGCTCCAGTGCAGACCTGTGCGTCTCTATGGTTACAGACTACAAACAAGCCTTATGTTGTCTGATCCCGCAGTCAGGCTCCTCTCCGTCTGCCCTTTGTTTCTTGCTGACCTAGGATCTGCGCAGGAGCTGTAGACACAAAACGCGGGAAGATTTGTCTTCAAGACTATTTGCAAAGTTGCTTCGGTTTTCATTTTCGACGAGCTTTAAAAAGAAAAACATTGTAAGGTTGGACGTAGCCTTTACGGCAGAGCGCTTTCTACTGGCATCCAGTAATGCCAGGGACATGGAGGGCAGGACCACCCAGTGGGGCGTGGGAGCCTCTATCGCAGGTTTCATTATTTTTGACCCAGATCTGCATACTCGCTTGGACCGATGTAGCTTGTACATGTCTCGCAGTGTACTCGCCCCTATTTTGTACAGTTTGTAGCACCTTGGTTAATGTAGAGCTCCATTACAGAGGTGGACATACGAGAGGCAGCCCCATAGTGCACCTCAAAATGGGCCTCCCTTTATGGCGCTGGGTCTGTCTATTTTCTTACTCCACATCCCCTTACCATGACTCTTCAGGCCAATTTGCACCCCCTTCGCTTTCTCATTATACAGTTCCCCTGGAACATGTAGCAAATGGGAATTGGGACCCCTTCTGTGTCCGACCCCCATAGCAGCCACATCGCCCCTTGGGAGCATCAACCACGATGAAAAAGCACTGACTCAAACCCTGAAGTTGGACCTTTGCGGATCTAGAACGGGCACTGACGTGTGAATTAGGATTTTGCGTGGTGCTACCCTCCGGTCATTGTAATGCCACTCCTGACCACCCGAGGTTTCTGACTGCCCCACGTGACCACTGACACCAGGGACTGGCTGCAGCCACCATGTCGGGTAGTCGGGAGCGTTGTTGCTACAGCTCCGGAAACAGAGGCACTGTTGGTGGGGGGGGGATCACATAAGTGAGTAGGGCAAAACCCTCTGCCTTTTTGGGTCCCTAAAACCCCTTCAGTGTCAGCAGCAGTGTGTGAGATCTTCAGACTCGCTTTCTTTAAAAGCGATATTGACTGAGCGAGGTGATAAAATTCTTTTAATATGTTTTGCGTTTATGCTTGCTGCAGGTGAATGGAACTATTGCTTCTTTTTTTCTTCTGGAGCAGGGTTGATTGCAGTGCCTCTCGATATGAACAGGGATGTTATTATTCACTGACAATAAGCAGAGAACGGTGAAGAATTGACGGCCCCACAAAAAAAAAAACAGAACATAAAAAAAAAAAAATATCTGAGAAAGGATGATCCATGCTGATCTGCAAAATGTGGGTTTGGTGGATCCGCCATATGCGGACCGCAAAATGAATGCGTTCATGTGAATACCCGTAATAAGGTTGCAGAACTTGAAGATTGTCCTAGAAATAAGTTTATTAAAGGCGTATTCCCACCTTATTTTGTTAGAATATGCCACCACTGATCCGGAGTATGAAGGGGACACAGCCCTGGTGTAGCCCCGAGCCCCCATTTCTGTACACTGACTACTTGCTGGGCTGTGCAGGTAACTGCAGCAAGACTCCGTTCAGGAGAATAGGGCGGCCGGCACCAGTTTCCCGCACAGCCGGGGTGCTGAGAACATATAGAAGGGGATTCATCACTACACCAGCCCTGGGGGCCCTTCATTCTCAGACTCAGTGGGGGTCCCAGAGGGATGCTCACTGCCTATGTTGGTCTTGGCGATTGGTTGAACCCAAATATAACCAGGTGCCACTCTCCGTTATATGCCAGATCCAGGGTCATTGTAGGACGAAATCGGAGCGTCAAACACAAGCGCGAAATCCGCGTCAAATCCATGACATGTGAACATAGCCCCACAGAGCCCCTCCGCTCCATGGGCTGGGTCTGGTACTGCAGCTTTTTCGAGAGGCTATGGACAAAAGAGATGCGTTCTCTGGAAATGGAAACCCTTTTAAAAAGCACAGTCCCAGCATATATAAGGACATACTGTGCCGTTAGTGTCTTATTTGTATCCCTACTTTTTGGGAAAGCTGGTTGATCGGATTTGGCAGCCGTTACGGCTCCTGCGATTCCCACCGAAGCTTTCTCAGAATGCAGAAATTGAGATTGCATAGTGATGGTTGAGGACTCTAGGAAAGCTGGGTGAGACATCCCTTGAAGGGACTGTATTGACCGGCCTATTGGCTGTGACCCAGTTTTGTTTTGTTTTCAACTAAGATGGCCTTTCTTAGCTTGACTGTCCTATGTATTCAGAGACAGGGGTCACCGCTTTATCCTCCCCCCTCCCCACTTCCTCTCCAGCAGCAGACAGGTTAAATGGCTATGTCCGCAGCTCTAGCCCAAGGCTAAATCCCGTCTGCCTCCCAGATTACAGTCTACTTGTAGCTTGCACTCTACTAGTGAACCAACTGTTAAATACTGCAAGCGTTGCTGCCATTAAAAAAACATAGCCATGGATTGTGTGTGTAGCCGTGCACAGAGGATGAATCTTCATCAATACCAGCATCAAGCAATTAACCCCTCTCCCAAAATAATGCACCATTTCACTTAATGTTCAGTTCCTCCAGCGCTTTATGACCTTGCATTGCATTGAGTGTATTAATAGCAGAAGAGAGACTGGGGGGGATGATGATGGAGAGTTGGGGGGGGGGGGGTAATAGGATTATGTGACATACCTGACTTTAGGGGGTCAGTAGGACGTCACCGAGCATCAGCTGGGAAAGCGACGGACGATGCCAGGTTGTCATCCTGCCAGTAAGATCCACATGTCATCTTCACTGCTTACAGGTGTACAGAAAGAAGGCTGCGAGCACCGTGCGAGGCATCACTCACAAGCTGACGGAGCAGGAGGAAGACTTTGCAGGCAAGGCAGCACAGTACCAGCGAGAAATGAAGCATCTCCGCTGGCTGCTTCAAGACAGGCAGCAAACCCTCAGCGAAGTCTTGCAGCAGAAAAGGTAAGTCGCTGACAGAACAAAACAAACCAATTAGATGTGACTGGTAGGAGGAGGAAAGCAGCTGCATTCTTCTTTTTCATCTAAGTCCTATCTGCTGTGGACGTGCATGCAGCAAATTGAGGCTTTCCTTCCCTCCACCCCTCCAAAAGAAATGCCCAAAGATGAGGATCAAATGTGTCTTCTTCACCGAGGACGCGGGGGCTCCTTTTGCATGGTGGAGTCTACAGTGACCCGGTGCTCGGTACTTACATCCTGGCTGCACATCTTGCTGATAGGATGCGAGCGCTGCTTAGTGCTTGGTAGATATGAAGGAGCACAAGGGAAGTGACTTCATTGGGACTAAGGAGCAGTTAATTGGTTGATTGATTCCAGCGGTGATGTGGACCGTGCGTCGGATCTCGCTGCTCTTCTCAATTCTCTGGAATATAGGGTGTTTTTTTTTTTTTTTCTTCTTGCAGGAAATAGTAGCCATAATCACTGCTTACACTTAGAATATATTTTCTGCTACCCTGCAAATCTGGCTAGGAGTGTAATCAGGCAGGAAAGCTGCTGCTGAAGATGTCAACTTCCCCGCCCCGGGGCTGCTATATCCTGATTATTGAAAAGCCACTAGAACTACTAATGCTTTTCAATCCGTTTTTTTTATCAAAAGAAAAAACGAAACCACTTTGCAAAATGTCTTAATGAGAAAAATCTACTATACAAGCCTTATGTAGTCCAGTGTGTCTCCATGGTTACAGACTACAAACAAACCCAGTGTAGTCTGATTCTGCAGACTTCCATAAGGCTGGATGACTCACACCATTCACTTTCTTTCTTTTTTTTTTTTTTTTTTACATGTTTGCTTGCCCAACCACAAGTTTAATGACCCGAACCTACAAGATCATAGGGATCTATAATGCTGTAGGTTAAGGCCATTAAGCCCGCCGACGGGCTGGGAAACATGTCCAGAATCTGGATGTGTGAATCCGGCCTTACTCCACCCCTTCAACCTCCTCTTCTTCTGAATCCTCGTTACTCCATTTCCTCCCTCTTTCTATAGCAGTGGTTTTCAACCTTCTCACTCCAAGTGCCCCCCTAGAAATAAGACGTTCAAACCGAGTACCCCCACAGAAGCAACAGTGATAAATGTTAGCAAAATCAGGCTGCGGTCATAGACTCTGTTGTAAGCCTCTGTCAGCAGTTTCTTCAGATTTGACAGAAAGAATAGTGCAGCAGCAAATCTTCCTCTCAAAATGACTGACGCCACATTAGGACCCAGGGTTGATGACTACTACTTTTTAAAATTGCATTCTTCACCACCAAACATATGGGAGAACACAACACTGCACCAAATACCCTGATGTAGATGTTCTCTTTCCTCATCTTCTCCATTCAGACCAGACCGCCATGATGACTTCTTTCAGTCATCTTGTCTCTGCAGAGTCTGTCACACCGGCATCTTAGGTTCCTACTTTTCCATTATCGCCCCCACCATCCTGCCGCTCCCAATACTGTCCTGTTATAGACGTAGAAAATGGTCTAAATGCAAGGACTCTTACATTAAGAAGTGGCGCTGGATACGCCGAAGTTATGGAGAGGCCGGGGCCTCTTTATAACTTCGGCGGATCCACTGCCAGCTATAGGGGTCATTAAGACCGGCGTCTTAAATGCCGGTCTTAATAAATGTGCCCCTATTTTTTTTAATACTTTGGATGGCAATAAAGAGAAGGTTTGTTTCAACATTTGCTGGATCTCCTTTCAAACATTGGTCCTAACTGGAGCCCAGGCCGGGACAGAATCCGTGCGATAGTAACCACCTCTACAGGAGTGCCGGTGAGCTGGATATACACTGTTTATACAGTAATGTTGCCTATTTTAGGCCCTGCACGGTCATAAGGCCCTTTCTGTGCATTTACTTAGTAATAATGCCCACCTTTGTGCCCCCTAAACAGTAATAACGGGGCTTTAACAGTAGTAATGCCCTCCTTTTGCCCCAGCACAGTGATATTCACCTCCTTTGTGCCCATTACACGCAAAATGAGCCCCTTACAAAGTAGTAATGCCTCCTTTGCACCCCCTAGAAAATAATAAAAGTGGGCATTTTTATCGAGCATCTCACTTTTTGCTCTTCACAACAAATTTCGCAAATCCTCTCAAATAGTTGTTCCCTTTTTCTCCAGGAAATAGTATGCTGGTTCAGGCACACGAGGTACAGTGATGTAATTTCCCGTGCACCGGGATCACAGCGTTGCGGCCTTCAGAAGAGCAGGGCAGAGGGCTCATGGCTGCCCACTCTTCCTTAGGACGTGGATAGAGTTAATAGTGGGGCTTCTCCAGGGATCTCCGGCACAAGGCCAAAAGTCCAGTGGCCCAGGTCGCCCTTAGGAATGGGGACCCTGAGGACTTGACCACTTGGACCCCCTTGAGTAGCACAGACTGGGGAGGGCTCTCCATTGCTGGACCCGCACAGATCTGACTTTTATGATACAGCTGACAAGTCCTAGATAAGAAAAGCCATGATGGCTGCTGGTGAGTGATGACTTACTGGTGCGTGTGACTAGGATGATCTAGCATCACAGTCATCAGTTATTGCTCCTCATCTTCTCCTCCATCGTAGGGTTCAGTTTCCTTTAAAATGAGAATTGCTTATTACAAAGGGATTCTTCCAAGAGCCGGGCAGAAGTAATGAGCCCGTTAGGAACCTGATCCGTGTAATTATCCTGTTCTCTCAGACAAAGGCTCAATTCTGCGTTCTTTAATAAATACGAGAAGCCATCATCCATATTCATCTCCTGATTTTCTCATCCTGGCATAAGAACACGGTTCCCTCTGATTCCAGTGGAGTACATTCCAGGATTTTGCGTCCTTAATTAATGCAGTTCCAGGAGCCGTCCCTTGATGACCTCATGGCCTGTGCCCCGTTATGTCACACATACCAAGTGGTATCAAAAGATTAAAGGGAACCCGTCATCAACTTTATGCTGACCTCACAAAATAGCGACAGAAATGCTGATTTCAGCGGTGTGTCACTCATGAGCTCAAAGTAAGTGGTTGCTGAGAACCAGCATCATAACCATTGCAGCCCAGGCCTTGAAAAGAGTCAAATCTACCCGAGAAGAGTCCTGGTTATTATAATCTCCTGCTCTCCCGCCATCTGCTGATGACTGGCAGTTCTCTCCTAGAGAGAAAGGGAGAAAACTAGGTAGAAGCCGGTCAGTCATCAGCAGGTGGGCGGGAGAGCAGGAATACATGGAATACAAGGAATACAATAACCGGGACTCTTCTCAGGTGGCCGGGACTCTTTTCCAGGCCCGGTCTGCAATGATTGTGATGTTGGTTCTCGGCAACCACTTACTTTTAACTTTTAAATAAGATAGCGCTGAAATCAACTCACCTGTCTTAACGTTATGCTGCCGTTAGTATGGACAGCATAAAGGTGATGACAGGTTCCCTTTAACTTCCCCGTGGCGTAGTGGAGAGTAACCCATCTCTTTGGCGCCACAGCACCTCTGTATTACAGCCCTTGTTTGCGCACTAACTCCATCCGTCCTATAGACTGTAAACGGACCGGCAGTGTACATGCCCAACCACCACTCTATTCAGACAGGGGACGCGGGACCCCATAGGCTGTGAACAGTGGGGATAATAAAACCTTCCATTCTTTACACTGCAGCCTGCATTTAGGGAACCAGTGCAAAGTTGAAGCAATCTTTGTATTTCTAGGTGACTTTGCTTATTTCATTACTAAACTAGCAGAAGGACCCGGCTTCTCACGGCTATGTTTCATCTATTTCATTTAATGTTTGTGTGTGTCGTTAAAAGATATCAACAGAATCCCCCATAACAGTGACCTCTGCAGCACCCCGCCCCTTTAACAGTGAACTCCACAGTCCCCCACCCCTTAACACTGTCCCCCCCCCCACTTTAAAATGGGACCTCCCATATCAGCCCATCCCTTAACAGTGACCTTCACAGTACCCCGCCACCTTAACAGTGACCTCACAATACCCTGCCCCCTTAACAGTGACCTCACAGTACCCTGCCCCCTTAACGGTGACCTTCACAGTTTCCGCCCCTTTAACAGTGACCTCCACAGCGGCCTGCCCCCTTAACAGTAACATCCATAGTGAACGCCCCTTTAACAGTGACCTCCACAGTGCCGGCCCCTTTAATGCTAGGGCTTCACGACGACATGTGTCGCTCGACATTTTGCCTCAACAATTTTTATAATGATAGTCTATGGTGTCACACTGCGACAGACAGTAGCAAAAAATCCATCCAAGATGGATTTTTCTGCGACTGTCGTGTCGCAGTCGCAGCATATCACATGTCGCAATGCGACACCATAAACTATCATTATAAAAATTGTGGTACGACATCGATGTCGCGTGACACATGCAGCAGTGTAGTTGTGCCCTATGTATTGTGTGACTTATTGTCGTCGTGTAGCCCTAGCCTAAAGCTGACCTACAGAAGTGAAGAAAAATTGCTTGGTTGTTATGGAAACCTGGAGTAAAACTGTGTGTATGTGGAGACTAACGCTGGGTTCAGACCTGAGCGTTTCTGAGACGCGCATTTTCCGTTTTTGTGCACGTTTTTGGCAATAGTAAATGCGCTGTAAAATGCGAAAATGTGAACCAGTCCCATAGGGAAGCATTGGTTTGCATCGGTTATGCGTTTTACAGCACGTTCGAACGCGCTGTAAAACGCGCAAGTGTGAACTGAGGGTAAGGGCCTGCGAGCTTCTATTGGCTGATAAGGGATATGTGACCATGTGTATGGCAGTTGGGATATGAAGTGAGGGACTTGCAGGCTTGTTTTGGCTAATGCAGGTCATTTCTTGGGAATATGTCAGGTACGGTACCTGCTAGAGAGCGGAGACCCCAACAACATTTCTTTCCAGGTAGCAAGGGATGTGTATACCAAGTTTTGTTGAAATCGATGGTTGTGTTTTTGAGTGATCGCGGAACATACATACATACACACATATATATACGTCCTTCTTTATATATATAGATGGCTTTTAAGTGGGTTTTCTGAGATTTTTTTTCCTTTTTTTTTTCTTTAACTAATGACCTATCCTCAGTATAGGTCATCAGTATCTGATCGGCAAAGGTCCGACACCCGGGATCCCCGCTGATCAGCTGTTTTGAGAAGGCACTGGCGCTCCTTTGAGCTCATAAGCTTGCCAAGCACAGCGCCGTCCATTGTGTAGCGGCTGCGCTTGCTATCGCTCCGAGCCCCATTCACTTTTATGGGGCTGAGCTGCGCCTAGGTCGTGTGACAGATGAACAGGAGCTCCGGTGCCTTCTCAAACATCTGATCTGCGGGGGTCTCGGGATGGTCAGTGGTTCATTCGTGAAAATGTCCATGAAGGCTCAGTGTTTGGTCCGTGTTATCCCTGTACACTGCTAGGCTGAATTCATTTCCAGAGCATCTCCTAGCAATGGTATCCGTGTTTTCTGAGTGATTTTAACAGACCCAAAGGCCATGATGTGTGTGAGGGATCTATAATCACAGGCAAATATAGAGCGTGCTTCTGTGGTGTCCCCACGGACCATGAAAGACCACTGATGTGTGAATACAGACCTTAAAGTCAACGGCTTTGTAAGCGCTCCATGGAGACCACACTACGGGATTCACTGACATGTGAATGGGGTCGTACGAGTAGAACATAAATGCAGTGTTAACATCCCCGTATGTCGTACCGTCCTGAATAGACATGAAATGCTCAAACCTGAGAAAACCTTATAAATGGATAATTTATCATTTCTGTCTTCTTTTCATTCCGTTTCTGGTGACCCTGGTCTGCACCGCGGTTATATCAGATCTTTTGCCTTTTGTTCTACGCGAGTTGTGTTCATACAGTCACCATTTATTTAGTTCTTATAAAAGACGCTATAAACGTCCTCCTTTTTTTTTTTCTATGATTTTCCATAAAATCGAGGCAGTCTGCCAGTGATCGGCGATGGATTGTGTGTTTTCATTGTCACTCTGCAAGTAGATTATGTACATCATTTTCTATTATCTCTGAGAGCCTCAGAGGAAGAAAATATTGTGGATTCAGATAAGAGCAATCCATCACTGCAGCTGCAGCAAAGTCAATATGATTACACATCCCGCCAGCCGATCCCAAGTTTCAGAAGATGCCCACCACACACTGGACCCGACGTGTCAAGTGATAGCGCCTGCGGGCCGCGGCCTCATGAAGAAAGCTGAATGAGTTCCAACTCCATAGTATTGTCTCCTAGTATCCTGATGCTATATGTACTAAACAAGTACTCCTGCCCAAGTACTACCCCGATGCTATATGTACTGAGCATATACTCCTGCCCCTGCACCCCTGACCCCATACTACACGTACTGAACGTGTTCCCATGATCCTATGGTACACGTACTAAACGTGTACTCCTGATCCTATACTACGCGTACTGAGCGTGTACCCCTGACCCCATACTACGCGTACTGAACGTGTACCCCCGACCCCATACTACGCGTACTGAACGTGTACCCCCGACCCCATACTACGCGTACTGAACGTGTACCCCCGACCCCATACTACGCGTGACTGAACGTGTACCCCGACCCCATACTACGGCGTACTGAACGTGTACCCCCGACCCCATACTACGCGTACTGAACGTGTACCCCTGACCCCATACTACGCGTACTGAACGTGTACCCCCGACCCCATACTACGCGTACTGAACGTGTACCCCCGACCCCATACTACGCGTACTGAACGTGTACCCCCGACCCCATACTACGCGTACTGAACGTGTACCCCCGACCCCATACTACGCGTACTGAACGTGTATCTCCGACCCCATACTACGCGTCCTGAACGTGCACCCCCGACCCCATACTACGCGTCCTGAACGTGCACCCCCGACCCCATACTACGCGTCCTGAACGTGCACCCCCCGACCCCATACTACGCGTCCTGAACGTGCACCCCCGACCCCATACTACACATACTGATCATGCACCCCCGACCCCATACTACACGTCCTGAACGTGTACCCCTGACCCCATACTACACGTCCTGAACGTGTACCCCTGACCCCATACTACACGTCCTGAACGTGCACCCCTGACTCCATACTACGCGAACTGAACGTACACCCCTGGCCCCATACTACCCAAAACCATACGCAGCAGTGAAAACCAGTAGCCGACCTCTCGCTGTGGCAGCGTTGCACTTGCTCTGTGTTGCCGCCAGTAAAGCTGCTGGAGACGGACATCACTATGTTCCTTGTCATGCTGCCTGAATGATGGCGCCTCAGCTTCCCCATAAACCTTCTCGTGCCCGATACATCAGTAGAGGAGGTCAGGAGATAAACGACAGCATCTGGCGCAGCTTTTTTGGGGGTGGAAATGATAAAAGCAGATTGCACTTGTAGTGTGAGGCTGCCCCCCTCCAGAATGGCATTGTAGGTCACATTTGGCCCCTTGGAGTGTCTGCTATATACAGACCTAGCGTTATACAGACACAGCTGCCCTGCGATCCTACCGAGAAGGGAGTCCGCCACATGTCTGCCACTCGGCACACCCAAGTGACTGTTTAACAATGGCGTGTGCATCCATTGGAATAGCTCTATAAGAGCAGCTTACATGATTCCCCCCACACATCAGAAATGTATATAGACAATTGTCATAAGGAAAGCCTCCCCATAATACCGCCTGTCTGCTGATTGTGAACACTCAGTGTAGAAGTAATTTGATGATTGCCCAGAGCACAGAATGCTTAGACGTTACTGTAGAAATGAAGCAAATTACTGTTACTGTGCTGCTCGTCCTGATAGAACAGCACAGCGAGTACACGGCGTTCTCTACCATTGTATCCTCCAGCAGACGACGGCGGAGCACCAGTCATTATTCACTCACACGCTGACAGAGGGTCCCAGTCCATCAGATCACCGAGAGAGTGTCAGCACTACGGAGAGGAGATTACATGGTCCCTGCCTCCCAGAACAAAGAAAACAGAACTAAAAAAACTATTTCTATCCCACACTCCATGTCCTAGCTGGATAAAGGTCTACAGCCTGTGGTGCTCCAAGAGTCAGGAAACTACAACGCCCAGCATTTCTACCCCACGCTCCATGTCCTAGCTGTAGGGTAAAGGTCTACAGCCTGTGGTGCTCCAAGAGTCAGGAAACTACAACGCCCAGCATTTCTACCCCACGCTCCATGTCCTAGCTGGGTAAAGGTCTACAGCCTGTGGTGCTCCAAGAGTCAGGAAACTACAACGCCCAGCATTTCTACCCCACGCTCCATGTCCTAGCTGTAGGGTAAAGGTCTACAGACTGTGGTGCTCCAAGAGTCAGGAAACTACAACGCCCAGCATTTCTACCCCACGCTCCATGTCCTAGCTGTAGGGTAAAGGTCTACAGCCTGTGGTGCTCCAAGAGTCAGGAAACTACAACGCCCAGCATTTCTACCCCATGCTCCATGTCCTAGCTGTAGGGTAAAGGTCTACAGCCTGTGGTGCTCCAAGAGTCAGGAAACTACAACGCCCAGCATTTCTACCCCACACTCCGTGTCCTAGCTGTAGGGTAAAGGTCTACAGCCTGTAGAAATGTCCTAGCTGTAGGGTAAAGGTCTACAGCCTGTGGTGCTCCAGGAGTCAGGAAACTACAACGCCCAGCATTTCTACTCCACGTCCTAGCTGCAGGGTAAAGGTCTACAGCCTGTGGTGCTCCAAGAGTCAAGAAACTACAACGCCCAGCATTTCTACCCCACGCTCCATGTCCTAGCTGCAGGGTAAAGGTCTACAGCCTGTGGTGCTCCAAGAGTCAGGAAACTACAACGCCCAACATTTCTACCCCACGCTCCATGTCCTAGCTGCAGGGTAAAGGTCTACAGCCTGTGGTGCTCCAAGAGTCAGGAAACTACAACGCCCAACATTTCTACCCCACGCTCCATGTCCTAGCTGCAGGGTAAAGGTCTACAGCCTGTGGTGCTCCAAGAGTCAGGAAACTACAACGCCCAACATTTCTACCCCACGCTCCATGTCCTAGCTGCAGGGTAAAGGTCTACAGCCTGTGGTGCTCCAAAAGTACAGAAATACAACTCCCAGCATTGATATCTCACACTCAAAGTCCTAGCTGGGAGGTAAATGTCTACAACCTGGGGTGCTCCAAGAGTCATAAGACAACAACTCCTAGCATTTCTTCCCCACCCTCCATGGAACACCTATGGGGTAAAGGTCTACAACCTGTGGTGCTCCAAGAGTCAAGAAACTACAGCTCCCAGGATTTCTACCCCATACTCCATGACCTAGCTTTAGGGCAACGGT
The DNA here is from genome assembly GCA_033119425.1 of Bufotes viridis. Lineage (NCBI taxonomy): Eukaryota > Metazoa > Chordata > Amphibia > Anura > Bufonidae > Bufotes > Bufotes viridis. The sequence continues at coordinate 95,800,292 of CM065598.1, read as the reverse complement.
CTAAAACGCTTGGCACCCCAGCTTTTGTGAAACCACAGCTCCCAGCATTTCTAACCCCCACATACCATGTCATAGCTATGGCATTCTAGCTGTTGTGAAACTACAACTCCCAGCAATTGGTTGTTGGGGCATTCTAGAAGTTTTAGTTTCCCAGTCGCTGGAGAGCCACAGATTAAAGACCTTTACTGTATGGGGTTTTGACGTGATGTGAACCCAGCTTAAAGGGGTCGTCCAAGAGATAATCAGCCCTCCAGACATGGCGGACCTGCACAGTTGATGATACTCCTCTGGATTCGGTCTGTACCGACATCTATGGGGGCATGAACACCGCAGCGGTGACCTGCTCCCCTGGCGGCACATGTGACATCACAGAGGTGACAGGTGCTTTAAGAAAGGTCGGGATTTAAGCTTATGTTTAGTGCATGATGTCAGATTTTTATATGTGTCTAAAATTAGCTATTTATGCCTGGAAGACAGATACAGAGTAGACTAGTAATGGCTTCCTGCATAAATCGCCACCTCTTATCGTTATGTATGGCGACACATTATTTATTTGTATTACTGCAACTTTCGTACTCCTCCGCATCTAAAAAAAACACTCCTGAAAACCGCTAAAAAGGGTATTTTTACTCTGCAGGAAAAAAGTAGTGCAGCCGGTGGCTCTTACGATTAGTTCCTGTATTCGTGAGGCGCACACACGCTGTGGCGCACTATTACAGCGGCCTTTGCGGTAATATCTATACGTGGAAAGGTTGGGTGTAAGCTGTAACGGAGCCCAGAAGCAGAGGACAATAAAAATCACTAAATCCTGTTTTTAGAAGAAGCAGGCGACTCGTCGGCATCTATTTTCTAGAGAATTGAGCTGGAAATGATCGTAATACAGAGACGATCACAAAGAGCCGTGTGGTTTTCATGCTGCGCTGTTTCTCTGCGCGCAGTCAAATGATTTTCCGTAAACCTCACGAGGCCGCCTGAACGAGCTGCAAATAGCAGCAGCCGGAAGAAGCCTGATTGTACTTTCCGCTCACTTTCTGACACAAGTAGATATATTTTCTTTCTTGCAGACAAGTGGAAGAACAGCTAGAAGTCATCTGGGAGTCAGCGGCAAATGACAACAAAGAACTGAAAGCGCGTTTACACGCCGCCATGAAACCGAAAAACCCGGGAGGCAGCGACTCCTTTCTCCTGCAGGACTCCGTCGTCGGATACGGCTTCAGTTACTGCGACATGAACTCCTCGTCCCACGGTGATGACCCCTTGAAGTAGTAGTCCAACGATCGGAGAGAACGGAAACGTGTCATAGACAAATCACCTGTACATATTCTATTAAATCTGTGTCCTGCAAAAGCTGGGTGACAACCAATATGGCGGCCATCAGAGTTGTCACCAAGCTTTCCTAGGTTCTTAAAATGCAAATGTTTGACATGGAATATCTTATCGGATTTGCAGCTGAAATCAGTTAATACTTTCTATCATTAGTAGATTAAAGGGGTACCCCCACCATTGGAGGGGTTTTCCGAGGCTAAATATTGATGACCTGACTGTAGGATAGCTCAGCAATATCAGGTTGGCAATAGTCCAGCACCCGCTGTATAGTGGCCGTGCTTGGTATTGCAGCTCAGTCCCATTCCCTTCAGTAGGACTGAAGTGAGGCCATGGAACCGATGAGTGCAAACTCAGAGACCCAAAGAAGAGGTTGTGGCTTTTACCCACTTCAAAAAGCTGATCAGTGGAGGTCCCAAGAGGCGTACCCCTACTAATCTGATATTGATGACCAATCCTAAAACCCCTTTAAATCTCCTGTTCATGTATAGATCATAAAAAAATTAACCATGCGGTTTGAAAATGCTCCAGTGAAGAGCTATGACATTTACTTACATGGTATGACGCCACCTAGTGTTCACAATGTAATGCAGTGCAATGCGCTCATTCATCTATTGAGCTGAGTGCTGATGGACTTGCCCAGGCAGTCTTTGCAGTAACATGGCAGTGTAGCTGAGGAGACTGCTTCTGCGGGGGAAGTAAGAAGGGACCGTATTGTCAGCTGCCAGAGGGGGAAGGAGACCGATTCTAACCACAGTCTGCCCCCAGCAGCACCAAAGGAGACATATAGAAGCAAAAATTATATAAAGGGTACTATTTTCATAATTAGAAGCACTAAATTACTTTAAAACAGCTATTGGACTTTCAGGCCTTGTGGTATGGTAATGGTTTGACGGCTGAGATTATATAGATTTCCGTAGTCTGTGTATCGGAGTAGTTTTAAAACTCATCTACATTTGTGGCTCCCGAGAAGCTATGTGAAGGCGATCCGTATGATATGTGATCTCTGGAGGCTGTAGCTGGGATGGTTTTGCCTTAATTGTCATTGGAAATCGTTGACTGGGTGACCAGTGTTACAGCAGCAACCCATAGTCCTCAAAAGTCCTGTGCTCGGTTCCACAGGAGGTAGAGCAGCTCTGAAGCACAAACTTCTGCTCTAACGAGCGAGAACCGAGAGCAGAGGAGCATTTATGAGCACATGGGCAGTTTTATTACTTCTTGCGAAACGCATTTTAGGGCCAAAGTGTTAGACTAAATAGGAAAGGGACATGATCTGTGCAATATGCAAAAGATGTAGGCAATTGTGAAAAACCGCTGGAAAGTAAAGATTCTTTCAAAAATAGTGTTAGTTTTATTTATTTTTTAAGTAACAAACTTTAAAGTGAATGAAAAAAACAGAAAAATCGATATCATATCAATATTCGGTGTGAACACCCTTTTGCCTTCAGCACCAGTTCTTCTAGATAAACTTGAACACAGTTTTTAAAGGAACTCGGCAGGGAAGTTGTTCCAGAGATCTTGGGGAGCTAAGCCCAGATCTTCTGTGGATGAAGGCTTGTTCAGATCCTTCTGTCACTTCATGTAATCCCAGACAGACTGGATTATGTTGAGATCAGGGCTCCATGGGAGCCATATCATCATTTCCAGGACTCCTTGTTCTTTTTTTATATTGATGATAATTCTTAATGACATTGGCTGGATGTTGGAGGTTGTTGTCCTGCTGTAGACTAAATTTGGAGCCAATCGGACACCTCCCTGAGGTCACAATTAATCCTGCCCAAATCCGCAGCTTCGTTTGTTGAAATGCAGCCCCAAACTTGCAAGGAACCTCCACCATGCTTCAATGTTCCTGCAGACACGCATTATTGTACCACTGTCCTGTCCTTCAGCGAACAAACTGCCTTCTGTTACAGGCAAATATTTAACAGTTTGACTCCTCAGTCCAGAGCACTTGCTGCTATTTTTTTGCACCACAGTTCCTATGTTTTCGTACATAGTTGAGTCGCTTAGCCTTCTTTCTAGTAGATTGGTATACCTGGTTTCTGCAAATTCTGAAGGATGGCACTGCTTTTCTGATTTGGATGTGAAGTAAGTACGATGTGTCTTTTCATCTGCTGCACGAAGTTCTCACTACGTCTCCGGTCTTCAATGCAGTCTGTTTTTTTGTGCTTCTTCACTAGCACATCTTGAAACCCCAGTCTGCTTTGACATCTTTGTCAGGGAATGACCTTGTTCATGCAGTCTAGCTACCTTGCGTCTTGTTGCTTTGCTCAGTCTTGCCATAGTGTACGACCTGTGACATGAAAGTGTCTTCCACAACCTCAGCTTTGTAGCAGAGTTTGGCTGTTTCTCTGCTAGTTTTCAGCCTCTTGCACAGCTGTCTCAGTCAATAACTGTACTACATGTAAAAAATGAAGATCAGTATCACTTGTTTCATTGGTTAATCATACACCTAACAAGTCATTCTAGAAGAACTGATGCTAGTTTAAAGGCAAAGGGCAGTCGCGCGAAATATTGATTTAAATTTAGATTTCTCCTTTCTTCATTCACTTTGCATTTTGTTAATTTGATAAAAAAAATTAAAATAAACTATTAACACTTCTATTCTTGAAAACATTCTCACTTTGCAGCATTTTTTCACATCTGTCCCAATACCAAGTGTCAATATTCTATATTATTATTTTTGATGGAGATTAATTTATAGAGAAGTCTATATTGCTGTTATGAAAGGCAGTGCAAATAAACAATGGACGCTTTGCATTTTTCCTATATGTATATATTGTATACATGTGTCCTTGTAAAATTAGGTTTTACAGTGTTGATAACATCGGCGGGGAGTGACGCCACCTATAGGACGTCTCCATTGGACACTGAATGTTTACATCTTCACCAAAATCACTTGATGCTTTTTACATTTGCACAATGAATATATTTGTAGAATATCAATGCTTTTTTTATTTTTGCAAAATTAAAGCGCTCTATTTTAATGGTTATCCTTCTTGTCTTTGCTTGTACATTGGTCTGACACTCTGAGAGCAAACATTGCTATTCTAGCAAAGCCTCGTGTCACATAGTGATGACCACAATAGGTCCCTCAGACTTCTTCCGTCAAGTTGATTATACTGGTGAGTGGAAATGTTGGCTGCCATTACAGCGTCCGGGTGTCACCAAGCTTTCCTGGTCATGGAGTTCTGTATTAATAACTAAGCAAATCCGATGCTTCCAGTTCTTGTAGATGGGTGACAACCAATAAGGCCACTGGTATATTCTGAGTACTTGCAGATGTTTTAATTCGTCCAGAGGGTCTGCATATAACTCTGCAAGAATGCTTCTGAGCGTCCGCAGCTGCATGGGGACCAGGAGCAGGGAGTCTGTTGTCGGTGACACCCGTGCGCTCCATAGAGAAGGCAGGCGCCATATTTTACCACGACTACTTTCCCGATCTCTGTATATAAGGCAATCGGTGAGCACAGTGTATACGGCTCAAGAAAGGGCCATGACCCTTCCCGTTCCATTTAACCGTAGGAGCTGCTGTGCTTTGTTACCAGTTACAGGAGAAATCAGCAATTAAAAATTATAATAATGCAATATAATTGGGTCCCACAAGAGAATGAACTGCTAGATCGGGGGTCAGCAACCTTCGGCACTCCAGCTGCTGTGAAACTACAATTCCCAGCATGCTCCATTCATTTCTATGGGGGTTTGGAGGAGAACACAGTAAGTATGCATGCTGGGAGTTGTAGTTTCACAACACCTGGAGTGCTGGAGGTTGCCTACCGCTGTGCTAGATTGTAAGCTCTTCAACAGGACTGGCGAGAGTGCCTGCAGGACTGACATACCAGTCCCAGAAGAGGAGGCCCTGATGTCATGCATAGCCTGCTCCCTCCTGCATAAGAGTCAGAATGATCCTGGACGTTGGAGACTGCATGGAGCCATCAGCGGGATTTTTGCTGGAATGTGGTAAGTGCCAAATCTGGGTAACGTATTTGCAGATTATATAGTGCAAAGGGATATAGCCTCTGTGCACTTAAAGGGGTTCTCCCATCTGTGAATATAACTGTCCTAGAGATCATGAACAAATAACAATATCTGACATTTTCATTCATTAAAACCCGATCCAGTAGAGTTATGACCTTTACTTCCATAGTATGCCCCCACCTGGTGTTCAGAGTGTTTATCAATGTGCCTGTCCACCTTCTGAGCGGAGTGCTGATGGACATGCATGCTCAGTCACTCTCCTCACTGCCAGATCCTCTCATTCCAGTTCTCAGCATAATGATCCTCTGTTCACTGAACGGCAGCCTATACAATTTGCTTCTCCCCTGCCTGTCGGGGAAGGACCGATGCCTGTGAAGTAGCACCGCCATATACAGCAAAGCTTTTGAGAAATATTTTGTGAGCATTAAGTCTTATTTCTATTCACTGCCCTAGACTCCTTTGTGCGTTTATTATATCTGTGAGGGAACGTTATTGAAGATATTATTTATGGTAGCTGTGGCGAAACCAAACTCGCCACTGAGTTTTGGAGGGGACAGATTGCCAGCCTCTTGCCCCAGGATTATGGGCCCTCTCATCAGCCCACGCTAAACTTAAACCCCATGGCGATTTGACTGTGTTTGTGGCATCTGAGCGCTGTTTGGATATATTGAGCGCTCAGATCCAAGCCATCTGGGGATATGTTAAATGTCTGTGTGTACTGTAAAGGGTGGGACATTGTATATTTGAATAGTGATGTCTGTCCTATTGTCCCCACGTGTGTATTGGCGATTTCCCTTTGTCCTGAGAGATAATTGAATGAGTCCTCGATTGTCTCCAGGACAGAAGACATTGTGTATTCTCCTGCCTGTGATGATTACATTAACCTGTGTAGGGTAATTGTATCACAGGCAGAGGGAGGATATGCTGGGGTGTCTGTATTGTCCCATTGTGTGTGATTGGCTGCTGTATCCCGTGTCGCAGTCTTCCTTCTGGTCCCCTAGGGGAGTGTCCACCAGGTGGGAGACCTGCATAAATACCGGGCAGGTAGCCCTCAATAAAGTTAGAATTCCTGTTTAACCATTAATACGGAGCCTCGTCTCGTACTTGGGGAGAATTGCTACGTCAGAACGTTCTCTTGCCTGTTCCAGGAAAGGAGGACTTCGTATGGTTCCAGTTCGGTGGATTCCAGCGGTTGTGGGTTGCTGTGCTCTTCTCCAGGGGAATCGCCCGAACGGTATTAACCCTCACTATACCGGGTTATACTGTAACAGTAGCCAGAGGGGGAAGGAGACTAACTGTTGAACTTGCTGAGAAGTAGATTTAGCTGAGTGCTCAGTCCTATTCTAAGCATTGTGATCCTCTCTTCACTGAACAGCAGCCTTAGGCCTCTTGCACATGAACGTGTGCGCCCATACCAGTATTGTGGACCGCATTTGCGGATCCGCAATACACAGGCACCATTCCGTGGCCATTCCGCATCACGGATGCGGACCCATTCATTTCAATGGGTCTGCAAATCCGGAGATGCGGAACGGTGGAATGACGGAACGGAACACTACGGAAGCACTACGGAGTGCTTCCGCGGGGTTCCGTTCCGTACTTCCGGTCCCACAAAAAGATAGAACATGTCCTATCTTTTTGCGGAACGGCCAGATCGCGGACCCATTCAAGTGAATGAGTCCGCGATCCACTGCGGCTGCCCCACGGCCGGTGCCCGAGCATTGCGGGCCGCAGCACGGGCACGGGGCGCACACGTTAGTGTGCAAGAGGCCTTAACCTTGCAGGAGCAGAGGGGTTATACTTATGGCTGCAAGAAGGGGAAGGTGACTGGGTACTTACTGGGCACTATATTTACAGCTGGCAAAGAAGGAAGGTGCCTAACTGGGAACTTACTGGGGGCTATGTTTACAGTTACCAGAGGAGGAAGGATCCTGACTAGAAGTTTTTGGAAACTCTGCATGCAACAGGTTTTGAGAGTTGTAGGCACACATTCTCACCCCCAGAACAGCACAGATAAGCTGAGGTGGACATAGACAAGAGAAAAATCCTTACAAATGTGTATTTTTGGGGTGAAAACAGTGTAAAGTTATTGAAAATTTTAAATTAACTTTATTCCCTTTACCTCTTGGGTCACATTCACACGACCATACGTGTTTTGAAGTCTACAAATTGTGGATCTGCAAAACACGAATACAGGCCGTGTGCATTCCACATTTTGCGGAACGGAAAAGCCGTCCTCTAATAGAACAGAACGATCCTTGTCAATAATGCAGACAATAATAGGACATGTTCTATTTTTTTGCGGAATGGACACGGAACGCACGCGGAGTCATTTCTGCTTTTTTGCGACGCCATTAAAGTGAATGGTTCCGTATATGGGCCGCAAAAAAAGAAAAATGTCACGGAAAAAAGAGAAGTTTTTGTGCTGGAGCATATTTTGCATGGTGTTGCCCCTCTGTTACAACTCCTGCAACTATACGACTACAATGACAGTGGGTATTAAAGTTTGTCATGTACTAAGGGGAATGATTACACTGAGATTTTTAGTTTTAATACAATGTATGCCTGCATTTCTAGGAGGAATCACAGAGGAATAGCACAGTTCTAAGGAAATTATGCACTGGAATCCTTTAGTATAATTCATAAAGGCAAGATGACGGCAGAATAACAAACAATAATGAGGCTGTTATATCCCCCAATGTTTACAGTGCTAAGCACAACCGTGTAGGTGTGAGTGCAGTGTGATTGACAGGTCCTGTGTTGAGTGATCAATGCAGACATGAATGTAATTTTCATAGACACACGCCTATCATCTATGTGTCTGTGAACCCAGACATCACGTGTCCCCAGCTCCCCCATATCTCACCTTCCTTGACTTGTTTCTGGCACGGAGCAGTAATGTTGCTTTGTGTCGCACAGCCCTGGAGATTTGTGCGGCAGATGGCTCACATCATATCTGCCGCGGCCACAATAACCTTCTCTCCTCTGCCAGGGAGCGATAAGCTCCGTCATCTCGGCGTTCACGACACATAAGTGACAATTATGGGATCAATAATTTTCATGAATCCTGAACTTTAACCGCTCACATTTACCGGTCCAGGCATCACTGTTCACATGCCAGCTGCACGGAAAAAAAACCACTCTGAGATCTAGTAAGGGAGAGTTCACTTCACCGTTATTTGTCCATTCTTCTTTGTTGGCCGCTTCTGAGACCTGCGACCATTTGTACAATAAACTGCAATACTCCTATAATGCAATGTACTGTCATTTTACCCATATCCTATTGCTCCCTGGCATGGTAGGCCTGGGGAACTTCACACCCTTGCCATCTTTCAGATCAGCTGGGTCCAACACCTGGCACCCCAGCAACTTGCCCAGCACAGTGCCGTACATAGTATAGCGGCTGTGCTTGGTATTGCAGCTCAACCCTATGGGACTGATCCTCGCGTAGGCCATGTGACCGATGTCGCTGGTCTAGGAAGAGGCCGCAGCAATCACCGGTGCCCTGCCAATCTCATATTGATGACCTGTCCTGAGTATTCGTCATCAATATTTGAACCCTATTTATATATTGAAGCCAATATATTAATAAGAAACATTAAGCTCCTGATCTCCCCCTAGTGGTGACGGCAGGCAGCCAGAATTCTGTTTTACCATAAAAGACTTTGTTCTTGAAAAAATTGGATCAGAACATGTGAAGGACCTTTACTATTGCTTTATTTTTACCTTGCAGGACCTCCTCATGATCTGCTATAGTACACAGAAGGCAGCGAAAACGATTACAGCTGATGTGAAATGTGAACCTGGCTGTAACAGAGAATCATTGTCCTGGATCCTGCACCAATAACCTCTAATGAGCATCACAGGAACCACTCCTATTATCCAAATTCCTCTGATTCCCCTCTCAGTAAGGTTTTTCTAATATTCCCTATGACTATAATAGCCGTTGGATACATAGCCCTACTCCTCTGCAGGCTCCAGAACAAGCGGTGTCACCGGGTTGCATTCCGTTCTCATTTTCTTCCAGGTAAAGTTTATTGTTTTATTGTGCTGGTATGGCGGTCATTGAATGAGGCTGCATGGTTTAGATTATATGTATTGTTAAGATAAGTGAGCTTTGGGGGGAGTTCACGGAGTTCACATAACTTTGCATAAAAAGTTTTTATTTTTCAGAAATAGAATTGCTGTTGGCACACGACAGGATGAAGCCTGTAACAATGGCACTTCACTTGTGCCGTTGTACCGTGAGCGCCAGCGGTGGCAGCTTGTCGTATGAACTGGTGCCATTGTGTAGAGCCACTGCTTCGTGTCCCCTGGCATCGGTTACTTGTCGTGTGAATTGTGCCTATGTGCTTGTATCTCTCCTCAGTTCTGCATTGCGAGGGTTAAACTTTATCTTGCTGTATTTGTGCCCATCTGCTCATTCGGATGGCCGTATGAATGAGTCCGCATCCGTTCCGCAATTTTGCGGAACAGGTGCAGACCCATTCATTTCAATAGGGCCACAAAAGAGGCGGACAGCACACTGTCTGCTGTCCGCAATAGCAGACAAGAATAGGCATTTTCTATTATGGGTGCGGTCTGCTGCTAGCCGTGTCTTGTGGATCAGCAAAGCACTACGGCCGTCTGAATAGTCCCTAAGTCTGCTATATATCTTCCTGAGTTCTGTGACCTGCCCTGGTTGTGCATGACTCCGTTTGCAGTTTGTCTGTGCCCTGTGCTGGAGTTTATATCTCAAGTTTGTGTCTGGATTGTTGTGGTTGTGTCCATGTCTGAATTCTGAACTTGTGTCATATGTCTTTCTCCAGTGTCTGTTCTATGCATTCTATGTACACTTGACCTTGTCATGAATTGTATGTGCTCGGGTAAGTCAGCACCACTGAGCATCTTGTGCATTCTTCCGCCTAGATGTCTTGAGCATTGCCGTCCAGTATTCACTGTTTGTATGGGTTCCTGAAGTTCATCTTGCTAATTACAGTATATCTGTTCACTGTGTCTTAAATTGAATGAGTTCCTGAAGACTCTCCGTCTGCCAGTGCTCCGTGTTTTGTCTCTTTGCCTCTATTACGTTTCCCCATATTAGTTCTCCCAAGAACACCAGGAGATCCCAGGAGGTAATGGTCCGGTTTCTCTCCTGCAGTGAAGTTCACATCCCTTAAAGGGGTTAAAGGGTGAAAACCTGGAGAGTGCCGGAATAACGCCTTTAGGGTTTGGCCCAATGTCAAACCAGTTGGATCCACAACCATTGTCTGTATCGCCTGTTCTTGTACATAATGAAAGTATTATAGTAGTTATATTCTTGTACATAGGGGCAGTATTATAGTAGTTATATTCTTGTACATAGGAGGCAGTATTATAGTAGTTATATTCTTGTACATAGGAGGCAGTATTATAGTAGTTATATTCTTGTACATAGGAGGCAGTATTATAGTAGTTATATTCTTGTACATAGGAGACAGTATTATAGTAGTTATATTCTTGTACATAGGAGGCAGTATTATAGTAGTTATATTCTTGTACATAGGAGCAGTATTATAGTAGTTATATTCTTGTACATAGGAGCAGTATTATAGTAGTTATATTCTTGTACATAGGAGACAGTATTATAGTAGTTATATTCTTGTACATAGGAGCAGTATTATAGTAGTTATATTCTTGTACATAGGAGACAGTATTATAGTAGTTATATTCTTGTACATAGGAGGCAGTATTATAGTAGTTATATTCTTGTACATAGGAGCAGTATTATAGTAGTTATATTCTTGTACATAGGAGGCAGTATTATAGTAGTTATATTCTTGTACATAGGAGCAGTATTATAGTAGTTATATTCTTGTACATAGGAGCAGTATTATAGTAGTTATATTCTTGTACATAGGAGGCAGTATTATAGTAGTTATATTCTTGTACATAGGAGGCAGTATTATAGTAGTTATATTCTTGTACATAGGAGCAGTATTATAGTAGTTATATTCTTGTACATAGGAGACAGTATTATAGTAGTTATATTCTTGTACATAGGAGACAGTATTATAGTAGTTATATTCTTGTACATAGGAGCAGTATTATAGTAGTTATATTCTTGTACATAGGAGCAGTATTATAGTAGTTATATTCTTGTACATAGGAGCAGTATTATAGTAGTTATATTCTTGTACATAGGAGACAGTATTATAGTAGTTATATTCTTGTACATAGGAGCAGTATTATAGTAGTTATATTCTTGTACATAGGAGCAGTATTATAGTAGTTATATTCTTGTACATAGGAGCAGTATTATAGTAGTTATATTCTTGTACATAGGAGGCAGTATTATAGTAGTTATATTCTTGTACATAGGAGGCAGTATTATAGTAGTTATATTCTTGTACATAGGAGGCAGTATTATAGTAGTTATATTCTTGTACATAGGAGCAGTATTATAGTAGTTATATTCTTGTACATAGGAGGCAGTATTATAGTAGTTATATTCTTGTACATAGGAGGCAGTATTATAGTAGTTATATTCTTAATCAATTTTCTTTTTATTGAAGAAATGTAAATCGTCATATGGCAAATTACAGCACATAAATACCAGACGCAGCTGGAAAGGCATTTGAACATATATCTCATATTCAAATAAAGTCTGAGGCGAATGCCGTATGACAAGAAATACAATAACATGTGCAAAGAAAGAACTAATGGGGGAAGACAAGACATAGGGGAGGGGGGGGAAGGGAGGGGAACGATAGATGTCAATCGCTTGTAAGTTCAGAATGAACGGTAACGCTTCCAGGGAAGCCACGTCTTAACGAAGAGAGCTCTAGAGCATGTTTCCCAGTGTGCAAGCTCTTCAAACCGGTACAATTGGTCGACCTTCTCAGTCCACATTGAGATGGATGGAGGGGAGTCGTTTTTCCATAGCAGTGGGATCAGTAAGCGAGCCGCCGTTATGAGCATAGTCGGGAGATTCGACTTAGCAGGGGTAAGTGAACCATTAGGACACCACAATAATAGGAGTTTGGCGTCGAGACTAATCTTAGTGGAACAAACACTATTTATGGTAGCTTCAACTTCCAGCCAAAAGGGCCGAATTTTCACACAATTCCACCATATATGAGAGAGAGAGCCTGTCTCTCCTCCGCACCTCCAACAGCAATCAGGGATACTAGGATTGAGCTTATGAAGGAACTCAGGTGTTTTGTACCACCTTGTAAGTAATTTATAGGAGTTAGCTTGTATCCTAATACACCGGTTAAATCCATGTGAGTGCGTAAGGATAAAAGCTTTCTCAGGATCCGATAAAGTTGCAGATAGCTCTTTTTCCCAGGCTGAGAGGAACCACAAGTCCGGAGGGGCGGAGGAGAGCAGCTCCCTATACAACAAGGAAAGAGGTTTACACGGGCGTCGGAGTTGTGAGAGTTTCCCTTCCATCCAGGAGGGAGTCGCCGCAGGACGGGGTAAATGCTCAAGAAGCGCCAAATCCTTCTTGAAAGCCATAGCCGCCAAAAAGGAGGCGTTCTTAACCTTAGGGAGAGCCAGTACTGCGCTCCAATCAAAAGTGCCGGACTCGGAGATAACGTCCCGCAGTTTAAGACCAGAGAGCAATGCCCATATTCCGGATGCAGCTAAAGTTTCGGGATGTATATGGTGTTGAAGAAGATGCAGTGGGAGGTTCGGGCTAGGGAACGAGAGTGTCGAGGTAGCATACAATTTTGACCATTCTAACAGCAAGCCTTTCCATAGAGGAGAGGGGTATTTGTTGTTAGCTGTGCACTTACGTAGGCCCCATAAAGCCAGTTCGTCACTATAGGTAAGCATAGCGCACTCCAGTCGAGAGACAAGACTGAGAGGGCGCCAGGAGAGGAGGCTCAGGACTCTGTTAAGCATTGAAGCCTTATAATAGAGGTAGATGTCTGGTAGGCCAAAGCCTCCCATTCTCCTCTCCCGAGTAAGAGTGCTATACGCCAATCTAGGGGATTTGCTCGACCATATAAAGGCTGAGAATACTCTGCGGACCTCCACAAAAAAGGAACGGGGTAGCCAAATAGGGAGTGTTTGGATGAGGTAGAGAAGCTTGGGGACAATGAAAGCCTTGATATAGTTCTTCTTACCAATCCAGGAAGTGAATGGTAGTTTCAGTGAACGTAGGTGAGATCTAATAGAGCGGAGCAATGGGGCTTGGTTAAGCTCATAAAGGTCCTCCGGGTTCGCCGATATATGGGTACCTAGAAAAGGGATCGACTTAGGGGCCCACGAGAAGTCAGAAGAGCGTTTGAGTGTGTCTATATGGGCGGCCGGACATGAGATATTTAAGGCTTGCGACTTACCGTAATTAATTTTAAAATTGGAAACTTGTCCATAGTCCTCGAAAAGGGCCTGAAGTTTAGGAAAGGAGGTCAGGGGGTTAGATGTGATGACCAATAGGTCGTCCGCAAAAGCAGCTGTGAGGTGAGTATGGGACCCCAAGGTTAACCCCTGGATATCCGGGTCTTGTCTGATTTTGGCTAGTAGCGTCTCCATGACAATAACAAAAGGGCTGGAGACAAAGGGCAGCTCCTGTCTTGTCCCATTAGTAATGGGAAAGGCTGGGGAGAGTGTGCCATTAACCCGTACTCTGGCAGAGGGCAGCGAGTAGAGTGAGAAGATGGACGAGATGAACTGGTCTGGAAGGCCAAATCTCGATAGCGCACGGGACATAAAGTGCCAGCTGATCCTGTCAAAGGCCTTCTCAGCATCAGTACTGAGAAGGGCCAGTGGCATGGAGTTACGCCGGGCGTGTGTGATTAGATGTAGAATGCGAACCGTATTTTCACTGCCCTGTCTGCCAGAGACGAATCCAACCTGCTCCTTGTTGATAATGTCAGGGAGAACCAATTGGATCCGACGGGCCAAGATCTTGGCCCACCATTTCACATCAGTATTCAGGAGCGAGATAGGACGGTAGCTCCCGCAATTTAGTGGGTCTTTGTTTTCTTTGTGGATAATCGTGATATGGGCCGAGAGCGATTGGGGGTAGAGAGCCTCCTTGTAATAAATAGTTACATAGGGTGCTGAAATGGGGGATTAAAATACGCTTAAAAGCTTTGTAGTAGGAGATAGTGAAGCCATCGGGCCCTGGGCTTTTCCCGAGGGGATAGTGGAGAGGACCTTACCAACTTCTATATCCGTTATAGGGGCCAGGAGCTGGTCTGACTGTGTTGGGGTGATGGTGGGTAACTGGAGGGAGGAGAGGAATTTCTCAGTGGCTTCAGCTATTTGTACAGGGGCTAGTTGATTAGGTGGGGACAAATTGTAAAGGTCTCGATAAAAGGCGCAGAAGGAATCCGCTATTTCAGAGGTATTCTTATGTAAGGTGCCCTTGCTATCTTTGATAGCTGGTATGAAGGAGTCGGAACGTTGTTTCTTGACTAGTGCGGACATTAGTCTGTTCCCCTTATCTCCGTGGGCATAGGAACGGAACTTAGATCTCAGTAGTAACTTGGCTGAAGTTATGTTAAGCAAGTTTTTAAGTTTTGTACGGGCCTCTGCGAGTTCTGAGGCACAGCTGAGAGCCTGGGAGCTTTTGTGTGACAATTCCAAAGCCTGTATCTGAGACATAAGCGTCGCAATTGCCTGGTTCCGTTGTTTTTAACGTGGGCGCCCAAGGCTATCAGCTCTCCTCTCAGGACCGCTTTATGGGCTTCCCAGGTTATAGAGGGGATGGTGCATCGGGGCCTAGGGCGTTTAGTGCAAAAAACTCGGTTATGATAGAGGACAGTTTAGCAGCGTGGGAGGGGTCTGAGATAATGGTCTCGTTAATACGCCAAGTCCATTCCCTCTTTGGGAGGTCCAACAGAGATAGACTCAGGAATACAGGAGCATGGTCAGACAGAGTGATGTTCCCTATGTGGGATCGCAAAACCCTAGTAGTATGGGGTCTGGATAAAAATATATAGTCAAGTCTATGGTAGGAGGATTTAGCAGCCGAATAAAAGGTATAATCCTTACTAGAGGGGTTTGTGGTGCGCCAAACATCTACCACTCCTAACTTCTGCAAGGCTAATTTAAGGCGTCTTAAGCGTACATGTGTGATGGCAGACTTCCCATTAGATGAGTCTAACAAGGGTTCAAGAGCAACATTAAGGTCGCCACCTAAAATCAGCATACCCTCCTGAAAGGAGGACAACAAGCCCAGGGTCTGAACGAGCCAAGCAACCTGCCCTCTGTTGGGAGCATATATAGTTGCTAAGGTAACAGGTGTGTCAGCAATAGTGCCTTTAACAAACAAAAGCGGCCTTCGGGATCTGCGGACACGGCAGAGTGCTTGAAAGGTAATTGCTTGTGTATCGCTATGCTGACACCTCTGCTAGCTGAACCATAAGTGCTGTGGAACCACTGGGAAAACTTTGTAGTCGCTAATTTGGGGACCTTACCCTCTCGAAAGTGGGTTTCCTGAAAGAAAGCCACAGACACTTTGTCCCTTTGGAGAAGAGCCAGGATTTGGGACCTCTTGCACGGCTCGTTCATTCCCCGGGCGTTAAGGGAGGAGATCACAATGGACGACATACTGGAATAAAGAAGCAATAATCAGCATCTAAACAGTCTCTGAATGACATCTTACCGCAATGAGGGGGGGTAGACACGAAGGGGGAAGAGGGGAGACAAACAGGTCTAGAACATAACAATAGTGCAAAGACAGCATGTATGAAGCGCTCTACCGAGCACCTGACTGTAGAGCGACCCTTTCTCAGGACGGCTGCCAGCCGGGGTCTGTCAGGTGGGGGGTCCCGTAGAGCCAGAGAGGGCCAATTATTGGCCATCTAAATGGGAGTAGGACAATCCTCAGGTAGGGCCGGGTTAACCCCTGCGAACTAACAGGAGCGCAGGGAGCGGGAAAGGACCAAGACCAGATGATAACAATGCGCCTAAGAAGGAGGAATGTCCATGTAAATAACCGCGAACAAGAAACACCAGAACTGACGGGTGAAAACGCCTCGGAGTCGGTCTGAACATCCGCTGGGTGCCAGGAGACTGCAAAACCGTCTGTAATAAGGCACAAAGTCCGTGCAATCAGACCGGGGCCGGGAAAGGCCTAAAAGATTCCAAAAAGAAGGCCCTGCATTCAAGTGAGAGCATAAGCAGGTTTTCCGACCTTAGGTTTGGGCCCTTTCCTAGTGGGAGCCGCGCGCCAGTCACCACCCTGGGGTGGTTGCAGAGGTGGATCTTCCAGGTCAGCTGGCATCCATGATGGAATCTCAATAGGGGTCAGCCCAAGGTGGGACCAACTAGCCTGCAGGTCTGCTGGTGACCGTATAGTGATCTGGCGTCCATTTTTCAGGACCGCGAGGCCAAAGGGGTAGAGCCACCGAAATGGAGTGGCTGCCCCTTAAGGGCATCCAGGAGTGGGCGAAGAATTCGCCTCTTAGCCAGTGTGGACGGGGCCAAGTCTTGGAAAAACGTGACCGGCGTACCTTCATGTTGAAGATGCTCTGCTTCCCTGCTGGCTCTCATGAGCGCCGCGGTATCAACAAAGCTGAGAAGTCCACATATCACATCACGTGGGGTCTGTAGCTTTAGGTTTAGGTCTGAGCGCGCGATGGACGCGCTCGATTATAATCTGTGCCGCTCTTTCGGGGCCCAGGAGACTTGCGAATATTTCGCCAACCACTTTGCTCAGCGCTTCATTCGCGACTGATTCAGGAAGGCCTCGGATTCTCAGGTTCTTCCTGCGGCTGCGATTTTCCTGATCCTCGATTCTAAGAAGAGCTTCATTCAGTAAATCGGAGTGTGCTCGGATCGCGTTATACGATTTTTCTTCACGCATAATCGCGGCTTCATGCGAATTCTCGAGCTCCGACACTCGGTGCACAATGTTCCGGAGGTCCTCCTTTATGTCTGATAGATCTTTCTTCAGAGGTGCTAAAGCAGAGTTCATCACCTCAAGGAGTGCTGCTTTGGTAAAGGATCTCCCTGTTTGCGGGACTTGCATGTTGAGGTGTCTGAGGCGCTTCCGGCGTCAGAGTCGTCCTCCATGTCCGACAGCGGAGCAGGAGCCGGCGCCATCTTAGGTGTCTCAGCCGACCGGAGCTTCGGTTGCTTTTTCAAGTATTGGTCCATGTCAGGTTGTCTGGACCTGTTAGGAGTAGGTTCCGCTTGGTCTTTAGACCTCTCCTTACCCACTTTGCCCATCAGAGCGGTGCTGTAAGCTTCTTATAGGGGTTAAATCACCGGCAAGGTTGAGGAGCTCAGAAACCAGCAGCCATTCAGCTACACAGCCAAGCTCCGCCCCATAGTAGTTATATTCTTGTACATAGGAGCAGTATTATAGTAGTTATATTCTTGTACATAGGAGGCAGTATTATAGTAGTTATATTCTTGTACATAGGAGGCAGTATTATAGTAGTTATATTCTTGTACATAGGAGGCAGTATTATAGTAGTTATATTCTTGTACATAGGAGCAGTATTATAGTAGTTATATTCTTGTACATAGGAGCAGTATTATAGTAGTTATATTCTTGTACATAGGAGCAGTATTATAGTAGTTATATTCTTGTACATAGGAGCAGTATTATAGTAGTTATATTCTTGTACATAGGGAGCAGTATTATAGTAGTTATATTCTTGTACATAGGAGCAGTATTATAGTAGTTATATTCTTGTACATAGGAGCAGTATTATAGTAGTTATATTCTTGTACATAGGAGGCAGTATTATAGTAGTTATATTCTTGTACATAGGAGGCAGTATTATAGTAGTTATATTCTTGTACATAGGAGCAGTATTATAGTAGTTATATTCTTGTACATAGGAGGCAGTATTATAGTAGTTATATTCTTGTACATAGGAGCAGTATTATAGTAGTTATATTCTTGTACATAGGAGCAGTATTATAGTAGTTATATTCTTGTACATAGGAGCAGTATTATAGTAGTTATATTCTTGTACATAGGAGCAGTATTATAGTAGTTATATTCTTTGCCAAATTTCTTTTATTAAGGTCACAAAGAAGGCAGCAATTACAAAGCAACAAATCACATAATACAGGCCAAAGCTGTCTCCAGTATAGGTGGTCATATAGCATCACTTCACGTAGGAGTTGCATGATACAAAGAGACATTACAATCACAAGGCAAAACTCCGAGCGCAAGCTCAAGTTGGGAAGAGTGGCCTAAGATCCTGCATATTCCCAGGAGCATATGGGATAGTAAGTTATAATATTCTGACTTGGTCAATCACGGACACACACATATGACATACAAACAGCACAAGGACCCAACAGGACATAGAAAACAAGGGGACAGGAACCGGAGGGGTAAGAGTGGGGGTAGTGAGGATGTGCGTGTAGATAGATCTAACCAGGTGCAATGCTAGTCATCACCCAAGCCTTGGAACCGTCTCCAGTAACCATAGTTTGAGAAGCTTGTCTGGTATTATAGTAGTTATATTCTTGTACATAGGAGCAGTATTATAGTAGTTATATTCTTGTACATAGGAGCAGTATTATAGTAGTTATATTCTTGTACATAGGAGCAGTATTATAGTAGTTATATTCTTGTACATAGGAGCAGTATTATAGTAGTTATATTCTTGTACATAGGAGGCAGTATTATAGTAGTTATATTCTTGTACATAGGAGCAGTATTATAGTAGTTATATTCTTGTACATAGGAGCAGTATTATAGCAGTTATATCTCTTGCATACATAGGAGCGAGTATTACTAGTCAGTTATATTCTTGTACATAGAAGCAGTATTATAGTAGTTATATTCTTGTACATAGAAGCAGTATTATAGTAGTTATATTCTTGTACATAGAAGTAGATATTATAGTAGTTATATTCTTGTACATAGGAGCAGTATTATAGTAGTTATATTCTTGTACATAGGAGCGAGTATTATAGTAGTTATATTCTTGTACATAGGAGCAGTATTATAGTAGTTATATTCTTGTACATAGGAGACAGTATTATAGCAGTTATATTCTTGTACATAGGAGCAGTATTATAGTAGTTATATTCTTGCTACATAGGAAGCAGTATTATAGTAGTTATATTCTTGTACATAGGAGCAGTATTATAGTAGTTATATTCTTGTACATAGGGGCAGTATTATAGTAGTTATATTCTTGTACATAGGAGCAGTATTATAGTAGTTATATTCTTGTACATAGAAGCAGTATTATAGTAGTTATATTCTTGTACATAGAAGCAGTATTATAGTAGTTATATTCTTGTACATAGGAGGCAGTATTATAGTTATATTCTTGTACATAGGAGCAGTATTATAGCAGTTATATTCTTGTACATAGGAGCAGTATTATAGTAGTTATATTCTTGTACATAGAAGCAGTATTATAGTAGTTATATTCTTGTACATAGGAGCAGTATTATAGTAGTTATATTCTTGTACATAGAAGCAGTATTATAGTAGTTATATTCTTGTACATAGGAGCAGTATTATAGTAGTTATATTCTTGTATATAGGAGTAGTATTATAGTAGTTATAGTCTTGTACATGGGAGGCAGTATTATCGTAGTTATATTCTTGTACATAGGAGACAGTATTATAGTATTTATATTCTTGTACATAGGAGCAGTATTATAGTAGTTATATTCGTGTACATAGGAGCAGTATTATAGAAGTTATTTTCTTGTACATAGGAGCAGTATTATAGTAGTTATATTCTTGTACATAGGAGCAGTATTATAGTAGTTATATTCTTGTACATAGAAGCAGTATTATAGTAGTTATATTCTTGTACATAGGGGGACAATTAAGTGGTGCTCTTACAGAGCAGCTGCTGCAAGAAAGTTAATATTGATTTCATATAGATTCTATAAAGGTGTAAAGTTCCTATTCATCCATCTGTGGAGTCATAAAACGAGTCCCTCACGTTGTTAATAAAGTGCAATCAATTCCTTTTAAAGAACTTTCTTATATAATAAAATTCATTCATTTAAAATGGCTCAGCGAGTGGTGATGCTCTGCAGGCTACTAATTCCTTATCTAAAGTGAGGCATTTAGTGGCAATAACAGGCAATACGTTCAGCTGGTTTATACGTAACCCAGTAATTTCACTTGTCAAAGTCTACATGCTAAGTGCGCGATAGAACGCGTCCTCCGTATCATGTCTGCATAAATTAATGGCAACACAGAGCAATAAACCTAAAGATTAACCAGTGGATGATAAAAAGCTGTCGATCCAAGAATCATTATGAGAATATTACCAAGGTCTATGGTTGTTCTATAGCCGAGTGCCCACTTGTGATGTCCCACGGTAGAACTGTAGTCTATGTTCTAATGCAAATGCCTCCTTTGTAGGCATACACCTTTAGGTGGCCAGGGAGGCATAGTTTATTTGCAAAATGGCCAAAAAGTGAAAATCACAAAAAAAAATATAATAAAATAATAACAAATAAAGAGAGTCTGTCACCTCTAAAATCAGTTTCAGTGTAAGTATACCACCAATACCAGCACGTAGGGTGTCCTAAATGTAAATTTGGCGCTTTAATCCTGAGAAAATGCTTCTTTTTATTTTTATGCAAATAAGGTTTTCGGTGCACCGTAGGCAGGGCTCCTCTGTTCGGTGCACATTATTTGCCCTGTGTCATTCTTACCGGCGCTGCAGCTTTACTGGCACAAAGATGGTGAACCAAATGGAACAGTCTACCCCACGGTGCACCCAAAAATGTATTGAATTAAAAGGAGCATTAGAGCACCGTATTTTCACAGGGAAGGTACGGTTAGGTTTTAGGGAACCAACCCTACATGGCGGTATGCTTACTTTGAAACTGATTTTGGAGGGGATAGACTCCATTATGGAACTTATGTGACAAGTGTGGTCAGATCCACATAAACTAGGTCATCGAAGGAAGGAAAGCCCTGCAGCCACGTTAGGCCGGGATACACGCAACGTCTTTCATACGCCAGTCTTCGTAAAAGGTTCGCTGGAATAAGATGTGGCAAATGTTTAAGGCCTCATAATAAATTTGGTGCACCTTCTGTCCTTCCGTGCACACGGATGGGAAATCGACACCAGCTACGAATTTAGACAATTTTTGAAATCCGTTATCTGTTGTGCCGCAGGAGGCCACACCCCTCCCGCTAAGACCTGCCCACTTGTTTGCCACTTTCTAAAAGAAGAGTTAAAAAGGCACATATGATATGTGCCTTTGTACCATAAAGGATTTAATAAATCCTGTCCAAACCGTCTCGCTTACACTGTTGGATTTTATTTTTATTTTTTTACAATGGCTGGAACGTTGCCCGCTGGCAATACCTCGCCACGTGGTTGATCAATTATTACAATGTGGCCCCAACCTAAAACCACTGCTTTTACTTAATGGGTGTTCCCTAAACACGCCCAAGGGGATAGTGGCCCTCTTACACTGGATCTCCATGTAATCTGCTCATTATTACACTTTTGGCATGTTGGTCACCGTTCCGGTTGGCGGGACGGTATTAACACCGCTCGTGTCAGCTCAGCCTTTGCACCCTCCATTACCTTTAGCCTGACATTCCTTCATCAATTACTAACTTTTACATCGTCTCTCAAAACAAATTATTGTCACCCAGGAGGAATGAAGCGGATCAGGGATGTGTATGTGATAGCACGTATCATAGGTCAGGGCGCCTGTTCGGCTGGAATCGTGGGTGCGTGTTTACACGGGGAGGAATACTTTTACAGGCTTTCTTTGACCCTCGTGGCACCACCCTTCTGGTTGTCATTACGCTTTTGATGAAAATCATGTTGGCTTTCATTTTTCTCTTCTGCCGGCAACGCCCTGGTGTCTTATTTTGCAGAATTGAGGCTGAGCTGCACTTCCGGAAATCAGCTGACCGCTATTCTTCCTAACTCCAACCCATACACCATGCATGCTCAGTTCGGTCAAGCATGCATGTGTTCTGGATGGGAAGAAGGAAGAAAGTTGCTGTCAGACATCTGTACAATGGCTTATCTCCCCCTGAGAAATAAAATTCATATTGCCCAATCCTTTTTTTATTTCCCTGCGGTTGAGGAAAGCCAGGATACCCCTATACACATTAGGCTACTTTCACACTTGCGGCAGATGAATCCGGCAAGCAGTTCCGTCGCCGGAACTGCCTGCCGGATCTGGCAATTTGCATGCAAACAGACAGCATTTGTAGACGGATCCATATCCGTCTCACAAATGCATTGCAAGAACGGATCCGTCTCTCCGTTTGTCATCCGGAGAAACTGATCCGTTATGTATTTTTTTTTCTACATTTTTAAAGGTCTGCGCATGCGGTATTTTTAATACGGCACTAATACATTCCTATGGGAATTAATGCCGGATTACGGCAAGTGTTCCGGCATTTTGGACGGAGATAAAACCGGATTTATCTCCATTCAGAATGCATTAGGAGAAAACTGAAGCCTTTTTTTCCGGTATTGTGCCCCCAAGACGGAACTCAATGCCGGAAAATAAAAACGCTAGTGTGAAAGTACCCTTAGACGGTCATCTGGTCCTGCCGTGTCCTCTGCACTTCGATTGACAGGACCAGGCAGTGAAAACGTGATCACGCCTGGCCCTGACAATCAAGGTGCAGAGAGGTGTAATGGACTTTGTCTATATGACATGACAAGCGTGAGATTGTATTTGGTCTCCCCAAACCCACTGACGTACCCTTGGCATCTGTTTGCTGGTGTTGACTCCGGCCACAGGGCGCACATTATGTTGGAAAAATCAGCACATTTCTCAGGTGGTCAGGTGCCCAATGTGGCCCCCGGTGCCGTCTATGCTTCAGTCAATGTCTAGGTTAGTATTGTATACACTGAATTTTTTTGGAACTACCTCCCCGCCTTCCAGTTCCTCCCATCCACTGCGTTGTGGCGTAGCCTTCATTTCCACCCCAAATCCAGATATCTGTATAGCTTTCTGGCTGATCTACGCCCATAATGAGTTTCACAATTCTCCTGTGTGTTGGCGCTGCAGAACAACAAGACTTTGTATGCGGCTGCCCGGCCGGGCGACCATTGTGTGTGGGATACTGAGTGACTGCCCAGTGCAGCAAAACAATACACATTGCAAACAGACGTAATGGAGATGATAAGCCAAGCGTTGTGCAAGCGTTCAGCTCTGCCATAATTAGGCTATGTTTAATAATTACTGACAGTGACCTCTGCTCCGCTGTTCCTCAGTTTCCTGTCCGGAGTGGAAAGATTATTTCTGAACTTTACCTGCGCCTTATAACATCCCTGAAGACGCTCCGCATCCAGTCCAGCGCCTCAGCTCCCAAGAGCTTCACACACAAGGTGAGTTCTCTCCACCTCGGTGGGCTTCAGTCCGTGGCATCGGGGGTTATGCCGCTGAGCCATGCAACGGGCGACATATAGGTGTTTGTAACTACCAGAACTTCCATTATTGGGTCATTTCACCCATCCTCCATCATCTTAAGACTCCTCTATGCCTCCTCCGCAGCTGCAACATCTTTAGCATTACATTTCAATCTGACGCCTTGGGATCGGTCGGAATTTTGTCTGTGATGTGTGGACCTGTTTAGTCGTTTGCCCTTGGATTGTAGGAATCCTCTCTTTGTATGGCCATGATGATGATTGCAACCGTCATTTTTTCTGACCTGTAAATTTTACGTTTTCACAGTCAGTCGATCATAGAGCTAAAAGCATGATTAGTCGGGGGTCTCCTTTATGTATTCTAGCAGGGGGGTACGTTGCTACAAACTACTTTGCTTCCCAGTTCCTTTTCTATCTACATTACCCTGTGTGTAATTCGTGTGGTGAACTTAAGGACCCCTGTAAAAGATGCGGGGCCCCCCCATTAGTCACATCATAGTGCCTCCTTTTGTGTTGTCTTTGGTGCCACCGTGTTTTACATGACCAGCTATTCATCTGTCGTGTAATACTACAGCAGCCATCGTAGTTTCCCCAGCTGGGGGTTCCAGCAGCCGGACCCCTGATGTTGTTTTTTTTTAAACATTAGTTTTTTATTCTCAGATAAGGGAAAATCTGAGACATAAAGAAGAACATACGGTCTTGTTACATCTTGGTGCCATTTAGCAAATAATATCTCCCAAGCACAGCCCACATGGTTGCACTAATTACGTAGCTCTGTGTGCAGGTTAATAGTGGAGAGGCGTACGTGTATATCATTCGCCATCCTGAACAGAAGTGCCAATGGAGGCGTCTCTATACCTCGTCCGGGGAAGCCACCTCCCAGACATAAAACAGCCCGGTGTTTGGCAGATTTTGCCATAATACGCTCCTATGTCCTGTGCAGGTCCACCCTAATGATAACTTCACCTAGTGTAGGGGTTCAGGGGATTTCCGCTTTGTAGCTAAACACATTAATGCCGCAGTAAGTATATGTGTTACTGTCCATCTAAGGCTAGTTTCACACTAGGGGCAGGGGAGTCCAGCAGGCTGTTCCGGGGGGTGAACAGCCTGTCGGATCCGTCCTGCCGCTAGGAACATGTGTGCCCCCGGACTGCTGCTCCGTCCCCATCGACTATAATGGGGGCAGAGTTCTGGCGGCAGGGTGCGGCGAGATGCCGCCGGACTGAAAGTACAGCATGTCGTGGCAGTCCGGGGGGCACATGTGAACTAGCAGCAGCACGGATCCGACAGGCTGTTCACCCGCCGGAACAGCATGACGGACTCCCCTGCCGCTAGTATGAAAGTGCCCTTACATGGTGGGGAAGATCAGATCATCCTATGTGAAGCAGAGCCAACGCGGGGTCTGGAGTTAGTTGGCTATGAGAAATGTAAGAGAGTAATTGAAAGATTTCCCTCCAGAAAGGGAGAATACTGGGGCACGTCCACCAAGTATGACGTAAGGTGCCAATACCAGAGCAGTTCTTCCAACATGTGTTTGAGTAGCCGGTTATACCAGGGATGGGCAAACTGCGGCTCTCCAGCTGTTGTAAAACTACAACTCCCACCATGCCCTGCTGTAGGCTGATAGCTGTAAGCAGTCTTTTGCATGCTGGGAGTTGTAGTTTTACGACAGCTGGAGAGCCACAGTTTGCCCATCCCTAGGGTAAGGCACCAACGCATCTGCCCCTTCTTAATTTGCGGTATATGATTAACACAAAGAGAGGTGCAGACGGACCACTTGCAGGCCTCTCTCCATTGCTCTAATGTGAAGGTAGCTTGTAGATCTTGCCCCCATTTTAGCATAGAGGGAAGTTTCTCATCCCCATGTGGTTGGTTCATAAAGCGATACAACGGAGAGAGGCCTTGGTAGGCCCGGTCCAGCGTATCAAAGGCTTTATGTAGTGTCTGACCTGAGGAAGCCAAACGTCTAACAGAGTCGGTAGTCAGAAAGTGCCTAACCTGCAGGTATTGGTAAAAGAAGGAGCGAGGGAAGTTAAAGAAGGATCTAAGTTTTTCAAAGGATGAAAGGGTTTCCCTTTCATATAGTTAGTGTAGCGTTTTAAGTCCTCTGCTTTCCCACCCTATCAAGGATAAACCCGATATATGAGGAGCCCCTTCTCCAGTCAGGGCATTTTCAATTTGGACCCATTTATGTGTTGGAGATCGGCTGAACCATTCTCTCATGGCATCAAGAGCGGCCGCCTTGTAATATGAGCTAATATTGAGTACACCCATGCCACCCTCTAATAAGGGGTAGTATAATATCATTTGGGCCACCCTAGGGCGTTTGCCCCCCCCCCCCCATCCCCTAGATAAATTGCAGCAAAAGGTTCTGCATTTCAATAAGGGAAGACTTGTTCACAGGTAGGGGAATACACCGAGGTAAATCTTGCATATATGAATACGAGCAACCCAAGAAAGCTCCAGGCGTGAGATCCTGCTGATTTCAGGTTTAAAGGGTATTCAGTAATAATTGTATATTATGAGACGCCACCATTGTAACCGGGAAACATAAGGTAATGCCTAGATATGGAACACCGTCTGGAGACCACACAAAGGGTTATTTAGCAGACAGGCGCTGGACAGAGGGGGGGTCTAGCAATATTGGAAGCACCAGGGACTTGGAGGAATCCTAATCCAGTCCTGTACATGTAACAATAGCATCATCTGCATATAGGCCAATAGTGTGGCTGGTGTTACCCACTGGGACGCCCATAATGTTAGGGTGTGATCTTATAGCCTCCGCAAGGGGTTCCATCACAAGAACAAAAATGAGCAGAGATAGAGGGCAGCCTTTACACGTGTCATTACTAATTCAAAAGGGGAGGATAGAAACTCTGAGGCAATTGGAGCGTAAATCCAGAATAGACTGCAATATAGGGCAAATTTATTAAGAACAGCCTCCAGAAACCCCCAGTGTACCCTGTCAAAGGCTTTTTTAGTGTCTAGGGCAGGGGTAGGCAACCTTTGGCTCCCAGCTGTTGTGAAACTACAACTCCCAGCATGCATAGTTGCTCTGCTCTTCTAAGAACTTACATAGAAATGAATTGAGCATGCTGGGAATTGTAGTTTCACAACAGCTGGGAGCCGAAGGTTGCTGATGCCTGGTCTAGGGAAAGAAATGCACCAGGGGTCCGGGAGAGCTGCATAACCTGTAGGAGATTCAACATCCGTCTTGTGCCGTCTCACCAAGTCAGGTACAACTTATGGAAGACGAGAGGCTAGCAACTTAGCGTATAGCTTGAGGTCACTAAAATTTTCGGGTTTAGTGGGAAGTTTACCTGCTTTGGGCAAAGTAGTTATTGTCGCGGAGAGGTGGTCTGAGTCAATAGTACCAGCCATCTGCCATGCCTGAAACAAACGCAACAGGTATGGGGTTAGCTGAGAAGAGAACAGTTTATAATAGTCACTAGGGAGACTGTCCGGTCCGGGGGCTTTATGCGGGGGAGATGTTTTAATACTCTGACTAATTTCTTGGCTGGTGAATGGGGCATTTAACGCAGATAGTTTCTCCTCTGACAGTTTGGGAAGGTTTATTTCACCCAAAAAGGAAGCAATAGAATCCCTTGTGGGTTGAATTACTGTGGTATCATCTATTAAGCCATATAATTTAGAATAATAGGCCGCAAACGCCTCATCAATATCCCTAGGATCCGAGTTCCTTTCTAAATATGTCATTTTAGTCTTGGCCACTATTAGTTTGACTCTACGGAATAGCGGCGTGCTAGCTCGATCACCCATAGCATAATATTTAGCCCTACAGCGGTTTTTTATAGAGTAAAAGAGTGCGGAGTTGATTTCTTGCCAGAAGGAGTTGGGTTGGGAGCGTGTGAGTTGTGTGTGTTTTGTTTGCGGCCTCCAAGTCCCTGATGGGATCCATCGCCACCTTAATCTCGTTCTCCTTTTTACGCTTAGCTACAGAAGCAGCTTGTAAAAACAAACCTCTAACAAACGCCTTGTGTGCGTCCCATAGGGTAACATCTGACACTTCCGAATTGTCAATAGTTGAAAATACCCCTGTAAAGCATCTAAAATCTTATCAACCACCTCTTGAGATTTCAACAGGAAAGGGTTGAGGCGCCAGGGGTAGCGCAGGGACAGCCTCGCCTTCCGCAACACAGAGCGGACAAATGCGCATGGCGAGTGATTTGGTGCATAAATGTTGACCAAAGTAAACAAAAAAATCATTACAGTGCAAACTAAAATAATCTAAAATAAAAATAAATCTCCCTCCTGGGTCTACCTGCTCGGATATAACAGACAGGGCTAGTGAGTTTTTGATAAGGATGCAAACTCCGGCTTTCTTAGTCGCAGCCGCATCATGGTTCGTGTATGGGAAGTCTCTGTGTGATAATTGCGAGCAGTCCATCGGGAGCAAGTGGGTTCCTGGATACAAGCAATATCACACCGAGAATTAGCCAGTTCTCTCCACAGCATGGTCCTCTTATATGGAGAGCGGCTTTGGCACCCGGCAGATTCTGTCCACTAGGTAGTCCATTTCAGGGAGATCAGGCAAAACATCCTTGAGAAACCCAGTAAAAAAGTCCCATAGTTGAGCGTCCTGAATGTTCTCCGGGATCTCCCTAATGCGTACATTATTTCTCCTAGACTTGTCTTCAAGGTCATATAGCTTGGTTTTCATACGGGCGACATTTTCCTCTAGCTCATAATGAGCATCTACAAAGGCATTATGGGAGGTAGCATACTCCGCCATCTTGGATTCAATGTGCGCAGTGCGATCACCCAGGTCTGATATTTCCTGCTTTATGTCGCTTAACATGAATTTAAAGTCCCCCAACAGAGAGGTGCGTTGGGTGTTCAGCATAGATTGGATATACTGCCTAGTAAGCGCACATGCTGATGTCTCACCCTCCAGCATCTCAGAGAGGTGCTTTGCGTGGTCTCTACACGAGGAGGGAGGAAAAGATGCTTGCTCATGTAGTGATCAGCTTTCCGGGTCCGGAGCAAAAAACTCGGTAAGTTTAGAAGGGGGACCCTGCTTAACCACTTTACCGTGTGGCACTGTAGTTGAGCCGACAGTGAGCGCTGATTCCAGCCCAGGGTGTCGCATTGAGCCGCTTAGTTAGCGTTCCTCAGATGGAGTTCCCTCTTCACACAGCCATCAGCGGTCAGGCCACGACCCCCCTTTACTCAGGACGCAAGTCTTCAGCCCCTTTACTCGGGACGTAAGTCTTCAGCTCCTTTATTCAAGGCATAAGTTTATTTAGCCCCTTTACCCAGGATGTAAGTATTCGGCCCCTTTACTCAGGACATAAGTCTTCAACCCCTTTGGCATTGATTCCGGTCGTCTTGGGGATGATGTCACATGGTTTACACCTGGATTTGGGGATTTTTGGCCATTCTTCTCTGCAGAGCCTCTCAAGCTCTGTCAGGTTGGATGGGGGCTGTCGGTGGACAGCCATCTTCAGGTCTCTCCAGAGATGATCCATTTGGTCCAGGGCTCTGGCTGGGCCCTCAAGAACGTTCACAGAGTTGTCCCTGACCCTCTCCTGTGTAGTCTTGGCCGTGTGCTTAGGGTCATTGTCTGGTTGGAAGGTGAATCTTAGGCCCAGTCTGAGGTCCAGAGCTCTGGATCAGGTTTTCATTTCTCTGTACTTTGCTGCATTCATCTTCCCCTCCACCCTGACCGGTCTCCCTGTCCCCCCAGCATGATGCTGCCACCACCAGCCTTCACTGTAGGGACGGTATTGAGCAGGTGATGAGCAGGGCCTGGTTTCCTCCATGATGCTCAGATTTGCGGCCAAAACCTGCAAACTCCAGGCGGCTTTTGTGTGTCTTTTACTGAGGAGACAAATAAGAGGTTCCCAGAGCTAAATTTCAAGTGTCATAGCAAATGGTGTGAATACTTATGTGAAATTTTAGTTTTTTCTTTTTAATAAATTTGCAAATCATGCTCAAATTCTGTTTTCACTTTCTCATTATGGGGATTCGGTGCAGAATGATGGCACAATAAGCAACATAACAAAAAGTGAAAAGGCCTGAAGACTTTCCAAATGCATTGTATAATAAGATCTGATGGGTTTCCATCATATTGGGTGGTGGCGGCTATCAGGTTCCTCGCCTCCCTGCAAACCCCTTGGTCTCACCCTCCGGGGAGAAGCGACTGTGGCTCTTGGCCAACATCTGGGGTGGAAGGCAGAGCAAAGACTGGCGTTTCTTCGGCTGAGGGATGGCCACTAGTTCTGGACCCTTGCAGGAGCCTTCTGACCCAAAGGGGCTGGAATTGGTTTATGTGGGGCTGTTCTGTTATAGAGAGGGCCCACAATAGACTGCAACCTAGTGCACGTTTTTGAGTGGCACGCTACACTATTTTGTTGCACAGGTGTAGAAAGAACGTACTTTGAGCTTTAAAAAATAAAATCTGAATAGGATTGGTTTGTGTGTCCTCCTCATGAGATAAGTAGTGCCTTTGGTGACTGGGAGCCGAGTGTCTTCACCTGCCCCCCCCCCTGTATTTACATGGCCGCCAGCCACCTTATGTTTATAATCAGCCTAAATCTAATTTATCTTACACAAGGTAATCTGATAGATGTGTCCAGCATACTGCCCCCCCACTGTGACCTACCCAGTCACTGCCCGCCCATTGTGACCGGCCTAGTCACTGCCCGCCCATTGTGACCTGCCCATTCACTGCCCACCCATTGTGACCGACCTAGTCACTGCTCGCCCATCTGTAACCTGCCCAGTCACTGCCCACCCATTGTTAACTGCCCAGTTAGTGCCCGCCCATTGTGACCTGCCCATTCACTGCCCACCCATTGTGACCTGCCTAGTCACTGCCGGCCCATCTTGACCTGCCCAGTCACTGCCCGCCCATTGTGCCCTGCCCAGTCACTGCCCACCCATTGTTACCTGCCGAATCACTGCCCACCCTTTATGACCTGCCCAGTCACTGCCCGCCCATTGTGACCTGCCCAGTCACTCCCCGCCTATTGTGACCTGCCCAGTCACTCCCCGCCCATTGTGACCTGCCAAGTTACTGCCCGCCCATTGTGACCTGCCTAGTCACTGCCTGCCCATTTTTATCTGCTAAGTTACTGCCTGCCCATTGTTATCTGCCTATTGTTACCTGCCAAGCTACTGCTTGCCCATTGTGGCCTGCCCATTGTTTCCTGCCAAGTTACTGCCTACCCATTGTTACCTGCCCAGCCATTGTGAACTGCCCAGTCAATGCCCGCCCATTGTGACCTGCCCATTCACTGTCCAGCCATTGTGAACTGCCGAGTCACTGCCCGCCCATTGTTTTCTTGCCCAGTCACTGCCTGCCCATTGTGGCCTGTCCAGTCACTACCTGCCCATTGTTACCTGCCTAGTCACTGCCCACCCACTGTTACCTGCCAAGTCACTGCCCACCCATTGTTACCTGCCAAGTCACTGCCCACCCTTTATGACCTGCCCAGTGACTGCCCGCCCATTGTTTCCTGCCCAGTCACTGCCTGCCCATTGTGGCCTGCCCGGTCACTACCTGCCCATTGTTACCTGCCCAGTCACTGCCCGCCTATTGTTTCCTGCCCAGTCACTGCCTGCTCTGCCCAGTCTCCACAGCTACCTGTGTAGTTAAATGGTCCACAAAGAATCTAGAGAAACCCATGATAATGTCACTTGTCACATGCATTGCCTCATCTAGTGAACGGTAAACCCTCTGTGCAGGTTACTCTGTTTTTGCATTAATGTACAGTTTAGGGTACAGTCACGTGGCGGATTTGTGGCAGTGTATACAGTAGCCATAAAGTGCATCAGATTTAAAAAAATCTTATCCAAACGCTGCAAAATAATTTTGGCAACCTAATCTGACCTGCAGTTCATTTTGCCAGTGCATATACATCCTGTCTGGACCTTACCCTGTGGGCTCATCCACACGTAGAGGAATTGCTGAGGATTTGAGAACCAGCAAAGTGAATAAGACGCTGAGTACATTTTCCATGTGGTGCAGATTTTCTAATCCACAGCATATCCGGATCCGGTTTTTTGCCGGCTCACTGGGTAGAGGAGGACGAGGTTAAAGGGGTTTTCCGAGTGTTTTATACTGAAGACCTGTCCTGAGGATGGGTCGTCAATATCTGATCAATGGGGGTCCAACTCCCACCACCCAATGATCAGCTCTTTGAGGGACTGAGCTGCACTTATAAAACACTCGGAAACCCCCTTTAAGGATACAAGGAAGTTTCGCCACAGCTACATGCTTAGCACATCATCCGCTAGAAGGTTGATTGCTTTCTAACTTTTATGATTTTCTGGTGTCCATCCAACATAATAACAGGAAATAAACCATATCGTGGCCCTGATTGGCCAATCTGTTAGCTATATCAGCAGAACGCCATCCTGATTACAGCATTTACAAGCAGGTACCATGTATTTTTATTGTGGCACATGATCACGACTATTTTCTCATTATTACTTATGACTCAGGTTCCGGCAATCGGCCTCGGCAGGCACCATGGGGGAGGACAGCCTAAGGAAGAGAAACGTGGGCAAAAATGAAGATAGCCAGTCCATCCAGAGCAAGGAGTCCACAGCCATGCAGCTCAAGAAGCAGGTAAGTGCCCTGCAGCGACCGGAGTCTAGTGGCTGGAATATTTAGGACTCACACCTGAGATACCTGTCGGCCGAAGACGGCTATCTCACTTAATCCCTCAAATGCTTGCACACTTAGCTCAGCCAAGCATGCATGTTTTCTGAACAGGGAAGATGGGGGGGGGGGGGGGAGAGCAAAATGAACTGCCCAGTCCGTATCTCCCTCGACATCCATTAGTGGTCGACCTGTCCTGCCAAAATTGTTGGGTCCAGCCTATATAAGTCTCGTATAAGGCCTCATGCACACGACCGTATGTATTTTGCGGTCCGCAAACCGCGGATCCACAAAGCACGGAAGCTGCTCCGCGTTCTGTTCCGCAATTTGAGGAACAGAACGCGGCCCATTGTAGAAATGCCTATTCTGGTCTGCAAAACGGACAAGAATAGGACATGCTCTATTTTTTTAGCGGGGCCACGGAACGGAGCAACAGATGCGGACAGCACACGGAGTGCTGTCCGCATCTTGTGCGGCCCCATTGAAGTGAATGCGGCTCAGACGCGGACCAAAACAACGGTCGTGTGCATGAGGCCTAACCCAAATATTGAGAAACAGAGGCAATAGAAGCCAGAAGGAGGGGGAGCGGCTCAGAAGACAACTGCAGCCCTTCCCTCTTTCTAGCAATTATAGGGGTGAAGGGGCACCCAGACACGGGCACAGAGGTTCACCTTTTGTTTTAAAGGGCTATGCTCATTGATGCTAATCATTGCTATTTAAAGTCACTTTTTCTGTTCCTTCCTACAATTCAGCCCCTACTAAGGGCACTGTTCATCCTGAGCCACCTGGTTCATGAATGCAATGCATCACTTACACATTAAAGGTCTGTGGTTGCCCCCTCCTCTAATGTGCGCGGGTAGCAAAACTATCCACCAGCATCTGTCAATAGTTTAAGAACCATTACCGGCATGTTGGTTTTTTTAACATGTGCCCTGTGGAGATAAGCGGCGCCATCGGTCCATATGGCAGCCAATCCGTGCATGCATGTTTTACACTTTCAATGGTTTTTCCTGCCCAGTCCTTTAACACCTCTAGAAAGACACCCGACTTGTCTCTGCTTTATTAAAATCAGCGGTTAATGGCGTCTCTACGAATCCTTAAAGGGGTCACAGTATTATTGGTCTGTCCTCAGAATATCAGATTGGTGGGGGTCTCACTCTCAGCACCCTTGGTACTTGTATGGGTGCTGCGCCCCCTGTATTGTTTATATGGGTCTGTCTGTCCGCACGCAGACAACTTATTAGCAGCCATGCAGAATATCGCAGCTTCGTCCCATGCAAGTGAATGAACAGGATGAAGCTGTAATACTCTGCAGCAGTTTGTATCGGTAAATGGTCCCATCTTACAGTCCGACTCCTGAGAATAGGCCGTCCGTTTTCTGATCTAAAATAAACCCCTTTAAATCTTCGCTTAGATCTAAAGATCGCCCCTTGTGACTATATTCGGACACGTGCACCCACTTCTCTGCTGGGATTTTTGGGGTCCTAAAGGTCATACCACCACAACAGGCTTCTTTCACACTTGCGTTTTTGCCTGATCCGGCAGGTATCAGCAAAACGTTTCCGTTATTGGTAATGCAACTGGACGCATCCGTGATGAACAAATCTGGTTGTATTATCTTTAACATAGCCACGATGGATACGGCATTAAAACCATTGTAAGTCAATGGGCGCCGGATCCGTTTTCTATTGTGTCTGAGAAAACGGATCCGGCACCATTGACTTGCATTGTGTGTCATGCCAGATCCGTTTTGCTTCGCATCCCACGCAAGACAGAAAACCGCAGCTTGCAGAAGTATGTGAACGCCACCCGACGGAACGGAATGCAATTTGGAGCACTCTGTTCTGTT
Source organism: Bufotes viridis (assembly GCA_033119425.1). Lineage (NCBI taxonomy): Eukaryota > Metazoa > Chordata > Amphibia > Anura > Bufonidae > Bufotes > Bufotes viridis. The sequence goes on along the minus strand of CM065598.1, from coordinate 95,766,235 downwards.
CAGTTCAGTTTTGTCCCCATTGACAATGAATGGGGACAAAACGGAAGCGTTTTCCTCCGGTATTGAGACCCTATGACGGATCTCAGTACTGGAAAAGTTAAACGCAAGTGTGAAAGTAGCCTTACTCCTTTTATGGCTCATTCGGTTCATGTGTCCCAGAATGCTCTGACATCCTGGCTGGAGAAAAGCGACTATTTGTTTGCTGCGGGCCACCAGTAATAATGAGACGTGAATGTTGGAGACCACATAGAGAGGTGAGATCATCTCGCAGCATGGAGGCATCCAGGAATAGACTAATAACTCAATCTGTAGACACCTCGTATTGATCGCCTCATCGCTGCTCGGTGGTTAAATATAGCCGACTCTGATCGACCAAACGACAGGACGTTTTCATCAGATGACTCAGCCGCCTATTTATTAGGCTGCGTCCCATCCCCCACCCCCAGGGCATCACTAGCTTATAGAAAGGTGAGGAGGCAGACTGTTCGTGCAGCTCGACCCCCTACCGGAAACAATGCAGATAACACTGCGTGGATCTGGGTCGGAAAGTAGGTTGCTCCAGCAGGGGGTGCTGTGACTCTGCACTGTTTAAGTCTATTACACACATAGAGGTATATTTTTTGGTCTCCATCACCCCCGACGTGCCTGTGTCCAGGTCCTTCTCACATCTCTGAAGTGTCCACACAACATGTGAGCTTGCATTCTGCTGGAGTCAGCAGCGTGCGCTGTGGGTTAATGAATGCAGCCTTCAGTTAATATCTATCTGCCGCAGGTTGTCTCCATTATGTGGCGGAATAAAGATGCAGATAACATGAAATTCATTGCTGCCGTCAGCGAGTCCTGATCTCTGCACAGCTGAGATTATATTATCAGTGTTGGGGTCTATTCACACCTGGCAGATTTGTTACAGAATCTCCTGTGACTGTCCTATTTACCTGAATAGGATCTCTGAGCGGTGATGTCTGTGGGACTCGTCGCCGCAGAGGCCAGTCATTGGCTGCAGTGGCTCACATGACCCCATCCTTTCGGGCATGTGCAGACCAATGAATGGAGCAGAATCCTGGAAAACCCCTTTAAGCTGCCCATACACGTTAGATCTGTTTTGATTATGTAATGTGTATGGAGGCCTCCTGACGGCTGATGTCGAGGATGGGGCATGTTGAATTCAGTTGCCCAGTGGGAAAAAAGCTGAAGGCGGAGGAGGCTGGCACCTGCTTTCTCCTCTTTCACAACATGTGCATGCTGAGCTCGGCCGAGCGTGCATGTGCATGGGGGGATCAGGAGAGTTAGCTGTAGGCCTAAGGAACGTTCTCATGAGTTGTCCAGCTGTAGACTGCCCCACACACACAAGATGGATGTCATTCGACTGCTCGTCCAGCCGATGCCACTGGAGAAGAGTTCCGGCCCCCTCGTCATTTGGTGACTTTGCAGGGTTGGACAGGTTTGCAATAATTTGGGAACTCGAACCCCAGCTGCATAGAAGCATGTTGATGGTTCAGTGGCCCCATAACAGGTGACAAGTTCCCTTTAAGGCCATACACGTTAAAGGGGTTTTCTGAGATTTTTTTTTTTTTACTGATGACCTATCCTCAGGATAGGTCATCAGTATCTGGTGGGGGTCTGACATCCAGGACTCGCGCCGATCAGCTGTTTGAGAAGGCAGTGGTGTTCCCGTGAGAGCCACGGCCTTCTCTCAGCTTTTCCTAGGCCAGTGACATCACATTCATCATTCACGTGGCCTATGAGCAGCTCAGCCCCATAGAAGTGAATGGAGCTCAGTGCGATACCAAGCACGGCCACTATACAATGGACGGCGCTGTGCTCGGTGAGCAAGGAGAAGGCCATGGCGCTCGCAGAAGCTGAATCGGAGGGTCCCAGGTGTCGGACCCTCATTGATCAGATACTGATGACCTAACAAGACTCATCCGTAAAAAAACAAATTTCATTAAAAGCCTTTTAAATGTCAGCAGATCTTGTTTTAAAAATATTATTGAAGGTGAAATAATTCACACACAGGTACGTACAGTCATGTCATAAAGTGACACAGCTTCCACCTCTTATTAACAATTTGAACACTTAACATAGCCCAAATCCCCCAAAATCAGAAAAAGCATATCGTGTAATACAAAGAGGGGGCATGGGTTATGGGGTGCCATCTAATGTTTATGGATTTGTTGCGGCCCTTTAAGGGTTGGACATGTTGGATTTTAACATGCCCAATCCTTTGTTTTCAATGTGGATAAGGGTACGTCCACATGGTCATTTTGGTGGCCACAGCTGTCGCGTGACCAATGATCGCAGTGTAGCGGCTGCCTTAGGAGTGAATAGGGTCACACTGCGACTCGCAAGTTTGCTGCACACATGAATCGCAAAAAATCCAACAGTTCCCTAAACCACTCTGTCCATTCAGAACACATGCACCCTCGGCCAAGCCAGGTGTGCATGTGTACGGGCAAATTGTTTTTAACCATTTCTTGGCGATAAAGGCAGGGAAAGCGCCTGGCGCGTACGTCAAGAGTAACCATAGAACCCAATTCATCTGACAGAGGCCGAAACAGCGTCCTTTTGGCCTCCATCGGCCCAGTATACCTTTTTTGTTGCTGTATGGACTGGCAGTCTGCATTATTCCATACAAATAGTCTACAGTAAAATGTATACACTGCATTAGGATCCTATGGGCAACTGGTGCGTCTGTACAAAAACCTTGCATTTCTTCTGCTCTGCCTGTGCAAGCGCTTCAGCATTGAACCGGGAAGCTCTGGATGAGCAGCAATGCGTGGACGCAAACGCGTGCTTCGATATAATACAATATACGTGCATTAGTATAATTGTATAATTGGCGATGGCTGTGACCAAGACACTCTGGAGCTTTATAGTACAAGGCCGTGGATTCGTGGCTGACGTACACGTGTATCCAGCCATAGGTGCCAGGTAAACAGACATCAGCGGGATAAAAGGTTCATGTTTTATGGGGTAATTGCTCATTATCGCCATAAAAGGATCCGATGAGCGGTTATCTTCTGGTAATTAGCAAGTAAAATGTACTTATTTAATGTGAAGTGCAAAGTCTAAGGACGAGTGTGAATCCTCCGGGGAGGAATTTATGGTCCTGGAGATGGTTCACCTGTCTTCCCCCCAGTAACCCTTTCAGGAACGGGCAATTTACATTTTTGCTTTTTTTAATTTTTTTTACTCCTGGCTTTCGCGGGGTCATAGATTTTTTTATGTTTCCCTTCACATAGCCATTTGAGGGCTTGTTTTTTTTTATGGGACAACTACTTTCTAATGGCTGTTTAATATTGCATACAATGTATTAGGAAGCTGGTAAAAAATTCCAAAGGGGTGGAGTTGGAAAAAAAAAATAAAAAATCTGCCACGGTTTCATGGGTTTGGTAAAAATGACCAGTTCCTTTCATTCTCTGGGTCTGTATGAAAACAGCAATATCACATCTATATAGACTTGTTCATCACTACAGTTTTTTGGGGGGGTGAAGTGAAGAAAGAACAGCGAATCGGGCACTTTGATTTTTCTCCCATTCACCATGTGGGATAAATATTTTTACAGGCGTTTTCAAATGTGGCAATGTCTAGGATGTTTATTTTTTTTTAATTCACTTATTCTTATTTTAATTTTGGGGAAAGAGGGTGATTTGAATTTTATATATATATCTATCAGGATGATTTAATGTTTGTGTGTGGTTAAAAGATATTCACAGTGTCCCCCATAACAGTGACCTCTACAGCACCCCTCCCCCTTAGTAGTGACCTCCATAGCCGCCCACCCCCTTACCTTTGACCTTCACAGCAGCCCACCCCTTTAATAGTGACCTCCGCAGTGCCCCACCCCCTTAACTGTGACCTCCCCAGCACCAGGGGCGGATTTGCCATAGACCCTACAGGGAAATTTCCTGGTGGGCCGATGCCTAAGAGGGCCACTAAGGCCCTCCTCACAGCCGCCAGCTGGGTACATGATGATCGGATTCTCTCTGGTCAGCAGGTCCCTCCTGAATTCAACTGCATCAACATCTTCTTGACAGCAATACAGTTCAATACTGTGGTGCAGGTGGCAGTATTTTATGCTGCACTGTGGTATTTGGTTCAGCTGGAGTGGTATATTGCTCTGCACTATGGTATTGCTGGCCCTGGTACATACAGGATGATGGCCCTTCCTAAATATGTTGCCTTGCCTTCTGTCAATTTGGACCCATCTACAACATGAGTCCACTTTTATGTTTTTTTTTTTCTAGGGCCACTTTTAGTTCCCATTCCGCTTCTGCCCAGCACCCCGACCCCTTTAACTGTGACCTCCAGAGTTCCGCCCCTTAACCGTGACCTCCACAGAGGCCCACCTCCTTAACAGTGACAAGAATCGTACGTACTAGAGAGCTGAGACCCGACGTAAAAGCTTCCTAGGCACCCGATGCACCTACAGTATGTGCCAAATCGGCTATGCATAAAGAATATGATTTCAAAAAAAAAATATATATATAATTTATTTTTATTTTTTAGGCTTCCAATGGGACCTGAACATGCAATCACCAGATTGCCATTTCTATTCAGTAATTGGATTTGATGCATTACTGAATAGAAAATTCTGTATATTCCACTGAAGTGCTGCCACCTGCAGGCTTGCATTGTAATATACTTGGTAGCCTTGTACAGGATCAGGCCTATTACCACTAGGAAACGCCTTTCCTGATCAGCAAGGTTTTTTTTCCATTTCATCACAGCATCTGAGGGGTTAAGTCTGTGATCGGCGTTCAAAACAGCAAGAGGCTATGGCCCCCACAGGCCCTTCTGTCGTCCATCCCATTATTTGATAAATGTATGATTGCTGCCACCTCCACTGTGAGCAGAGGTCCGTAAACCCCACCTGTGAATGGAGCGTTGGTGGTGCGCATGTGTGACCACCGAGCCATTCACTTCCATGGGACTGCCGAGTACAGCGCTCCTCCATCTCTGGGAGTCGCACCCAAACCCATCAGAGCCCCACCGCAAAATGCCGATGGGCTGACACAGGGAAGATATTTCCAACACAGAATAGTCATGTCGTGCTGATTATTCTAGCCCAGGACGTCTGATAATCTCGCAGCTCTCATGTTCTAATGATGCTCTCACGGCAGCCACATACCTTCGTTACGGTTTAGAGGCTGTGAGGGCATCATGTGACCGGGGCCCTGCGCAGCGACCACTGACCTGCACCTTTGTTTTCCACAGGTGGGACTGCTCAGTGGGATAAGTCTCATTGTCGGAACAATCATTGGGTCTGGGATCTTTATTTCCCCAAAATCCGTCCTCAGATACACAGGTGCCGTGGGACCGTGCCTCATCATTTGGGCGGTGTGCGGGGTGATTGGGATTTTGGGTAAGTATGACCCACACATATATAGTCTTCATAGGGATACCCTCTTGGCTATGAGTCCTGGACAGCAAATCCGCCTATGCTGCAGTACATCCTGCTCTCCTGTACAGGGAGACTGACCAGTCCCATACATGACATGTCCTTCTCGTGTATCTGCAGGTGCCCTGTGCTTTGCCGAGCTTGGCACAATGATCACAAAGTCTGGAGGTGAATACCCGTACCTTATGGAGGCCTTTGGACCCATCCCTGCCTTCCTCTTCTCCTGGGCCAGCGTCATCGTCATAAAACCTTCATCATTTGCAATCATATGTCTCAGCTTTGCAGAGTATGCATCAGCGCCATTTTATCCGGGCTGCGAACCCCCACCGGTGGTCATCAAATGCCTGGCTGCTGCCGCCATCAGTAAGTTTAGGGACCACTCATACACAATAGCTGCCACCACCATGATCGGGGGGGGAACAATGTTTGGGGTACATTTAATCTTTGCTTTCTTCTGTCCGGCAGTGACGATCACAGTGGTGAACTGTATGAGTGTGAAGCTGGCTTCTTATGTGCAGAATTTTTTCACTGTAGCCAAAATGATCATCATCATCATCATCATTGTCAGCGGCATCGTCCTGCTGATACAAGGTACGCGAGGTGCAGAATCAGGGATATGGGGAGGGGGGTGAATTACTTATTTTTACATTGCACATAGGACTGCTCCCCTCCAATATACAGCGCCACCCTTGTCTACAGGACGTGTCTGATATTGCATCCTCTCATATGAGTGTGCAGTGTACTCAGGAGCTCATTGGGGATTTCTCATCTTTAGGAAATACTGAGAACTTTACAAACAGCTTCGAAGGCTCCAAAATCACAGCCGGGGGGATCGGTCTGGCGCTCTACAATGGTCTGTGGGCCTACGATGGATGGTAGGAAGATGTCTTCTATATTAATATCTGTCCTCTGTGTCTTAGCATACATCATCCTGCTTCTGATAATCAACAACATGGTGCCTGGTGCACGATCATGGCTGCATTCTTCCAAAAACAGCGCCACACGTGTCCATGTGTTGTTTCTAGTATTGCTCCACTGAAATGGACGGGGCTGAGCTGTATTACCACACAGTGGTTATATGTATATAGATTTAGCATACGTTTATGGCTTGGTATAATTGTACATTGCTTTTTAATCTTTTTTTTGCAAGCAATTGCAGCAAAAAAACAGGACAAAACAGCAAATATACAGTAATCTTCAAAAGCTCAGGGCTGAAGGCTAAAATACTGCGCACCTGCAGTCCAAGCAGAGCTCAACACTCCTCATGGATGGGGCGCCCCTGGTGTGTATATAGTTATTGCGCCAGCATCTAGCACTTTAAGGGAGCCTGTCAACAAGAAAATGCAACGTAAGCTACAGGCACCATGTTATCGAGCAGAAGGAGCTGAGAAGACTGATTTATAGTTTTGTGGGAAAAGATTCAGTATAAGGCCTCATGTCCACGACCGTATTTATTTTTTTTCTCCGTTCATTGGGGGGGGGGGGACAGGCTTGACCATGGGTATATGGCCATTAGGAGGCGGACACTAAGCACAAAAGTGTGATCTCCTCCCACCTGCTATACCCTTCTTACCGGGACTAAGCTAAAACAGCTAGTGCAAAAGCAGTAGTGGCAGAAAAAAGCAAAACGGAACAGAACCAAGCCGCAATGAAGGCCAATGAAACAAAAGAATGGGTAAAAAAAAAATGAGAAAAAGATTTTACCGTAAGTAAAAAAAAATCTAGTTTTCTCATCCGTGTTATTGGGGGGGGGGGGCTTGACCAGAGCAATCCCAACGGTGGGCCAGAATACATAGCGTAGGAACGGTCAGAGAACCGCCGCCTGCAGCACTTTGCGTCCAAGTGAAGCGTCTGAGGATGCAAAAGTGCGCACCCTGTAAAACCTGGAGAAAGTGTGTAAGACGACCATGTAGCAGAATTAAACACCCGAAGGGCCGAATCCCCATGATGTACAGCCCAGGAGGCCGCTACTACCCGCACAGAAATAGCAGTAACACGGAAGGGTGGTTCCTGGTGTTTGGTACGGTGCGCTTCCACGGGGCAGTCAGAAAATCGCACAAAGCAGTGAAGTCTCGGCGGGGGGAAATCAGATAAAGCTTATTAATAAATAAAAAGTTATAAGGTGAAAAGAAGTAATATTTGTCCCTATTAAAAATCCTCATGATGCGAAAATGGTAAAAAACAAACAAAAAAAAAAAAAACGTATTTCTATTTTCTGACACTTGTTTTCTGCCCCCTGTGATCGGGCCCCATCTGACGTGTGTGAATTATGCTTCTCCCTGCAGGAACCAGCTCAATTATATTACAGAGGAGCTTAAAAATCCATACAGGTAAGAGGCGAACGCCGCTGATTTATTACCCAGAATTTACAGAAGGGATCTGAGTATTGATTGCAGGAGAATGTGCTGGACGAGCAGTGGAACATGAAGATGTAATAAAATCCCACTGTGGTAAAGGGGTTGTCCACCATGAGAAGCTGTCACCTATCCACAGGATGGAAACCTCTCCAGTCAGTCCTATGGGTGCCAAACAGAAGTAGAGTACAGCGACCCGGCTGTCCATCAGCCCTACAGAGATAAATGGAGTGGTATGGCTGCTATAACCTGGGCATCTCCTGTATATAATTATAGATGTACAGCTGCTATAACCTGGGCATCTCCTGTATATAATTATAGATGTACAGCTGGTATAACCTGGGCATCTCCTGTATATAATTATATATGTACAGCTGGTATAAGTTATACATCTTCTGTATATAGTGATATGGAGCATGCTGGTATAACCTGGGCATCTCCTGTATATAATTATATATGTACAGCTGGTATAAGTTATACATCTTCTGTATATAGTGATATGGAGCATGCTGGTATAACCTGGGCATCTCCTGTATATAATTATATATGTACAGCTGGTATAAGTTATACATCTTCTTGTATATAGTGATATGGACCATGCTGGTATAACCTGGGCATCTCCTGTATATAATTATAGATGTACAGCTGCTATAACCTGGGCATCTCCTGTATATAATTATATATGTACAGCTAGTATAAGTTATACATCTTCTTGTATACAGTGATAAGGAGCATGCTGGTATAACCTGGGCATCTCCTGTATATAATTATATATGTACAGCTGGTATAAGTTATACATCTTCTTGTATACAGTGATAAGGAGCATGCTGGTATAACCTGGGTATCTCCTGTATATAATTATATATGTACAGCTGGTATAAGTTATATATCTTCTGTATATAGTGATATGGAGCATGCTGGTATAACCTGAGCATCTCCTGTATATAATTATATATGTACAGCTGGTATAAGTTATACATCTTCTTGTATATAGTGATATGGACCATGCTGGTATAACCTGGGCATCTCCTGTATATAATTATAGATGTACAGCTGCTATAACCTGGGCATCTCCTGTATATAATTATATATGTACAGCTGGTATAAGTTATACATCTTCTTGTATACAGTGATAAGGAGCATGCTGGTATAACCTGAGCATCTCCTGTATATAATTATATATGTACAGCTGGTATAAGTTGTACATCTTCTTGTATATAGTGATATGGAGCATGCTGGTATAACCTGGGCATCTCCTGTATATAATTATATATGTACAGCTGGTATAAGTTATACATCTTCTTGTATATAGTGATATGGAGCATGCTGCTATAACCTGGGCATCTCCTGTATATAATTATATATGTACAGCTGGTATAACTTATATATCTTCTGTATATAGTGATATGGACCATGCTGGTATAACCTGGGCATCTCCTGTATATAATTATATATGTACAGCTGGTATAAGTTATACATCTTCTTGTATATAGTGATATGGACCATGCTGGTATAACCTGGGTATCTCCTGTGTATAATTATATATGTACAGCTGGTATAACCTGGGCATCTCCTGTATATAATTATATATGTACAGCTGGTATAACTTATATATCTTCTGTATATAGTGATATGGAGCGTGCTGGCATAACCTGGGTATCTCCTGTATATAATTATATATGTACAGCTGGTATAAGTTATATATCTGCCTGTATATAGTGATATGGAGCATGCTGGTATAACCTGGGCATCTCCTGTATATAATTATATATGTACAGCTGGTATAACCTGGGTATCTCCTGTATATAATTATATATGTACAGCTGGTATAACCTGGGTATCTCCTGTATATAATTATATATGTACAGCTGGTATAACCTGGGCATCTCCTGTATATAATTATATAGGTACAGCTGGTATAAGTTATACATCTTCTTGTATATAGTGATATGGAGCGTGCTGGCATAACCTGGGTATCTCCTGTATATAATTATATATGTACAGCTGGTATAAGTTATATATCTGCCTGTATATAGTGATATGGAGCATGCTGGTATAACCTGGGTATCTCCTGTGTATAATTATATATGTACAGCTGGTATAAGTTATATATCTGCCTGTATATAGTGATATGGAGCATGCTGGTATAACCTGGGTATCTCCTGTATATAATTATATATGTACAGCTGGTATAACCTGGGTATCTCCTGTATATAATTATATATGTACAGCTGGTATAACCTGGGCATCTCCTGTATATAATTATATAGGTACAGCTGGTATAAGTTATACATCTTCTTGTATATAGTGATATGGAGCATGCTGGTATAACCTGGGCTTCTCCTGTATATAATTATATAGGTACAGCTGGTATAAGTTATACATCTTTTTGTATATAGTGATATGGAGCATGCTGGTATAACCTGTGCATGTGCTGCCCCCTAGTGGTAGAATTTATTTGTTTGCCATATTTTATAATAATGAATTTCTGTGACCAGCTTTTCTTATTACATAACGATGTGATTTTTTTTTTTTTTTCATGCGCAGAAACCTCCCCCTTTCCATCATACTTGGGATCCCGCTGGTTATGGTTTGTTACCTACTGGTCAACATTGCCTATTACACAGTGATGACCCCCACCGAGCTCCTGCAGTCTCCGGCCGTTGCTGTGGTAGGTGGGCCGTGGAGGCTTTTTCCTCCCAGTTTGCTAAATGAACCAATTAATCTGTGAATCTGGTTTATGGGGATAAATTGAGGCAAAATTGTCATCACTTCAGCCCCAACTGTGGTCTAAACTTAGCTCCATAACTGGATCATATAGCCACCTATAGTCAAAACTCTCTAAGTTTATATTAGATTGTGAGCTCCTGGGGACAGATGCCTCAGAATACTGTATAATGTAAGCTGCAGGTGACCATCTGCGCTCTCTTGCAGACCTTCGGGGATCGCGTGTTGTACCCCGCATCCTGGCTGGTGCCTTTGTTTGTGGCATTTTCAACCATTGGATCTGCAAATGGATCCTGCTTCACCGCTGGAAGGTTAGTGATGACTGCTGCCTCTGCTGGGCACCGGTGGACACTGCACCTCTAAAAGAATGTGTACATACTCGAGTTGTATTTGATCCCAATTACAGGTCCTAGGCCAGAGATGCTCAACCTGCGGCCCTCCAGCTGTTCCAAAACTACAACTCCCAGCATGCCCTAATAGCTGTAGGCCAGGGGTAGGGAACCTCCGGCTCCCCAGCTGTTGTGAAACTACAACTCCCAACATGCATACTTACTCTGCTCTTCTCTGAACTCCCATAGAAATAAATGGAGCATGTTGGGAATTGTAGTTTCACAGCAGCTGGAGAGCTGGAGGTTCCCTAATCCTGCTGTAGGCTGTCCAGGCATGCTGGGAGGGGGCCGCAGGGTGGGCAACACTGTCCTAGGCCAATGATGGCTAACCTCTGGCACTCCAGCTGTGGCAAGACTACGACTCCCAAGATGAACACTCGCTTGGCTGTTCTCAGAACTCCATATACATAAATGGAGCATGCTGGGAGTCATAGTTTCACCACAGCTGGAGTACGGCTTCGCTGTACGGCTGTGGTCCCACATGTTTCCAGAGCCCTCTTTGGTTTTGCAAGTCTGAGAATGCACATGGCTTTGGCGTTTAGGGAAAGCTGGATAACACCGCCATGCGGAAGGAATATTCATTCACCTCCCTCTTTCCTCAGGCTTACGTATGTGGCTGGTCGTGAAGGACACATGCTGAAATTCCTATCGTACATCAGCGTCAAGAGACTGACCCCGCTGCCGGCCGTTGTGTCCTATGTACGTCAACGTGAGAGCTGTCCCTTTTGATCAATCACACTCAGGATCTGTCACAGTTTCCCTTCCCCCGGCTCCATGTGGTATTTGTACATTTTGCTTCAGATCGGATCAGGGGAATGGAAGGATTTTTTATTTTATTTTTTTTACAAAAAAAACAATTGGCTTAAGGCCCCTTTCACACGAGCGAGTATTCTGCGCGCGTGCAATGCGTGATGCGAACGCATTGTGCCCGCACAGAATCCCGACGCGTTGCGTGAAAATCGCAGCATGTTCTATATTCTGCGATTTTCACGCAACGCTGGCCCCATAGAAGTGAATGGGGCTGCGTGAAAATCACATCCTCAAGCAAGTGCGGATGCAATGCGTTTTTCACGGATGGTTGCTAAGAGATGTTGTTTGTTAACATTGTTTTTTATCACGCGCGTGCAAAACGCATTAAATCGCATTGCACCCGCGCGATAAAAACTGAACTACTGAATGCAATCGCAGGCAAAACTGAATGGACTTGCTTGCGGGGGAGGGGCACAGCCTGACGGAGGAACCCATGGGTACAGACAGGCCATCCTTTCTTTGGGGTCCCTACAATTCCCCAGGCCACGCACTAGACTTCCTGACCTCCATCCTTCTTTCTCTCAGGGCATTATTGGAATGTGTTACATTATCCCGGCTGACATCGACACCCTCATTAACTACTTCAGCTTTGCCGTCTGGTTATTTTATGGATTAACCATCGCTGGCCTTGTGGTCATGAGATTCACAAAAAAGGACATGAAGAGGCCGATTAAGGTAAATAAGCAAATTATAGAAGAGTTTCAATGCAGCAATGAAGCAGTTTATTATAATTTTCTACTCGTTTTGTCTATACAGCTCCTATGCAGGCCTATGTGTTTCCACGGTAACAGACGCCAAACAAGGCCTGTAGCACCCAGTCCTGCAGTTTTCCCATCTGTTCCCTACTACTTGCTAACATACGTTTGGAAAGGAAGCTAAAAGTACAGGACTGATGAAAGGACAGCAGGGCTGGACTACGCGCAGAGTCGGTGGTCCGTAACCATAGAGGCATCTAGCTTTGCACAGGAGCTGTATGTACAGAAGGGTAGACTGTTGATCAGGATTCACCGGACAGGAGAATGCATTACAGAGATACCCTGTGCACCAGATGTCGCACTCCGGACTCGCAGTGCAGAAGCAACCCTGAACTTCTCGGTTCTGCGCTGCAAGTCCGGAGCGTGACACTCGCTCGTCTGAAAGTGGCCTAGGAGCTGAAATTTAGGAGCAGTGTCATCACAAAAGCAATCTGACATGCCTAATAAAGTAGACTGTAAAAGTTTATAAAATCACCCGCCCTACACTTTTATTTTAAGGAAATGACAGGTGCGCTCATCTGCGTTGTGAATGCATTTTTCTGTTCCATCATAAGAGCAGAACAACAGAAATAATGCTCTGCACCGGCCAGACCCCACTAACTTATGTAGGGGGCTGTACCAGAAGGTGCTGCGTGAGTCCTGAGCACATGCCCGGCCGGTCATTGACTCAGCTCCCACAATTCACTGCTCTCTGGTAACAGAATTCTGAATTTAGCTCTGGAGAATAACAGGATTGCCCCAGCACGAGACGGAATTACAGTATTTTACAGTTACGCATGAGTACATGTAGTTTCTACTAGTTGCCGTATCTAAACTTGTTCATATTCTTACATTCTCAGTGCTCAGAGCTCCAAATCTCCTGCACTGCCATTGATAAATGATAATATTCTGTCTCCTCACAGCCACCACTAGGGGGAGCTCACTGCATATGGTTTATCCGCTGAACTAAATCCTTGCTTTAGGCTTAAATTGGTTGGCCGGTTTCCTACGTTGATGACCCATTCTCAAGATAGGTCACCAACAACAGATTGGCAGGGGCCGACTCCTGGCACCCCCGCTGATCAGCCGATGAGCGCTGCCTCCTCTTCACCTGCTTGTCGCCGACATCGCAACGATGAGCAGGTGTAAATACAGCTCCCCTGTCCCCATCTACTTCAACTGGAAGGAGCAAACGGTGTGTAGCTGCTCCTTCCCATTAAAATGAATGGGGACGGAGGAGCTGTAATGTCAACGGTGAAAAGGAGGCAGCGCACAGGAACGCTGCGTTCTCTTCTAACAGCTGATCATCGGGGGGGAGCGGGGCAGGAGTAAGACCCCAACCAATCTGATATTGATCCTCAGGATAGGTCATCAATACAGAAAACAGGCCAACCCCTTTATGTAGAAAATTGTGTTTCTATTAGTCACTGTTTGAAACTGCTTTGATTGCTGCCAGTGAACGGAACCATTTTGTCTCCATGTCTTACTGACAGGTGCACAGCTCATTACAGTGCGCTGGCCCCCTCTAGTGGTGGATGCAGGCAGGCAATATTTTTTACTGCTATGTAGAGGATTTGGAGCTTTTGGGTCAGGAAAACTGACCTTTGACCACTATAAAAAATAAATTAAGAAAATAGGTCATATATTAGTAAAGAGTAAAGCAGAGTAGAGCTTCTTTGGTGCTTACTGACATTTTTTGCAAAAGTGACAGCAACAAGTACAGCCATACTGGTTGTCAATGTCTTGGAAACCGCTAATCAAGTGTCATTTTGTCGACATGTTTAAATCAATGACACCATAAGAACTTTCCAAAAAGGAAATTGAAAAGTGACAACCAAACTCTCATCACTGTGACTAAAATGTACAAAATAGGTGGATTTACTGATCTAACATTCAGACGGTCTCAGGACACAGCCGCACGCGGGGAATGCGCTGCAGGTTTTCCACAGTAGAAATAAAAATTCACAGTGATCTGGCGACATCAGTGGCATATTCCACACCAGATTTTGCTGCAGATTTCATTCTCTGCATTGCAAAGGGAGAAATCTGCAACAGAAATGTGCTGCAGATTCCCTGCACGCTACCTGTGGCCGTATCCTAAAGATGCACCAAATTTATCCCAGTAGCTCAGGGCGGATTATATATTTGGCACATAGTAACTTTACACGCCTGTTGGTTGGCTCTGTGCCAAAATTTTGACACCCAGAGCTGCAAATTTAATGTACACTCCTTTCTGCTAAGCTGCATTTTCATTAATGTAACTTTGCCCTAATAATTGACTTTTGGTTATTGTGCCAGACTGATGTAGGGGTAAATTTACATTTTGGATTATATGTATGCATATGCACACACTTATCTTACATTCTTCTGGTTCTCCTCCTCAGGTCCCAATTGTCATCCCCATCCTGATGGTTCTGGTCTCGGTGTACCTGGTGCTGGCGCCCATCATCGATGAGCCGGACTGGGCCTACCTGTACTGTGTGATCTTCATTCTGAGCGGCCTCATCCTTTATTTCCCCTTTGTGCACTACAAGGTCAAGTGGGCGCAGAAGATAACAAGTAAGCGCTGCCAAGACTTTCCTACCAACTCTGCCGATTCTAGATTAGGCCTTGTTCACACGTCAATTATTTCCATCAGTAATTTGGAGCCAAAATCAGGTAGGGGTCAAAAACACAGAACAGTTGCAGATCTTTTCATTATACCTGATCTCTGTGTAGCCTCCGCTCCTGGTTTTGGCTCACAAAAACTGATGGAAATAACTGACATGTGGACAAGGTCTTAAAGGGGTTATCCACTTTTTATATAATATATATATATATATTGATGAATGATGACCTATCCTCAGGATGGGTCATTAATATTAGATCGGCGGAGGGCCGACACCCAGCACCCCCACCGATCATCTGTTTAAAAACCGCAGCAGTGAGCAGGTGTAATTACATCTTAGCCATCCCATTCACTTCAATGGGACGGCTCCTTCCTATATCAGGGAACTTTTATGGGCTTCCCCCGCACTGATTAACCTAGGGCAGTAATGGGCAAAGTGCGGCTCTCCAGCTGTTGCAGAACTACAACTCCCAGCATGCAAAGCCTGTCTATAGCTATCAGCCTACTGCAGGGCATGGTGGGAGTTGTAGTTTAGCAACAGCTGGAGAGCCGCACTTTGCCCATCACTGACCTAGGGCATATTAATTCCCATGTGGATGTTTGGATGGCTGCTGCTCCATAGGCAGAATATGGAAGCAGTAAGGGGCAGTCAGTATTCTGCAATAGCCTTTTCCCTCCAAACCAGGGGGTAAAGCTCTGGCAGCTGCCATCGCGCTGTACTCTGCACACTCTCTACGGTATGTCTTTCTCATTCCAGAGCCAATCACCATGTACGTACAGATGATCATGGAAGTGGTTCCTCCAGAATAGCCCAAGATCTAAGGACCCAGGCTACAAGACTGATGATGAACCCAAAGAAAAGACTGTGCAGGGGCCTTTACCCGCCGCACCATTGTACATAATGTAAATGTCACATTTCTCAGGAAAGCAGCCGCCGACGTGGATGAATCTAACCCTCCAGCTGTGTGAATATTTTGTATTTTTTCATTTACTTTTATTGAATGCGTCTCTTCTACCTCTGTGTAAGGGGGATTCAGAGCAATAAATATATGGTATTTGAGCGAACAACGTCCTCGCCAGTTAACACTGCTCCTCGCACAGTGAAGAATGATAGAAGAGGATGAATGCGAGCCTATGAAGGTTTCTGCACGTTCACCACTGGCTTTCCATACGGTAACAGTACAACCACACTGTCTTGCGGCAGTACAGGTCGCCGTGGGCCCTAATTAAACTTAAAGGGCATCTGTCAGCAGATTTGTACCTATGAAACTAGCTGAACTGTTGTATGTGGCGTGGCAGGTGCAGAGAGCAGAACCTGTAGGTGTAAGGGCAACGCCCCCATTGCTCCTAGAGGATCATTTGTATATAATAAAACATCATTTTTCTCAGAAATGGGCACATATGAACACAGGACCAACACAGATGCCTTTAGCTGCCAAGTGCACATGTAACAGGTCAGCCAGTGTCATAGGGACAGATCTGCAGACAGATGCCCTTTAAGGCCGCACTGTAAATGTCAGTGCAGCCATACTATACAGTGTGGTCATCATACGTTTAATTAGAGCCTGTACTGCCACGCCATGACCAAGCGGTGTGATCTTACCCTAAAGAGGACTCTGTACTGGAAGGGGGCCTAGGTCTTATTGAAAAGTCAGTTGAGTTTCATTATTAAGTATATTACATAAGCTGATTTGCCACTTATATTACACTCCAGAGCTGCACTCACTATTCTGCTAGTAGCCATGAGAAACAAGCTTGAAGACACGAGTAAAACCTACAGAATAGACAGACAGAATCTCCACCGTGTGGATGAGATTTCTTAGATCTCCTCCACTTTCCTTGCAGTTTAGCTGCTGTGGATTTTCCACACTGTGGGGGTCATTTACCAAGATCAGCTTTTGTACGTCAGTATTATCCCCCATAAGCCCCCGACAAGACGCACACCTCTTCATAAATGGAGTGCATCCCTTGGCACTCCCTGAGCCTAGATACAAATCTGCACTAGCTCACAGCTGGCGTAAGTGAGGATAAATGAGCCAGAGCCGATGACCCCGCCAACACCATGCATCGTTTTCGGAAAGTGTCAAGGATGTCACATAGCACCAATGGCTCCTAAATTTGCAACTAACCCCCACCCCCCAGTTTCTGCCGCAATCTGCAGTATTTATGCCCCACGTGAACATACTCTTAGGGCTCATGCACATGAACGTGTGCTGGCTGTTCCGTGCATTGGGGACCGCAAATGAGGTCCCCAACGCACAGGCAACATCCGTGCGGCTGCCGCATACAGATCCAGAGTGATTCAACTTGAATGGGTCGTGATCCGTCCGTTTCGCAAAAAAGTAGTGCATGCATTACTTTTTTGCGGTGCGGAGGCAAGGCCAGAAACACCACGGAAGCTCTCTGTAATGCTTCCGTGGGGTTCTGCTCCGTCCTTCCGCACCATGGACCCATTCAAGTAAATGGGTCTGTCAGCCACACGGCCGGTTCCCGCGTATTGCGGACCCGCTGTATGCGGGCCGCAATACGACCACGTCCGGCACACAGTCGTGTGCATGAGCCCTTAAAGTGAAGTTCCATCTTTGAAACCATTTTTTTTAAAGCTTCAGTGCACAGAAATTAAAACATAGCAACCCTAAAAAAATATTTTGCATCTAAAGCGACTATGAATTTGCAAGTTTCCATAGTAAAAGACAACAAGCTCGCTCCAGGCAGCCCCCTCTTATTTGCTGACCTGCAGAAATAGGTCATCGGGAATTAGGGTCAGAACAATGGCAAAATAACTGCAGGCTGATCAACGCAAAGCTTTCAATATTGTTTTACTATGGAGACACAAAGATCAGCGCTGGAGTTTAGACACAAAACCACAGAATTTTGATCAAGATTATAAGTTCAGAAGGATCAACCCTATTAAAAAAGGCATAATCCTTTGTAGAGTTTATGTTGCTCTGTACAAAGATTTTTTGTGCTTACCTGTAAAATCCTTTCTCGCTGAGTTTATTCAACGGTAACAAGGTAACAATACGGTAGAAAAGCGCAAATAGGTGGGGGGGGGGGGGGGGGGGTTGTCAGCTGAAGAAACCCAGAAGCTAAGTAAGTACCCCATGCTATTGCACATACCTGGTCCGGTGATGAAAGCAATATGGGTGATCAGTGCCATCAGGAATAAATAGAAGTGTCAGCTAAGGCACCAACTGCCAGTATGAAGACGGCACCTGACAAAGCCACGACATCCATAGGTAACGTAAAATCCGGAAATATATATACAATCACCAAACCTAGTACCAACTGGAAGGTTTCACCTATAGAAGGGGCTATCACATACAAAGACAGGTCCGGGACATGGTGTGGAGTAGAAGCCAATGTGGTAGAAACCCGGTGCAAATAAGCCATGTGAGGAAGGAAGCAACACGGGTGCCATGACCGCTTTCAGAGTGTAGGTAGGCACTGCACCCAAGAAGGGGACCATAAAATTGTAGACATAGAATGTAGGGCTACCACAAATACTCCCCCTGAAAGGGAGGCCATACAGCAGTAGCCACAGTGTCGCCTCCTAGTGGCAGCAGCTGTACCCATGGTGTCCCCCAATGATACGAGAGAGAAATGACAGTTCAATTGTGTAGATCTGTAGTTCACTGTTTGTTAATATGTAAAAGATGTTCAGTGCCCCGATGGGCGGGCCAGGGCATCTCAGCTATCTACTTATTGCCAGTCACCTCACCTAGCCCTGTAATCTCATGCCTGCGCCGTACTTTACACTCTTGGAGCATGCACAGTATATAAACCTATGCTTCCCTTAGCAACACTGATTAGTAATGTGCATGCACCAATGAGATCCTCCTCCACCCAGAAGAGAGACACTTGGGTTTGCTCATGTGGAGGATGCTCATGCACTGCTGAGGTATTCAAGTGAATGGGGCTGAGCTGCTCCTTGGGGGTGTGACTGATGTACGGTGATGTCACATGGCCTAGGAAGAGTCTGCGGCGCCCGGCTTCTTCTTACAGCTGATCGGCGGGGGGTCCCGGGTTTTGGACCCCCGTCTATCTGATAATGGTGACTTATGCAGAGAATAGGTTATCAATAAGTAATTCCCAGATAACCCCTTTAAAGACTATGGACACTGATATTTTTTTTTTACATTCTTTTGTTTTGTCCATTTGCTTATAAAATACAAATTTATTCTTTTTTTATCTAAAATTTTCTTCTTGCTTCTGCAGCAAGTATAGGTACATGACCGGCTGCTGAAACTGACATAGAAACAGCAGCAGAGCTCCGGCGAGGTTGACTGTTCTCTCTGCTCTCCTCCTCCCTTCTCTCTGTGTTTGAGATACCAGCAGGGAGGGAGAGGAGGTTGCAGAGGGGTTGCTCACACAGATTGTAGATGGGGTGAAAAGCACACTCAAGGTAGTCTGCAAGGGGAAAGCAGCAGCATCCTGGACACACGGATCCAGAATGCATTAGGGCTCATGCACATGACTGTGTTCAGCCTGGGAAACATGGTCTTTGTATTGGTCTCATCTTCTACTCCAACTGTATCATAGCAATACAGCCAGATCACCCCATGATCAGATATGAAATGACTGTTATAAATTATTATGATACAATTGGTTTGGGTCCAGGGAGCCGCGGTCGTCCTGGAAGATTCGTCCGGCATAGGACCGTGTTCCCCATGCCAATCACACATGTGTGCATAAGCCCATACTGGGAGGGTCGCATCAACGTGACAAAAACCTGAAACTAGGGGCAGGTTCTAAACTGAATATTAGGAGGAGGAAGGGTGGGGGGGTTAATAACGAGTAAAGCAATGAAATTGGAAGTCCGAAACTTAGTGCATCTTTTATTGACTCAAGGTAACCACTAACAGAACATGTCTCCATGTCAAATGTGCGAAGCCTTGAAGCAGCAGGATGTCACATCAAGAACATCATTATTCCTAATGTCATAAAGTGTTTAAACAAAACCAATATTAGATGTAAAAAAAATATATCAAATAACACGTATCGCCAAAACCACGGGATCAGCGGGTGTCGGGACTATACACAGTATTATTGCCTTTTTGCCTCTGTAACTTCCAGTACAACAATGGACTATCTCACACAGCGCGTAATCTGACCGCAGCCTCGAAAACAAAACAAAAAAAATAAATTTGCATCTTTTTATAAATTGAAACGAATAAACATATTTGCCCCTGTCCGGTATTATTACATATTTGTTTTACTGAAAGGTTTTTGATTTTAAAAACAAAATGCGATAATAGGAAAGGGAATGCAAAAACGAAGAAAAGAAATACTGCAGTTTATTAAACATCCCAATTACCCAGGTGAAAGAGTAAGCACCCCTTAACCTTGATAACTGGTGGCACCACCTTTAGTAGTAATCACTGCAGCCAAGTGCTTCTTGTCAATTTAGGGGAAACTAAGGCTAAGTTCACACTTCAGTAATTTGGTCCGTTTTTTCCATCCGTCGGCCAAAATCAGTAGTGAAACCTACTCAGAGATCGGCTATAATGAAAAGATCTGCACCGGTTCTGTGTTTTTGACCTGAACCTGGATTTGGCTCACGATAATTGATGGAAATAACTGACCAGATAACTGAAGTGTGAACTCAGCCTAAGGGTTCATTCACACTAACGTATGGGTTCCGTTTCCGTATTGTGGACCGCATATGCGGATCCGCAATAAACGGACACCGTTCCGTGTGCATTCCGTATCACAGATGCAGACCTTTTCACTTCAATGGGTCCGCAAATCAGGAGATGTGGAACGGAAGCACGGGAACGTAACCCTAGGGAAGCACTACAGAGGGCTTCCGTACTTCCTTACTGCAAAAAGATAGAATGTGTCCTATCTTTTTGTGGAACGGAGGGATGCGGAACCATTCAAGTTGAATGGGTCTGGATCCATCCCGGAGGCCTCACGAATGTTCTCTGTGCATTGGAGACCGCAAATTGCGGCCCCAATGCACGGAACTGAACACATACGTTCGTGTGAATGAGCCCCAACCCTCATCTAGTCGGACAATAAAAGGGGGTTTCTCATGCCACTAAACATTTACAGCAAGGGACCTAGCTGCATGAAAAAGTAAGATTTAGGATCAACATCTGTTATGTAAATCCAGTGCTTGTCCGAGATGCTAAATCTGATCACCTTACAAATGGGGATTGGTTTACAGATGACAGAGGGGGAGGTAAGCCAGACCCCATTTACATGTGAACAGTGTCCTCGCAGAAGGGACCCGTTCTCAGAGCAAAGTGAGACCGAGGCGCTAACGCTAGTTACTACAGCTTCCAGCCCATCATGACTGACCGAGGATCTCTGACTAGCACCGGATTTACAGTGCATTCATTCAGAAAGTATTAAGAACCTTTCTCGTTTTCCATTTTGTTATGTTGCTCCTTGTGCCAAAATAAATAAATAAAGAAGTTCTCCCCTTCATTCTGCACTCAATACCCCATAATGAGAAAGTGAGAACAGAATTTTAGAAAAGTTAGCAAATTTATTAAAAAGGAAAAACTAACATTTCTCCTGGACATAAGTATTCAGACCCTTTGCTATGACGCTTGACGTTTATCTCTGGGGCCTCCCATTTCCCTTCATCCTCTCTGAGATGTTTCTACACCTTGATTGGAGTCCACCTGTGGTAAATTCAGTTGATTGGACATGATTTGGAAAGACACGGCCCTGTCTATATAAGATCTCACAGCTGCCAGTGCATATCAGAGCAAAAACCAAGCCATGATGAGGAAAGAACTGCCTGTAGAGCTCAGAGACAGGACTGTGTGGAAGCACAGATCTGGAGAAGGGGACAAAACATTTCTGCTGCACTGAAAGTTCCCAAGAACACAGTGGTCTCCATAATTCTTAAATGGAAGAAGTTTGGAACATCCAGGACCCTTACAGCTGGCTGTCCCACCAAATAAATTAATTGGGGCAGAAGGGCCTTGGTAAGAGAGGCGACCAAGAACACAATGGTAATTTAGACTGAGCTCCAGAGATCCTGTGTGCAGATGGGAGAAACCTCAAGAAGGTCGACCATCACTGCAGCCTCCACCAATCTGGGCTTTATGGCACAGTGGCGAGAAAGAAGCCTCTCCTCAGTAAAAGACATGCAAAAGCCGCCTGGAGTTTGTGAAAAAAGCACCTAAAGGACCCTCAGATTGTGAGAAACAAGATTCTCTGGTCTCATGAAACCAAGACTGAACTTTCTGGCCTAAATTCTAAGCGTCATGTCTGGAAGAAACCAATCACTGGCCATCACTTGCCTAACACCATCCCTACAGTGAAGGCTGGTGGTGGCAGCATCATGCTGGGGGGACAGGGAGAGCCGGTCAGGGTGGAGGGGAAGATGAATGCAGCAAAGTACAGAGATATTCTTAATGAAAACCTGATGCAGAGCTCTGGACCCCAGACTGGGCCGAATGTTCACCTTCCAACAAGACAGTGACCCTAAGCACACGGCCAAGACAACACACGAGCGGCTCAGGGACAACTCTGTGAACGTCCTTGAGTGGTCCAGCCAGAGCCCTGATCCCAATAAAATATCTCAGGAGAGACCTGAAAATGGCCGTCCACCGATGGCCCCCATCCAACCTGAAAGAGCTGGAGAGGATCTGCAGAAGAATGGCAGAAAATCCCAAATCCAGGTGAAAACCTCGTGTCATCATCCCCAAGAAGACTGGAGGCTGGAATCACTGCCAAAGGGGGGCTGAAGACTTATGTCCTGAGTAGAGGGGCTGAAGAATTATGTCAATACGAGATTTTAGTTTTTCCTTTTTCAATAATCTAGCAAAGATTTTGAACATTCTGTTCTCACTTTAGCAGGAGAAGCAACATAATAAAATGTGAAATAAGTGAAAAGGTCGGAAGACTTTCCAAATGCACTGTAGATCCTTCAGCTCCTTTATCGGGCACACTGCTCAGATTTACTAACATGTTTGCTCCTACAATAGGCCGTGGAAAAACTAGGCAAAGGTGTTTGGCCCAAGATGTATTTAGCGCCAAAATAACCCCACAATTGAGGCGTAAAAATCTGTTTTAAAGGGGTTGTCCCACAAAAAAATATTCTACTGTTTTGAAACCAGCCCCTTGATCTGAATCCTTTTGTAATTGCATGTAATTAAACATTTTGTATAACCACTGATGATTCAATAAAATGTATCTATACAGCGCCCCCTGCTGTTTGTTTTTCTCTTATTTCTTTGTCCGGCTCACTGAGATGGTCGCACATGCTCAGTTTAATCCTTCATCTGCTTCCTGAGCTGTGATAGGGAGAGCATGGACACGTCCACTTAGTTCCAGCAGAAAGGACACTCCCCTTGAGCTGCCAGCTTGATATAAATCTAGCAGAGCAATGACTGGGGAGATCTCTGGATCCATGTGAGGTGCAGGGCTGGTTCTGGCTTGGTTAGAAAGAGATTGTCATGTACCATATGATTTTTTACATTAATGATGGGATAACCCCTTTAAAGTAAGTCAACCAATAATTCAAAACAGAGTTACACAAAAGGGTCTATCCCTGCACCACACTCATCATCCAGCATCAGCCTGTGACAAATCTGGGGCCGGTCTAGATAAGCCTACATTTATGCCATTTATCGGATTAGTAAATCCATCCCATTGAGTAAACATCCAGCACAGAGGAAAAGGTAAGTGAACTCTACCGGCAGATCCCTCTTCAGCAGCAATCACTTCCACCAAATGTTTCCTGTAGCTGCTAATAAGATCTGCACAATGCTGAGGATGAATTGTGGACCATCCTCCCTGCAAATGTGTTTCAGATCATCAATATTCCTGGGATGCCTTCATGCACAGCACCCTTCAGGTCATCCTGATAGGGTTAAAGCCAGGACTTGACCATTCCAAAGCACAAATCTTCTTTGTCCACCGTTCTTAAGTTGATCTGGATCATTGTCTTGTAGCATCACCAGTGGCGGATTATAATAGGGACGTTTGGCTGCCGACTGGGGGGCCCAACGCCGACCCAAACGCCCACATACTGCGTCAGAGCACGGAGCACATAGTTCCCTGCCCCACCGCCCATCACAGCTATAGGCTTCAGACCTAGTAGGCCCGAGGCCTATGTGGCAGTAGAAGCCCGGCGCATGCGTGATGACGTCATCAGCGCGCGCCTGTGCCGGGGCGCAGAGCTTTGATGTACGCACGCCTACCTCACCATCACGGACACAGGTAAGTATTAGCCTTTAGTTTGTTTTTTTGTGTGTGTGTGCCGCCAACTTTGGGGAGCAGAGGAGGTCATATTACTGCAGGGACAGTGGGGGCAAATGATTACATGGGGGCAAATTACTTAATGGGGGGCAGTGTGGGGGCAAAATACTTAAAAGTGGCAAATTATTTAATGGGGGCAGTGTGGCGGAAAATTACTATATGGGGGCAATGTGTGGGTAATTATTACTATATGGGGGCAATTATTACGGTTTGGGGCAGTGTGGGGGTAATTATTACTGTATGGGGGCAGTGTGGGGGTAATTATTACTGTATGGGGCAGTGTGGTGGAAATTACTGTATGGGGGCAATGTGTGGGTAATTATTACTATATGGGGGCAATTATTACGGTTTGGGGCAGTGTGGGGGTAATTATTACTATATGGGGGCGGTGTGGGGGGAAATTACTATATGGGGGCAGTGTGGGGGAAATTACTATATGGGGCAGTGTGGTGGAAATTACTATATGGGGCAGTGTGGGGATAATTATTACTGTATGGGGCAGTGTGGGCATAATTACTACTGTATGGGGGCAGTGTTGGGGTAATTACTACTGTATGGGGGCAGTGTTGGGGTAATTACTACTGTATGGGGGCAGTGTTGGGGTAATTACTACTGTATGGGGGCAGTGTTGGGGTAATTACTACTGTATGGGGCAGTGTTGGGGTAATTACTACTGTATGGGGGCAGTGTTGGGGTAATTACTACTGTATGGGGGCAGTGTTGGGGTAATTACTACTGTATGGGGGCAGTGTTGGGGTAATTACTACTGTATGGGGGCAGTGTTGGGGTAATTACTACTGTATGGGGGCAGTGTTGGGGTAATTATTACTGTATGGGGGCAGTGTTGGGGCAATTATTACTGAATGGGGGCAGTATGGCGGTAATTATTACTATATGGGGGCCAAGTGTGGCGGTAATTATTACTTTATGGGGCAGTGTGGGGGAAATTACTATATGGGGCAGTGTGGGGGACATTGCTATTGGGGAGGCACTGTAGGGACCTTTCTATTACAAGGACATATTAGGGGACATGATTTTTGGGGACACTATTCCGGCACTATTACCTGGAGCACAATATAGGGTGTTATTATTACTGGGGGCACTCTAGGGGACATTATAATCACTGTAGACACTATAGGGATCTTTGGGATAGTTTATCAAACTGGTGTAAAATAGAACTGGCTTAGTTGCCCATAGCAACCAATCAGATCTCACCTTTCATTTTTGACAGCTCTTTTGGAAAATGAAAGGTGGAATCTGATTGGCTACTATGGGTAACTAAGCTAGTTTTACTTCACACCAGTTTGATAAATGACCCCATTATGTCTACTGGGGTCACTATTTTTTCAGCAGTATAGTACCTGGGACATTGGGGAGCACAGTGGGCACAGTATTGGGGGTGGCAGCAGGATGACACTGTGGGGACACTAGGATGGGGAGGTTAATGGAAAAATTGAGAAATCTACTTTGTCTGTGTAGCAAACTCTGTAGACGAGATGAAGCTGAAAGAATTTGTCATAGTGGTCTGGGTCAGACGCAGGAGAAGAGGAAAGAGAAGAGCTACATGACAGGAGATGTCCCTGGGTGTAAGGGGTATGTGCTGCTGTGTTCTCCTCCAAGTCTTTATTATAATCATATGTATTTTACATTTGTCAAATTTGTAACAGCCCAGATAACAGTGATAACTTTCTGTGTACAGATAACGTAGTAGATGTTCCCTGCAGTCCTATGTAACACCCCACATAACACAATAGTTCACAGCAGCACATACCTCTTACATCCAGGGACTTTTCCTGTCATGTAGATCTTCTCTTTTCTCTTCTCCTGCGTCTGACCCAGACCACCATGACAAATTCTTTCAGCTTTATCTCGTCTACAGAGTTTGCTACACAGACACGTTAGATTTCTCAATTTTTCCATCAACCTCCCCATGTTCTATGTTCTCTCTGTACTCCGAGAGCTATTAGATGGTGGGGGTCCGGCTGTTTGAGGGAACAGTGATGTCCCAGTGAGCGCCGCAGCCTCGTTGCTCCTTACCAAGCACAGCGCTGTCCATTTGATAGCACTGCGCTTGGTATTGCAGCTCAGACCCAATCACTCAGATGGGCCTGAGCTGAACCTAGACCATGTGAACGATGAATGTGATGTCATATGGCCGAGGAAGAGACTGTGGCGCTCACGAAGCACCGCAGCCTCTTCATACAGTTTTTTTTTTTTTTTTAACTTAAATGGAGGGAGGGACCTGATTTGGGTAGACTGCCCCGGGCCTATCATGCACTTGATCCGCCCCTGAGCATCACCCAACATCCCTTCATCTTTAGGTCATGGACACTTCCTTTACATTCTTCTGTAAAATGCTCTCATTCTCCTTAGAAATCATTGTTCCGTCAATGACTAGAAGGTGTCTGGATCCTGAGGAGCAAAGCAGCCCCAACCCATGGTGCCTTCTCCACTGGCCCCAAACCCTGATGCCTTCTCCACTGGCAGCAAACCATGATGCCTTCTCCACTGGCCCCAAACCATGATGCCTTCTCCACTGGGCCCAAACCATGATGCCTTCTCCACTGGGCCCAAACCATGATGCCTTCTCCACTGGGCCCAAACCATGATGCCTTCTCCACTGGCCCCAAACCATGGTGCCTTCTCCACTGGCCCCAAACCATGGTGCCTTCTCCAATGGCCCCAAACCATGGTGCCTTCTCCACTGGCCCCAAACCATGGTGCCTTCTCCACTGGCCCCAAACCATGGTGCCTTCTCCACTGGCCCCAAACCATGGTGCCTTCTCCACTGGCCCCAAACCATGGTGCCTTCCCTCCACTGGCCCCAAACCCTGATGCCCCCTCCACTGGCCACAAACCCTGATGCCCCCTCCTCTGACTGCAAACCCTGATGCCCCCCTCCACTGGCCACAAACCCTGATGCCTCCTCCCCAATCACAAACCATGATGCCCCCACCACCGTGCTTCACACCTGGGATCAAGTCTCTTTGCTCCAGATACAGTTATAAAGGAAAGAAGCAGCACTGTCTTAAAGAAACACACAGCAGCCATCTCAAGTTTGCCTGAGAACTACCTGGATGTTCCATAATGCTTTTGGATGTTCTATGGACAGATTTTTGTGTTGGAATGATCAAGTCGCTGTCTTACCTATAACCCTGTGGAGATGCTTTGGCATGTAATGAAGAGGGATGTTATCTCTCCTTGGGGAGAGAGCGCCTACCGGCGTGAGGAGACTTATAGGTCATACATGCTCCTTTGGAATTATGGGAAGAAAGGGATGCAAATGAGCTCTTAACAAGCTCCGCCTCTGATGCCCCCAGATGTAAGGCAGCTATCCTATAAGTCAATGTTCAGCTCTTTAAATAAGCCTTGAGACATGACTCGGATATTAAATAAGCCAGCACCTCATCTGCAGGTAGCGATTTCCCCTCATCAGTGCAGAGCAGAGGGTACTGGCTTAACTGGGTGAGAGGCCTGCCAGGACTTGGGGGCTACAAGGAAGATGAATACGCACGCTGCAGCTCAGGAGTGTTTCCTTTCTGCTGCAGCACTCTCCCTGTAACTATCCCACCTTCAGACAGTAGATACAGCTGGATACGGTTGAAGGATTGCACTGCGAACACCTCAGTAGGTTGACGTGCGCATTACAAAAATCAGATTAAACACATGGGGGCGCCATTATATTGAAATAAAGAGACTACACACTAGAAAACTTATGGAATAAAGTAAATTACAAAAGCAACTTTTCGTGCTGAATTATATTAAAATACCCTTTAACTGAAACGCGTTTACGGGGAGCTTCGGTCAAAAATTCTCTCTCAACATTGTGCAAATAATAACTGCAGCTACTGGACATGTTTGGTGGAGTAAACAGCTGCTAAAGGGAGATCTAAAGGTTATTAAAGGGTTTTCTGGGAGCTTAATATTGACGGCCAATCCTCAGGATTAGGCATCAATAACTGATTTGTGGGGGGCGCACTACCGGCACCCCCGCCAATCAGCTATTAGCAGCCTCCTCGCAGCTCACCAAGCGCAGCGCCGTGCACTGTATAGCGGCTGTGCTCGGTACTGTGGCCCAGACCCATTGACTTGAATAGGACTGAGCCGCACATGAACCATGTGACTAATAAACGTGACGTCACAGGTCTAGGGAGAGACGGTGATGCTCCTCTTCCAACAGCTGATCGGGGGGTGTCAGGAGCTGGAACCCCATCAGTCTGAGGATAGGCCATCAATATCTGACTCCTGGAAAACCCCGTTAAATTCAAGCGTTCACTTACTTTTTCACCCTTTGGATGTTTCCTCAATAAATTACATGATCGGCACAACTGCTTGTGTGATATTAGTTTAGATAGATAATGTAATGGCTGAGGGGTGACAGATCTGTCATTCACAACCTCTGTGACAATACAGCTGACACACCCAGCTTTCCCAGTAACAGATATAAGAAGGATTCGTTATGGTTCATCAGAAGAGAACTTTCTCAGAGGATACAACACAGACATGATGTAAAGCCTCTCTACCCGTGGATTGTATAGAACACAATACGTAGACTGCACGCTTTGGTAGAGAGACATATACACAAGTCACCGTCCCACAGATGGTTTTACCGAGCCCCCGTTATGTTCTCGTCAGTGGCCGCACTGCAGCAGACTAATCACTGTCGGAGTCGCTGTATTCCGAGGACGTCAGGTCTTCGCTGATCACATTGTAAAACTTTTTAGGAATGTCCAATCCTAGAGAGCAGGAGAAAGGTGTGTGAGTGAATGTCTGGAGACCCCCACAATGCATGTGCTGTACGTATACCCTAACCATCTAATAGATTGTACAGCTGAATACTACATGGAGTCCATTGTAATGATCACTTTCATCTGATTCTGTTAACCCCTTCAGGACCTGCTTATTATGGCCCTTAACCTCTTAAGGACGAAGGGCGTACATGTACGCCCTTCGTCCGCACTTTAAAGATGGCGCCCGCTCCCGCACGGAGCGGGCGCCCGAGCTGCGGGTAAAAGCTTGATTCATCAAGCTGACACCCGCAGCTCATGTCCGCGACCGGCAGCGATGCCGATCGCGGACATTTAACCCTCAGAT
The DNA here is from genome assembly GCA_033119425.1 of Bufotes viridis. Lineage (NCBI taxonomy): Eukaryota > Metazoa > Chordata > Amphibia > Anura > Bufonidae > Bufotes > Bufotes viridis. Next base: position 95,736,893 of record CM065598.1, on the reverse strand, counting down.
GCCGTGGTCAATCCTGACCACGGCATCTGATCACGCAAAACCGAAAGTTTCACTTTGGTTTTGCTCGGCTCCCTGATGGCCACAAGGGGGAGCCGAGCATGCATGTAGTACCCTAGGTTTCTGTGAATGAAAACTAGGGTACTACACAGTATTCCTATGGAGCCTATGACTGTAATAGGCTCCATATAAATATGCGATTTTCTCATATATTCCAATGCTATTGCATTAGAATATATGAGAATAGCAATCTGATGATTGCATCTTATAGTTCCCTATGGGAACTATAAGAAAGTGGTAAAAAAAAAAAAAAGTTTAAAAATAAAAATTAAATAAAAAATATAAAAATTCAAATCACCCCCTTTCCCCAAAATGAAAATAAAATAAATAAAAAATAAAAAATTACACATAATGGGTGTCGCAATGTGCGAAAACGCCCATACTATAATAATATTAAAAATATTCACCATACGGTAAACATAAAAACGGAAAGAAAGCGTCCAAATGGCTAATTCGCCATTTTGGACGCTTCATTTCCTAAAAAAATGAATAAAAAGTGATCAAAACATCATACGCACCCCATAATGGTATCAATTAAAAGTTCAGATTGCCCGCAAAAAATGAGCCCCTACACTGCTCCATACGCATAATTACAAAAAAGTTATAGGGGTCAAAACATGGCGACAAAAAAATAAAATAAAAAATTCCCACTTTTAATTTTTTTTTTCACTATCAAAACGCAAGAAAAACTATACATATTAGGTATTGCCGGATTCGTACTGACCTGAAGAATAAAATTAACCAGTCAGTTTTATCGCAAATCGAACGTTGTAATTTAAAAACCCGTAAAACTGTGGTGAAATTGCTTTTTTTTGCAATTTCACCCCATTTGGAATTTTTTTCCCGTTTCCCACTACATCACATGCAAAAATAAATGGTAGCGTTAAAAAGTACAACTTGTCCCGCAAAAAATAAGCCGTCATATGGCTATGTGAGTGGAAATATAAAAATGTTATGGCTTTTGGAAGGCAGGGAGCGCAAAACAAAAACGCAAAAATCCCAAAACCCCCGGTCCTTAAGGGGTTAAAAGGGTTACACGTACATTTGCCACATGTTTCCAGCCTGGGCTTACAAAATGCAGCGCATACGCGACTCTGAATCTCTCACTAATGTGCTAGCCAAGAGACTCAGACGCATGCGCTGTGGGTTCTAATCCCAGGCTGGGATCACGCAGTGAATGTACAACACACAATCCCTCTAATAGACTAACTAGTTGTTTCATCTTCATATCCAAGCCATAAAAAGATTTTTTGTACTCACCGTAAAATCCCTTTCTTGTTGTCTTCATTGGGGTGGCACAGGAAACGTAGGTATAGGGTACTGCCACTAGGAGGCGTGACACTGGGGAAAAGGTTGGCTTTTTCAACAAAGACTATATCTGCTTTCGAGGCACTGAGCTGATCGTTTGTGATCTAGCAGCAGGAGAAGCACAAAATAACAGATGTAAGATACCAGAAGAAGAGAACACCGCCATGAGGACCTCAGGAAAGAAGGGCGGGAGTTCTGTCCCCCCAATAAAGAACATAGGGGTGGAGAGAAACGACAGTTTCTGGGGTAGGAAAAAGAGGGAAAAAAAAGATCTGCTAAGCCACCACTGCCTGCGAGACTACAATACAGGCCAGCATTCTCTGATGCAGAAGGGCACACCCTGAACCAGGAGAAGATGAAAGACCAGGTAGTGGTACTGTGCACTACAGGCCAGCATTCTCTGATGCAGAAGGGCACACCCTGAACCAGGAGAAGATGAAAGACCAGGTAGTGGTACTGTGCACTACAGGCCAGCATCTTCTAAAGCAGAAGGGCACACCCTAAACCAGGGGAGCATGAAAGACCAGGTAGTAGACCTGTGCACTACAGGCCAGCATCTTCTGATGCAAAAGGGCACACCCTGAACCAGGGAAGGATGAAAGACCAGGTAGTAGTCCTGTGCACTACAAGCCAGCATCTTCTGATGCAGAAGGGCACACCCTGAACCAGGAGAAGATGAAAGACCAGGTAGTGGTCCTGTGCACTACAAGCCAGCATTCTCTGATGCAAAAGGGCACACTCTGAACCAGGAGAAGATGAAAGACCAGGTAGTGGTCCTGTGCACTACAAGCCAGCATTCTCTGATGCAGAAGGGCACACCCTGAACCAGGAGAAGATGAAAGACCAGGTAGTGGTACTGTGCACTACAGGCCAGCATCTTCTAAAGCAGAAGGGCTCACCCTAAACCAGGGGAGCATGAAAGACCAGGTAGTGGTCCTGTGCACTACAAGCCAGCATTCTCTGATGCAGGAGGGCACACCCTGAACCAGGGGAGGATCCTGGCACTGAAGGGGTCAGTGTATGCCACAATCCAGAAGTCGTCATCCTGGAGGAGTGCTAATAGAGGATGGATTACTCGCTGGAACAAGGAGAGAAAAAAGTGCAACACAATTCTTAAGGGGATGGAAGTTGAAGACAACCTGCGGGAGAAAGGAAGGCTTCTGAAGTAGAAGCAACTCCATCTCAAGAAGGATCAAAAAGGGAGAGCGACACAGCAGAGCCATACAGGTCCCCAGAGAGCAGAAGCAACGTGTGTTCTCAGCCAGTCCCAGGCCACAGGACAGGAACTCCTGCCTAGATCTAATAAAACGTATGAGGCGGAAGCAGGATGAAAAAGGAGTAGGGGAAGCGAGTATGGAGCTCAGGGGTACCACAGCATCTCTCACATAAAAAATTCAATACCTTGTGGAGTATTCCGAAAGCTGTTGGATCACAACCGATGCGTCCCAGAAGTTGCAGAGCTGAATAAAGGCAACAGGGTGTAGGGTTCACTCTCCAGGGTCCCATTGTTCCCAATTGAGGTAGACAGCTCCAGAGAGATCAATCCTAAGCATCTGGAGGTTTTTAGGCTCTGGTGCATTAATATGATGTGCAACACTGGGATTGATCCAGTCAAAGCTAGAATGCATCAACCGTCCAGTGTCCGCTCCTTTCACCAAATGCTTTACCCCATCACATTTAGGCCTATTTCTTACGTCCATCTTTACATACATGACAAGATGGCCCATGTCTCATGTGTGACAATGTCAGTGAAGGATCCGCATGTCCGTTTTTTGCCCTCCATATGTCATCCGTATTCCATGTACACTGCCAGGCTGACAATTTCCAGGGCATATCCTGGCAATGGTCTGTGTGGTTTTCATGGACCCTTAGACCACTGACGTGTGAGCGGTTTGTAGAGACCACGGACAGCACATTTCTTCCATTCTCTGACATGTGAAAGAAGCCTTTCCAATATTTCCCATCATCTCATGCAGCTGTTCCCATAACTCCTATACAGCTCGTATGTAGCAGCAGCGTGTATACTCAACCATGGCTCCAAATAAACAGTGCTCCCGCATATTTATGGGAATCCCAGAGGCAACACCTAAGGCCCCATTCACACCTCCGTAGTGTGTTGCGGATCCGCAACACACCTTGCCGCCAGCCCCATAGAGATGCGGGCAAGAATAGGACATGCTCTATACGATTGCGGAGCCGCCGGCCGGAAGATCGGTGGCGCGCTCCGCAAATGCGGATGCGGAGAGCACAGTGTGTGCTCTCCGCATCCATCACGTCCCCATTCAAAATGAATGGGTCCGCACCCGTTCCGCAAACTTGCAGAACGGGTGCGGACGAACATTGCGGACGTTTGAATAATATCTACTGTGTGGATTGCTGAAAATTGTCTACTGTGGCTGTCATACACTGTATCTCCTGCACTAGACGCATATGACAGCAAGACCACAATGTACACATTGTCAGATGAGAATCCAGGACTTACCTAAAATATTCCCCTCGTTTTCCTCCAAGTCTTCAAAGTGGTCAAAATCGAAGCTCACGTTTGGATGCTACAAAGAAGCAGAACACACAGTAAGCACTGGGGCCCCCTGTAACCTGTGCAGAAATGTCCACTTCCATATCTTACCTTCTGCTTTAATAACTTGTCCCATATTTCCGCTCGACTCTTCTGGACGGTGATTACGGCTTCTCCATTCTTCACTGTACATTCAGATTTGTCTCCTACGATATCCTTGTAGAGCTCCATATCTGCGACATAGTGCTTTCCTCCAGCATAGCAACTGTGAGAAAGACATCCACGTCTGCATGACAAGAACCCGCCATCACGTCAGAGCCTTTTAGCTTCCACTGTAAAATGGCTTACCTGAAGACGAGTCGGTCGCTGTAGAAGGTGCACTTGGGCTCAGACACTTGTCTCAGCTTTACGGTCAAGGTCACAGAATCGTTCTTCTCAAACCATTTCACTTCTGGAAATAAACTAAAGACAAGAGAGTTTTGCTTTTTTACAACAGGCAGCATAAATGATGGGATTGTGCAACGTGCGCTGGAAGACAAGAGCTTTGACAGGAGATGAAGGGGATGTTTCTCGACTATTTTACTATTATAACTTTTTGCTGGACCACCATTATATTCCACAAACCTTGCAGAGGGGAGAGTTCTTAGATGTTCAGAGTCCCCACTCGCAGGAAAGCATTTGCTTTCAGCATCAGGATGGGGCAAGAGGTCGGCCCTGGTTATCTTCTCATTGCCTGTTGAAAAAAAGATCAGACCTGCAATATAGCTCCGTGTCTGCCTCATGTGAAGGAGGGTTATAGCACTATGTATACTGATATGTACATACCAGAATCTGTATTCTCCAGACATGGAGGAGAAGACATACTGATGTCTGCCGGATCGTTCTCCGGTACTACATCTTCTTCTTTCCTGTTAAAAGTAAAGGTTTAGTAAAAGAAGAATATTTGGGCAACGCTTCTCCCAAGATACATGGGACACAGTGGGTCTTTCCCAGGGACTATTTGTAACTTACATCAAAATTTTCTCATCCTTAAAATGTGATAATTATTTGTAAGTCTGTTCTCAAGGAATTACCTGGACTTTGCCCAGATAGTGTTACCACCTTTCTTTGCAGAAGGTCCTATTTTGGCTAACAAAAAAAAGCTATGGCTGATGAAGCAAAGTAGGATAAATTGGAATATGCATGAACCTGGGATATGCACAGTACAAACAACTTCTATATGACCCGTACGGGAAGCCATATGTAAGTTCTGCTGCAATATCTAACAGTTTACATATCACAATTGTGTGATTTTAGGAACGCACTTAATTCCATTCAGATACAAACCTATTGGCAGAGGTTTGTGAAGATTTGCTCAGCTCCAGCAAAGCTTTCAGTTGAAGAATGTTTTGCTTCCTTACAACGGGCAGCATAAATGATGGAAATGTGCAACGTGAGATGGAAGACGTGAGCTTTGACAGGAGATGAAGGGGATGTTTCTCGACTATTTTAACTACAACTTTTTGCCGGACCACCATTATATTCCACAAACCTTGCAGAGGGGAGAGTTCTTAGATGTTCAGAGTCCCCACTCGCAGGAAAGCATCGGCTTTCATCATCAGGATGGGGCAAGAGGTCGGCCCTGGTAATCTTCTCATTGCCTGTTAAAAAAAAGATCAGACCTGCAATATAGCTCCGTGTCTGCCTCATGTGAAGGAGGGTTATAGCACTATGTATACTGATATGTACATACCAGAATCTGTATTCTCCAGACATGGAGGAGAAGACATACTGATGTCTGCCGGATCGTTCTCAGGTACTACATCTTCTTCTTTCCTGTCAAAAGTATAAGTTCACTAAAAGGAGAATATTTGGGCAACGCTTCTCCCAAGATACATGGGACACAGTGGGTCTTTCCCAGGGACTATTTGTAACTTACATCAAAATTTTCTCATCCTTAAAATGTGATAATTATTTGTAAGTCTGTTCTCAAGGAATTACCTGGACTTTGCCCAGATAGTGTTACCACCTTTCTTTGCAGAAGCTCCTATTTTGACTAACAGAGGAAAGCTATGGCTGATGAAGCAAAGTAGGATAAATTGGAATATGCATGAACCTGGGATATGCACAGTACAAACAACTTCTATATGACCCGTACGGGAAGCCATATGTAAGTTCTGCTGCAATATCTAACAGTTTACATATCACAATTGTGCGATTTTAGGAACGCACTTGATTCCATTCAGATACAAACCTATTGGCAGAGGTTTGTGAGGATCTGCTGGGCTCCAGCAAAGCTTTCAGTTGAAGAATGTGCTGAGGGTTGTCTGTACCCAGTCCTGTGGATAGGATTTCTTGCCGTACATTAAGATCATACACGCAGGATGCCAAATCTGACAATCGAGTCACCTGCACCTAAAGTGAGAGTTGAAGGGGATTAACAGACATTAAAAAATATGGAGCAGCTTCCTTTCTGCTTTGAAGCTACCTATCTGCTAGGTCTGTGTGCTGGTGGTTACACACATCACCCGTCTGCTCTTACCATAGGATCCAGCCAGTACGTTTTTCCAAGATGAAGAACGACTTTAGCTCTGTGCTGCTTCCCTCTGATACTTCTGGTAATAATTTTTGTCACCTAAGACAAACACCAGAGATGAAATGTTAACACCAAGATACTAGGAATGTAAGGAAATGTAACATTGCGGGTACCTATAGGCTCTACACAGGAGTTCTGCTCTCATACCTGCTGGTGTTCCATGTGTGGACCAATTATTTCAGAAATATATAATAAAAAATGACTTCCTATTCAATAAGCATGTTATACAGCATGTTTCAAAACTCACTTTTGGATCCCATGTATCTTCATTGTCAACAGGTTTCACCCTACACACAATGAGCTCCCTGAACTGTGGAGGGACTGTCTGAAAGGCAACTGGCAGCAGGAATAGCGTATGAACGGGAATCACATCTGTCCGCCCGTCATCGACGTACTGAATGTGTGCGAACAAGACAGTGTCCATGGTTTTTGTAGATAAAACCTGTACCCTATTAAAAGACAAAATCAATAATAGTGAACCATGTCTAAACAGCTTTTATATGTCCTATCAGTGCATAGAAATCTAGAAGCAGAAAGTCCCTCCGCACACCCAGAGGTCACATGCTGGACAACATAAAAAACCCTACAAACACACGGCCTACGTGCAGCTAGGTCCCCCTAGCATGGCCTCTTCAAGCAGCTGATCCGCGGGGGTGATGGTAGTCAGACCCCACAAATCTGATATCGATGGCCTATCCTGAGGATGGGTCATCAATACTGTACTCCCAGAAAACCCCTGAGGATGGGTCATCAATACTGTACTCCCAGAAAACCCCTGAGGATGGGTCATCAATACTGTACTCTCCCGGGAGAAATAGCTGTCAACCAATAGCTAGTGGAGATGTACGGCCACCTTTCGCAATTCCAAATATGCAATAGAATGTTGTCGGATAACTCTCACAATGCAACAGTCCAGGCTGAGTGGCAGATGTGAATATATTAGCAATTTTCATCCCACAAAAATGTGTCCAAAGTCCCCAAAGTGCGAATAAAAAGTGAGAAATAGTTGTCAGACACAGCCACGTACGGGGGCCTACAGGCTGCATTTGCAGTTAAGTCTTGGATTAAGAAATCTGAATCTACGCTGGTTTATAGAATTAGCAGCAGAATATGTGAAGTACCTGTAATAATCTGAGCCATCACTTATGGCATACAAATGTTTGCAATCCACTTGGCGCACTGGCTCTTTATTATTCGGTGACCTGTAATATTCATTGAGTTCTGCAGCAAGTTTATTGTATGGATCGTTTTTGGTTACTACACGACCACGGAATCGAGCTGCATCCACAATACAGAGAGGAAGGACCTGTGCAAAAAAAAAAAAAAAAAAACAGGGGAGCAAAAGTTATGGCCCCTTAACTGTGATTGTGTTAGGCTCAGAGGGCCACAATGTGGGCGCGTATTATCATCCATATCACAGCTGCAAATCCTGGTCCGAACCCAGCTCCAAACGTTACCATCATAGGGACCTAGGATGCGGCGAGTTTAGATCTTTAGACCAACGGTTGGGCTAGGATTTTAGGCTGTGATATGGACACTCAACTGCCTCCCATTGTGGTAATCTGAATGAGGCCTTGATGTAATCAAATGTCTAAAATGCTCTGACGATAACAACCCCCAGCAATTACTGCAGGAGTATAGCTGTATCTTGAATAGTAAAGCAAAAATCATAGCTACTGTGATCAGATGCAACTTACCGTTATATACTGGTCACTCTCTGTAACGGTGGCTTCTCCACAATGAAAGTCCACTGAGGGGTTAATATGATGCCGATGAGGACAAGCACCATCATCTTGCCTGGGTGAGGAAAAAGTGACAATATATGCAACACAGAAACAAGGATAGGGTCAGGAATACATCCTATCATATTTGCATTGCTATGACGGTATTTTAGGACTGTTATAATACAGACGGGTTACCTAGAGACTGGAGTCGGGTGAAACTTCAGGTTCTAGGTCAGCCTACACACATGTAAGAATAAAAACACCTCATGAGGACGTCACCGCCACTTACTTGCAATATCCAAAGGATTTAAGGTAAGGGCAGAGCTCCTGATCCCGCTTCTTGTTTTCCCAGCTCTGTAACAATCCCTGAGCATGAGCGATGAGTGCAGGTGGGACTTCGGCCTGTGCTTGCTTCATGCACTTCAATAAATCGATGGAGTAGCTTGCATGTTTCTCGGTCATCAGAATAACAGATTTGGCCCTCAAATGGTCATCTTTCTGCATCGATATCTAGATTTAAAAATTGCATTGTGTAGATTATCATGAGAAGATCAAGCAACAGATACACTGAGGGGTGCAGGTAGGAAAAGGTGTGAAGAGGGATCATCCGTAACAGGGCAGAATATATAAACTTCTGATACCTTATCAATGCTGCACTGAATATACTCCAGCAAAGAAAAGAGGCGAAGATTTAAAACGCCGACATTTTCAGGAAAACTGTAATGAATGACGCATGTGGCGTCTGTGATCTCCAGGAGAGGAACATAGTCATCTGTGACCACTGCAACAGAAACATGATAGAGGAAGGGTCTGACTTTGATCTAATTACAGATAGTTGTAAAACCGACGCATTTCAGCATCTGTATTACATCCACAACACACACACTACGCATCATTCAAATGAACCAAAGATATAGTGATCTAAGTTTGCTTTAGCAGAACCACAGAAAGCCTGGGTGTGTTGTAGAAAAATGGACGCTGAAATGTCCTAATAGTACAACAACCTAAAGGTCCAAAGCAGCAAATCTACACAGGAAATTGTCCAAAATGCGGTAAGTGTGGTAAGGTACATGAACGGAGTAGTCTAGGAAGGATTGTGCCTGCTGAAATAGAGCATGTCTAGTTCAATTTTCACCCTAGTGGCATTAAAAAAAACATGCAAATCACCTACTTTATCTTAAAATGAAGGATTCCAAAAAATGCTGAAAACCAAAAACCATCGCCGCTTACCCAGGACCACGACTGTTCGGAGACCTGACGACCTCTTCCACTGCTCTAAGACATGACTGAACTTATGCACAAGACTACTATTCAGCAATAAACTGTACAGTGAGGCGGTCTGAACGGCCTGCAAGGAGAAACAAGAAGATCAGCATCATAATTTACATGACAGGTACACAGCCTGCAACTGAAGACCGACTGGTCATGGGATTTTTGCTGGCAGAGCCTAACAAACTCAGACTTAACACATGCCATGGGCGGGAAATAAGGACTGGACAGGCTGCAGATAAATCCACCCCATCCTATTGTTTACCCAACACATGCACTGCCAGAAATGACTGGCGGCCCCTTATCCCTGCTGCCCACAATAGAAACTTCTAATTCCTACATTATATATGGAGAGCTCACCAGAATAGAGCACGGCCTGCTACAACCATCTAGCCGTGACAATGTGTAAGTCAACCAATGGCCGGCTCTCAAATAATTAATATAACATTTATTCCCTATACATTTAATAGGCAAACAGAATATATACAGGAAAATTATAAAAAATATAAGATACAATTCATATAGAAAAAAACATAAAAATGTTTAAAAATATAGTGAAATATTAGTATTTATAATTCATTATGGATACGGTCCCTCTTACAGTTCCAATTGCGGAGCTCACTTAAACTTTGTAACTTAGACTCAATTCATATGCTGCGGTTAAAGGGATTGTCCGGGATCAGAGCTGAACTCGGACATACCCATAACTTTACCCAGGCAGCCCCCACCCCGATGTTAGCGTCGGAGCATCTCTTTTGTTTACAATAACACACTGCCGAGCGGAAGCTTCCGTCCGGCAGTGTGTTCGGTGACGTCACCGGCTCTGATGGGCGTGCTTTAGCGCTGCCCTAGCCGTTTTACAGGCTAGTGCAGCGCTAAAGCCCGCCCATCGGTTCCGGTGACGTCACCGGGCTTCCTGGCAGCCCCATGGAGAGCCCGGCTCATCACAGGAACTCCGGAAAATGCCCCTTTGTCCTGCACTAAATCGCGCGGGGTAAAGGCATTCTGATGCTCAAGTCAGGGGGGCTGTCTGGGTGAAAATGGAGGTAACCCCTTTAAGTATTTATCTATATTTTATGTTCGTATGTGGCATGCTACCAATACCATTCCAGGTTAGTATTAAAAGTTCGATCTCCTTATATTTCAGTGGTACGCTTGTCTGTTAGTACTGGTATGGGGCGTACTTATATAGTTCAACAGGGAATATTGCGCTCTCGCGCTTTTTACCCGTACCTTGGTGTGCCCGCCTTTTCACAATGCATGTTACTGGCAATGTATAAGTTGGTACATACGTGGCTTTGTCCGTATTTACTGCTTGATCCCCCTCTATTGCTCCGGGACCGCTAAGACTTGCAATCCGTCCCCACGCTTGCACCGGCACTTTGGTTAGCACATGCGTGTTATAGGCCTTGGGACCCCAGATTCTGCTGCTTATCTAATTCGCAAGGTACATATGCTTCTTCTGGCAGGCGATGAAGATCTGTCTTTCAAATACCGCAGCTTACTTCTTGTGCGTTTTTACCAGACGCGTTTCGAAACAAACAGTTTCTTCCTCGGTAGTAAAGCTATAATGTGGGATGAGGGACAAATTGTTCTTTATATAGAGCTGATATCACTAAAACTTGGACCAGACTATGGGTTACCGCTTGTTTCATATACACATTTTACCTCATCACTAGGCTACGAGCCGAGATAAGGCTTATTCCTGGCACACGTCTGGCATACCTTTGTAATGAGCTTTATTAATAAGACAAACATATAATGTCTGTTTAGTCATAGTGGATCGTATTTAGTTTTGGCACAGGTTAATCAATATATCACATATGTGTTGTTTTATAAAGCTTCACATATTGGCTTTATTTTGTTACATGTTATAATCGTATATTAACGCATATATATCCTGTGTGTGTATCACCAGAAGCGTGTATTCCTGAGGTATGTAGGAAAGCATGCTCAGTTGGATTTTTGTTAATGAGAAGTTGCACAGAAAAGTTGTGTTATTTTCAAAAGATAAGGCATCCAAGTTTTGGATTTTATTCTGGATCACGGGGAACCCTCTGGAGAGCTGACCGTCCCTCTGGACCCCTACTCACCATTTGACCATTGGTAACGTATATCTTGCTTATTGCTTGCGGTATTGATAAGTTACTTAGCCCGGTATATAGTCAAAGATCTCCATTTGTGTGGATCTTGTGTGGACACCTGGTCAATGTTGGTCATCCTGTTAACAACGATGAATATTGTTAAAAGGGCCAGACGCTGACCCAGTCCTCACCTAATTTATATCGAGCTGGCAAATTTATAGTGCCGCCATATACCTCAATTGGTTAAAAGGTGATAGGAAGGGGTTGATACCCCTACTTTTCTTTAATTTGGATTGTTGCATATTATTGTATTGATTGGCGATATTCATTATTAATTGAAAGAAAATTGTATTTCGTGTTGATTGGTCATTGGAAAGTATTGGTGCTGTCTTTTCAGTGATGTGCCAGCACCATCTGGTGGTACAGATTGGTATTACATTTCATTGTCTTTCATTGTACAGGTTGTATTATTGATTTTGTATTTAGTACTTATGAATAATAAACTCTCATATTTTTGCAAAGACAATGGTACCTTGTATTAAACGTTAATTATCATTGGTGGCCAGGCCGGCTACCTGGTGGACTCTGGGGCTCGGGCTGATGCTGGGAGGACACAAAACACTCAGGAGGAGGAGGCTGCCACTGCCGTTCGCCGAACTCACTAGCTCAGACGGCGCAGCAGTTTATTACCTCCCCCGTCCCGCCTCCTGCTTTAATTAGCAAGACATTGATTGGTGGCAGTGGTGAGGGTAGCTTCAGAGCCCGCTCACTTCATTGGGCTCATCAGTGGCCACTGTCTGGCCGGAGAGAAGAACATAGCGCGCACTGAGTGCCACGTTCTCTCATAAGAGGAGATACTAGACTGCGCAATCGATACTGGCATAAAAGTAACGGTTGGATATCGAAATTTCAATACCGGAACAACCCTAAGTAGCACGCCACATATGAACATAAAATATAGAGAGATACTTAACCGCAGCATATGAATTGAGTCTAAGTTCCAAAATTTGCGTGAGCTCCACAATTGGAACTGTAAGAGGGACCGTGACTATAATGAATTATAAATACTAAGATATCACTATATTTTTTTTTACATATTTATGTTTTTTTCTATATGAATTGTATCTTTTATATTTTTTATAATTTTTCTGTATATATTTTGTTTGCATATGACATGTATAGGGATAAAATGTTATATTAATTACTTGAGAGCCGGCCATTGGTTGAATTAAACTTCTGATTCCACCAACTTTTGGAATCATTCCACTATATTTCCATGACAAAGTCAGATCCCATTTTATGGTGTAGAACAGCTGACCTTATGTAGAGGATAAACACTTACCTTATGCACTAATTCAGCTTCTTCATCATTTTTGGTGAAAATGAGGATTTTCTGCACCTTGACTGGTGTGAAATCTAAACAGTGCGTCAATACTGACATTTTGTCACAGTCAAGGCAAAGCTGGATGACCTAGGTGAAAAGATGGAAGTAACTGCACTACCGCAGAGGAACGGTATGAAATCTGATGTAGGAAGTGCCGTTTCCAGAACAGACAGAAAGCAGACAGTAATGCATAGAAAACACATATTGTACCATTCTCTTTCATACAGAAGACATCAGGAAGGGAGAATACCTGCTGGACATTGGCAAAGACGGCTGCTTGCTCCATCTTGGTGATCACAATGCGTGGAGTTGCCATGTATTGCAGTACAAGCTGCATGTCATGGGTCCATTTGCTTCCAACAGCCACAATTTGCTGAGGCGTGCCGTACCTATTCTCTACGCTCACTATTTTCTTATAGATCTGAAGTATTTCGGAAATCTGAAAACAGAGATGACCAGAAATTAATAAATAGAAAATATCTGCAGCTTGCATCAGCAGGCGCGGGGCACTATAGAGAGCAGCCATCAATCTGCAGGTAATGGGGGCGACCATGAATGACACAGATATGTAAGGTGGGCTGTGCAGAAATGGGAAAAGGAAACCATCTAGTGGTCCCAACAGGAGTTCCACGATCATCACTGGGACAAGTTTCCACCAAACCAAAGTTTACGACGAAAGCAAGCCCACTGACCCCTTCTCCTGCACCACATATACAATGCAGTTGGCAGACCATGCGCTGTGTCTGTATAAAGTACAGTGTCAGCAATAATGTACAACCAACGCCCTGGTGCAATGGACAGGACTGGGATAATGTCAATCCTAGCCATTTAATCCTGCACTCCATTGTGACTGCAGCATTTACCACCAGTTTAGAGATTACTCTCCTGTGTAGACAGCCTAACAGTCTATCCTGTATGGCTGACATCATGCAAACTACAGGATTACATTAAAGGGGTTATCCAGGAAATTATAAGGATGACCAACCCTCAGGACAGGTAATCATTATCACATCGGTGGAGGCCCTAATCAATAGCAGCGCTCCAGATGGCAACCAAAATGGTCACCAATGCGCCTTAAAATTTGCAGTTGGCGACAAGACTTTTTAGCCTTCTCGCCATTTGCGACAGGACTGCAGCGCTGTAGCTAAATTTTTTTTTTTTAAGTGCCAACATTACTGCCCATAAGGGGGGCACTAGGGGGCCATTACTGGCCATAAGAGAGGCACTGGGGGGACATTACTGGCCATAAGGGGGGCACTGGGGGGCATTACTGGCCATAAAGGGGGCACTGGGGGGGAATTAATCTAAGGTTTTATTATTATTATTACTTCGGGCACTCTAGATGGCATTTATAATTGCTGTAGACCCTATAGCAGTGGTGGCGAACCTATAGCACGGGTGCCAGAGGTGGCACACGGAGCCCTCTCTGTGGGCACCCGCACCCTGGAAAAAGTCTATGGTGTACCAATATAGCTTAGACTTTTCCTGCATTCATCAGCGTAGGGCGCACTATGAACGGCACAGGCAGCGCAGTGAATGTAGGCAGGCTATTATAGCTAAGTGGTAAGGTACGTGGAAGATATACTAGATTGGACTGTAGTATTCAGGTTAAATTGCCGTGTTGGCACTGTGCGATAAATAAGTGGGTTTTGGGTTGCAGTTTGGGCACTCAGTCTTAAAAGATTCCCCATCACTGCCCTATAGGGACATTATTTCTAGGGGGGTCACTATTTTTTCAGCAGTATAATACCTGGCGCATTGGGGAGCACCATGGGCCCAGTTTTGGAGGAGAAAAGGAAAAAGAAGGTCTACATGACAGGAGATGTCACTGGATGTAAGAGGTATGTGCTGCTGGATTCTCCTATATGTAGTGCTGGCTCATTACTGTGACCTATGTTTCATCTTTTCAAAGTCTTTTTTTATTTTATTATAATTATATATATTTTCAATTTGGCGACTAAAAATGTAATTTGGCTCCTAAATTTTTCAGTTTAGGAGTCAATATTATTTCCAGGATAACCCCTTTAACAACTATCAAATACATCTTGACAGCTCTCAGACGCCTCCCCTCCTCACAAAACTGTACCCTCTTTGCTCTTCTGTATCATTTCTGCCCTAAAAGACCAGGAGTGCGATCATATAACTGGTGGGCCCATAAAGTGATTAGCTGCACAGTTATAAAACCCCTTGACTATCTGTGTGTGCTGTTTGCAGACTCTCCAGTGTATTCTATGAGATGCAGCATTGCACTGCTCCCTCCTGCTTCCTGGAGGAAAAACCTATCACAAGCAGGAGGCAGGAGAGACAGGCTGAAGATGCATCTCACTCGAATACCCTGAGACACGGCAGTGTAAGGTAGCTGACAGGACTATAACTTGCTGTCCTTAGAAAGGACTTGAAGTAGAGCAAGTGTGGCAAGAGGAGAATCGGCTTCCCATCTCTGGCAAGCCAGATGTATGATGGGAAATGTAGGGAACATCGATTTCAAGCATTTGTGAATCAAAACCAAAATGTTGGTCCCTGCTCACCTCTGATCCCGCTTTGGAGAACAGCACGTCCACTTCATCAAAGACGAGATTACACAGGCGAAGGAGGAGACGACCATGATGTGCCAAACATCTCAGCAAACTATGCGGGGTAGTGACAACAACGTCACCTGTCCAGATAAACAGAGGTTAAACCAAAGGACAGGACACCCCCCACCCCAAAAAAAATAAAAGACACTTAGAAGAAATCCTGAAGGTACAACATCCAGCTCACATTGCTTTCTGAAGTTTATGTTCTCAAGATCTTCATTTTTAAGCCCGACCAAGAGCAGCATGGGGCTCAGGAGCCGCGTGTATTTACTGAGGTCCAGCAGCAGGTTATACACAAGGTGGGCTTTATTCCATCCAGGACAGATAATCACTGCGAGGGGCTAGGAGTAAAGCAGCATAAGTGAGAATCTCCCTTGGCATCTAATAATCCAGAAATTCTCATCATTTACCAATCACTGACCTCACAAAACCTACAGCAGAAAATGCAAAAAATAGTGACACAGGATAGGAAATAACTGTTAGATCGGTGGAGACCCGACTACAGGAGGGTTAGAGCCGTGTATCTGCCCCTGGTCAGGGTAATAAGCGATGAAGATCATTTACCCCATATTCCCAGAGAAAAAAACTGGAAAATCATGCAGCTGCCAAAACCAGGCAGGTCTGCCTCCTATAGACACTAAGCTAAAACTGACTAAGGCTAGTTTCCACTAGCGGCAGGACGGATCCGTCCTGCCGACGTCAGTGAACGTGTGCCCCCGGACTACCGCTCCAGCCCCATTGACTATAACGGGGGCGGGGTGGATTTCCAGCAGAGGCACGGCGTGTCGAGAGGCTGCCGAAATAAATGTCGGACATGTCCTAGCTTTATTCCGGCAGCCTCTCGTCGTGCCTTTGCCCCTGTCCCCATTATAGTCAATGGGGCCAGAGCGGTAGTCCGGGGGCACACGTTCAGGAGCAGCAGGACGGATCCGACAGGCTGTTCCATCGAGTGAACAGCCTGTCGGATCTGTCCTGCCGCTAGTGTGAAAGCAGCCTTAGCTCAATGTCTGCAGCAGGGATATAAAAGTAGGACTATTGCACTTTTGTCACTTACTCTCTTCTCCTGGAGGCAGCAGCTATACCCAAAGCTCTAGCCCGAGTTCCCCAATGCATGAACGAGAAACCTGACTGAGAGCATTTTTTTTTTTTTTACCAGAAGCAATTTAGGTACGGGCTCAGCTACGTTCAATGCATCCAGCTCAGCTGCACTGTCTAACGGAACTTGAATTTCACATGTCTTACTAGAGGCTCCTGCTGCTGCTCTATATATCCTCTATGCTTTATACTGCAGATCTATTTGTTCAGACTAGCTGCTGTGAACAAGCAAGTCATTGCATGGCGAGATCACTGGGTTTATAAACTGCACAATTTGAAATATGGATCGAGAGAGGTCAAAGAGCAAATGACAAATGAAATATAAGGCGGCACAGAAATGCAGGAAACGTTCTCACCCCGTGTTTAGCTGGCAGCAGTTTGTACAGCAGTGACGCACAGTTTAGATAACTCAGAAGAGGAGGGATATAATATATGGGATTGGATCCATCAGGACAGATTACGATTGTATCAAACCCCTCAGCTATAGGCGCCCAGCAGTAGGATTCTGTCTGATTGGGTCCATCGTAGCCGCACATGAGCAGTCCCTGAAACACGAGCACAAGAAAACGAAAACTATCACAAACATTGTGCTGTTCTTCACATCTATGGAAACCTCTAAAATCTCACAGATAGAAGTGTATCCTGACAACATCCCACGTGTCTGTATCCCTCTCCTCACGTCACATGCAGTCCTGTGACAGGACCAGGTGACAGTCTACCTCAAGATCAGCCGTCTTGCGATCTTCTACTTGTCTCCATTCCTCTCCTTAAAGGGGTATTCTGGTTAGAAGTTATCCCCTATCCACAGGATATGGAATAACTGTTAGATCAATGGGGATGTGACTACTGGGACCCCCTGCAGGTCCTCCATCTGAATGGAGCGGCAGGTCGAGCATGTGTTTTTCTTGCTCCATTCCTTCTCTATGGGTCTTCTGGAGAAAGCAGAGCGCCATTTCCAGCAGCCCCGTGGAGATGAATCGAGTGGCAGTGCACAAGCTCAACCTGCAGCTTTGTTCAGTCTGGGGAACAGAACCCTCCTTCTTATGATCACAGGATAGGGAACACCTATTAAATCAGTCGGTGTCCGACCACTGGGATCCTTTCCGATTGAACAGTTATTCCCAATCCTGTGTAGAAGGGAAAACGTCTAACAGGAATACCCCTTTAAATCAGTAATCTGAAACCTATGTCAGAGGATGCTGGGTGTTGTAGTTTTGTGATGCAGCTGCAGAGATAAAGATTACAGATCGCTGTCCTAAATCATGATGACACTGCCCAATTCATAAGCCGCCCATGAATGGTTGCATTATCACATTCCCCATGTCTCCTGAAACACTCTGTGCTGCTACATACTCTATTAGACTACGACCTGCTGTTACCAGAGTCTAATCTTCCACTCAGATCTACCAGCAGAATCCTGAATTCAGCCTCAGACCAGCTGCTCCGTTACAATACCTTTTTAATATCGGTACACAGGGATATCTCCTCCAGGGTGTAACATGGCACTAGGCATTTGCTCACAAATATGGCACTCTCTGGTTTTGTTATTTTCAGCGGCTGCAAGGAAGTCAAGTTGTTAGTGTCGAGAATGAAACAGTAAAATGGTAAAAAAAAGTAAAAGTGATTAAATTCACTTGTACTGTACATAGAGAAGACGGCAGACTAAGCCCTCACTCCTTCCGCGCCAGTCTGTCACTTGGTAAGCGCACTTGTTTTTTTAATTAATTTGCATTTCCGACCGCTGGGACCCCCAACCATCCTGAGATTCAAGGGCCGCAAAGCTGCTTTGGCGCTGCATTCCCTTCCAAATGTATCCTGCACAATGACGCTGCCGGCCACAAGGCATTGTGGGTGCAATCAGCACAGCACATGGATGAAAAAAAATCTGCCATGTGGATTAGGCCTTACCGTGTATCATGGGCAATACAGTTATTTACTAAAACAGACATGTCAGAAGAGGTGACAGGGCCTCTAACAGAAACTGACGGATGACCTTACAAGAGGCCATGACGGAGAAGGCTGGTCTTAGAAAAGCAAAATGTGAAAATCAGCCAAAAACACAGTAAAAACTGCCACCTACATAAGAGGAGACAGAATTCACTGCTGGACAGATTCCTTAGAATAGGTCATCAGTAGAGATGAGCGAACTTCTATTTTTAGTTCGGCGTCCAAAGTTCGTGTTCGGGTTATCGTAGCATCCCGTTATGGATTCCGCTACCGCAGACCATAACGGCATTTGGAATCCATAAGGGGCTGCTTCATTGAACCCGAACCTTGGACAACCCTAAGGACCTGGGGTGACGTCACCGTCATGTGATCAGTGCAGGAGGCGTGGTTCAGCACTGGATTGGATAAGAGGTGATGCAGCCCCTAATGGATTCCAAATGCCGTTATGGTCCGCGGTAGCGGAATCCATAACGGGATGCTACGATAACCCGAACCCCAACTTTGGACACCGAACTAAAAATAGAAGTTCGCTCATCTCTAGTCATCAGTACCTGATCGGTGAGGGTACGACTCCCAGCGGCTGGGACAAAGCAGGAAATAAGGACCATCACTACCCTGATTTCCCAGCTTTGTACATATGTGTAGACATAGGAGCACCCTTCTGGTTCATGCCCAACAGGGACAACCTGTCGACCCACTGGATATACATTTTATTCTGCTTTCTGTACCTTGCAGTCTGTTGTGATTTCAACATGACATGAATGAGCCTTCTGCTACTGACACACAGGACAGACAAGCTTACCTTTGCAGGTTCCATTTCCTGTAACTCTCGGGGTGTAGGACTTAAAAACTGAAGAAGCCTGGAATATAAAGTGAGCTGTGAATGGTTCTCCCACCTTATTATAGCAGGTGGATGAGCAGGACACACTTCAGAACAATGGAAAGCAGAGTGTGTTTTATATAACTAATGACCTGTTATACACCTTTTCATTCAGGAAAGTGACCGGCAGACCACTGGACTGGAGCATTGAGGAGCTACTGACCCCCAAGGTATAAATGACAATCTGACAGATTATGATTTGTCCATAAAATATAATTACCTCACCAAGTCTTTCTTCTTGTCAACTTCTTTTCTTAGTATCGGCTCATTATCACCAACTGAGCTAAGAATATAGAAAATTCAAAATGATTAATTTATTGTTTCCAGGGGTTAGATGGCTGCAAACCGACTCCTATCCCTCCTAAACCTCCCATGGGCAGATGTGGACGAGCCTCCCAAGCATTGCAGGTGACCTAGGGAGGCTAATCCCCATCCCCGCCTGCCATTGGCTGCTCCCCCCCATTCCCCGAATGTTTTATTCCGCGCACGGGAAGAAAGAGCAGCGGCGATGCGGAGATCAGGAGCGGTGTAGGGAGCGGGGAGCCGGGTAAGTATATTCATTGTGAGGGGCCCGGGCATATGGGGGGCATTTAATAGTCTTTGATAACCCTTTTAATGTGTATGGCCAGCTTACTTTCTGAAGATGAACAAGTACAAGCAAACAAATAAAGCTGCAATTACTACATAATGAAATGTAAACCTACCCAAATTTTGCCAAGGATTTCTCGGTGATCTCTAAACAAAAGAAAAGATAATTTGTCAGTACATAGCACAACATTAGACACCATTTTACAGATTATAGACAGAGGATTTACAGCTTAGTTCACATTTCTGTTATTTTAAACAAGTATTTTGTTAAAATGTCTTAAAGGGGTTGTCTCATTTGATACATTGGTGACATATTGCTCGGATAGGCCACCAATGCCAGTGGTGAGACCCGTACCCATCTCCAGGACGGGATTTCCGAAGTGAGCAGAGAGCAGCCGTGCATGGATGGTGTGCTCTCACTCACTTTCAAGGGTCCGTCTTAGAGATGGTGCATGTCTCAGAGGTGGGACACAGCTATATACTTTGATGGCATATCCTAGCAATATGCCATCAAAGTCCCAAATAAAAATAAAAAAAAACTTTAATCATGGCAGATGTATGGATGAGCCTACACACTTCCATCGGAGTGAAATTGGTGCCAAAGAGTCGTCGCATTCCAATCAGCATATTTACAGAGTCGCTGGACTGAAAACCTGATGCATACCAATGTTCTGCGGCAGAGCAAAAGAACTACTGCAAAAATATGCAAGTTCAAGTCTGTTGATGTATTGACAATCCTGCAGGTTATCAGATACAGACAAGTGAGACTTACCGGTAGACAGCCGACGTCTTGTATCTCTTTTGGAATACGTCGGCCACATACACGGGGCAGGGTTAGATTGCACTTCGGTATCACATTCTATTTGTGGCATCTCTTCAAGTGTCTGCTTTGGCTTTTCTTCACTGTTTACAATAAAATATGCACATACTATATGAGTCATTTTCTAGCAAAATCCACGATTACATCATTATAAGTATGGAAGGACTTGGAACGGAGATCCCTAAAGGAGCTATACCTTTCATAGTACATTTGTAGTTGCTTTTACAGTAAAGCCCTAATATCAATGCAACTGCACATATTGTCCATATCAGAAATGGGGCTTCTTGACTGCAAAGATGGGGCAGGAGAAACTACAGCTGTCCATACACATTACATAATTGTTGGCTGAATGTTCTCTCTCAAGTCCCCTTCATCCACATGCATTCTTAGCGGAGCATGCATGTGTCCGGAATGGGAAGAAAGGAGGAAGTCTTTGCCAGACTGGCAGCATTTTACCTCCCCAAAAACAAAGGGATGGAGAAGATTAAATTTAACATACCCCAATCCTCATCTCCCCAACATTTGCAATCTAGGGAGCAGGGGCGGACGGGCCATAGACTCTACAGGGAAATTTCCCGGTGGGCCTGATGCCCAGAGGGCTGCTGCCTGGCCCTACTCATGACTGCTGCCATGTACATAATGATCTGATGCTCTCAGCAGTAATTAATGTAGGAGCATCAGGATGTTATGCACCTGACCAATGGCCGCAGGTGCCCTCCTGAATTCAACTGCACCTTCCTCAGGACAGTGATACACTTGAAAACTGCTCTGTGGTATTTGGTTCTGCAGGGGCGGTATTTTGTGCTGCACTGTGGCATTTGGTTCTGCAAGTGTGATATTTTGTGCTGCACTGTGGTATTTGGTTCTGCAGGGGCGATATTTTGTGCTGCACTATGGTATTTGGTTCTGCAAGGGCGGTATTTTGTGCTGCACTGTGGTATCTGGTTCTGCAGGGCGGTATTTTGTGGGGCACTGTGGTATCTGGTTCTGCAGGGGTGATATTTTGTGCTGCACTGTTGTATCTGGTTCTGCAGGGGTGATATTTTGTGCTGCACTGTTGTATCTGGTTCTGCAGGGCGGTATTTTGTGCTGCACTGTTGTATTTGGTTCTGCAGGGCGGTATTTTGTGGGGCACTGTGGTATCTGGTTCTGCAGGGGTGGTCTTTGGTTCTGCAGGGGTGATATTTTGTGCTGCACTGTTGTATCTGGTTCTGCAGGGGCGGTATTTTGTGCTGCACTGTGGTATTTGGTTCTGCTGGGGTGATATTTTGTGCTGCACTGTTGTAACTGGTTCTGCAGGGGCGGTATTTTGTGCTGCACTGTGGTATTTGGTTCTGCTGGGGTGATATTTTGTGCTGCACTACAGTATTGTTGGCCCTGCCTACTGTTGTTCGCCCGACCTACTTGTGTTGCCACTCCTTCTGTCAATTTGGACTCGTCTACAACATGGGGCCACTAATAGGTTTCCAGGGCCACTTTAAGTTCACCTCTGCCGGGGAGGATCTTCAGGTTTCGTCCGATATTTATTTAATGTGTATGGCCGTATGCAGTGAGTAGTTCAGAGCATGAAATGGAAGTTCCTCACAATTCTTACTCAGCCAGACCAACCCGATATCAAAAAAGAAGCTTGGGGGGGCCACATCCAGAGGACCGACACAGGTCCAGCTCCTCTAGTCCCAGGGAGAGAACTCTGCCAGCCACACATTTCCTCTGCAGCAGCCATAGTAGGACTTATTGAATGACATATTGCATCGAATGTAGCCATGTTTGCTAATGATTCTCTATGCTTATGTTCTGCACAGATGCGGTTTGTAAAGTTATTAAGAAATCTAACGGCTGATGACTTGATTTGGAAGTTTATAATTAAGACCATATTACACAGACGGTTTTCGGGTAGGACGATTGACGATCACCGCTGAAGTATGTGCGCTCCTATGCAGGCGTGTCCACCATAACTGGCTGGAAAATCAGACAGTGTAGTACAGCTTTTACACTACTGGTACTTTATTTTACTATGAAAACTGCAGCTCTAATACAACCTCAATGCGCAGATGCAGGGACAGATTGGTCATAGACCTTACAGGGAAATTTCCCGGTGGGCCGATGCCCAGGGAGGCCGCCTGAGCCCTCCACACAGCCGGCCAGTGGGATTTTTTGGGGCTGTATTTTGTGCTGCTGGTGGATGTATTCTGTGATGGACTGTGGTATTTGGCTCTGTTGGAGTAGTATAATGTGCCACAATATGAATAGCTGGCCCTATCTGCCATCAATTTAGATCCAACTACAAAATGGGGCCACTTTTAGCATTTTTTCAAGGGCCACTTTAAGTTCCCGGTCAGCCCCTGCACAGATGAACCAAAATATCTAGAAATAGGTACTACACTGCCTTACCTTAGAAGCCTAGGGACATGGGAATGTGTCACTTCTACATGTGTTTGCTTAATTTCCAGAAATACAAGAAGGGGGATGAATAATTCCCTCATGCTCTCCTGATATAAGTGCGGAAGAAACTACTCCATATGCATATAGACCAGGCTATAGAAGCAGACTACAAATTACAGGCCCTGCCAAAAAGAAGACAATGCAAAGAGCCATACCTGATCATCGCAGCAAATGTAGGAGCAATTGGAGCTTCTGCTGAAACAAAGCACCAACAATTACTAGTGATAAATCCAGACTGCAAATACCAGGACCTGACAGAGGAGCTCGTCTGTACCTGTAGGAAGCCTGTGCGCTGGTTCTGCCTTGCTCTGGATGGGATGGAGGAAGGGGTCGGGACTGGTCACAACCTTAAATTTGGGACAGTTTGACGAAGGATGTGGCTGGTCTTGTGGAGGAGACATTGCACGTCCATTCTCACATACAGACATTTGATATTTGCTCAAAGAGTCTGATGGCGACTTATCTTTTTCACTCTGTAAAGACCCAGCATCACTGTTGGATTCAATGGCTGCCTCCCTGCAAAAGAAAATCAGTCCAGAATGTTAGACAGACAGATAGATGGTGATTAAAATAGATATAATCACGCTGGGCAAAGGCATTTTCTGGAGATTTGGTGACGTACTGGGCGCTCCATGGGGAAAGCTAGGCGGGGGCTTCCACCTTGCAGTGAGACTGGTGACGTCACCAACACTTGTGAGCGGGCTATAGCTCTGCACTGGCCTGTAACACGGCTAGGGCGGCGCTAAAGCCCACCCATCAGAGCCGGTGACGTCCCCGGGAGCACTGCTAGGTGGAAGCTTCTGCCTAGCAGTGTAATAAATATAAAACAAAAAAGCCCTTTTCCTGCACAATCCAAGGGAGAGCATCGGAGCATAAAATACTCTGATGCTTATGTCATGGGGCCCGAGGGGTGAAAATGGGGATATGTCCGGGTTCAGCTCTGAACCCGGACAACCCCTTTAATTCCCTAATTTTGACATTTGCATTTCTGTAAATTTAAAGGGAACGTCCCTTTTGGTCCTTTCTGATAGATGAGTCTGGTCTCCTGCATTGAACTGTGCACAGGAACAGCTTTATCTGCTCGCCTGATATTACTTCAGAAGAACCTTCCCCTATGCGCATTAAGACCAGGCTATAGAAGCAGACAACAAATCACAAACCGTGCCAAAGAAAAGACTTGGAGAGTACAATGTAAGATGCCATACCTGTCCCCTGATTGGAATCATTAAAACACAAGGCTCAAGTGGCCTGACATCGACAGTATATCGTCATCTGTTACAATCCGGGCTATTAGTTACTCCACTAGCAGTGCTCGATAGATGGAAAGGACAAATTCCCACACTTACAAATTGATGGATAATTTATTGGAATCATATCTTACAGTGTCACCGTCCATTAATAATCGACTTATACATTATACACCAAACATATCTGACACCCATTAGACTACACAGGACGGGCAGAGTCCGGTGCCCTAGACGTCAAATGCTTGGAGAAGAGATCTGGCACATAATGTGGACATGTTCTCCTATATCTCAATTATGGCAAGTTGTCTCCAGGTTTCCCTCCACTTCACTATCCATCCAAGTTCCTTGCAACCAGAAGTATGTTTGCTGGGTTTACTGGATAGGGAACACTGGGACCACTATATGACGGTCTTACTTCGAGAAGCCCTGATCGTGGTATGTGAATGTATTGCATTATGATGGTAGTGTCTTCATACTCCTGTGATCAGTATGTGGAAATTACCAATTAACCAGATATTGTCTCATTTCCCTGGTGTATTCTGCTGGTGTGGGGAGCGTGTTGTGGAACATCGCACACCCAATAACCTATTACTCCATAGATCATTACATAACGTCTGTGGATGACCTGCCCAGCCTACTATGTCAAGACCTGGATGATTTGCTGTACTTCCAAGTGTCTATAGCTGCTAGTCTCCAGCATGCAAAATTGGTTGAAATTATTTTATTCTATACATACTGTTTGTACCGTTCACTCTTAGAAACATTGGGGAAACTTTATCATAAGGGGAATATCTGAAATAAGTTTTTCTTGAGTCTGTGAAAACTGCAGCTGTAATACAACCTCAATGCGCAGATGCAGGGGCGGATTGGTCATAGACCTTACAGGTAAATTTCCCGGTGGGCCGAAGCCCAGGGAGGCTGCCTGAGCCCTCCTCACAGCCAGCGGAAATTTTTGGGGCTGAATTTTGTACTGCTGGTGGATGTATTTTGTGATGGACTGTGGTATTTGGCTCTGTTGGAGTGGTATAAATGTGCCACAATATGTATAGCTGGCCCTATCTGCCATCAATTTAGATCCAACTACAAAATGGGGCCACTTTTAGTATTTTCTTAAGTTCCCAGTCAGCACCTGCACAGATGAGCCAAAATATCTAGAAATAGGATCAACACTACCTTACCGTACAAGCCTAGGGACATGGGAATGTGTCACTTCTACATGTGTTTGCTTAATTTCCAGAAATACAAGAAGTGGGATGAATAATTCCCTCATGCTCTCCTGATATAAGTGCAGAAGAAACTACTCCATATGCATATAGACCAGGCTATAGAAGCAGACTACAAATTACAGGCCCTGCCAAAGAGAAGACAATGCAAAGAGCCATACCTGATCATGGCAGCAAATGTAGGAGCAATTGGAGCTTCTGCTGAAACAAAGCACCAACAATTACTAGTGATAAATCCAGACTGCAAATAACAGGACCTGACAGAGGAGCTCGTCTGTACCTGTAGGAAGCCTGTGCGCTGGTTCTGCCTTGCTCTGGACGGGATGGAGGAAGGGGCCAGGACTGGTCACAACCTTAAATTTGGGACAGTGTGACGGAGGATGTGGCTGGTCTTGTGGAGGAGACATTGCACGTCCATTCTCACATACAGACATTTGATATTTGCTCAAAGAGTCTGACGACTTATCTTTTTCACTCTGTAAAGATGCAGCATCTCTGCTGGATCCAATAGTTGACTCCCTGCAAAAGAAAATCAGTCCTGAATGATAAGACAGATAGATAGATAGATAGATAGATAGATAGATAGATAGATAGATAGATAGATAGATAGGAGATAGACAGATAAAAAGATAAAATCAGATAGGGAAAGATGGTGATTAGATAGACACATAGATAACATATTAGATATTTGGCATTTGGCACTGATGGGGCGGTATAATGTGCCACAATATGGTATAGCTGGCCCTATCTGACATCAATTTAGATCCAACTACAAAATGGGGCCACTTTTAGTATTTTCTTAAGTTCCCAGTCAGCACCTGCACAGATGAGCCAAAATATCTAGAAATAGGAACCACACTGCCTTACCGTAGAAGCCTAGAGACATGGGAATGTGTCACTTCTACATGTGTTTGCTTAATTTCCAGAAATACAAGAAGTGGGATGAATAATTCCCTCATGCTCTCCTGATATAAGTGCAGAAGAAACTACTCCATATGCATATAGACCAGGCTATAGAAGCAGACTACAAATTACAGGCCCTGCCAAAGAGAAGACAATGCAAAGAGCCATACCTGATCATCGCAGCAAATGTAGGAGCAATTGGAGCTTCTGCTGAAACAAAGCACCAACAATTACTAGTGATAAATCCAGACTGCAAATACCAGGACCTGACAGAGGAGCTCGTCTGTACCTGTATGAAGCCTGTGCGCTGGTTCTGCCTTGCTCTGGACGGGATGGAGGAAGGGGTCGGGACTGGTCACAACCTTAAATTTGGGACAGTTTGACGAAGGATGTGGCTGGTCTTGTGGAGGAGACATTGCACGTCCATTCTCACGTACAGACATTTGATATTTGCTCAAAGAGTCTGATGACGACCTATCTTTTTCACTCTGTAAAGATGCAGCATCACTGCTGGATCCAACGGCTGCCTCCCTGCAAAAAAAATAAAATAAATCAGTCCTGAATGATAAGACGGACGGACGGACGGACAGACAGATAGATAGATACAAAATAAAAATCAGATAGGGATAGATGGTGATTAAATAGACACATAGATAAGAATATAACATAGACAGATAGATTGTGATTAGATACACAGACTGATGGATAGATGCAAAATAAAATCAGCCTTGAAGTCTACCCTTCAAAAGAATGGAAAACTGCAGCTGGAAGTTACCACTGACTAAAAGGCCAGACCACATAGAAGCTAAAAGAATAGGAAGAACGCTGCCATACCTTCCATGGAGAGGACTCGTCTCAGTCACATCTACAAAACAACAAACACATCACATACAAGTATTGAGAAAGCCGCATTATAGTTTATGTAACCAGCTCTTAAAGGGGTATTCCCATCTCAGACAATGGGGGCATATCGCTAGGATATGCCCCCATTGTCTGATAGGTGCAGGTCCCACTGCTAGGACCCACACCTATATTGAGAACAGGGCAGGGAGCGCTGTGGCTGGAGGACCCCAGATTTCCCGGGGTCTGTCCACCACCAAGCGCTGCTCCCCGCCTCTCCCAGAGAAGTAAATGGGAACACACTGCGCATGCTCCCATTCATTTCTATGGGGCCGATGGAAATAGCCGAGCGCCGGCCCCATAAAAAAAAGCATGGAGGGCAGCTGCGCATGCGCAGTGCGCCCTCCTTCACTTTCGGAGCTCCGTTCTCGCTGGGACCCGCACCTATCAGACAATGGGGGAATATCCTAGCAATATGCCCCATTGTCTGAGATGGGACAACCCCTTTAAGTCTGCATAAGTACTGGACGTTACTGTACACTTTTAGAACATAATTTTCGATTATGCTTTGTGTTTCAAACGTTGGCATTTTCAAGATCTCCGATTGCTGTTAGCGGATCAGGACATTCTTGCTCTTAACCTGACTCAGTCCAGTGTAACAGCGCTCTCTCAGATCCAGTCACCTATCAGCTCGCAACGATCATTACACGGTTTACAGCGAGGAAGCGAACCATTAAGTAAAAAGACAGTTGCAGGAACAGATACACAAGCTGCTGTGTCCCTCCACTGTGGACTCTTCATATGTGGCCCTCATGCACTTTCCATTTATAACACAAGCGACAATGCACTGCTGGATTAGTCTCCGCAACGGACCCCACTGACAGAGGCTCCAAATGGAGACAGCCTAAGGCTCCATTCACACGTCTGTGTGTATTTTGCGGATCCACAAAACACGGACATCGGCAATGTGCGCTCCGCATTTTGTGGACCGCACATCACCGGCACTCTCAAAGAAAATGCCTTTTCTTGTCCGCAATTGATTGGTAGGAGTCTAACAACCCGCACCCCCACAGATCAATTGTTTTGGGCATCCACAGGAACCGGTAACTATTCAGTGGACAGAGCCAGAAAGCAAAAGGCTCAGTCCATTGTGTGGTGGCTGCACTAAGGTGCTACAGTTCAGCTCATATTAAAAGAAGC
This sequence comes from Bufotes viridis, assembly GCA_033119425.1. Taxonomy (NCBI): domain Eukaryota; kingdom Metazoa; phylum Chordata; class Amphibia; order Anura; family Bufonidae; genus Bufotes; species Bufotes viridis. Next base: position 95,708,216 of record CM065598.1, on the reverse strand, counting down.
TGAGCTGCAGTACGTCACAACCAGAAACTACACAGTGCACTGAGCCAACATGAGAGGCTGCCCCTAACAGCCGATCATTGGGAGTGCCGAGTGCTGGACCACCATCAATCTGATATTGATGAACTAAGAATAGGTGAATAAAATCCAAGTACCAGAAAACCCCTTTAAATTTAGGCGCAATACTCAACAAGGGATACTCACTACCCTGACGCTGTTTACCTGTAACAGGAACAGAAAAGCATCCATTCTGCCCAGATCGTGCTGAGAATATACCGACTCTGCCGTTTTCAACCTTGTCATTGGGATTTCCCTTCTCATAGCACGCATACTTTTTGACCACTAGATCATCATTGACGCAAATCTATGATTAAACATATAAAACAATTAGAGCTAATGGCTCCTGAAGGGCACGTCTCCATTCAGTATTGCTATATGGCACAGTCCACTGTCGCTTACCAATGAATCTGCAGTAGTCACAAAAAGGTACACGGCCATACAGTTATTCTCCACTGAGCAAAGCTGAGCTTCAATCTTGGCGGCCACTAGAATGACAAAAGGCTTACTGAATGAACATCAATTTGCAGGGTTGCGGGTGATAGTTAGAGGATGCTTTTGAGCTGCCCTATTATAAAAAATGGCGCCCCTTGAAAGCTAATATGGCAGACGATTCATGAATTAAAGGGGTTATTCAAGAGTATAAAGTGTCCTCCCATGTGTCGGGCCCCCCCACATAGAATATACTTACCTGGCTCCCCGTACCGCCGCTTCTGCTTCTCCCCGTGCATGGATGAAAAAATCCGGTGTAAGAGGGAAACAGCCAATGGCAGGGGAAAGACAGGGAAGAGCCTCCCTAGCATCAGCCGCAATGCTAGGGAGGCTCCTCTCCGCCTGCCATTGGCTGCTCTCCCCCTACACCGGATGTTTTCAGAGAAGCAGCAGCGGCGGTGCAGGGAGCCAGGGAGCAGAGTAAGTATATTCCATGTGGTGGTATATAGCTAGATTATGCCAAAGTCCGACAAGAGAGGGCCCCAGAGGTGGGAATTACACCTATCTCCAGAAGGTGCCCCCGAAAGTGAAGGAGAGTGCACAGTGCATGTGGGCGTGCCCTCCATTCACTTCTCTGGCAATTCCGCTTGGCTATTTTCGGAAATCCCATAGAAGTGAAAGTCAAGCGCACCACGGCCACCCCTTCATTCACCTCTATGACTGAACATGGACACAGCAGAGCCAGCGAAGTGGACTGGAGATGTGGTGAGCAAGTAAGTATGAATTTTCTGTTTCAGGAGGCAGGCGTGCGGGCATTAGATGAAAAGTAATTATTCCCAGAAAACCCCTTTAAGCCAATTTTCTTTTTTTTATATTCTTCTATGCACATAGTTGTAGGAGGTTTTGTTTTTTGTGGGACAGGTTGTAATTTCTAACAGCACCATTTAATATTCCATACAATGTAGTGATGAGCTAAAAAAAAAAATTATTAATGGGGTGAAAAAACGATGCCATTAGGGTTGAGCACCTATATGGCAGCCACTGACTTCCCAGAGTCGCCCCAGCCACACAACTAACCCTGCGATTTCATTTCAGTCCCTGTAAGAAAACACATTACAAATGTTTGTTGTTTGAGGGTACTCGGTGAAATAACGCATTAACTTTGTACAATGGGGTAGTACAATTACATTTGCGGAGGGAAGGGGTTGGCGGCAGGGCATTCGTTCACCAGGAGAATACACTGTCAGTAAATGAGCCCTCAGATGTCATGGAGTAAAGGGTTTGCAAAGTGTCAGGGTAGGTCATTAACATCAGATCCTCAGGGGTCCAACTCCCAGCACTTCTGCCGATCAGCTGGATGAAGAGGTTGCGATGCTCGTGCAGTTTACCTGCAGACTTCTCCTTTACAGCAGCAGTGCAGGGTAACTACAACTGCCCCGTCCTATTCAATTGTACGGGGAAGGTTATTAGTCTGCACTGCCACTACAAGGTAGACTCATGCAGGTAAACTGGCATGAGCACCGCAGCCTCTTTAACCAGCTGATCGGCAGAGGTGCCAGGAGTCGGACCCCTGGCGATCTGATATTGATGACCTACCGTGAGGATAGGTCATCAATATCCTGAAACTGCACAACACCAATAAATGTCCATGATTACAGTTAGCTCCTCTTATTTCATCCAATATGGCAGCACCGCTTCTCAGACTACCTGATACACAATGTACATCAGTAGTCCAAGACACTTCCTGCTTGTCCAGCCCTGCTCATGGATTGGCCAGCACTGCTGCCCTCCGATTGGCAGCAGCAGTAAGTTGTCTTGGACTACCACAAGCACAGTATGAATCAGCTAGCCTGAGAAGTGGCGTGACCATCTTGGATGATGGAAGAGGAACCCAGGAACTGATGGATATGTAGCTAAAAATATGAGATCACCAGGTAAGTGCTCTGCTCAGGTAATGTGAACTTCCTTTTCATGAATGAGGTGGAGGATGGCTTTAAATTTACACTGTATGTATTGGGATTATCAAATCTGCCCCAATGTTAAAGGGGTACTGCAGTTCTTCCAAACTGATGACCTATCCTCTGGACAGATCATCAGCATCTGATTGGCAGGGGTCTGAAACCCGGGACCCCCGCCGATCAGCTGTTTGAGAAGGCAGCAGCACTGGCAGTAGCACCGCGGCCTTCCCGATGTTTACTGCAGGCCCAGTGACATCACGACTAGTATCACTGGCCTGGGGGCGGCTAAGCTTCATTCGAGTGAACAGAGCTTAACCCCGCACAGGCCAGTAATACTAGTCGTGATGTCACTGGGCCTGCGGTAAAAAGCGAGAAGGCTGCGGCGCTACTGCCAGTGCCGCTGCCTTCACAAACAGCTGATCGGCGGGGGTCCCGGGTGTCAGACCCCTGCCGATCAGATGCTGATGATCTATCCAGAGGATAGATCATCAGTTTAAAAGAACTGCAGAACCCCTTTAACACAATAATACATGACCTTACCACTTAGCAGTTGCCTGAAGTAATCGATTGCAGCAGTGTCCCATCTTTTTACCTGTCTATAAAAGAAAGACAAATGGTTAAAGGGGTTATCCAAGACTAATACAGACCTCCCAGAGTGGCCCAACCGCTGTGGTGTTCACACTTACCTGGTCCCCACCACTGGGTTCTGTCTTTTTCTCTCCCTGCAGAGCTGAACACAACATCCGTCGATGGGGAAACACACCTGACCGCTGCAGCCAACCACAGGCCTCAGCGGTGACCTGCTCCCCTTGCGTTGCATGAACAGCTGTCGTGAAGCAAGGGGAGCAGGTCGCAAGTCCCCCCATTGACGGATGTTGTTTTCAGCACTGCAGGGAGAGGAAGTGCCGGCCTGGGATTCAAAGAGACTGAACCCAGTGGCAGGAACCAGACAAGTATGATCACCACCACATGGTCGGACACTCTGGGAAGTCTGTATTAATCTTGAATAACCCCTTTAAAGGGGTTGTCGCATGTTAAGACTTAACCTCTATCCTTAGGATAGAACATAATAGGGCAGGGATGGCCAACCTGAGGCTCTCCAGCTGTAACTACAACTCCCAGCATGCCCATACTACCTACAGCTATCAGCCTACAGCAGGGCATGGTGGGAGTTGTAGTTTTACAACAGCTGGAGAGCCGCAGGTTGGCCGTTCCTGGAATAGGGGATAAGTTCCTGAATGGCACAGCACTTGGCTATCACTGGCAGTCCCACAGAGTTTAATCGATGGGACGGCGGACATGCTTGACGAGGGAAACACAGGAACCTGTTCTTGTCACTGTCGGGGGAGCGAGAGGTCAGACACCAACAATCAGAAACGTATCCACTATTCCATCCTATCCTGCAGATAAGAGTTAAGTGTTTTTTTGTGGGACAACCCCTTTACGAATAAAGAAGCTCAACAGCATGTCAACTTCAATCATAAGATGGCACAGAGGTGTCCGCCCTTACACATTCACTCACCCCATTTCTAGTTTATTTTCGTAGACATTGAAGCGCAGAGATATTGGCTCAATGTCTTGCAACTTAAATTTCCTTGCACGAAATGGGAGATTCCGGCATTCCTCCACAGGGAACCGAATGCTGCAAACACAGAAGGACACACGGCTATAGAACGAGTAAAATGTCATATTCACTATGTCTATGATACTCCACGGTATGCAGTGGTGCGCACTGAGTGGAGGTAGATCACGCCAATGCTATTGAAGCTTAGCGCTGAGCTGCTTTCACTGCTTCCGGACACAGTTAAAGGGGATTTCCAGGATTTTGATACTGATGACCTATCTTTAGGATAGGTCATCAGTATTTGATCAGTGGAGGTCTGACCCTCGCCACCCCCACTGGTCACCAATTTGAGAAGGCACCAACGCTCCCGTTAGCGCCGCGGCCTTCTCACAGCTTACCAAGGACAGCGCCGTACATTGTATAGCTGCTGTGCTTGGTATGAAGCTCAACCCCGTTCACTTCAATGGGGCTGAGCGCGATACCAAGCACAGCAGCTTTACAATGTACGGCGCTGTTCTTGGTAAGCTGCGAGAAGGCTGCAGCTATCACAGGAGTGCCGAAGCCTTCTCAAAACAGCTGATCAGCGGGGTCCCGGGTGTAGGACCGCCACCAATCACATGATCAGATGGTCATCAGTATCAAGATCCTGGAAAACCCCTTTAAACCACCACCAGAGGGAGCTCACTGCATAGATATTTATACAGCTCCAATTAAGTTCTATTGTATCTGTATAAATTCATATGTCCTGAGCTCCCCCTAGTGGTGGCTGCAAGCCAGAGCTTTTTTATTTATTTTTTTATTTACAATGGGATATGGTGCTCACTGGGTGGGATAAATCAGAGTTTTTATGGCAGTTTTATAGAATTAAGTACAAAGAAGTTGGGGGTCATTTACTAAAGACCGTCATTTCACACCTCAGGCTTACTAAAAATCCCACTGGCTGACGATCCGACAAATTTATTAAGAGGCTCATGCTGGCATCTTCTGCCGTCAAGGTGAGAGAACAGAAATCTACGCCAGCCAGGAGCTGGAGTAGATTTTCGGTGTAGAATGCACCAGTTTTCGGATGCATATATTGATAAATGAGTTGGCCTGTCTCCTCAAACCCACTTTTTAGAAAAGTGGTGAAGCTGCCGGAAGCAGCTACAAATTTGCAATTTGTTGCAAAACAGCATTTGCAACCAAATTTGTGACTTTTCTATGCAAAAAAAAAACTGGCACAGAACTTTAGTACATGACCCTCAAAAGCCACGCTTATTCTTTTTGCTGATTGGTGCATTTGCAATATATGTACAGTTTACGCGGCCTCTTACTTTTTCTTGGTAATGGGACAGTACAGGGCATAATCCAGGAGGAAACAATCCACCAGCTCATCCTGCGCCATACAAGTGGAGGATTCCAGGATGGCCCGGCACCAACTCTTCATTTCTTCATTGAAAACGACACATAACTGAAAGGAAACACAAAATCAGTGTCTACGGCCAGGTGACGGATGCGCGTTCACACCTATGGAATTTATAGCACATTACCGCCCCAACGGGCAGCGCCGCCGGCTTCAGCTCCTCGACATCTCTGTATGCTGTGCTGTACAGGAAATTCAGCTGGGCAAACAGCCGCTCGTACTCCTCGCTGTCACCCAGTGTTCTGCAGAAGAAGCAGCTTGGGTCCACCACCTGAACAGGGAGCACACGTCAGGCAGGTCACAGACTGCACCTACAGAGCTGCTAAGCTGCACTTACCTGCATCAGCGAAAGTCTACTTACCCTCAGTACTGACAGGCTGAGCATGTTTCTCTCAACTTCACAGGCAAGTGGAAAAGTCTCTAATCTGTAAAAGAACAGCAACTGTCAGAAAGATCAACCCTATATTTTTTTTTTTTTTTAAAGGCATACGGCCTCTTAGGGTCGATCCTGCTGATTAAAATGAAACCCTGCTTGGGAAAATCAGATGTGGTGTTCCCCAGTGGGAAAAAAAACATATAATTTTTTATGCAAATGGGGTCTCTGGTGCAGTAAGGAGCGTGGCACTGAAAAATGGAGGAGCTGAGGTGCACCAAGGTGCACTGAAACCCTCATTTCCAGGGCTGTGGAGTCCAGCTCTGACTCCAACTCCTTCATAAGGCCTCATGCACTCGGCCGTTGCCCAGCTCTGCGTGTATTGCGGCCCACAAAGAGCAGGTCCGCCATACACTGGCACCAGCCATGTGCACACCGTATCACGGATGCGGACCCATTCACATGTTCTATTTTTTTGCGGTGCAGACGGATCCAGTTGACTGGGTCTATTTTTTATTTTTTTTTCAATCGTTTTTATTAAAGTTTTTCAGGGAATAACATACAAAGTTACAGTACCATCTGTAATCATATTGTATATACCGTAACACATCATCTAAATGCTCACAGATGGTGACAATATTATGAGGTACATTTCGAAGGTCCAGCATTATAAAACGGTACAGAACCAGACGGTTCAGTAGAAACAAAACATACAAAACAATACAAGAGTCTTGGATGCAATTTAGGCTCCATTTACACATCCGCAAAACGGGTCCGCATCCGTTCGGCAATTTTGCGGAACGGGTGGGGATCCATTCATTTCCAATGGTGACGGAAAAGATGTGGAAAGCACACTATGTGCTGTATGCATCCGCGCTTCCGTTTCCGCAAAAAAATAGAACATGTCCTATTCTTGTCCGCAATTGCAGACAAGATTAGGCATTTTCTATTATAGTGCCGGCCATGTGCGGTCCGCAAAACACTTACGGACGAGTGAATGGACGCTTATAATGATATGTTCTGCATGGTGGACGTATTCCATCGATGTGCATAAATGTGTCTACGTTGTGTTCACTATATGCCATGATTTTTTCAAACAGGCAGTTGTCGTGCCCTCTAGCTATGATTTCTGCTGTTGTAGGTATGGTAGTTGACGTCCAACAACCGATGATTGACAATTTGGTCGCTAGGAGCAAGTGGGCTACAGGGATTCGGCTATGTGCCGGCTTTGTGCGTATGCCCATAAAGAAAAGAGCCCAACACGGCGATATGTCAATGGTGAGGCCATAAGGGCGTCACCAGAGGGCATGACCATAATATGTGTAGAGGGGTACCTCTGCCCCAACAGAGGTTTGTGGCCCCGGGATACATTCTGCTAAGCTTGTCAGGGGTACAGTACCATCGTAAACACGTTTTTATTGCAGCTTCGTATGAGGAGGTGCTGCGGGAGGTAACTGTGAGGAATCTGAATGAGGTTACCCGATGCACTTCAGGAACGTTCATTCGTAGCTCTCTGTCCCATTCAAGGGGTGGAGAAGTTTTAGAGACGGTTGCTTTCGATCCCGGAGCCGTATATAGTGGCCTGATGCCCAGTTTAGAGAAAGGCTGATTTGGAGAGGACCAAAGTTCGATAATCTCATTATATTAGCCATCACCTGATGCGGACATTTGGATTGTAGCAGGTGTCGTACCTGCAAGTATTTATACGCCAATCTCCACAAAATGACCCATTCATAATATAGTGCGTACGGACTTGGACTACTAAAAACTGTGATCCCACTGCTCCCCCTACAGGACACCAACGGAACTGATAATGATCAATCAACAGTGAACACCATACAGTGATGACGACATGGGGTTTTTAATTCCATACCACTGTGGTTGATTTTTAAATGACTTTTAAATTTTTCTAAATTTCTTAATTTTTTTTCCTTGATGCCATTTTACAAAACTTATTTTTTAATAACAATTTTTCATCTTTTTTTCTTATTATTATTTTTTATTTTTTAGTTGATCGACTCTAAGAACACCTTTTTATATTCTACTTTGCTTACTTTGTTGGTATATCGTCAATATAATAAATGGTTAACAATAATACGCTCATTGTTATTAATACTCACAACCCTAGATATACTGAGTGCCTCCCAAACCCATTCATCCCAAATCTGCTGTCCGTTTGCGACATTAGGGTAAGTCCTTGCCAAAAGTTTCCGGTTTGGTGCAGCCACCGATCTAGTCTAAGTATTTGAAAAAGTCCGCCCTTGGCTTCCCAAACTCCTGTCGGAGAATAGATCCAATACCCAATATCCAATGTGCACATACACCCCCTGAGGAAGCTTACGCGAAACGTGCGTTGGGGCTCTTTTGGATCACAACCTTGGAATTTATTGATGTGATTTTTTATTCATTATAATGTTATTTATTGTCCATGCACACTGTATCCTATGCACTTTATATGTATGTACTATTTTGGGCATCTATATCTTGTTTAACACTGGCTTGGTCATCTATACTTGCTCCATTTCGGGGCATCTATTCATTTACTAACTATCTTATACCTTTTTGGCCTTGTCCAATGTCTTTCCTATGCTTTATGCTGTCCATTTTGTGATCCTCTCCCACCCTGTGTGTCACCCACCTGTATTTTGTATTGTCTGTCATTGTATTTTATTGGATTTTCCCCTTCCTGGGAACCATAATAAAGCCTTTATATATTGCTAGTCGTGCTTTGCCTGCTTTCTTCCCTTTTTGTGTTTATACTTGGTATATAGGCCTAGTACGCATACTCACTTTGTGAGTTATCTACCATTGGTGTACCATATACAGTATAGTTCAGGCACCATGCCGTACAATATACAGTATAGTTCAGGCACCATGCCGTACAATATACAGTATAGTTCAGGCACCATGCCGTACAATATACAGTATAGTTCAGGCACCATGCCGTACAATATACAGTATAGTTCAGGCACCATGCCGTACAATATACAGTATAGTTCAGGCACCATGCCGTACAATATACAGTATAGTTCAGGCACCATGCCGTACAATGTACAGTATAGTTCAGGCACCATGCCGTACAATATACAGTATAGTTCAGGCACCATGCCGTACAATATACAGTATAGTTCAGGCACCATGCCGTACAATATACAGTATAGTTCAGGCACCATGCCGTACAATATACAGTATAGTTCAGGCACCATGCCGTACAATATACAGTATAGTTCAGGCACCATGCCGTACAATATACAGTATAGTTCAGGCACCATGCCGTACAATATACAGTATAGTTCAGGCACCATGCCGTACAATATACAGTATAGTTCAGGCACCATGCCGTACAATATACAGTATAGTTCAGGCACCATGCCGTACAATATACAGTATAGTTCAGGCACCATGCCGTACAATATACAGTATAGTTCAGGCACCATGCCGTACAATATACAGTATAGTTCAGGCACCATGCCGTACAATATACAGTATAGTTCAGGCACCATGCCGTACAATATACAGTATAGTTCAGGCACCATGCCGTACAATATACAGTATAGTTCAGGCACCATGCCGTACAATATACAGTATAGTTCAGGCACCATGCCGTACAATATACAGTATAGTTCAGGCACCATGCCGTACAATATACAGTATAGTTCAGGCACCATGCCGTACAATATACAGTATAGTTCAGGCACCATGCCGTACAATATACAGTATAGTTCAGGCACCATGCCGTACAATATACAGTATAGTTCAGGCACCATGCCGTACAATATACAGTATAGTTCAGGCACCATGCCGTACAATGTACAGTATAGTTCAGACACCATGCCGTACAATATACAGTATAGTTCAGGCACCATGCCATACAATATACAGTATAGTTCAGGCACCATGCCGTACAATATACAGTATAGTTCAGGCACCATGCCGTACAATGTACAGTATAGTTCAGACACCATGCCGTACAATATACAGTATAGTTCAGGCACCATGCCGTACAATATACAGTATAGTTCAGGCACCATGCCGTACAATATACAGTATAGTTCAGGCACCATGCCGTACAATATACAGTATAGTTCAGGCACCATGCCGTACAATATACTATATAACACCTACACCATGCCGTACAATATACTATATAACACCTACACCATGCCATATACTATATAACCCCTACACCATGCCGTACAATATATACAGGATCAGGGTGGATAAAAATCAATGATCAGATTTTTCTATATAAAATGCTTTTTAAGGAAAATATATTACCATCCAAAGGTTATTCCATCATGAAATAAAGATTAGTTTTTTAATTATGTAGAATTAGGCCCCATTCACACATCCGTGTGTGTTTTGCTGATCCGCAAAACACAGACACCGGCAATGTGCATTCCGCATTTTGCGGACCGCACATCACTGCCACTCTCATAGAAAATGCCTTTTCTTGTAATTGCGGACAAGAATAGGACATGTTCTATTTTTTTGCGGACCCGGAAGTGCTGATCGGCAATTCCGGATCCGGGCAGGACATAGTGTGTCCCCATAGGAATGAATGGGTCTGCAATTCCGTTCCGCAAAATGCCGAACAGAATTGCGGACGCGTGAATGGGGCCTAAGACTGTATATGTTTCATTTTTTGGGTAAATAAATTCCATTAATCCAATGTCAGGCTCTTCCAGAGGTTTCTGTAAGATTATTGGGCAGTTTCTCTGCCTACTAGATATTATCACAGGCTTGGGTGACTTCTGCAGTTCTCGGCAGAGATCACGGCCTCTTCTCCACAGCAAAAATGTTATAACATGAACAGAGCTGAGAAAAAGACCTTAATCCCAACTTCTACAAACCTATAAATCCAGAATCAGCCCCTTCAGTGCTCAGTTTAAAGAAGTTCAGTGAATAGAATAGAAACAATATTTTTTCTCCTTCCTAAGAACAACAGAAAAGTTGTCCAAATATGAATGATTAACCTATTAAACTGAGGATAAAAAAACGAATATGAAAAGTTGTTATTCTAAAAATCTCCATCTACTTGCAGTTATACCAGCAAGAATTAGTCTTTATTAGTCCTGTCCAGGATTATAATATATATTGTACAGCATGGGGTGTGGATTAAATGTACATTGTATAGCATGGTGTATGGATTATACTGTATGTGAATGGAGGTTACACCACGCCGGACAATATGACGCCTGCGCCGTGCTGTACGATATACAGTATAACCCCTGCACAGTGTAGCGGTATACTGTATGTGTATGGAGGTTACACCACGCCGGATAATATAACGCCTGCGCCGTGCTGTACGATATACAGTATAACCCCTGCACAGTGTAGCGGTATACTGTATGTGTATGGAGGTTACACCACGCCGGACAATATAACGCCTGCGCCGTGAAGTACGATATACAGTATAACCCCTGCACAGTGTAGCAGTATACTGTATGTGTATGGAGGTTACACCACGCCGGACAATATAACGCCTGCGCCGTGAAGTACGATATACAGTATAACCCCTGCACAGTGTAGCAGTATACTGTATGTGTATGGAGGTTACACCACGCCGGACAATATAACGCCTGCGCCGTGAAGTACGATATACAGTATAACCCCTGCACAGTGTAGCAGTATACTGTATGTGTATGGAGGTTACACCACGCCGGATAATATGACGCCTGCGCCGTGCTGTACGATATACAGTATAACCCCTGCACAGTATAGCGGTATACTGTATGAGTATGACATAAACATACTTCACATGAAAACTTACAGTGACTTACAGTGGCCATTGGGGATCTCGGGCGCCACTTCTACACTTCGGCCGGGGGCTAGGTGTAAGAACATCCCGTCCCCTGGGGAGTATGGTTTTTGGTTCTTCCTCTTCAGACTTTGTACAAGAGGTAAAAGGGAGTAATATAACTGAGGAGGGGTATCAGGGACAAAATACAGGGGTAATATAAGTTATATTACCCCTGTATAGTTCACCCTGATACCCCTCAGTTATATTACCCCAATGATCCCTAATAGTCCTCATCAATTATATTACCCCTGAGTTATATTACCCCGCCATGTATAATTTACCCAAATACCCTTCAGTTATATTATATAACTAAGGGGTATCAGTTATACAGGGGTAATATATTTAAGGGCTATCACGGGACATTATACAAGGGTAATATAACTGAGGAGGGCTATAAGGGACATAATACAGGAGCAATATAAATTATATTACCCCTGATACCCCTTAGTTATATTACCCCATCCTGTATCATTTACCCAAATACCCCTCAGTTATATTATATAACTAAAGGGTTACAGTTATACAGAGGTAATATAACTGAGGAGTATCAGGGACATAATACAGGGGTAATATAAGTTATATTACCCCCGTATAATGTCTGATACCCCACCTCAGTTATATTACCCCTGTACCCTGATACCCCTCCTCAGTTATATTACCCCTGTATAATGTCTGATACCCCTCCTCAGTTATATTACCCCTGTACCCTGATACCCCTCCTCAGTTATATTACCCCTGTATAATGTCTGATACCCCTCCTCAGTTATATTACCCCTGTATAATGTCTGATACCCCTCCTCAGTTATATTACCCCTGTATTATGTCTGATACCCCTCCTCAGTTATATTACCCCTGTATAATGTCTGATACCCCTCCTCAGTTCTATTACCCCTGTATAATGTCTGATACCCCTCCTCAGTTATATTACCTCTGTATAATGTCCAATACCCCTCCTCAGTTATATTACCCCTGTATAATGTCTGATACCCCTCCTCAGTTATATTACCTCTGTATTATGTCTGATACCCCTCCTCAGTTCTATTACCCCTGTATTATGTCTGATACCCCTCCTCAGTTATATTACCTCTGTATAATGTCCGATACCCCTCCTCAGTTATATTACCTCTGTATAATGTCTGATACCCCTCCTCAGTTATATTACCCCTGTATTATGTCTGATACCCCTCCTCAGTTCTATTACCCCTGTATAATGTCTGATACCCCTCCTCAGTTATATTACCTCTGTATAATGTCTGATACCCCTCCTCAGTTATATTACCTCTGTATAATGTCCAATACCCCTCCTCAGTTATATTACCCCTGTATAATGTCTGATACCCCTCCTCAGTTATATTACCTCTGTACCCTGATGCCCCTCCTCAGTTCTATTACCCCTGTATTATGTCTGATACCCCTCCTCAGTTCTATTACCCCTGTATTATGTCTGATACCCCTCCTCAGTTATATTACCCCTGTATTATGTCTGATACCCCTCCTCAGTTATATTACCCCTGTATTATGTCTGATACCCCTCCTCAGTTATATTACCCCTGTATTATGTCTGATACCCCTCCTCAGTTATATTACCCCTGTATAATGTCTGATACCCCTCCTCAGTTATATTACCCCTGTATTATGTCTGATACCCGTCCTCAGCTATATTACCCCTGTATTATGTCTGATACCCCTCCTCAGTTATATTACCCCTGTATAATGTCTGATACCCCTCCTCAGGTATATCACCCCTTTACCCTGATACCCCTCCTCAGTTATATTACCCCTGTATAATGTCTGATTCCTTTCCTCAGTTGTATTACCCCTGTATAATGTCTGATACCCCTCCTCAGTTATATCACCCCTGTACCCTGATACCCCTCCTCAGTTATATTACCCCTGTATAATGTCTGATACCCCTCCTCAGTTATATTACCCCTGTATTATGTCTGATACCCCTCCTCAGTTGTATTACCCCTGTATTATGTCTGATACCCCTCCTCAGTTGTATTACCCCTGTATAATGTCTGATACCCCTCCTCAGTTATATTACCTCTGTATAATGTCTGATGCCCCTCCTCAGTTATATTACCTCTGTACCCTGATGCCCCTCCTCAGTTGTATTACCCCTGTACCCTGATGCCCCTCCTCAGTTGTATTACCCCTGTACCCTGATACCCCTAGTTACGTTACATTACCCCCGGGGGTAGCACTGCAGCAGGGACAGACCGTAGAGTACATACTTTTTTATAACTTAATCCAGCAGGCCAGGGCCAGAGTTCTTGCTGTGAGTGAGACTGTGACAGTCAGAACTTGGACCGGACCGGAGCAGCTGGGCCCGGGCACCACGGGGTTCAGTCACAGTTGTTGTTGCCGCCGCCCTCACCTCACTAGCAGCAGGCGCGCGGGCAGGTACGCAGCGTGACGTGACGTGACGTCAACTGCCGCCCAGAGGGGCAGCTCCCAGCCTGCGCACCTGCACGCTCTGCCTCCGCCGGCCCGCCCCCCCATGCAGTGGCGGAATAAATAGGATTCTGTCAAAACACCGGTGTACCATGAAAAAGCATGACTTAATGCTTTTTCATGGTACACCGGCAGCCCGCAGAGGTCAGTCAGGACACAGTGTACTGACGCCATTGATGATGGCACTGTGGGAGCTGGGGACGGCATGGAGGGGCTGATGATATCTGATGGCACTGGGGGACATGGTGGATGGCATGGATGCACTGGGGAAGAGGGACATGGCATGAAGTGGCTGATCTGATGGCACTGGAGGAGTGGGGGGACATCACATGGCATGAAGGCCCTGGGGAGCGGAGCCCTGAAGGCCCTGGGGGAGCGGAGAGCTGAAGGCCCTGGGGGAGCGGAGAGCTGAAGGCGCTGGGGGAGCGGAGAGCTGAAGGCGCTGTGGGAGCGGAGAGCTGAAGGCGCTGGGGGAGCGGAGAGCTGAAGGCGCTGGGGGAGCGGAGAGCTGAAGGCGCTGGGGGAGCGGAGAGCTGAAGGCCCTAGGGGAGCGGAGCTGAAGGCGCTGGGGGAGCGGAGAGCTGAAGGCGCTGGGGGAGCGGAGAGCTGAAGGCGCTGGGGGAGCGGAGAGCTGAAGGCGCTGGGGGAGCGGAGAGCTGAAGGCGCTGGGGGAACGGAGCTGAAGGCACTGGGGGAGCGGAGCTGAAGGCGCTGGGGGAGCGGAGAGCTGAAGGCGCTGGGGGAGCGGAGAGCTGAAGGCGCTGGGGGAGCGGAGAGCTGAAGGCGCTGGGGGAACGGAGCTGAAGGCACTGGGGGAGCGGAGAGCTGAAGGCACTGGGGGAGCGGAGCTGAAGGCACTGGGGGAACGGAGCTGAAGGCACTGGGGGGAACTGATGCACTTGGGCTGATCGCACAGGGGGGAACGAAGAGTGTTTGGGACTGATGGCAGGGGTCTGATAAGTTTTTATAAAGAAAAACAGTCGATAAATTCATTTTTTATTATTAGAGTACTCGATTATTCGTAAAAATAATCAGTAGAATACTCGATTGCTGAAATAATTGTTTGCTGCAGCCCTACTCAGAAGCGGCCCCAGGGGGCGGGATATATGGCGATGTCATCCATCTTCTGATTAACGCTCGGTGGCGTCTTCACAATAACAAATGACAGGACAGGTGCACACTGCGGTCTTACTAAGCCCTCAGACTGATGTTAAAAGTGAGAGATTAGCCAACATATCCTGCAGTGGAGGACATGTCTGAGCCCGAGCACCACGCCAAGGTCTCTCAAGTAGCTCGGGACCTAACACTAACCTACCTGTGTCGTATGGGCAATACCAGGGACCAGTGGGCGAATTACAGGAATGTATAGGCCGGCTCACAGCAAACTCCCCAGTTACCTCCAGCATCTAGCCATGCCTGCAATGGGAGGAGGGAGAAGGCTGTGAGCCCCACCCAAGACTGGCTGACATGGCCCAGGCCTCACAGGTGCACCCAAATGTAGCCTGTGGATGGAGAACATGCTACATCTACATGGGAGTTTATTCAGTGGCATCTTCCTCTCAGGGATCATTCTTCCACCGGCACTTACCAGTGTGGTTGCTGAATCCACTATCTTAAAATCTTGGTGAAGGCAATAAAACCCTCTTCATCCAAGATCTAATCACAGGACCGGGAAGCCCTCCTTCCACTGATGTGAGTAACGTCAACTCCCTCCAATTTTTTCCTTCCTCTCCAGGATCTTATCCTTTTTGCAGCATGGTTTAGACCTGGCCTGAGTTCACTTAAAGGGGTTGTCCGCTTTTGGTACATTAATGACCTATCCTCAGTATTGGTCATCAATATAGGATCGGCGGGGGTCCAACTTGCGCACACGCTGTGTTCTCTTCTCTGTTTACCTGCTCACCGTCCTCAATCCAGCGGCCGGTAGGTAATTACCTCGGTCCCATTCCCTTCAACGGGACATCTCCGTCCTACCTTCCTGTCTTTTCTCTTTCGGGACTGCTGACAGGATGTTGAAGTATTAATTGTGTCTGCTAGACGAAGGTTTGTGCCGTTAACGGACTTTGAAAAGGGTTGAATAGCGGGACTTTGAGAAGCTGGATGGTCCATCTGTCAAATCTCAGAAAGAGTTGGATGAGAATATTCTGTAGAGTAGGCATGCTCAACCTGCGGCCGTCCAGCTGTTGTAAAACTACAACTCCCACAATGCCCTGCTGTAGGCTGATACCTGTAGGCTGTTCGGGCATGCTGGGAGTTGTAGTTTTGCAACAGCTGGAGAGCCACAGGTTGAGCATGCCTGCTGTATTGCACTGAAGAGAAAATACTGGACGGTAAAGACAGAGAGATGCTCACTAAGATCCTAGTATAAGGCCTCATGCACACGACCGTATGTTTAGTCCGCGTCCGAGAAGTATATTTTGCGGCTCGGGCGCGGACCCATTCACTTCAATGGGGCCGCAAAAGATGCGGACAGCACTCCCGCAAAAAAAACTAGAGCATGTCCTAATCTTGTCCGTTTTGCAGAGAATAGGCATCTCTATAATGAGCGAGCCGCCTGTTCCGTTCTGCAAATTGCGGAAGGCACACGGAGCAGCTTCCGTGTTTTGCGGATCCGCAAAACACACACGGTCGTGTGCCCGTAGCCTAAGAAGAGCTGCTGTATTTCACAGGACGCCATCACAAATTGGTTCTGCAGTGACCGTCTGGACCATAAGATAGCGGTGGCTATCACAGCAAGTGCCCAGGGGCGGTGGCTATCACAGCAAGTGCCCAGGGGCGGTGGCTATCACAGCAAGTGCCCAGGGGCGGTGGCTATCACAGCAAGTTCCCAGGGGCGGTGGCTATCACAGCAAGTGCCCAGGGGCGGTGGCTATCACAGCAAGTGCCCAGGGGCAGTGGTTATCACAGCAGGTGCCCAGGGGCGGTGGCTACTGCTGGAAGTGCCTGGGGCGGGTGGCTACTGCTGCAAGTGCCCAGGGGTGGTGGCTACTGATGCAAGTGCCCAGAGCCGGTGGCTACTGATGCAAGTGCCGAGGGGTGGTGGCTATCGCTGCAAGTGCCCAGAGCCGGTGGCTATGCAAGTGCCCAGGGGCGGTGGCTATCGCTGCAAGTGCCCAGAGCCGGTGGCTATCACAGCAAGTGCCCAGGGGTGGTGGCTATCACTGCAAGTGCCCAGGGGTGGTGGCTATCACTGCAAGTGCCCAGGGGTGGTGGCTACTGATGCAAGTGCCCAGGGGTGGTGGCTATCGCTGCAAGTGCCCAGGGGTGGTGGCTATTGCTGCAAGTGCCCAGAGCCGGTGGCTACTGATGCAAGTGCCCAAGGGTGGTGGCTATCGCTGCAAGTGCCCAGGGGTGGTGGCTATCGCTGCAAGTGCCCAGGAGCGGTGGCTATCACTGCAAGTGCCCAGGGCCCCCGGCATTACTGGTCAATACCTCAGCCCTGAATCACATCACCGCCGGTATGAGCTGTACAATACCCACTGTGAGCAGCGCCATTGATGAACAGACTGCACATGCGCCACTTATTGGTGCTAAAAGCCCCACTGGTAACTCAGACATTCATGGCATATCCTGTGCACTTGCCGTACATATTTTAGCTGGGTGCACCCCCTGAAACATGGACACGTCTCTGTATTACATTGCCATTACCGTAACGCCAATAGACTACAGTGAAGAGAGCAGTGAGCGTGCAACCATCGCCATTCAGTAACCAAAATCAAATTGTGGAATTTTTTTTTATTGAAGAACAATAAAACTATCTCCACAGACAATGGAAACGTCCATGTCATTACAATCAGAAATCACATCATACCATGATAAATCCACCCCCCCCCCCCCTCCGGGGACTCTTTGCACATTGCCACGATGGGTGGAGTAGATTATTTGTTGGGAGCTGATCGGAATTAAAGGGAGTCTGTCAGCAGTTCTGACCATGTAAAACTGCTAGTAGCAATAGGCAGAAGTTGTGGGAAGCAGCACAAACATTATCAGGAGTTGTGTAAATATGAACTTTCATTCTGCCAGGTACTGCTCCTCCTCTCTGACAGCTGTAGTGGTCTCCTGGTTGGATGCTACAGCTGTCACTCAGAGCAGAGGGAAGAGACTGGGAAGCAGCTCAGACTTCACAGTGAAGCTACTTCTGGCACACTTAGAGGCAGAACCTGGCAGAATAAAGTTTCATATTGACACTACCTCTGATAATAAAACGCTCCACAAAAGGTATGTTTGTACTGCTCTCCCCAGGCCTACCTAGTGCTGTCAGCAGTTTAACATGGTCAATACTGCAGACACAATTCCTTTAATGGGGCTCTAGGGTTAGTTACTCACCTCTCCACCGTGACTAGGTCCTATGACAATCACTGGCCTCAGCAGTCACGTGTTGGAACATCACGTCACTAACACATGTGACTACCGAGGCCAGCAACTGAGGCGTGCTCTGAATATTTTTGGAAAGTTTGGGGTATCTTAGTCGTCTGCCTGTTGGGTGGGCCGGAAGCACTCTGTGCACTCTTGTCCTAATTCTTCTGTCATTCTGGAGAAAAAGTATTTTTAATCTATCAACTTTTTTTTAAGTGCTCAGAGGGCGGGGCCAAACCAGTCTGTGCACCCCTGCTCCTTCTGCTTCCTGATCACCCCCCCCTCCTTAACTGACAGGTGAGAGGACTATGCAAACACCTGTCAATCAAGGAGAGGGAGGGGCTGAAAGAGGAAGCAGGTGGAGCAAGGGTGCACAGAGTGGTTTGGCCCCGCCCTCTTAGCACTTACGTTTTTGCTGATGGCTTTAAAGTACTTTTTCCCCAGAATGAAGCATGGGATTGTTGAGTGAAGGGTATCATTACACTCAGCTGGGCTAGCCCTACAAGGCACTGTACCCGGTCAATTTCCTGCTGACATTCCCTTTAATTCTACTATTCTCTATGACATATTTTTCCCCTCTTCACAGCTGGCTCTTGACCTTCTTGTCGCTGTCACTCTGCGTTAAGCGCGGGTTGACGTGTTTGTATTTCGGCTGCGTATTTACAAAGAATCGCGCCACCCCATCCACAGTTAACAGCCTGTGGAGGCGCTCTCTGTCCTGGGCGAGCTCTTCCATTGTTTGGTCCGTGGAGTACACTTTTGCTGTCTCTCCGGTGACATCAGGATCCTCAGGGTAGAGCTTGTCTCCTGCAAGATAATAAACCAACAAACGTCATCATCCCAGTAGAGATGGTCTTGCTTCTTGTATGACCGAGACGTTATAATGTCCCGGGGGTGTGATCACAGGTGCCACGGAGGCGGTCCCTTCATGCCAAGTGTCCTGGACTCTCTGCACTGAAGGCATCCGATCCCCTCCCCTCTGCTCTGAGTGATGGCTCAGAGGTTGGACACTGCACATGAAGGGACCGCCCCCACGCATTTGCCACGCCTCCTCGGAAAGCCGCTAAACATTTCATGATGCAACGATTAAAGGGGCTGCCCAACGGGATCATCATTTTTATATATGGGGCTGAAAAAATTAAAAAAGATGTATTATGGACCTTACCGATCCCCCATCACTGCAGTTACTGGGTTCTCCACCATTGGTCCCGCCTCCGCACACAGAACATGACATCTCAGCCAATCAATGACCTCAGCAGTGACCCGCCTCTGCCAATGATTGGACGGCATTTTGAGCTGGGAACAGGAAGTGGAGACCAAAAAGGGCCCGGTAATCGTCAGAACAGCAGCAAGGGATCGGTGAGGTGAGTAATGATTATTATTATTATTTTTTATTCATAAAAAAAATGAATCCTTCTGGACAAAAATGGAGCTGTCACCTCTCCTGACGTCTGTTTTAGTAAGTACTTGCATCCTCCGTGTAAAACCAATTCTGGAGCCTCTATTCTTATGACTCTGTTGTGTAACATTCCTCTATTATTCCTTCTAGACGTTTATGAATGAATTACTAGCAGTCTGCAATGAAGATCCAGATGGGTGTTACCAGTCGGGGTGTGTGTCTCTGCACAGTCTGACTGGCAGCACTGACTGGATGCAGGGACACACCCATCTGGACCTTCACTGTAAACTGCTAGTAAATCATTCATAATAAGGGTCCATTCACACATCCATCGTGTGTTGCGGATCCGCAACACACCCGGCCGACACCCCCCATAAAACTGCCTGTTCTTGTCGGCAGCTGCGGACAAGAATAGGACATGTTCTATTCTTTGCGGAGCCGCGAACCGGAAGTTTGGGTCCGCACTCCGCAAATGCGGAAGCAGAGAGCACATAATGAGAGAATAAGTGGGTCCGCACCCGTTCCGCAGAATTGCGGAACGGATGCGGACCCATTTGCGGACGTCTGAATGGAACCTAATAGAATGAAGAGTCAAAACAATAGATGCTCCAAAATTATTACATGGAGGATGCAAGTAGTTACTGTAACCAACATCAGGAGAGGCAACAGGTCCTCTTTGAGGCTTTATTTTTTATTATAATTGGGTTTTTATTTAAATACAATTGCACGTATTCTTTAATTCAATCACAGTATTAAATCAAGACTGCGTATAGCTCACATATCTGAAGTAACATATAACATATGTCTCACGTTCAAGGCAATCTATAGCATTTTTTCTTTTGTTTAGACACAAATAAAGACCAAAAAGGGCTAAACTTCAACTGTATCCCAACTTAGAGAAGCTGTTCTTAAAGGGGTTTTGCCATCACATACAATGGGGGCATATTGCTAGGATATGCCCCCATTGTCTAATAGGTGCGGGTCCCACACCTACAATGAGAGCAGAGCAGGGAAAGGAACGGAGGGCGCACTACGCATGCGCAGCCGCCCTCCATTCATTTCTATATTTCCGTCTGCCCCATAGAAATAAATGGGAGCGGGGGCTGCGCGTGTTCGTTGCGCTTCCATTCACTTCTATGGGAGCAGCGCTTGGTGGTGGACGGACACCGGGAAATCCGGGGTCCTCCAGCCACAGCGCTCCCCGCTTCGTTCTCGTTGTACCTATCAGACAATGGGGGCATATCCTAGCGATGTGCCCCCATTGTCTGAGATGGGACAACCCCTTTAAGGAGATTTTCATGAAGGGTAACACAATGGTGGGTTTACAAACCTTAGTACGTCTCAAGAACATTACAAAGAGAGGAGAGAAAGGAACAAATTAAATAATAATGAAAGAGAACAATTAAAAGGAAAAAGACATGACCTCAGGCGGCACTGCGTGTTGGTCGGTTTGGTCGGTGGGTGCTCGGTTTTGCGGATGTAATCCCGAAGTCTGCACAGCGAAGAAAAACCGGCACTCCAATTTTCTTTGCTCGAAAGGATTTATTGGTCACTCATGTTAAGGTGACGCGCGTTTCGACACTCACAGGTGTCTTTTTCAAACAGAGAGTTATGTTTGAAAAAGACACCTGTGAGTGTCAAATGCAGCCATCTAACATGGTGACCAATCAATCCTTCGGCTGAAAATTGGAGTGCCGATTTCTGTACGCCAGGGTGTCTGACGTCAGGACAGCTCTGTTTCAGGACAAAGTAGACTAGTTCCACGCCATCTGAGACCCATGGGACACCTATTGGTCGACTAGACAGCCCTGAGAGGATCCTGGAGACTGGCAGACCCCCGTTCCCTACCTCCTAATGTGTCTTTGTCCCTATTGTTAATGTCTCTTTGAGCCTTTAGTCACACCCCCGAAGTTACATACCTGGGAGTACATGCACCATGCCATCCTTGGCGCGTACAATCACAGGCATCCATCTTTCACAGCCTTCCAAGCCCCGATGGAGAGCGAATCTCTGCAGCTCCTCGTGGCGCGTAAAGTTACACAATCTGCTCAAGTCATAGAGCTGAGGAGGAGGGATCCAGGTTTTCTTCTGTAATTGATCTATGGCTTCCTGAGGAGTCCACCACTGCAACATATGACAGCACAATACATTACAGGACATGGCGGTACGAGGACTGTCAGTCCATTCACTCCCTCTGCAGGTGGCTGCGCGAAAGAGGGAACAGCAGCAAGGGCAAAAATCACTGAAACCGAAAAATCTACCGGTACGTCCACACAGGGCGCATAAGTAATGTATGTACACAGTGACTCCACCAGCAGAATAGTGAGTGCGGCTCTGGAGTATAATACAGGATGTAACTCAGGATCAGTACAGGATAAGTAATGTATGTACATAGTGACTCCACCAGCAGAATAGTGAGCGCAGCTCTGGAGTATAATACAGGATGTAACTCAGGATCAGTACAGGATAAGTAATGTATGTACATAGTGACTCCACCAGCAGAATAGTGAGTGCAGCTCTGGAGTATAATACAGGATATAAATCAGGATCAGTACCAGATAAGTAATGTATGTACATAGGGACTCCCCCAGCAGAATAGTGAGTGCAGCTCTGAAGCATAATACACTTATGTCCCCATTGCCCTGTATGCAGGGGTGGACTGAGAACTTAAAGTAGCCCTGGAAAAGAAGATATTGTAGGCGTGTCCAAATTGAGAGAAGGTGTGAGAACAGAAATAAGCGGGGCCAGCAATACCGTAGTGCAGAACCAAATAACGCCAGAGTGCTGCAGAATACACTGCCGACAGCCCCACGGTATGAAGCTGTATCATCATCCTGATGATGGCAATATAACTGAATTCAGAAGGGACCTGCAGCCGCGGGCCGGATGCATAAGCGCCTGATGCTCCTACATTAATGCTGAGCTCATTAGATCTTTATGTACTTGGCTGGCCGCCTGAGCATCGTCCCACCAGGAAATTTCCCTGTAGGGTCTATGGACAATCCGCTAGTGCCTGTATGAAGCAGACAATAACGTAGCTGTGGGCACTTACTTTGAAGGTGATCACTTCTTTCTGGTCGTCCACAGTGACCGGCTTTCTCGGCAAGCAGCAGATGTAGAAGGCCGTGTCGTAGCGCCTCGCCTTTGTGTTTTTAGAGAACAAGGGGGTCAGCCAGTTACCCCACTCATGAAGAGCCCAGATATTAGGGACACATCGTAGCTCCTTGCACATTTCAATGAACTTCAGGGGATCACCCTGAACTTCCCCTCTCCACTTGGCTACGGTTTCACTATTTTGATCGTAAGCGGCCATGAACTTCTGGTTGTCCTCAATACTGGAGTTTTCAGGAACCACCAACAGTATGCCCGATTCTTCAAAGGTCTCTCTTATGGCGCAGATCCGGAAGGCCACCTCGCCGGGGATCAGGGAGCCAAACTTCATTCTGTCACTGATGAACATGGGAGACCTAGTGTCAGGAGGCTGCTTCACCACGCCAAGCCCAAAGTTAGGCTTCTGGACATGTCTCTCAAAGACTTTTACCCAATCATTGGAGAAATCGGAGGGTTCCACAAGTCCTCCGGGGAACACAAACGCGCTGGGCATGAAGCCGCTTTTCTCACTGCGTTGTAGTAAAAGAACCTCATAATCGAAGGTGGTCTTCTGCTGCTGCCCGTGCCAGGGACCTGGAGCTGAGATTTTCGGTACGACTCCTAGATGTTGGCAGCCGGCTGTTAAAATGAGGGTGGCGGCCTCCCTCCAGTGCTTTAAGGTGGTGTTCATTTTGATGGCGTCTAGTATCGTAAAGAGGAGACGCCCAGTCTAAGGTCTAAGGTCTTTCCTGTAAGTAGAAGAATGCATTGTAAATGCAGGTGACATAACAGCGGTATACATCCAGCGGGCATCACACCACGTACAGGTAAATCACAATCATCTGGAATATCTAATAATCCAGAATTTACTAGCACACGACTGATGGCGGATTTGCATGGATGTGTTGCTCGGCGTGTAGATGACATTTGGTTGTATCTAATCCACTAAAAATAATCAATGTTCAACCTGCTCATAGTTTCAAACTGATTTCATGAAGAGTCCCTGTGTGTCCTGGATGATGCTGCCTTCCCCCTGCAGACTGTGTGATCTTCTTCCTCAGATGCTTTACCCTCCTCTCCACTCTCTGATCTTCCACGTACAACCTCCTAACCCTCTTTGTAACGATCTCTAAGGCCTTAGGGCACTTTCACACTAGCGTTAAACTTTTCCGGCATTGTGTTCTGTCCTCGGCGCTCAATACCGGAAAAAAAACGCTTCAGTCACATCCCCATGCATTCTGAATGGAGAGAAATCCGTTCAGGATGCATCAGGATGTCTTCAGTTCAGTCACTGAACGGCGTTTTGGCCGGAGATAATACCGCAGCCTGCTGCAGTATTATCTCCGTCCAAAATTCCAGAACACATGTCGGGCATTCATTTCCATTGCAATGCATTAGTGCTGGATCCAGCATTAAAAATACCGCAACGAAGGATCCGGCATTCCGGTCTGCGCAGACCTTTAAAATGTGAAAAAAATAAATACCGGATCCGTTTTGCCGGATGACACCGGAAAAAACGGATCCGGTATTGCAATGCATTTTTCTGAGTGATCAGGCATTTTTTAGGCCTCATTCACACGAGCAGGTTTTCAGTCTGGATGCGATGTGTTTCGGAAAGGATAGCACCAGACTGAGTCCCAACCAATTCATTTTAACGCACGTTTTTCATGTATCATCTTTGCGTTCAGGAGAGAAAAAACGCAGCTTATTCTATACGGTGCGTTTTTTCCCCACAGAAGTGAATGGGACTCGTGTGAAAAAAAAGGCATCCAGATGCAATGTGTTTCTCACTGATGGTTGGTAGGTAGGAGATGTAGATTGTGATTCTTATCCCATGACTGATGTAAAGGATAACAATCACACATCATATGGTAAAGGAAAGTCTCTTTCTAACCAAGCCAGAACCAGCCCTGCACCTCACATGGATCCAGAGATCTCCCCATTCATTGCTCTGTTAGATTTATATCAATCTGACAGCTCAGGAGGCGTGGCTTTTCTGCAGCAGCTAAGGGGGCGTGTCCATTCAGCTGCAGCTCTCTCCCTATCACAGCTTAGGAGGCAGTTGAAGGATGGAAATGAGCATGTGCGGCCATCTCGTGAGCAGACAGCAGGTGGCGCTACACAGATAAATTTCACTGAATAAGGCCTCATGCACACGACCGTAGGTGTTTTGTCGTCCGCAAACCGCGGATCCGCAAAACACGGAAGCTGCTCCGCGTTCCATAATTTTCGGAATGGAACGTGGCCCATTGTAGAAATGCCCATTCTTGTCCGCAAAACGGACAAGAATAGGACATGCTCTATCTTTTTTTTCGGGGCCACGGAACGGAGCAAAGGACGCAGACAACACACGGAGTGCTGTCCGCATCTTTTGCGGCCCCATTGAAGCGAATAGGTCCGCGCATATGTATATAAATGCTAAAACAAACTCAACCTGCGCATCTGTAATGGAAGCGAAAGAGGTGTATAGAGAGTATATAAACACATATACAGTATAGATTACACATATACAGTCACATATACAGTATACAACAGTATATATAGACACACATACAGTATATATATATAGAGACACATACAGTATATATATAGAGACACATACAGTATATATATAGACACACATACAGTATATATATATAGAGACACATACAGTATATATATAGAGACACATACAGTATATATATAGAGACACATACAGTATATATATATAGACACATACAGTATATATATAGAGACACATACAGTATATATATATAGACACATACAGTATATATATAGAGACACATACAGTATATATAGACACACATACAGTATATATAGAGACACATACAGTATATATATATATAGAGAGACAGTATATATATATATATAGAGAGAGAGAGACACATACAGTATATATATAGAGAGACACATACAGTATATATATAGAGACACATACAGTATATATAGAGACACATACAGTATATATATAGAGACACATACAGTATATATATATATATAGACACACATACAGTATATATATAGACACATACAGTATATATATATATATATATATATATATATATAGACACATACAGTATATATATAGACACATACAGTATATATATAGAGACACATACAGTATATATATAGACACATACAGTATATAT